>JAVDOI010000016.1:10548758-11748758 GCA_032191485.1 Leptoclinus maculatus
AAATGAATCTTGGAAAGAAGGTTAAATCAGCACTGAATCCCATTTAATTTAATAGCAACAACCCTCTGATGTTGAGGTGGTTCATGTTCCGCTCTACCACAACACAGTATCATGCTTCTGTCAAACAGAATTGGTTATGTATTAGACATCATGCAGCAAAGTATTGGTATGAATTGTAATTGCAGTATATGTGCAGTCCTTCTGTTTAAACATATATATTGAAAGCTGTTTGGAAGGGTTTAGTTTTGTATCTCACAGTTCTGTTGACATTTCCACAATAAATGTACTGGTTTTCACTTCCAAACACTGTATGTTAACACCCATCAAACAGCAGCAGGTGGAACTCTAAGGCTACTGTAAACAAAGTGAACTGTGTTGAGTGGCAACACATGAACTGTAGAAAAAAAAATTTCAACACTGTAACCCCACGTTCACAAGGAAAACACCAGTGGAGTGTTCAATGTGGAAATGTTTGGCAGGAATCTGTGGTCTTTTTCTCATTACAGTGCACATCTTTCAAAACCGTTGACATATATTTTGGCGAGTGTGTCGGGGTGACATCGGCTGAAGATGTGACTATATGAACAGCCATCACTGTACTGTGTGTTTTAATCACCCAAAATGTATTCAAATCGTTGCTTACAATCTTCTATGACAATTCCTTAAACGAGGAATGACACAAAATTGCTTTCTTGGCTACAATAACTGCAACTGGTTTAACGCTTTGCATTGTTTCCATTTCTGCTTTGTTTTGTTACAATTTGGGCAGAGCTGAACATGACCCTGGTTTCACATTATCCATAGAAAGTAGGGAACCAGCACTTTCTTTTGCCTTATGCCTTGTTGTTTCCCCCATTAATGAGTGGACAATGCTTTTAGTCAATTAGAAAATAATCATAGAGAGAAACCTCACCTTCCTCTCCATCATCCTCTGCCAAAAGCTCAGCTTCTACCCTCTCGGTATCCTCTCCTCCCAGAATGGCCTGAAGTCGCTTTTGTTTGGCTTTGACTTTCTTCAGCTGTTTCTCCTGATATAAAAGGTGTTTTCATCATTATGACAATCATTATCAACGTTATGTTAATGTGACATTATCATGAAATTCATACAATTGTAATGTAAAGGTTTGTCATATTTAGTTTTGTACCTTATTTTCTTTCTGTCGTTTGACAGATTCAATCTTCCGACTGATATCTTTACTGGAGGCAGCATAGGGAGACAGCTGCTCGATAATCTTGTTGATTTGTTTCAGAGACGCTGTGACGGACCTGAAACAAACACCATGAAAAAAAAAGAGGAAGATTGTTATTTTGAAATCAAAAAGACATGTGAAATGTGTGAAATGTGCCCGAGTAAAATATATGTTTTTTTTGTCTTTAATTGTCTTCATCTGAGTTCACTCAGAGGTCAAGAATTCTACTGCAAACATGTCTTATAGGAACCTATTCTGATTTTACTACCGCTACTAAACCGTATGATCTTTCATTAAACGCACTAGAAAACCATGTATTGCTGTACATTGTTGACATTTCATCAAACACAAAATGATATGATACTGATATGAGTACAAATATTTTGAACAATACTCTGGAAAAAATAATAAGAATAAAAAAAGGCCTCTCTATTATTGCAGTTGTTGTCCTTTACCTGACATCATCCAGCACAGAGTGGTATTCCTTCTCAGCCTCAGCTTTAGCAGCAGCCTGATTGGCCTCCTGAATCGCCTCGTCCACTTGCTGAAGGACCCCTTGCTCGAGGACGTCATGGTCATACACAGCCACACCAAGGCCCTGGAGTTCATTGGCTCCAGAACTGGCGGATGCTGCTTGAATACGCTGTCGATCGATCTGCAGCAAGGCTCCAGACCTCTTACCACCTATACCCCACCACAGATGACAACACGTGGAGAGAGCCAGGAATCAGTTTGACAGATCAAAGCTATTCATAATGTTCTTCCCTGCTGTCTTGTGGTGCAGGAGTTGCGTATCTCACCGCTGTTGCCCTCCCCAGGTCCAGTGTTGGCAGGATAGGCTGCAGCAGCCTCGGAGCCCTGAGTGTTTTCAGGGAAAGAGCAGACAGCTGAGCCCCCTGTAGACCCATCCTCGTCAGTCCCTCCCGGGGTAAGGGCAGCACTGGCAGGGCTGGAGAGACAGGAGGGCACCTGGTCCTCTGAACCGTCTACAGGCATAGTGATGTAGCTGCAAACAGTCAAATGTGTCATTCACATGTCAAACTGACAATCTAACGTTATGTCTCTTCTAAGTCCTGGCTTTACTTTGATACAAGATAAAATGTTTACTTGTTATATTTATTGTGGGATAACGTAAGCTTGCCTCCACGGTAGCTTTGATGTTGGTTAACATTAACTGACTTTAAGCGAGGTTAGTTATCCTGACAACGCGTAGAAAGGGGGACATTAATACATCTACTGAAACAGTTACCTGCTCTAGGCAAAGAATATACAATAACAAGTGAGGTCCATCGTTGTAACCAGCACATACAGTTGAGTTAGTAACAAGTCTCTCACAGATGCCCATTGTTTACGTGGCTAGGCTAGCCCGCTAAGCTAACAGTGAGCCGAACATCATCAGCAGCCGGTCGGTTTGAATTAAACTACCAACAGAAATAGACTCATGCGACAGGGAGTTATCAGTTTGGGTCTAATTTGGGACATTAACCCGAGCGTCGAATGAACAATGACAGGAATTACTTACAAAACCTGCAGTTACACAACATCCCTGCCTTGGTTTAAATGGTTTAAATGATGTTGTGTAGCTTCCGATCTTCGTTTCCGGTGCCGGCGTGCTGTCTGTTCAGTGAGTAGCCTGCTGGACAGCGCCATCTGCTGGTGCACAGCGGCAGGAGGCTCAAGTCCTCTAGATGGCGCCACGAAACCACTTCTTTTACTAGAGAATGGAGGAACTCACTTCCCCAGTCCAATGGAAATGTTTTAAGTGTACCACATTTTGACATGTTGCGTTTGTGTTTCGCATAATCAGCTTTGGAACCAGTTAGATGTAGATTTAAGAGTTGAGAAGAGTGTGGGAGTTTTTCTGCTGTCGCAATCAGGGTGCAGTCCAGCCAGATGTTGCATAATGTGGCTATATATGCCACTTCAAATCTCAAATCTCTTCATCTGCAAAGCATCAAACCCTTTTTAATGGAATTACTTTCAAACATTTGGAAAGCTTTCATTTCATGGTTGTCACAACCATGAGCAGTGCCAAGTACTTGCAATTCAGATGAAGTTTGTTTTCAATATCTTGCAACAATAAACGAAGGACTTAATTAAAATATATTCTGCGCCTCGCATTGCAGTGACTGAGCAAAGGCCAGCAATCTTTCCTAACAGTGTTGTTTGTGTAAACATACATATCTATATAGGGATGGATATTGCTGTCACCCTTGGCTCAGAAAATGTAGGAAATGTAGGAAATGGAGACACTGGTCTTTGCTCTAGTAAATGTGGGTCACCTTCACCTCTCCAGAGACACTGGAGGGGATTTTAATTTAGAACGTACTGAACCCAAAGGAAAGCGTGTCAAAGTAAGAAGAAGAAGGACTTTACTTGTAGTTTATTCAGAAAACCTGCATTGTGCAGAGCTCAGGTAGCCAAGAGACACAGTGTTTTCTTTGCTGGTTTTCGTCTGGTCAGTTGATATAAAGGCCCACAGACAGGAGCCAGAATAAGTCAAATAAACTATCAAGCTGTTGATGAATCACCTATGGTGGGAAATTAACTGATACATTCACATGATGTTGTGACTATAAGGTTGAGCCGCAGAGAGGAATGTAAACCTCCTGTCTGTCTTCACCCTCCGATTTTTTGTTTATTCAAGCAATACTTGACAACTTTTATCACAGAGGAGCAGATAAAATGTATGTACATGGCTGTGTTTTCAGCACATCATAATTTAAGAAAAGTTATTTAATAGACCACACCAAGCTCACAGGATTTGCAAAGCTGTCCATCTTAACTTAATATGTGTGCTTGTATTCTCGTGTGCGTATGAAACAAATCCTGTTTCTTTGTAGGCAAGGGGTAAGTAGGTTTATTGGCTGTAGGAGGGTAGATTGCGAATCCCAGCGGGTGCAGTGGTGTGATGTTAACGTGCTCTCGGCTGTTTAGCATCCTGGAAGTAGAATAACAAAGAGAGAACATCATGTGTTTTGTTATGTGCAAAGCATGGTGCGCTTGCACTGTCTGAACAGTTCCACAACATCTTGAGAGTTTATGTGCATAAACGGGTAAGTCAGGTAACACCAGACACTGTAGCACATCCGCAGGTGCTACATGCTATATCTTCTTTGTGTGGTGATGGAGTGTGACGTTGTGTTTCATCTGTTATCTCCTTGCTATGTGCTATGTCTGTATGGCCTTCATCAGATGCCTGGAACTTGACAAATGTCTCAAAGCATTTTGTGAGATTTTCTTACATTCATATCATATTACAGGGTTGTTTTATTGCCTCATATGAACCAGTCACTTATTAGGTCTTTGATCTTACTCAAAACATGCCATTTCTTGTTACTGTATTGGATTATGGTAAACTGTTTTGCGAGGGTCTTCTCTGACATATTTCAATGTGGACCGGCTCTACTCTGACCTTTTTAAATGTTTTGTTGAATTTCATCTGTATCCTTTTGGATTTTTAACATTCTAATGAAGACATTTGTTATTTACTGAAAAGCTCTTGTGTTTTGTGGTGTGTGTCCTAGTATAAAAATTGAACTTAAAGTATTTCATGTGGTCATTTCCCCCCTCAAAATGTAGACATACAATTGTATTCTCCTCAGAGTAGTTGTACTGGAGTTGATGTTTTTCTGGCTCTAAACTCCACAAACATTTCACTGCTGAGGGACATTTAGTTTCCCCTCACACGCCATTTCTCAAGTGAATTTAAGAAAGTTGTTACTGAGCCTCAAGGAAGGTATTTTCACATGCAAATATTAAACTTGTAATAGACATATATATATATACAAATATATAACTGTGGGTATACAAACATATGCTGTAGGCCACAGAACACACATTGTTAAATAATTGCATTTCTACAGGTAAAACCTCAGGTTTTAAGTGGGAAAAAAAGACAACCAGGATGTTTTCTTAAATCGCATACTGGTTAATAAATCAACATCAGTAAAGCATCATCATGTCCATATCAATGTATATTCAAGGTCTGTTGTACTTCACACATGTGTGGCCATAGTGACAGTGCTAATGTCTCCCATGTGTCTCTGTGTCTGATAGTAATTACAGGGCTGGGCTGGGTTCTCATCCGGGTGCATCAGACCTCTGCCATGTTACTGTAGATGTCTAATGCATCTGCTTGTGATTTCACTCAGCAGCAGGTGTGTGTTTATGTATGTTTTTGCGCACAAAACCACACAGCAACCGTATTACACTACTGTGCTCTCTTATAAACGTCTTGACGATAATTGGTTTCGGAGGTGGACCATCCAAAATGTGGAGCTCAAGGAAATTAGTTTGAATGTTTATCCTCCTGTAAAAGGTTTTAAAGTGATTCATAGAGTGCACAGTAAAACATATGTATGCAAACTGGTTCTGACCAGGTTAAAACACGTTTTCACTCCTCCAGGTCATGTTGCGTCGATACATTAGAGGAATTGTGTATTTAGCAGTCCTCAAACACAGCCGTAACAAACCACACCAGACAGAATCAGGACGAGGCTTGTGTGATATACAGTGACACGTCACATTAACCCACCAGAACCACAATGTGGATTCAGTTAACTGTGTGTGGAACATGGATGTTTATGTGTGTGTGTGTATCTGTGTTTCAGTGTGTGAGCGCTAGCTTGGGTATGCATTGCTTTCCAGTGATAAATATAGTCTTTTCTTAGATGTGGCTTGGAGGACTCCAGACAGTGATAGCTGTAGACCACAACAATGGGATCAGAACTGTTTTGGTGATATACAGCGGCAGCAGTGCCCTGACACAGAGCATGGCCTAAAACACAAGCTGACACATGCCATAGAGTGTACCAAATGTAGAAATGGCTAAATGGTGACCTACATCCTAAATTCAGTTTATTTCCAGTGCTGGTTCACACATTGTTAAAACCTACATACCAAGGTGCCAAGCTAATGCTAGATGCAGTCTGGGTAGGTGTCCTCTGTAAAAACAGCAGTTCACATGTGAAATCTTGAAGACAGCTCAGATTGGTAGGTCCAATGGGAGAGAAGATGAATGGACATACTGAAATGTAAACTTCTGACAAGAGGAACACCGTCAGTCAACCACGTTTTCTTTCATTCCCCAATGGTTTAAACGACTCACAGGCAGAAGAGAAATGAACTTTTGTCAACAAGTTACAATCAGTAGTTAAAAAATGTGCTTGGAAATCACAATGGACCCCAAACACAAACACTTTGTGTGTCTGATTGTGTGTGTTTGTGTAATCCCACTTAAAGGGATGTATGACCACCTATGCTGTGATGCTCTCTGACGTTTGTCTGCAAATACAGGGAAGTTACCATCATCATCCTCTCCCCTCCACCTCTCATCCGACTTCTCTCCTTGCCTCTTTCTGTCAGTCTGATATCTTTATTCTCACAATAAATTGTAGAAGTGTGTGAACTGTTTTTTCTTTAAACCACACCAAAACCAAGATTTAAGGTAAATGAATACTGACAACTTCCATCATTCGAGTTTGGACCCATAATATTCACTTATTCACTGCCAAAGCTAAAATGTTTCCAAATGTCAAAAGCAATAATACTCAGTTTCTCTGACTTATTTGGCTGTGAGCTGTGATTTTCCATGCCTTTCAGCACCAGCAGTCAGATTTTTCCCATTTCTCTGTGCTGCTACCCTGTGGTGCTAGATATAGGTTTGATGCTTTTTTTGCCCACATGTGTTACATCTATAGAGAACATTTGAACAGCTCTATTGTTTGTTGTGTGTTTGTTTTCTCCGTCTAATCAGAAACATGTGCACCGTCATCGGATATGTGCGCTGAACACACAGAACCTTAACTGGCAGACCTCTGCACACCAGGGACATCGCCCACTGGGCAATTAGCTTCACAGGCATAAAATGTAATAAATAATAAAACTCAAGCGATAAAGCACAATAAGTGGCGATGATGTGCTGAACCAAGTAGCACATTGCTGAAGTAATCTCACCGAAGTTCATAAGGGGACAGATGATAATGCAGGGAGATAAACTTGTTATTTAAAATCTGGTGTGTCTAAGCTTATTTCAGGGAAAAGGATGAAAAGATTATGATTTATTCTTTAACAACACTGGATCAAAGTTGGGACAGAGGGTCAAGGCCAGGAGGATCAGTGAGGGGGACAAAGCTGGGTGACAAAGGTTGAGTCAAGCTCCAAGTTCAAAACTCTCTCTTCCTGTCAGCATATTGAGACATACTCTGGATGTTCTGGGAACAGGAAGCAACTCAACACTTCTTGCCAAATCTACACTTACATGATGTACAGTAGGTTGAATCCCTGGAGTGTTTAATGATGGTGTCAAGTAAAGTGTGTAAAAAAACATTTTTCCGATAACATAAATAAATCACTTGCAGCAACGGAAAGTTTTTTTTGGCTGTTTCACAGGAATTGTCTAGTTCACAGTCAATGCATTTTGAAAATCCTACTGTCTCGTATCATCGTTCGGGAACTTTTACGCGGTTCAATTCAAAATGTATTGCTGTTGGATGAAAATAGGCCCAAATAGTAAGTTTTCAGGAGCTACAAAGCGTGGCCTGGTCTTTTTCTTTCATTTGTACAACATTGAAGATCGTGCATGCATGGAGTTTATCTAATCATTTTTGAAAGGGGTTCAGGACAGAAGACCATTAAAGCCTTTGACAGGAGCAAGAACCAGAGATTTGGCATCTATTTGGCAGATGCAATTTGAGGTTCAGAGTCTTGCTCAAGGACACGTCGACATGTGGACAGGAGGAGCCCGGGATACTACTATTGGACAAAAAGACCGACTGACTGGCAGTTATTGGACATAAAGAATGTCAGATGTCATGATCTTTTCAGCCTAATAGAAACTGGAATTGTAATCATATTGTCCAGTTGTTGTAAGTGCCTGCGTCTGCTCAAGACAAAACTCAAATAAACCCACATATTGATAAGTGGCAGAGAGCTGGGTATCTCTCTGGACCTTGGCCTCAAGGGAACTCTTTGTCCATCACTCCCTCCACCAGTCTCTCCCTTTGTATAACACCCAGCTGATTTACACCAGGCCTATTGAATGCAGGGACGATAGGCTGCTTGTGCAGTCAGGGTTTTGAACGGTTGATTTACTCCAGGACAGGATCACAGGGTGTTGAGCCCAGGCAGGGTGTCCCTCGTGGCCCAGGCGCTGCGACCAGGCCCCCATCTGCTCTGGGAGTCATAAATTAGCCCAAAGCTTTGTTAGCATGCTCACTCCTCTGCTCCTGCCCTTCTACCACACATACTCTTTATCCCAACCAACTTGGCCAATGTCCTCACTCAGCATGATTAGAAGCACAACGCACGCCATGCAGCCAGGAGCACACAGAGCCGCAGGGTATGTAGTAGCTGCACTTAGTACGATAACAGGAAGGCCTAACTGGCTTCCTGGCTGTCCCCAGTGGACAGAAAAGCAGAGACTATGCATCTCTCTTCACACTTGCAGCATGCTGCCTATAGTTGTTGCTGCCTGTGGTGTTGTGTACACAATTGCAGACTTATTCTGAGTTTTAAACAATCTATTCTAGATACTTTCAGTTAAATCTCTAATCATACAAGAATAACCAATTTTCTATCATTAATCTGCTGTTAGGACGATCTAAAGAGAAAAACCTGAGTAGGGAAACAAAACCTATGAACAAGAATACCTGATCTTTTTAGTGGACCAAATCAGACATGCTGATGTCTTCTGAGACCCAGTTTATTCGCAAACTCAGAAGTGTTTCCAGCTGCACAAAGATACCATGTGTGGGAGGCAATGAACAATCTCGTAAAACAACCCAGTGCATTACAAGAATATATGAAGTGCTAAACCCTTTTTAAGGGAACATCATCTGCTCAGCAATGACTTACTTGGATTGGTAATGAGTATTCTCTCTCACTTTCTTATAAAGTCCTTTCTCTGGCTGCGTGTTCTGTGCACGCAGGCTCTGATTACAAATGTTTTGTGGCTCATCAATGCATGGAAAATACATTGAATTAGCAGAGTAAACACAAAGTCTACTGTGTTAAGAAGACTGAGAGGAAGTGAGGTTGTGACCCCCATCTGACCCTTTATTGTAGAATTTGAGGCAACTGCACATCTCTTGCCAGGAGTGCACAGAACTCTAGCATGGCAGATTTATGTATACACCAAAGACATATCCAGATAAATGAGGAGTATTGCTGGGAAAGTGAAAGGCAAACTCTGGAGTAGATAAAGTGCGCTGCCTGAGAGCCAAGAGTCTATTAGCCGCTATGCAACCCAATCTGATATCAGCTCTGGGTCAAACTACGGTATCAGCAAAGGAGTCGTATCAGTGAGGAGAAATAAATGCTTTCTGTGTTTTATGGGTCAGCAGGGAGCATTCAGACCAGAAAGGGAATGAAACCGGCTTTTCTTCTCCATCCTATTGTGTCTTTTTGCATCCTCTTTGTACCACCAGTTTTTAATAGGAACAAGGGATCCAACCATGGAAAATACAGTTCCAACCATGGAAAATAAAGTTCCCTGCTAATGCCAACTACGTCCCCTTCCTCTCTTTACCAACAGCGGACCTTCCTTCCTGACGCTCTTCACTCAGCTTTGTTGACTTCCTGTATCAGGGATTGTTAATTGAAGAAGTGGGCAGCAGACCCACCTCAGAACAAATATGAGCAGTAGAGGTGGAAATCACTTTGCTTATTCAAATTGTGTCTTTCAGTTCAGACTATTTGGTTTGTTAACTTTTTTCTGTCAGTCACATCTCTGCTGAAATGCCTTTTAGTTTGTACATTAAGTGTCCGTTCATGTCACCACGTTGATTCTTACCTTACGTTATAGGGCTAGCTAGTCTGGCTCTGTCCAAAGTTAAAAAATCAATACCAACCCCTCATAGACGTATTAGTTATGTTACATCTTTAGTCCATACACAAACAGAAATGTAAAATTGGCAATTTGTTGCTTTATGGAAAGTTATGTAGGCCTATCATAACTTTTTCTTGGTAAACAACAGCCGGGTGCAACTAAGCTAGGCTAACTGCCTCCTGGCTCCAGCTACATACGCACAAACATGAAAGTGGTATCAGTCTTCTCATCTAACTCACTACATGAAAGTCAAACTATTCCTTTAATTGATTACATTGCACTGTCAACAAGAGCCTCACTGTAACATGAAAGCTGCATCATTGTTCATCATAGGAGGAATCCCAGACCTTCTTGTTTATTGTTGGGAATCATCTTTATGTTGCCTCTGTTGAGATTAATTATGTTTTTAGTTGCTTTCTGTCATCTAAATTATCTTTAATCTCAGTTTTTGAGAGCATTGAACTTTTCCATGTCAGACTTCATGACTCCAGCACTCATCCACTATTTGCCTACAGTCTAAATCTAGTAGTGAGTGCTTTAAGGTCATGCCATTTTTATACTTCTCAGAACAGGCTATTGTGTTTCCTGTGTCAGGGCATGTTTTTATTGTCCAGAATGAGTTTTGCCTCGCTGTGTAATATACTGAGTGGAGCCATGATCCTGATGGAGGTCTTGTTATCTTGCCACATGTTTGTGACGACCTGGGGTCTATTCAGAGTGGATATGCAGGGGAACTCCTCGAACAGCGATATATGGTGTAAGGGAAAAACAGGAAAAGAATGCAACACTTCTTCATTCACTGTTCAAAAAAAAGATTATTGGAAGAAGTTGGCCAGATCTTTGCTGCATTACTCTCTTCAGATATTGAACTCATTTCTAAAGGTATTTCATATATTGGGAGACGGTTTCGTCTTTAATGTATTTTTCATATTGAAGGTAACACATTCTTTGTCATTAGTACATTTTCTTTCATATTTGTGTTGTGGCAGATATGGACTGGACTTAGCTGCTGTGGTTATCGTGCTAATGTGAATTATAAAACAAATGAGACGGTGAGGGTGACATTGAGAAGAGGAAATGTTCTGGGTAATTTCATTCAGCAAAGTCAGCGGATTTCGTTCCAAATAAATGGTATAACGTTGTCCAAATGTTATCTTGGCATTACAGCACTGTCAGGTGGTTTTAAATGAGAGTGCGGAGACTTCCACAGAGAGGAAAGGCTCATCAAGCCAAGAACCAAAATAGTTGTACGGTTGACACAAAAATTCATCTTAAAATAAGACTTCCAGTTATTGGCAGTAAGTTAACCATACTTAAGTTTATAAGATTTGTTTTCATCCAGAAACACTGATGCAAATTATAAAACTATTATCCAGACTAGGAACAGACACACAACGATCCTTAACCTGAGAATGATCACCATGATTTAATTCTTTATGATCATAATTTTATATTTATTTAGATATTTATACTTTAATTAACATCAACTTTGGTCACGTCATAAAATACTTTTGCATTAATACAAATTGCATTATATTCATTTAACAATGTGCTATTTATTCATATTAATTGTATTGTACACTGTACCTCTTATTCATATGAACCCTTTCAGGAAAATCATTTATGAAATAAAGATCAGAGTTGTGTAAGTCTAACTCAAGTCACAGGTGGTTCCTGACTGTTTTCAACATATCCTATAATATTTTTTAAATGATCTAAAAAGTTTGTACTCACAAAGCAGGAGTCAGAGGTGCTGTCACCAAAAATGAAGCATTGCTGGGGGTAAAGCTGTGTGGAAAATCTGTGTTGCTCTGTAGAAAAAACATAGCTCAATTTATTCATCTCATTCATCTTATTCGTCCAACCAGAGAACCAGAGAACTATGTCTTCATAGAGGGCATATGCCAGTATAAGCATGGAGCTTTTAAATAAACAGCTTGAAATTAGAAATGATTCAAGTACATATGTCTATTTATTGCTCAGATAAGTGCTCATGCTGTGAGCAAACACACAAAGATTAATAGACATATAATTAAGTGGATAACTATTCCAGAACGTCTGTGCTTTAAACAGCCCACTTTCAGAAAATAAATCTGTATTTATTATGACTACTTGATCTGTTTTGAACAGTTGCACTACATCAACATAACTGTGTGAGGTCTCACCTGCTCATCGGCTCTAATGCTTTGCTTCAAATGTGTTTGATTGACAATTACCAGTAAAAAGCAGCTGATTTAACATTACTAACATCTGTTGTTTGGATGCAAAACATTTTTAGTAAGGTGGACTACTTCTTGGCTCCCAGAAAAATGAAACACAGATGTTTCTTTCTTTGTGTTCTCGTCCAGTGTGATCTCATACATCCTTCTCATCATGTTAGTCAGTTAATAATAGAAAGTAGTTTTTTTTTTTAAATGTTGGCGCAGTCATGTTCTCATTGCTTCAGAGAGCTGGAATACAATGTTCACAATGTCCTCCAACATCGCTTTCTATCCTCAAAGCATTGTCACTGATTCATGCCCATTGAACCCAGAACATGTCATATAAAAAAAATCGTTGATGCTGATTCAGTGACATTTTAAATAAGTTGACCATTTGCCATTAGGTCTGTGTGGGATTTGCTTTCTAGCAGAGAGTTAAATGAGAAGATTGATACTACCCTCACTATTGTCTATCAAATACAAGCTGCCAGTTAGCTTAACTTGGGACAAAGACTGGAAATGGGGAAACAGCAACCCTGGCTCTTTCAAAGGGCCACAAAATCTGCGTACCTACCTCTTAGGCTCTAAAATTAACATGTTATATGTACAAAAAAACAACCGGTGGGTAATTTGCCGGAAACTACAGGAAGTTACTGCTTCCAGCCAAGAAATAGTCAGCACTACTTGGAAAGTTCCAATAGTCTGAAATGAAAACTACAACATGATTTAGTAAATAATATAAATAAAAATATAGTATTATATCAACACTCACATTTATGTATACTAATACAGATATGAAACCGTGTAAGTTTCTTCCCATTAATACTCTATCATGCGCTGTAAGTCATTTTTAATAGGGTATAAAACATCAAAAGGATCAACAACGATGAGAAAGAAATGTTCACGCGTGTGGAGAAGCAACAACCTCCTCTTGCTCCCGTCCCCTCCAGGTATTCCGATTTCCCGTGGCAATGTTGTTGACTCAGCTGGGGTCAGTCAAGTGCTGCTGTTAGAAAGGCAGTCTCATTTGTCCTGCTGTTATCCACCAACAGCTTTTAAACCCTTTTAAGCCCTTCTTTATTATCCTTAACACTTACTGAAGGCCACACTCGGCCTTCCTGTCCTGCTCTCTCTTCCCCACCACTGCCCTCTCCCTCTGGTTCCTGCTATCTCTCCCCAGCTTCCCTTCCTCTCTTATTCTCTCTTTAAATTTATAAAGTCTATCTTTTTTGTTCAAATGCACGAGTGTCTGTGTTTTCAGAGGCCCTGTGAGAGGTTAGAGGTCAGTGGGGTTTCAGGGTCCTGGATTGCCAATTCACCCCGAAGGGTTTGGTGGTCCTGAGACTAAACATTTAAACATCCTCACTAATGCAGACGGTTTGTATCAGCCTCAAGGTTCAAGTGGTGTTTGTGTGCATTTTTAACAAGCCTCCTCTGGCTTAATTCTGATAAGGCTGCAATGTAATGTCATGGTACAATACTTTCCTTGATACATTCTTTTTATGATGTTTTGTATCCCACATTTTATATTGATTATGCAATGTATCAAGCTAAATCCATCTTATATGAAGATGTGGCAGGACACTGCCGCTACTATTGAGTCTCAGACAACAGCTAGTGTTCTAAAACAGCTTCAAAGATTCCCTTCCTCTGAATTGGTCGGTCACTCTGCCTTGCATGAGCTGCCAACACATCAAACTAATTTCTATTTTTAAGTGGAGCACTTTTTTTCTGTGACATGATCTAAATGTTTCAGGATTTCCCTCAGAAGAAGGATGATGTGTGTCAACTGCGATTTTAATTAAGTAGTTTAAGAAGAAATTAAGAAATTGACCTTCAAAACCTATTATTGGTCAAACCAGGGTTGCCTCAGTGCCATGTGATCCACTGTGGTTGCTAGTTATCACTTCTGTTTGCTTGGTTGTCTTAATGTAACAGTTCATATTTGTTGTACCAGGATCAGCCCGTGGGACTAACCATGGACCCCAGGAAGAATAGCTGTTACCCTGGTCACAACTAATGGGAATCCATACAAACAATAAACAATAAACCACCATCTGCAGGTGATGTTCCATTGGATTATGATCAATGGCGGAAGGCTGCTGGTGTTCCTTCAGACTTCAAACTTTAGTGACTGATAACAGCCTCTGTCACTGAGAAAGACAAATAAACATCCACGCCAGCAACCCTGCAGTTACATCTGAAACAGATCCTCTCTCCCCCCCGGAGGTAAAATAACAAACTCAATATCTGTTTTAACAGATACTGTGCTTCCCCAGAGAGCTCATCCCTCTGGAGGAACGGCGAGTCCTGTTCCTGTGCTCTCCACAGTCATAACTGCGAAGATCACAGACTACATGAGGAGTTAACACAATACAACACATATGGACATGTGGCTTTGTAATGTCACTATAATATGCGACATCGTGTTAGACTTTGAAGATGTAAAGGTCATTTCCAGAGCAGTAATATATATGTTTCAGAAATCTGTCAGTGTCAATTTTGGCACCTGATTTTCACTTAGTCTGTCTGGGTTAAGCTTGAGACAAACAGCGTTTCCAGATTTATATCCATATTTATATGGATACCAGCCTATCATTACATTAATCATGTACTAATTCACACTTAAAGACTACAAACATGAAAGACAGTTCCTCTTCCTAACCGGTCGGTGGGGGCTACAAGTGATCAACAACTGCTTCAGCAGTAAAAGGCCTCCATTCACAACTCGTCAAATCTTCTTGCTTCAGGAATGTTGAGCTCAGTGTTAGTCATTGAGCTCAATATGATTTTATGCATAAATACGTCACTATTGTCAGTCAAATGTACCTGACTTGTTGACTTTACATACACTCCCTAGTGATTTGGAGTGTCTCTGTTATGACTAACAAAAGAATTATAATTCGAATTCCACTTACCAGCTTTTTGGAGATATCAACCTCATCTCAGGGACTTCTTCAGTGCATGGAGAAGCTCAAGTGAAATCACATAAACTTCAGTAATGTAATATAAATATCTGTTTTGTAGTCATAACTAATAATCTAGATCAACAGAGAAAACAAATTGATCGTTCCGCCAATATTCAACTGTGTTTTGAAAATAATCAAAACAATGTGTTTTGTCAACAGACCAACACTATTCAGTTGACAAATAATGAAGATCTGTCTGTAGGTTTATGAGATATCCGCTGATCCACCCAGACAGACAAACTGGTAAAGTAAAACAAAAACATAACCTTCTAGGTGTAGGTGTAAACATTTTCCCAGAACATGAGAAACCTAAACAGGTTCCCATCCTTTGGAGGTCGGTCTCTGTGGCGCAATCCTTCTCTGGCACTCCCTTCCAAGTTAGACATGTACTTCTTTACTCTCCTTCCATTTAATGCTGACTGTGGCATAACTGCTTTTCTTTTTTTCTCCTGTGTGCCTTAATCCTCACTGCCTGTGCTGGCATGTTTCAGTAGTTGCTATAGTGTATCACTGTGAAGCATCAGTGCAAGACCAAACAGTGAAACATTTCCCGATCTCAGGGTCTGTGGTTGTCAGTGAGGAGAGTGTGTATGTGGGTGGATGGGTATTTCCAGCACAAAATGAAACAAGGACATTTTTTGAAAAGTCTGCCAAAGAGTCATTCCAAAACACTGTTCTCAATTTTCCAGAAACACTGTCATTCTCATCCTCATTAGTTTTTAACATGATAACACGCTGGATTCTCCTCTGAAGAATCAGCTTTCCCAGTTACTGTCATTCAGAAACTAAACTTGTTGTTAAAGATAGAGGTCAGTGTAAAAAATGCTTTGCAGTCTAATCATCTTGAGCAGAAGACCAAACATAGACTAGCTGGAATTCAGCTTGAGGAGCACCGCAGATACAATTTGCCAGAGAGCCAATTACACCATTTGTGTTTCTGTAAACATTTACTCTAACCGTACAGTAGTGTTCTGTAATGAAAGCATCTCCAGTCACACATACAAGCCTCATTTCCTTTGCTTATGCATACATGTTCACTTTGTTTGATAGAATCCTAATATTTACACTTGAATAATGAAATGAGATGGCTGCATCTTTTCTTTAGCCAGGTTCTTGTGATGGCAGTGTCTGTGTGTTGGTCTATCTCTTTGGTCCAGACTGAAATAAATCAGTATTGAACGAATTTGATTCAGACATGATCATGATGCCCAGAGGTAGAAAAAGTATACTTTGGTGATAATCTGACTTTTCTTCTATTGACACTATGATGTTCCCACCTGTGGCTTTTAAGTGAAATGTCTCCACAACTGTGAAATGGATTTTCATGAAATTTAGTACAGACATACATGTCCACATCAGGATACATTGTAAAAAAAAACCTCCCCTGACTTTTCATCTATTGCCATCATATGGTCAAAATTAAAATGTTGTCCAATACCTTGGTTTGTGATTAAATACCTTCAACACTAATAACATTTACATCAACCTCAGTAGTTTGTGTTAAGTGCAAATTAGCAAATGTTCCTATGCTAACACTACTGAACATGGCAAATATTATACCTGCTGAACATCAGGATATAAGCATTGTGAGCATGTTAGCTTGCTGACATTAGCATTTAGCTCAAATCATCACTGTGCCTGCAGCCTCATGGATGCACTAGCAAGGCTGTAAACTCTTACCATTAAGGCTCAACATCACTTATTGTGCAATTTTATCACTGGATCAGCAACAGGCGCTTTCAAAATGTGCCAGCCTAGGAACCATCTTACTCCGAGCTATGTGGGAAATGACATGCTTTACTGGACACAAAGTGCTGGGAAAAATCCTCCACAGTCTGTGACTTTCAAATAAATGTAAAAAAAGAATTTAACTAACAAGAATTATGGGCAAAAAGAATTCAGAGAAAATCAGACTTAGTGGTGCAATCAGGCATATGTCTCTGAAGAACAATCACAATTTAGGTAAACTCTTGTGGATTTATTCTGTTTACAGTTTCTTCTGCTTGTGCAATGGCAATTGGAATGGATTTCAAATTCATAAGCACTACAGTATGTACACTGAGAGCCAAAGTAATGAGTTCCTAAGAAACAGCACTGAGAGCAATTTTCATGTCCATCCCAGGGGCTGGACAGGCAGAATAACATGGACGTAACCTTAAGCATTTTTCTGGACCGCAGTGTAATTACTGAATGGGACTGCAATAACTGCTTCAATCTCTGGAGTGAAATTAACAGGCCTGAGAAGGTGTGAGATGCTCTTTGACCCCAGAGGAAATTACACACAATGCAGCCACTCATCTCTCTCACACACACATGCACACACAATCAGTTACACTGTAGGAAAATGAATCTTTTTAACTCTCTGTTGCATCGGTTTATCCATATCCACATTTCTCTTTTCTCTTATTACTACTCTCGTGCTTTCAAAGTCTAATTCTTCACTTTTGCTGAAAAGCAAGACAGAGGCTCTCACCTTGCCCTCGTGTCTGTATGACCTACATATTTCAATCATTACTGATATTTTCAATGTTAAGGTGGGTTTTTTGCCCTATAATTCAATCTTCTTTTATATCGATTAAAATGTTTCTGTATGAAGGACAAGCATGTGAATTGTGTGCTGCCATGTTCAACGGTATAGTATAATATTAATATAGCATAGTCATCTTTCCTGAACAACTATGTCCTTTAACATCACAGCACACGGATAGCGACAAAGATATGCAATACAATCTGGCAGTTATTTTTTTTAGATACACATGAAAAGCCTTTTCAATAGTTTTGGTTCTTTTGATTTAAATTTTGTTTTGACAAATATTAACCACGGCTTTCACTTTTGCGTCAGTGTTATTTTGTTTGAAATTCCACCCAGGACATGCTGACAAGTCATTTTATTATTAAGTCTTGATGGTTGAATGCAAGTAATAAAAGCCCTGCAGGGGATCGGTGGCTCAAATAAACGATTGTGTATTGAGCTAACCATCAACAGCGGGTGCAGACATGTGTGTCACAGTGCTTGTCACAAGGCTCAATGCAGCTCCTTCTGCTAAGAGAGAACAGAGAGATTTGTCCACAACTGTGAAAATTACAGACCCTCCGAAGGCGGAAGGGGCCCTGTTAGCATGAATTTGGGTGTATTTGTATGTCAGGAAAAGAGGTTGTCAATGTTGGCATGTTTGTTAGTGGCCTTGAGAAGCTGGCAGTGAGTTTGTGAAAGATCGGCGGCTGCTTGGTAGTTTGACAGAGAACATTTAGTGAGAACATTACTTCACTTGGGCAGATAAAAGGCGGGAGAGTTGCAGATTTAACTCAACCAGAAATGTTATTTTCTGTCATTTGCAAAATGTATTTACCATCATATGTTGGAGGAATCGTTAATAGTTAAATAGTCACATTTTTGGGACATACGCTCTGTTTGCCTAGCAACTGGTAAAATGGTGAATGGCTAAAGTCAGAACTCTACCTTAATGGTAAGCACTCTACCCAGTGAGCTACCAGGGCACCTGAAAGTTGCCCTCAACTTTGCGATGAAACATCCCTCGGCCTGTGACTGCCGAGCGCCAGCTGGTACTCTGACGTCCTCTAAAATCTTCAAACTGTTCCTGTAAGTGATTATAGCGAACTGTCAGTAGATTCAAACATAAAATCTGTTTGTGCTGTGAGAATTATTAGATGATTCTCCGGAGCATTTTCAACTGATCTACAAACTAGCACTGCAGGCTCTCACTGCTTGAAAAAGTGCGCTCATCACTATGGCTTCTGCGGTTTGTAAGAACAAAACAAAACTAAGAAAGGACAGTGAAGCTCATTTTAATTGCATGTGACAATTTGAGTTTTGAGGAGAAAGAGCATCACACAGTGTAACCTCATGTTGCAGGTGGAGAGACATCTTCAGTTACACCCAGAGAACAGGAATTCACATGTTGGCTGTTTTGCCAACTTTGTTCAAGTTTCCAGCTTGGGAAAGTGAGGGATCACTGTGTGAGTGTGTGAGGGGGAGTAAATGTAAAAGGTTATTTGATGCCAGCATTAACATAGCATTTATGTCCTCTGTTAAATGTGAAGCTGAAGCTGGACATGTACCCATGTGTTTTGTGTCAAACCAAACAATATTTATTTTGGAAAATGTTTAATTGCACTTTTTTTATTCTTCTAAAAATCCATTTTCAATTTTAAAACAATGTTAGTTTTTAAGGGACCAAGTTCCTCGGTAGAAGTTTAAAAAAAAAAAAACCTTTTCCAACTGTGTGATCATCAAGGGAACACTTATTCTGCAAAGGTACGTTGCCGTTGAAATTTTTTTACTTTTTCAATACTTGAACGCTGCAAGCAGCAATACTGGAGGCTAAGCAATGTGCATGTTCAGAACCCAAACTGTCTGTGTGAATACCACTAGAACATTTTAGAAGAAAAGAGGAAAAATCTTTTGTTGCATCGATGCAAAAACTACCTATACTATCTTTGCATCTTCTTGTTTCATTCTTTAGCACAAACATTAATCCAAACTATGTGTGAGTGAGAGTAGCAATTACACAAATCAGAAAGTAGCCTTCAGAAAACAGATTAAATATGTGTGCACCCATTGTTTATGTATTGACATAGTCCTCGTTATATAAATGTAATTAGTTTCTTAACTAATTATGTTTCAGGTAGAGTTTTTAACTTGATACAAATCAGATGTCACCGATTTTTGCTTTGAATTATCTTTCAACTTGTTTCTTTCCCATTTTTGTAATCATTGCATGTATGGTTCTGTTTAGTCTCTGTGCCATTGAAAATAAATGGAAATGTTTATTTTTGAAGAGGCAGAAGTTAGGCTGTACATTTCAAATGAGTCCTATAGAAACAGCGAGAAACTGCATCCTGATTTGTGAGCTTCAATAAAGAGGTCAAAGAAAGAAAAACACTCCTCTGCAGCCTCTTCAAGACAAGAGCCATGCCAGATTTGTCTCTGTCGCGTCCAACTTGGCCTGCAGTGTTGTAAGTTCGCTCAGACTCTCAACTCAACTCGGACCCAGTTTTCATGAGATGTAAAACCTGGACTGGTCACAAGAACACCCACTGGAATACACATGCTGCAATTATTTATTTTTGATTGGACTAAATTGAATTTGTGATGGAGGATTAAAGGAAATTATTCTATTCTTTAAAATAATTCCTGTTATTAACAGGCAGTAGCCAAACGCCGTTCCCCTGTACTGGATCTCCTTCATGTATCACAGAATTCATACCAGATTTAGAGAGAATTCCTTTTAGTCTGGGTATTAGAAAGCCTTTGTTCTAGTTTCTTTGAAGTGTTTCATGTAAACTGCAACAGACAACTGGATTGTCTGCGTTCAGCGTTCTCTTATAACAATATGTGATTCTAGAAAGGCTTCGTTAAGTGGGCTGGATGGATGGAAACAAATGCACCAATGCAAGGTGGATGCTCTATAATATTCCTCTGTGCTCATGACTTCAGCTTCACAACTTTACTTCACCTCTTCCTTGGTGCGATAGGATTTCCTACGAACTGAGCAAAAGGCAATCAAAGGGCAGGTTATGAAACACCAGAGAGAAGCTGGAGCTGTGTGATGAGATCATCATAAGTGTGGATGTTCTGGTCCTTCAGCCAGAGCAGGCGAGGGTTTCTTGTGCTGGCTCAGCTTTGAATCAAACCAACACAACTAACTGCATAATGAAATAAAGACCCACATCTTTGTGCTAATCAGATATATTGTGGGTGAAATGAAGGTATTAGGCATCAGACCTTCACGTCTGTTGCATCTGGACAGCGTGCTCAGGCACTGAGTCACACTGCGGCCCAACAGAAGGGGCTCTATAGCGATCGTCTTCATGGTGAGAAAATACTCTGTGGTATTGGAGATGAGTCGAGTACAGTACATTGGTTTCATCTCCAGATAATGGCGTAATTGTTTCGTTCTTATGATTAGTCACATCCTTAATGGTCTTCTTCTTTCACTCTTTTTGGGTGTCACATGGCACTCAGAGCTACATGTGGGAAGACATTAAACACACCATTCATGGAGGCACCCGGGTCGATCAACCTATTAGGATGTGGGTGATAATCCTGAGAGGAATGGAGTTGGTGAAGTTTCAGCTTCGCTGGGCCCCCGCGGACCGAGGCCTCCCACCATCCCATGAGTGTGTGACTCCTTTGTGTCTCATCCATACCTAACATCCATAGTCTTTCCATAGTTTCTCCTGAATTTGAAAACAGAATCACACTGAAGGAATTTGGACCATAGCCGTGGAGGGAAGGCCCCCATATCCATGCAAACATCTGTGTGAAGACGGATGGTGATTCATAACCTCAACAATATTAGCACATGAAAGGTAGAGAGACTACAGGAGGGCTATTTTAACCGCTCATAGGGGCCCCTCTATTAGCCTCCCATTCATTCTCAAACAGACACTCACATGCCGCTGTTATTACAAACTGCATGTTGGTCACTTTCACAGCCATCGCATTGACTGACTCTTCTGAGACAATCAGCTGAGTAATTTTGTCATAATTAAGATTAATGTTCTGGCGGGTCACTGGCAGTGTTAAGGCAATTAACAACACTCAGTGCCCCCCCTTTGCGCAATCAACAAGTAATTTACAAATCATTACTTGGGATTTTTCAGAGTGAGAGTGTGCACTCGTGGAAAAGTGTTACGGGTAATCTGATACAAGAACAGCTATGACTCTGCTAATGTCTCCCTTGGGGAGTGTGATTTTGGTGCACATGGTACCCCAGGGCAGTGGCCTGGTCTGGTACAAAGGGGGGTAAATAACAACAGAAGGGGGGAGCTGTGGTTGAGAGAGAGCAGGAGCTGCGGATACAGCTGTCTCTATATTGTACTGTTTCAGAGTCTAAAGCTGGGTGCCAAGTAATTTGGAAAAACCAAAGATCAATCCCACATGACAGCCAAGTGTCTGCCCCGCAGTAGCTGACCCTGTGCTCTCAGTTAAGTGTTGACGGGGTCAAAACAGAAAATGTTACGTTTTCCTTTGAGAGAACAAATAAGTGCAAAACTATTCCATTCTCTCTTATTAATAGGCTTCCTAAAAGCTACAAAATGAAAAGGTTAAAGTCCAAGAGTTCAGCAGAACAACACACATGTATCATTTCATTAATATGTTTGTCTTTATGTGTGGATGTAGCAGTTACTATATGGAAGGAAGTTAGTCCAAAGGACCAGCACGTTTTCATGGAGCACAAGCAAATATAATCACAAGTTCAGCGGACAACAAAGCACTGAAGAACAACAGATCTGTGTGCACTCACATCTTCATCCTTCCAGTTCAAACAATTCAGATCATCTGCTCAGTAACTGGTCTGATAGTTTTAATTTCTGAAAAAAAATATAATTGTTGAGTTGTAGCATTTCGCTCTTCCGTGGTCAAACCACATTAACGAGGAAGTGTCTGCGTTTTAACCACCTAATACATTCCACAGGGCAATTTTCATGATCCCTTGACATTGCGGGTAGTGACAAACTACAAGGGCTTCTAAATTGCTGTGTACAGCTGCCAGCATGCCTGGAGGTACTGCACTAAAGCAAAGTTAATGGTCTTGGAGTAGAGTTAGGAAGTGACATCACACATGTATACATGTACATACTCACTGATAGACACACACATTAAAGCTGACCCAAGGTTAATTTTACCACCCTGTAGTTTGTATTACCAACTTGTCTGACCGGGGAGAGAAATGTCCATGGGACCGTATGTGACCCCTGTTACCTTCTCACGCACACACATAGATACTAAAATTTCATATTTTCATGTTCAGTTTTTCATGATGAATAACCACTAAGTGGAGTTTCATTGGCTGCACATCTGGGAGCCCTTACAGTTATAGTTGGAGGGAACATGTACTATAAGTTAAATGAGCACATATGCCCCACTCATCCTTTATTTCTGTGTCATTTCTTGCCTTTCACTTGACAAATCTTTATTCGTCTGTCAAGGTGTCAGTTTTCTCTTGACATTGCGGTTCAACTCCAGACCCCAACAGAGTTTTGAAGGCAATGCTGGATATGAATTTCATATGTCTTCTCCTGTCTCGAACATTCTTCAGCCTTTGAGTAAATCAGTACAGTGCTGGCTGTACAGCTCATGAGTTACTGAGGCATCATTATTTTTCAGAATATTTCACAATATTATAAAACAGAGACTTGGATTCACTGAGTTCTTGATTTTAAAAGTTGCTCTATCTGTTCATTTTCTTTTTCTCCAAGTGGCAGTGAGTCACAGTTCAGATCTATGTGCTCTTCTCTCAGGTGGTGAATTTGTGAAAACGTTGGAGTGAACAGATCTGTGGGGTGTTTATTTAGGCCGTGTGCCCAGCGAGCCTCAAGTACCAACATGACGACACTGTGAAAGATCACTTGTGTAAATCTGCCAATTATTTAATCATGTTACACTTCAGTAAACTTGACTGGCAGAGGCATTAGTGCATTAACATGCCTCATTTACTTTCCACGGCCTCTTGTTAAATGGAGACTTTGTTCTAGAAACTTCTTTATCAATTTAAATGAGCTGTTTTGTTTATCAGACACAACACCTCTTATATGATGAGCTAATTTTACAAGCAATGTGACATTTTCAGACATTTCTTGCATTGTATTCTTCACATTTACTGGTAAATGTAATATGCACATAAAATATAACTTTTAGTACACCTCAGGCTTCGTGGCACCAGTTACACCGCTTGCATGTTTTAACTGGTGGGCGCTGGCAGTGATCCCAAAAATAGTTAAGAACTATTACAAACAACTGCTTTTAATTGGGGGACGTATTATTTTGAGCAACCCACAAAGATCAGAGATAATGTAGATAAGTACATAATAAAATACTGATAATTGAAGGCAAATGATGAGTTTAAGTTTAATATAATTATATATATTCTGAGTGAACAATTTTTTTTAAATGATTTATTTAGATTATTTAGATTAAATAGTTAACACTTTAAGATTAGAATATTTGCCCTTTGAATGATGACATGTCACATGAGACAAGCTGCCCAATCTTCACATTATCGGGGAAGAAAATACTTGCTACCTGCAGATTGCTGCAGTGATATCAGTTTAACACAATCAGCTCATACAGTGATTATATCTCATACATTTCCACTCCAAACTGGCACACCAGAGCTAAATAAGTGGCTAAATCAATGGCTTTATCTCACAATAGTGCTGCTGACTCTGCTTTTATCGCTCTTAAACCGGACTTCAAAGCTAATCAGTAAACAAAGACAAATTGGTTGTGGACTGGCACTCACGGCACTTTATCTCTCCCTGATGTTTCAATCAGCCGCCCACTCTCATCACATAAACTACCGCCCTCCGCCTCACATAATTCCCTTAAAAGGGAAGTTAAAAGTTCATCTCTTTTTGCTCTAATGTTTTCCTAATGGTGGCTTGTTGAGTTAATAGTTAAATAACAGGCAGAATCATTGTCCTTGCCTTTCATTTGCCCGTGTGAGTAAAGCTGAACATATGTTGACACATCAAAGTCTTTAGATTCACCATCTGACCTTCTGGTACAGTAAGATTACAGCAGCTGTGTGTTGGCTCTAGAAAAGCATTGCTTTACACTGAATATAAAGACGTAAAGAGCCGCTTAAGTGGGCTGTGTGCATGTGTGCATCAGTGGGTAAAAGGCTTGTAACACGTAAAGGAAAGCACACATTGAAATAGTCAGCATTACATAGAGTTCCTTTTTTTTTTTTTACTGACCAACAGGTTTTACAATAAAACTTTGGTTGTGTGACTCAATTGTGAGAATACAGTTCCTTCATTTAAATGTTTAGTTTTAATATAGAAATGCATAAATGAGTACAAAAATAAAGCATTTGTATAATATTAATTGTACATGTGACAAGGAGATTAAAATGAATAGATGAACGGATCTCCAGGCTTTAACAGTTAAATGCAGCTACACGTTCAATTATCAAAAAGAACAGAATGCAAACAACATGATTAACATAAAAAAGACAAAAGACAGATTTTAATGATCAGACTTAGTAAATGTTGTTGTTAAAACATGAATACATCAGATATAAAGTGCATTGCTATCTGCATAACAGTCGTAGGTAGTCACATCTATGTACATCTAGTTATTGTCAGTAATAGTATACTTTCTCTACTGTGGCCCTCGGTTTAACTTTGTGTTTAACTACTGATGTGGTAACTTATCAAAATTGCAGTATATCATTCTTTGAAATGGACATTCATACTAAAGGTTTATTTCAATCAGAATTGACTGATTTGATAAGGCAGCTAACTGTGATTGGTGAGTGTCAGCATTTGCTCTTAACATCTCTTGTTAAGTGACACAGCTTTATGATTCCAGTAAATTTCGACTCATTGGTCGCTCAATTAAAACGGGTTTGGGATCCAGATGTTCCGCTTTTATCTTAGAGTGAAAAAAGCCGTCATGTTGGATAACAAAGGTTCACATAATCACAGCCACAGAACAGCTCAGGAAATGCTCCAGCTCTTCTGGCATTCTAATTTCCATCACAAAAACATTGTAATAGCCATTTTTACTAGGATCTTTTATACATCTTACATTCAGTCTGGGGGTAACTGGCACCCATTGAAATTCCACAGTGCCAATTAACTTGAAACATGAAATACGACTTGGCAAAGTCAACGTTTTTTGGAACAGAAACTTTACACTGTTGTCAATTTTATACAATTTAAAATCAGAGATGATCAAGTTAAACAGATCCCATGTTAAGAATTAGATATAATCTGTATTCTGTTGTTTTAGCAGATGACTGGACTCTGATACATGCAAGTGGGATGCTGACTCATGTTTGTTGTGGAGAAAATCCTCCTGCTGACCATCACCTCTCTCCCTTTAACACTTTGACCCCGCGGTCGATCTTTTTCTTAAATGACACAGAGGCTTGAGGGATGTGAAAATCTTTTTTAAAAAGTAGCTCTTTACTGTTGATGTCCATTAACAAAAAAGTATCTACATTATAGTTAGAAAAACATACACTCACAGATATAATTGCACTTTGCACTAATAACGTCTATTATCTCTATAAGTTGTGAGGGGGGTGATGGTGAGGACTGCGACAAGGCTGGTGGATTGGTGTACACGATGAAGAGTTGTAGGTTCATTTCATGCAAAAGGCCGCAGCGTGGCAGCCGGCCGGGATAAGTGCTGTTCAACAGATGATCTCATATCACATGGTACTTAGCTGCAATACTTCAAACCCTCAGTAATGGCTCAGGAGGATCTTGGCAGGAGGTTTTAGTTGCCCTTTTTGGATTTCTTCATCCTGGAAGAAAAAAAAGCAAATTCAATGTGAGTGTTATAGAACATAGACAACATGCCAAAATCGTATTTGGCACAGAGGTTTCACACAGTTGGTGACAACAAGAACTGATTATACAATACAACTGAATGAAAAACACAAATTTTCTTATGTTAATTTGGCCAAACACTTGGCTGTGAAAATGTAACTAGTTAACACCATATTGAAAATTAATGAGTATTTGTTAAGCCATCCCTGGATGCCAGGATCACAAAGAGATGGTGCCAAAACCATGCATACTTGTTGACAGGGTGTGTTTTTCTTTGCAAGTAAAGATTTTTGTAAACTTCTGACTTCATTGCTGGTGACTGGAGAAATTTTACAATACGTTAATTTGCAGCATTTGCAGAGTGATATACACATACCACAGCACGGCCGTGTAGTACAAACAACTGAACATGGGTGGGCAATTTAACTGTTGACATTGGAATATTACTCTGTAACTGCTGAGCCACATTTCAACTGATGAAAAAAGCCAATCATGGTCTTATTTACCCAAAGAGTAGAATAACGCTTGACTTACGATCGCGTGCCTTTAGACACATTGTAAATAGGTTTGTCCCTGCAGTGTATGTGTAATTGGAAACACATTAGGTCTGATCCATTGTAAAGGATCACCGTCTCCTCTCTTCGTGGGCTGTTTTGTCATGCAAAGGACCGTTAACACCTCGACAAGTCAAGGGCTCCACAATCATCCTTGAGACAGACAGTCTGACTGTGGGACTGGGGGGTGGGTATTGAGTGTGTATGTCAGAGGCTGGAGCATCAACAACCTCATTGGATCAGTGATTGTAGGAATCATTTAGTTTTCGTCTTGTGGAAAGGAAATTCCCTTATTGCATCCCCAAACATGTATCTACCTCCACACCACAGTGCAGAGTTTGCTCAATCCTCAGAAATATATGACTGCACAGAGTTCATGATGGCAACTTGATCCCTTCTATAAACTTCATGGTGCCAGCGTTTTTAAGAAAAGAGTCTCCTTCCTCTGTTAAGCAAAATACTTATTCAAGTGTGGTATAAGTCCACACACCTGTGGCTTGTGATGATTAGGGATGATCACAGAACAACACTCTAGTAAGAGAAGATTAAACATGGTTTTAAAGTTTGTGTAATATCCCACATCAAACCCAGTCTCCACTCCCACTTGGTCATGTACCAGCATGTCTCTCAAGTTCAGGCTCCAATATAAATTGGCCAATGTAGAAGCTGTCACTCCCACAACGATCTATTGATAGATGTCCAAATGCACATTTGCATTCCTTACTTTACATTTCTATAGAGTGGAAGTGACTTTGTGGGGCTCCTGCAGAGTTCTGAGTTACAGGTTGATATGACAGCAGAACCATGTATTGCAGCACACACACAATTCATGAATACCAGTCCGATTTGTCGCAACTTACTTGTGGATGGCATTCTTCAGGTACTGCTTTAGCCACCGGATCTCTGGATTCACACACACCTCTTTGTTTGTCTTCAGCTTGGCACTGATCAGAAAGGGGAAAAGAGTTCAGTATGATGTCAATTATGCCTCAGTTGAAGATGAAAGGGTGAGTTATGCAAACAGGTGTCTTGAAATTGTGTTATTAAACAGACAGCCTTGTCGGTTTGACACACACAGAAAGCTTTTTCACAATGGTGACCAATCACTATTTTACTATACATCTGATCCTGCATCAGATATTTCACACTTGATTGAACTTAATGTGCCGTAAAAGTTTGAGTCCATGGAGATCAATCCATCAACATGTGCCTACTTTCTAAATCCAGCATAACCCTGCGGTTATTTACAGAATGGGTCAAGACTGGATCATATGTCTATATGTGGCAGATCATGCCTCCTTTGGCGCACACGTCCTGTTTTTGAGTAACAAAAACCCTTTTCCCTCTTCCAGACCTGCCGATTATTCCCCCCCCCCACACACACATTTAACTGTTCCTGAAGTTTTCCTGTCTATTGAAACCAAATGCGACCGCTGTTCTGCTCCACACTTTAATAGTGATGGAGATCAGGCCCAAAGGTTGTGTACAAGGACAAAACTGCTGCGTGAAAATAAAAAGCGAACCCAATTACAAAACCCACAATTATTGCTTTCCCGTTGAAAACAAAACTGCTTCCAATTTCCCCCTCCCTTTTACTTTCCACTTCCTGTGGATGCGTCAGTGGGTCTGTAGTAAATGCTTTCTGTGCATGTGTGTGAAAGCGAGTGGCAGAGGGGCGTGTGTGTACACATGCATGCACAACTCTTTTCTCTAGCCTGTCGCCTCTCTGAGATTGATGGTGAGAAATGTCCAACAAGGAGGAAACCTGTCTGAATTTTTAAGACCAGGGTGGAAAACTGAAGCAATAATCTGTGTCTGTGTGAGGGCTGGCATTAAAAACAATACTCACATCACTTGGAAGGGGCAGTTTGGCGTGTGAATGAACCTGAGCTCTCGGATGTAGCCTCGTGGAAGGCTGTTGACTGTTGAACGACAGTAGCATCTCTCCACCAGACTTATGGGCTTTGCTGAGAGAGAAGATGATATCAGAGACACATTTAAAGCCATGCATGTTTCAAAGAAAACAATAAAACACACGATCAGATGAAGGTAATGATCTTCTGTGGAAGCTGGGATACTGCCAGATATATTTTACTGGATATAAATAAGATTGAACGTTATCACAACAATTAAAAGAGCTGAAAATATTCACATGACAATCAAAATTGAAGCATGCACACAGAGCAACAAATCTACAGATAAATGTCCATACATGCAAACAGCCCCTGTACTGTTCTGTACATCCATCCATTATCTTTACCCGTTTATCTTTAGCAGGGTGGCAGGGAGATGGCGACAACATTGACGAACATTTGATCAAAACTAAACATGTAAGCTTTAAAAAATGTTTTGGCTTGCCCCCCAGAACACACAAACAGAGGTAGGAGACATATCAGACCCATAAATACTCTCTTTCAGTCAAACACACGTGTACTGTGTGGTCCTTAAACTTCATGATGGATGAGAGTACTTTCCATTGCAGTTTTCAGGAAATGTTCACGGTTGATTAATGTGGAAAAATAAATAGGACTATGCTTGTTTTTTCGTGAAAATTACATGACAAAACCATAACAGCGTATTTATTTAGTTGGGTAGAAATGCATTCAGAACTCATTAACGACAAGATAACGTTTTTTTTCTCCCTGCTAATTTTAATTCATGAAATGTGTAAATAGAGTTGTGTTCTGATTGCGAATCATTTTCCCCCTTATTGTGCACCATGAGCGGAACCAGAAAATGGAATGAGATGAAAAACAATAATTAAAATGTTCTTGTCAGTAACTACTTTTAAAGGGAAACTGGGGAGGTCACAAACAGATGGTGAGAAGCACCGCTATAGATTAAGCTGTATGCTAATTGTTTTTTACACATGATCTCACGGTATTTCCATGATAAAAGGCGAAACACCTTCAAGTTGGGTGACATGATGTCGCCATGTAGACCAGCATCGGCTTTGTCTTATAGCTGCCTCATTTGCGCGTAATTAAATGAAAACAAAGAGCAGAACAAATACACACGTTGATCGGTGATCCGACTGGATACTGCTAGAGCCACATGCGCAGCCTGTTGGTGCTTTACGCGCACCGGAAAAAGTACTTTCCCACTCCAGAACAACCATGTATCCATTTAACTAACATTTATGGAATGGAGATGATATTTTCATTAAAATCACGAGGCTGACATTAATTTAGGCAACCTTTGCACTTTAATTGTATGTAATTGAATGTTGGTATTTTAATTAAATCCGATACTTTGGATGATACCTTGGATCATGATTAACATAAACATTAAAAAAGTAATTACATAAGCCTACTGTGGTTATTTCTATCGTAAAAACTATTATTTTAAGAAAATAACAATAATTGTGGAATGGAAAAGTACTGATATAAACATTCTTCTCCTGATGCACCGTTTTAGTTATCTAAAAAAGAAACACCCCGTTTGATCCATCCTGGCAAATAATGGTTAAACAATCTATACTAACTTGCAGATAATCATCACTTGCAACAACAACAAAAATCCAAATAAACCTGAACCGACAACGAGCCAGCAAATATGTGCATACCTTGTGATGGAGGCGCATATATCACCAACGTGAGCGCAGCCACGACTGCCAACAGCTTCATATCCATTCTGCGATAAAGCCACCGAGATCTGATCCTGCTCGGAGTAAAGTCTAGAAGAGATGTGACAGACGCGACTCTGGCGGAGTTTTAAATTATCCATCATTGTCAAGCCAGCTCAAAAACATTTTACTTCCGGTTTTGTCTATCAAAATAAAATCATTAAGATGCACACGCTTCATCTTAACAATTATCTTTCAAGTGAGATAATGTGTCACATTAACACCAAAAATAATGATTACAAAAATGAAGTATAGTATATATAGTATATATATTCTTCACCATTTGTCAGCGATTGAGAACTCTGTTTTCACAACGTTTCTTTTAATACTTTTATTTTGTAAAAATGTTTCCGGTTTCATTGGAGAGATGTCGGGAAAATTGGACCCCCAAATTACGCGCAGCGCTCAATAAAGAGGCATCAAACCATCCCATACACACAGACACAGACACAGACACACACAAACATACACACACATAGACACGCACACAAATCACAATATATTGTAATTTAACAGTAGCGTGTTAAGGAATATATTTGGCATGACCAGCAAACTCCATAAGAAGTTAATATGGTGTTCTTTATTTGTTTATTTATTTTTTAGAAGTTTATTTGTGTCATCTAGCCGAAAACATCACATTTGCCCACCTTGCAAATAATGCATTTTCTTCAGCTCGAAATGGTCCTTATGACTGTTGCTAAGGCTCCAAAAAGAAACAGGAGACATTTTGTGTGCATGTGTTTGTTTTTAGTCATGGTTTATCTTCTCATGGACTTCATTGGCCCAAATTAATTATAAGCTAAAAGTGTAACTGGAGATGACTCACTCCAGCGTAAAGTGTTTCGTTACATTGATGGTTCTAATAAATACACAAGAGGAATATAGAAACAACACACACACACACACACACACACACACACACACACACACACACACACACACACACACACACACCTCTCCGCTGTTTGGAAAGGACTGAAACTCTTCTCAGTTTAAGTGAATCCCTACAGTTGCCTTTATACAGCCGACTAAAAATGTTGAATCTGTTTGTGTGCACACATCCTCACTGTGTTTGGTATTAATAGTGTATTTAACGAGATACAGATGTGAAGTCAGTTTCCAGACATTTGGCTTCTATCTTCGACAGAAAACACTCCTGTATGTGTATGCACGGGTGTAGTATGTAAGTAAATGTGAACTTTTGGTGTGTGTGTGCGTATCAGAAGTTTATTCCTAAACTCTCAAATGAAAACATCAGTGAGCTTTGTTTTTTGCTCTGATCGCACACCAAGACTTTAAGACCTGAAATACTTTTACAGACTTGTTTAAACCAAATACAAACAACTGAACTAAATGCAACACCACAATATAAATATAATCTGAAATCACTACTCTGCAGATAACAAACGTTTATATTTAGTATATACACAGACGTGTATACAGAGAGTGGGTTTTGCCACATTTTTTGTGAATCCCAGAGCGACATCAGAATCAGAATCAGAATCAGAACCGTGTATGCAAGAAATAGAAACATATTAAAATTGACAATAGAATATACAATGAAGTGCACAACAAACAGATAACAGTATTATAAACAAGTATGATGAAGTGTAATGTTAAAAGTGTTGAGTGTGTTTAAATAAAGAAACATAGAGATGTGCAGGGGAGTGACCGGTAGGAAATTGTCCTGGGGATGACAGAGTCAGTGGGGGTCCCGGGCTTTGAACCCGACTGCCGACGGGAAGAAACTGTTCATGTGGCGTGAGGTCTTGTTCCTGATGGACCACAGCCTCCTGCCATAATGTGCATAAGTGGTTAGTATTATATTGTCTATTCTTCCTTTTTCCATTTATTGGAGACAGCTGTGGGAAAGCAAACCACCACCTGCTGACAGTGCACTTTATCATGAAAATGAATGTAGAAAAAAGCAGTTCAAGCAGAATAACTGCTTTTTACTGTACGCTTGTGATTTACTCATATAAGTACAAATCCTCCAGTTTATAGTAGTTAAAAGCTCAATATCTGTCTTGTGCTCCGCACGGTGCAGACTGTCTGTGTTTTACATCTCAAAACGTTGTTATAGATGATGCCATGGAGACTAGACAGACAGGTGGGGGTGCAGGGAGCAGAATCAGCTGACATCTGAATGAACACATATTGACTTCTCTCACAGGCCACAAAGGCTAACTTCAAGTGTGTGTGTGTGTGTGTGTGTGTGTGTGTGTGTGTGTGTGTGTGTGTGTGTGTGTGTGTGTGTGTGTGTGTGTGTGTGTGTGTGTGTGTGTGTGTGTGTGTGTGAAACTAAGAACGAAAAAGCTAGAACAAGCTGAAGGGAAAGGACTGCTGTATGAAAGCCAGAGTATTTGAGTAAGGGTATTTGAGTAAGTTTCTCTCAGCTTGGAGTGAAAGGTGACTTCAGAGGGTCTCAGATCAAAGTGCCCCGATCACACAGGATGCCTGACATGTCCTTACAATACACCCTTCCCACTCGCTACTCTATTCCTTCCCAAACCTGTGAGTCTGCACAAACAACAAACGTGTGCAGTGCGGTTTGCGTAAGCACAACTACAAATGGAAGTAATTTGTCTTGAACACACACACACAGACACACAAGGTTTAAATGGGGGCCAATTTGTCATTGGAGAAGTCACAGCTCATCCAAGTATTTCAACATTTCTGCCACAATCAGAGAGATTTACTTTCTTCTGCTGAGGTGAATGGACTGTAGTAGTGAGGTTACATAAGCAGATTTGGCAGCACATCCTCTTGCACAATTGTTCTTTCCTGCATTAACAAGCTCGGGATTTGCCTCTTCCCGAAAATAACACTCAGTTCTTTTCTCACACTGAATTGTTTAGAGAAATGGCCGTTAAAACCAAAAATGAAAGTAAGTGTTGACACACTCACATTTCAGTGTATTTTGGGGTCAGATGGAGACACTTTCATTTCATTATCCAAACCGCTTATCCTATTCAGGGTCGCGGGGCGCTGGAGCCGATCCCAGCTGACATTGGGCGAAGGCAGGGTACACCCTGGACAGGTCGCCAGTTTATCGCAGGGCACATATAGAGACAGACAATCATTCAGACAATCATTCACGCTCACATTCACACATACGGGCAATTTCGAGTCCAGATGGAGACACTTTGAATGAAAATGTGTGTTTGCATCATGTGTTTCCAGTGATTTAAGGTGATTTGTGTATGTTGGACACACTCTGAACATACCTGCTATGTTCATCTCACACCTTTGAGGCGTCTAATAATATTCGAATGAGTTAAGAAGAGACAAGAGAGTTCTGTGGTCCACCTGTCTGTCTTGGAGGTCCTCACTCCAGGTGTCCATCTCTTTCTCATTTCTTTCGGCACTCTCAAAGAAGAGGGTAAGTACTTTTTGACATTTTTTAGTGTAAATCAAACGTCAGGTTTTTCTCTGAAGGTCTGAAGGCAAAGCAGGTGTCCTCAAGGCATGACATTTATACATTTTTGTTGCCAAAACAAAGAGAAACAGTGGATAAAGGAAAAAGAGAAGAAAATAAATTAAAAAGTCTGTATCACAAGTCATGTCACAAGCTCCTTACATGTCACCTTCAATTCCTTTCAAGTTAGTTTCTACACCTTTTTATAATTCTGTGGTAAACATGCATGCATACAGTTTAAATCTCTCACCCACTGTACCGCATCTTATATTTGAGACAGATCTTGACAGTCACTATAAGATCCGAATACGAACTTCAAGCTGTCTCATCATGATAACACTTTTACAAAGCTGTTTTTTTAAAAGCTCACATTACATCATGCTGTTCAATAACAGAATGTGAATCTGCATGTTGTCGGTCATGAGTTAGTAAAAACATGAATCGGTCACATGCCAACAGATTGTTAAACATTCCTCAACTACTATTCACCTTTAAAGAGAGAGACCACGTGACCCAGGAGGTAGGAGTATGGATGGCTGAACGTATTATGTTGAAGTAGCCCGTTTCCACAGATCAGGCTTTGGTTTGACAACGTACAGGCAACTGGCCCCAGTGGGGGATCTGCCACTGTTCCATTGAGTCTCTGAGAGGCTGAGGGCCTGCTGGCTGAGCCTTTGTCTGGTTTCCTCTACATCCTCCAGAGAGTCGCGAGCCCTGTGCCCTCACACCGCCATATGGACCACCTCAATGGCCTGTCAACAAAGTCTTTAGCCATAGATGTTGAATCAAAGAAGAAGCAATGTGTTGGACAATGGCTTGATAATCACTTGTAGGTTGTAGGCGTAACATGGCATAACTTGGCACAATTTCCCTCTTTTCCAAGCAGAGACCAGATATTAGTTGCTTTTTTTTCAAGCAGGCTCTATCTCCAGACTTCCCTGGCTGCCCTTGCTAATTGGAGCTAAGATGTAGTATTCAATTATGATCTTCTGTGTTGCCCTTCCAAAGGGTTTGCGAACCAAACATATGTCATGCGTCACTACTGTTGTCACATAAATGCTTTATTCAAATTTTACGTTTTTTGCAAAAGCTTGCACATCACTCAAGATCCTGTTTCTTGCACAGTATATCAATAACAACAGCAGAGTGAGTTACTTCTTGAGATACAGTGAATAAATGTTTACCTAATTTCCCTCAAAAAGAATCAAGTCACTTCACACTAAACATCAGTTGTGCTTGTTTTTATGGTTTCAGCTGTGAGTTTATGCCAGAATGAGCCACATGAACTACAGCTGGTGTTGAGCTATAGCTGGTAAGGTTGATGGTGGATCCATACACACACCACACCTGGTGCTGTCCAGCCACGGGAACAAAAAACCCTCAGCTGCTTCTTTAGTGTTGCCTGGGAGGAACTGAGAAGCAGCTCAGAGACACATTAAGGTTCATGGTAACAGTGCTGAATCTGCTTTTTGAAGTCAAGGCTGGTGATATACTGTTGTCATGCAGTTATGGGTTTTGTAAATCGGAGGAATGCTATTGCGGTATATCATCTTGATTCTTTCCCGAAAACTCTCTTGAGGAGGTTTTTCAACGGGTCATAGAGATCTGTGATGACTCTCACAACATTTAGAAAAGATAGATTATCAAATTGAAGATCGGAGCATAAGTTGCTGTTTTAATCTGATCTGTAAAGCATATTGGTTTCTTTCTGTTCCTTTGTTGTTCTCAATTCTGCATAATCTAGACGCAGCGAACCATTAACTTGTGTATATATCTACATGTTTCGTCATGTGTGTGTTACTATTTTGCAACTGTACATAAACACACTTTAAATACCAGGACAGATTCACATATGCAAAAACTCCTGAAGTTTATTTTGTCCCTGGAACTGAAAACCACAACACAAACAATATGCCTCAAGTTTTAGTTTTAACCACATGTTTAATCCTTGACAAAGGCACTGACACACAATCCGTTTCTCCATGTATACCCCCTTTCTTTTCCCTCTTTCTTTTTAGCCTCTTTGGCTCTTAGATTAGTCAAAGCATCCACACACAGTTGATGTTTTTGGCTATCCCATAAACCTGATCCTTTTGTGTGATAAAAAGGCATACAGACACATGGAGCCTGTTAATATTTCATTATTCATTCATTCATGTGTGTCAAATAGCACAAGTGTTATCCGCTATATTGACCCTGTCTGTCTTCAAGCTGGTATGTGGTCACTTTGTGCTGTGAGAGATGCTGAAACAGGTGAGAAAGTGCCAGAAACAGCTGAAAGACACTCACCACATAAATCACCACGTATGTTACGTAGTTTAGGTTGAAACAAAACAAATAACAACTCTTGCTAGAAATACCATTTCATATAAAATGTATTTTTTTTTGGATTGTCTTTCAATTTGAATACTCGTAATATCTGACAGATGCAGTCTACAGCTGTGCAACTTGAGTTTTGCCCCTGATAACAATATCGATTTATCAGCTTATTACACTTGCAAGTGAACCTATAAAGAATAATTTCTCTAATCACTGCTTTTCCAATTTTGTATTGTTCATACTTTGCTCAAAAAAAGCATCTTGGCTATTTTTTCTGGCAGAAGGGACTAGCAGTACATATTCATTAATATAACAAAACGAATATACATGAACTATCCAAGTCCATAACAAAACATTCAGCTATTTAAATGAAGCAGTATTCTTATATTTCTGTGACAGTATGAGGCCATATCTTCATCCTCAGGCTTCCAGGCCGATGTATTTGCTTTTCAAAATTCATATCATCAAAGGCTAATGAGAAAGGTTGAGAAAAATGTTATTTGCCAAAAAAAGAAAACACAATTCTGATCATACGTATTAAAAAAAACGTGCCAAAACCGCAGATTGTCCATTCTGAAAATGATTACGGAAAAAGCTTAAAATGGAACAATAATTATAGTGTCCAGTCTCTGGTGCATGAATTTGCAAAGTGCACTGAACATATCATGTTTCCTAGACTGATCAATTATCTTGGAATCATGTTGTAATTGTAAAGAAAGCACTTTCCCCACATCTTTCCCCTTTCCCTTTGCCAACCCCCTTTTGGGTCAACCCCCCAGGTTTTTCTATTCTCAGTCCTCCGCTGAGCCGTAACACCCCAGCTGCTGTCTCTTTACTGCTTTCCATGGCCAGGTCACTACATAAATTCTTAAAGAGCATTTAAAGAGAGAGTTAAAGCTACAGCTGTCAATCAGAATCATAGGGCGACATAAATGTGACTTAATGTGTGTCACTTTTATGTGCCCTCTTTGAAACATAGCAGGCTATAATAGTAGGCGGCCTTACAACTCTGTGTACTTGGGCACAGGTCTGTAACTGCAATCAAAGGCATATTAATCAGAGCAAGGAAACGGCACCAGCAGAGAAGACAGAGTATCTTGTCCTCTTTCAAAATAATACAAGATTTTGTTACACGCTATTCATCCTGCATGGCGCCTTTGAAGTGATTCCCCAGCTGGGACATAGAGGGTGATTTTTCATAATAAATGAACATGAAGGGGATTATGTGTGAATGCAAAGTTGCATGCATGCTGATACACAATCAGATGTGTCTATTCAAACAAACACACACACACAGAAAGACGCAAAAACACACATGGATGTATGTTAAGATATAAAAATGACTTGGGGCAAAAATACTTGACTTTTGGAAACTAAATAGTGGAGTTGTGAATGTGTGTGTGTGTGTGTGTGTGTGTGTGTGTGTGTGTGTGTGTGTGTGTGTGTGTGTGTGTGTGTGTGTGTGTGTGTGTGTGTGTGTGTGTGTGTGTGTGTGTGTGTGTGTGTGTGTGTGTGTGTGTGTGTGTGTGTGTGTGTGTGTGTGTGTGTGTGTGTGCAACGTGTGTTGACATTGTGGTTGGATGGCCTGGAGTTATTTGCCTCCTCTATTCTTAATGGGCCGTGTGATCCTTGGGGCCTCCAATAGGCTCGCTATCAGCAACATATGCACGTCACCAATGATCTCCAAGGAACAGAGTGGATGACAAATGAGTATGAGTCGTTGGAAAAGACTGGCAGGAGAGGGAGAAAACAGGAAGCAGAGTCACTGACAGGTAAGGAGAGAGGACACGAAGAGAGGTACAGATGATGTAGAGGAAAGACAAAGTAACAAGAGGTGAGGGAGAAAAATGAGCAGCAGCTAAAGCTCTGTTTCCAGAGCTGGCTTTGATTAGTGCTTCTAACCACGCTCTGTTCCTCATTAACTCACAACAGCGTGGAGGTGTAGCAGAAAGAGAGAAACTCTCTCTGGGAAGCTTAGACTATGAAGAGCGAGTCAAAGACCTGTCCCGCTCTAAATTCAACTGCCGCACATTCCCCCTTCAAGCTAGGGTTACCATAATTCAACAACAGCTTCAGATGTTAAAGGTGTTTCCTCTGTGGGATTCACGCCATTTACTGGTGTAAAATATGTGTTAATAAAGTGATCTTCACTTCAGCTATGAAATGTGTCAGTATCTTCATCAATGAGGCAAAGCTGCAGGAACATGGTGGGGATATCTTTATTATCTCAGTTTAGCGCTCAATTGTAAACACAGGAATATTTAGATTACATTACTTTTTACCATGTTAGCTGCATGACACATGGATGGTAATGTTGCCGCTTTAGTCCAGACTGAAATAACTATTAAATGATTGCCAGTACATTGTCCATGGTCCCCAGAGGACCAATGTTAATGGATTTGATTAGATTATGAGATTATATTATTAAATATATTATAGTTTTATTGGAATATCTTAGAAGAAAGCCAAATAGAAATAAGGCACAGATATTAGCTGAGTAGTTTACAGAAAGTTAATGCTCAACAGAAGCATGATACTGATCCACCATAAACACACACAAACTCCCGAAGTATTTTCTATAGAAACAGAAGAAATTAAAGACAAGACATGTTATGTTCGGTCCGATAGAGTAGGCTACATACATGAAGTGCAATTATGGGTGGTCTTTGAAGTTGCCACATCAACAACTACTTAGTGCTCTTTTCAACTTTCTCCGCATGAGGCCTGACCACTTGCAGAAGCCTGACCATGGTTTTATGCATAAACTTGTCATTACACACACACACACACACACACACACACACACACACACACACACACACACACACACACACACACACACACACACACACACACACACACACACACACACACACACACACACACACACACACACACACACACACACACACACACACACACACACACACACACACATACCTGCTGGCTGACACACCAAGTAGTAAAAGCTCTGCTCTTATAGGCAAGTGTTGCTAAACACTGTGATGAAGTGCAAACCATTCAATTTTCATTGGTAGCTAATTTGTTACTGTAGCAGGAATAGCTAAAGGACGAAGGGCTTAGAAGATCCTACATCACTCTTGAATGAAAAGAGAAAAGAATGACTCTCAAGTGGTGGTGAAATGAGATCTGTTTGTCCTGTACTTCAGGTGACAAAATGACAAATGAAAAATAGTCAAAATTATGCTTGTAACTTTCCAAACCCACAGTGGGCCCATTCCAGCGGCCTCTAATGTCTCTGCTGTTATGCTCAGTCTTTGCCAAACTACAGTGATGGGTGATTTTTCACGGGGGGGACGTGGACCAATACATTGAGTTTCACAGGGTTTAGCAGCTCATTTACAAGTTTACATTCTCTCCTCTTTTCCACATCCATCTTCTCCTGCAACAATGTCTTCACACTCCTGTCATGTCCTTTTCACCGCACAGAGCTGAGGGATGGTTGTTCTCATTGCAAAAGGATTTACAAATGTTCCCATCTGTAAAAAAAAAAAAATGAAATGCACTTTGTGTGTGCTCATATCTGTGTGCATTGAATTTTCCATCCTGGCGATGAATGTGTGAGTATGAAAATGAAATGTTTTTAATTCTAATCTAAATCAGAGTTGTGATTTGTTTTTTGGGATTAAGTTTAAAATTAGTATTAGTTTTAAACGATGGTGTTTTTGCTGTTTTGGCCGTTTTGAAGCCAACTTTCTTTTGCTTCACGCTCTCTCTTTGACGAGTTATTTCTACCTCTACTGACATGGTTTTCTGCTTCTGTTGTACGATAAATATTTGATCAAGGTTCTCAATGTAGCATTGCCAAAGTTATCGTTAGCATTGAGGTACAGGGACGATCTAATGAATCTGTATTTTATACTTGCAGAAAGAAAGAGAGAGAGCAGAGTTTTACCCAGGCAAGGTTTAAATATCTGTTTATGTTTGTCACAAGGCCCATTCCGTTTAGCCATGGCCCTTACCATTTGTTAGTGATAATGCTCCATCCCAGCATTTTCCAACCACAGATTAACCAAAAGAAGAGGAAAAGGAAGAGACTTGAGCGGTTTTCATGTGTATTTGAGTGTTTATGGATGGCAAACGTTTAGAAAATAATCTGAAAAGGCTAGTGTGGACACAAAACTTTTGTCCACATTAATATAGACATGGCCAATGGTTCGACAGTTTAAGAGACGGGTATTGATGAGGACTACAGTTAGCCGTTGGGAGAGGAATGTAACCAACAAAGATTTACATTAACAGTAAAGGAAAAATGTGTTTTATGTTAGCTAAATATAGTTAGTAAAACACATTTAACGAGACACATTTTCAGAATCGTTTATATATTTAATACAAACATTTCTTTATAAGTATCAGTGTGTGAGTGAAGGCATGGAGGTTCCCAGTGGCCTCGTCTCTGGACCTTAACAGGACTGTTAACCCCAGACTCCCCACACAAAAGCAGCTTTGTGTCTGAGAGCTGTGTGTGCAGTGAAAAGGTTTCAGGAGGTGAATGTGAAATAAGGTTTTCTCTTTTCTTCTTTTGCAACCATTTCTTTCACTTCCTCGCTTTACAAATGCATGGATGCCATTAACAGGGAATCAAGACCATTCAAGAGGTATATAATGGTCAAGAAGCTGTGATAATCCGCTGTTCAGATGTTGGATGGCCGTTGAAATCTGAGCTTGCTTTGACTGGAACTGTATGTCCGTCTGTGGGTCTTTGTGGCAGCTATTCAGCTTCTGTGGCTTTCCCTTGAATCTGATTAAAGAGACACACAGAATAAAAGCACAGAGACCAATCAGAAATAACAATCCCCTTTCAGAAAGCTCATTCTATTTGTTTTTTTGGTCACACTTCATAACCGTCAAACAGGCTACAGACATTTCTGCAGTTATTATGTGACAATGGTAGAGAACTGGAGAAAAGCATATTTTCTGGATTTTCACGACTCACACACACCCGTCTAAAATAATATGAGGCGCGGAGCTACATGGACGTCATTCTAATGGGCTTTTTTTGTGTAAATCTTAACTGGGCTGTAATAGTGTGGGCCAGTGATGATGTTGAGGGTTTATTACAAGGAACCCTGCGGTGAACATACACACATTAAAACCGTCTGCCTTCCTGACATCCCTAACAATCACAACAGGCCTCCATATACCATATTTGCCCGGGCTGAAAAATAAGAGCTGTACTTGATTTGTTTCACTGTTCTAAACCCTTTTCACAGGGTTTAGTCGAAATCCTTTACTTGCATCGTTAACACTTGGTAATTTATGAAATTAAGGATTAGAGTACTCAGATAAAACCCTCTATGTTAATCTCCCTCTTTGATGCATCTCTTCCTTTCCATATTTTACTGTTCCTTGTAACCACTTTTTATACCCCCTTCTCTTCCTCTGCTCATTCTGAATCTCTGTTATCAGGTGAGGTTGGTTAGCAGGTCTGTGTCGCACTGTGATTTTGATAAGAGATGTCTTGTTCCCAGGCCTCTAAAGGACAGCAGTGACCCTGAATTGGCTGCCTGCTGTCAATCTGCCTGACCAGACCCCGGGACCCACAGGGGGCTTCTGGGAAGTGTCTGAGCTTTAGGGCGCTATCTCAAACCTTATAAAACTTGATAACATGGGGGAAAGGGCAGAGGAAGAGGGGAGAGGAACAGCTTTCTTTCAGTCACATTTTAACACTTATAGTAGCTATAGAAGGGTTTAAAAAAGATAAAAGGAATAGATTTTGCATTGTGGAGCAGGACTGACTGTGTGACCCTCTCTGTGATTGGTCATGAGAGGATTCAGAGGAACCATGACTGCACGGGTGAATAGTTTGTTGGCTTTACTGTCTGCTGTGGCTTTTTAAAACAGAGAGAGAGACGATTAAGGCAGCTCTATTAGCTTAAGGCTGTGATGATCATAATCGGATTTGAATCATGTTTTAGGAGTAAAAGTACAATTTAGAAATGTAGCTTTGGGGAATTTGCTTATTCTCATTCTTACAAAGACTTAGACGAGAAGATTTGTATCACATAACTGCCCACTGTATGCTACAGCTGGCTAGCTTAGCTTAGCATAAAGACTGGAAACAGGGTTACCAAATCTGCCCGTCTAAAGTATAAAGATGTTTTATGTTCTTTGTTTAAAAAAAACTTTAAAAATGACTATTTCTTGACCTGGTGCAGGAAATTGCTGGATGAATGTTTCTTGTCTTTAAGCAAAGCTATGCTGCTAACTGCAGGCTGTATAGTTAACCCTACACAAATATGAATGGTATCAATCTTCACATCTAGCTTTTGGAAATAATCTTTGTTAAAAGTAGAGTTAATCCTTTTAGGATTTTCAATGAAGCATTAAAAAAGCGGTCCTTATCATCCAGTCCTCGACACATTCAGTAAAGAAATGCAGTTATCTTTACATTCAGAATTTTGAAAACATAAAAGCTTCATTACCATATCTACATCTCTCTCATCTCACTCCAAAATAAGCAAAAAAATGGTAATCGTATTTGAAGGCATGACAGCTACTTCTGGAAGAGATTTGAGCTTCTCTTCTACTGGTTTCTATTGTCCTGATATATTAGGTTTCCCCTCTACAGATTTTATTTCTAAGGTTTGAACTCTATCTGCATTGGCTTGTCTGTCGGTGTCTGCCACAGGGCTCTTGTATGAAATGAAAGTTATACTCCCTGTGGGTAAATCGTTCATATTTGTGCAGCTGGCCAGGGCTGCGTGGAAAGACAGAAGTATTTGGACAACTAAACAATGTTAATTTGAAACCTATTAACATTCTACTTCAGTTCGGGTTGAGGAAGATATTTTCAACGCTTAACAAGCGCATGCAGAGCAACATTTGTTTTCTGTTGAGGCGACTTGCCAAATACTTTCATCCGTGAAATCACAATCACCATGCGGGACCCTATACCGCATGGCTTTAAGGAAGAAATGTGGGATGAAAAACAGCGAACAAACTTCAGTTTGTTCTCTCAAGTTCACAATGTTTGCCTGTATGTCAAGCTGTGTATTTTGCTCTTATGTTAGTGTGTAGATAATTATTTTTTCCTTTAATTTAATCTGTCTGGGGCTTAATGGACTGATCCTGATGGATTAGGTTGGTTTCCTGTGCCCCCCCCCCCCCCCTCCCCCAAAACACATACACTGGTAAGTCTTGCAGTTATGACTTGTGAGCACAGCCTGAGACCATTCTTTCCAGCAGTAATCCAACGTGTCCTTTAGGACAAACACTATCAAATGCAGCTTTTACACACGTGCGGCAGTTTGGGGCTACTGGGATCACACTCCGGCCTCACGACCACAGTTTAGGACTGGAAGGTGGTTAAATGGGCTTCCAGGGCTCCTAATGTATGATTTATGATGAGCTTCCTGAAAGTCTCCTCATGTAACTACTGCCAGTGTTAGTTTACAGCAAACACTCTTGTCACCTTGATCTTTTGGATGCAGCATTCCTGGAAATGAACGTGGTAGCATGTGGTGGTCTGTAAAATACAGATAAACGATTGTAAATCAGATACAAATTATAAAGAAATTATACAAGCGTCATTTATTTATTACTTATGATAATGAGAATTATTTATATTTGCAATCCACTGATATACAATTTAGAAAGACGTTTTACACAAATGTAATGTTGTAAATATAAATACAACATGGTTTTGATGAAAGACAGAAAGCTAGAATGTAGCCTTTAAATTTAAGGAACAGAACATTTATTTTTCTCTTTAAAATACTGTGAATGTTGTGATGCCTCTATTAAATTATTATTATTATAACAGTGTGTACAGTATGTGTGTGTTTGTACACATTGTGTGTGTCTGCATTTGTTTTTGTGTCAGCGAGAGATGTTCACTGCAGGTTTATCTGTCTGCCATTTCTTTAGACTGTGGTTCCCAACACAGACTCAATTTGTGCAGCATTTCTGCTCTTTTTCACATAAAAGATAATTGTTTCCCACTCGGTGCATTTGGTCTTTGTCAAGCGGGGGTGATGGTCTACATCAAGCGGGCAGGCTTAAAACTACAACATGGGTGTAAACAGTTGCTCAGAGCATGAATAAACCAGGAGCAGATTGGAAATTGAATAGGTGTTTTTCATAAGAAATCATGCAGTTCACTATCTAATGACTTGCCTTTGACTCATAGTCAAAAGTTGCCTCTTCGTGCCTTGTTACCCTCATGCCAGCTGCAGTTAGTGCATAAACTATGACGTATATTCAACAGAAAACAAACATTTATTTTGTCAAAATCCCATCGGAACAATCATGAAACAATTTTTTAAATATAAACACTCATACAGCACCACTAACAAAGCCAACCACTGTTCATGAGGCTGACGTAAAACAGTCAAATGTTCTCTATCAATCTTGCATCATTTGTTTGTGTTAAGATGCAGATAACCCAATTGGTTTTCCTTCGTTCTCTTATACAAAAAATAGGTCAGAAACCCTAACTGTGTAAAAAACCTTTTTATTACAATCACTGTGTTTGTGCTTTTTTTACCCACATTTGACAAATGGTATGACGCATGAACCGATTAGCACAAGTGTTTTTACAAAAGAAACCATGACCTCTGCATCAGTTAGCACAGGTCTGGCACATGTTGGTGTGAGGAGAGGAGGGGCTCTATGTACCTGTCAAAATCTGTCATTTGTTTAAGTGTGTTTGCTTTCTTTTACCCTCCACATCTACTTATATGATTACCTGTCATGTCTGTATTATTGTGCTTATGTGACTGTACACATTTCTTGTGAAGTTTTTATTGCAATTTTAAATCGGTATGGATTATATAATGTTTTCTTCCACATTAAAGTCAGGCCCCCTGTAGTGATACACAGAAGAGTGACAGCGCTGAGTCAAGATGTGAAGGTTCATGACTGTCGACAGCAATCCTGCTGTAATCCCACATCATGTTTGGATCGCTCATTCACAGATTCTGTGCGATCGCCAGAGGCCACAGTGTTAGAGGTCAGGACTGTAAGAATATATCATAGCGTGACCTCCATCAAATAAAGTGACCGTGAAATTTGGACAAGGTGCAGTGTCAGGCATCACTGGCCAGCTTATCGACAAATGTGTGTGTGTGTGTGTGTGTGTGTGTGTGTGTGTGTGTGTGTGTGTGTGTGTGTGTGTGTGGTATGTGGAGATTCAATGAAGCATGCTGGATTTCCCTGAGGTCATGGGAAGTATTCTCCGAAGCATATCTAGGAAATCTTTGGTGTTTAGATTTAAGAGTTTAATTATATTTATGCTATAAACCCCAGAATTTTATTTGGTTATTTCTTTGCAGTTTGCAGATTGAAATACCAGCTCATTTTTTTGTCATATTATGTCAAGTAGCTTGATGCAGAAGCGGAGGGAGTTTTATATAATTTACTAATGTAAAGCAGCAATAAAACACCCCAAATTACTCAATTACAAGTACAAGTCCTGCATAAAAATATGTATTGAAAGGGCCAGTGTGTAGCATTTATTGAGATCTATTCGCAAAATAGTTTTCTTCAGTCTATAATCACCTGAAAATTCCTTAGAATAAGCCATTGATATCTACATATGGAGCGGGTCCTCTTCACGGACCGTGTTTCTGCAGTAGTCCAGAACGGACGAACCAAACATGAGAGAAGTTTCAGTTGGTTACAAACTGCAACCTCACCACTAGATGCCGACAAATCCAACATACTGGACCTTTAAGTAAAGGTATAGGAGTATTAGCAACCAAATGTATGTAAAGTATCAAGTTAAGTAAAAATAAAAAATACCTAAAGACTATTTCACGGTCACTATTGTCATCAATGGGAAATAATTTGTTGTTAAGCACAGTACATGTACCCGTCATTTCCACCACTGACTGGATGCAGTATGCTTTTGTGAGTTTGTATTGGCACGCTGCTGCCAAAACTTTTGTGATTGATTTAACCAATCCATGTTTCATTTTGTTAAGCATGCTGGCATGGCCTCTGTTCACATATCACTACATCTCCAGGCAGATGAAACTTAGGCTGGTAGCAGAATGTGAGGTTTTATGTACCCGGTGGCCTTATAGCTTTTGTCAGGTTGACGTGTGCTGGAGCAGATGCAAGGGTTAACGGCTCAGCTGGATCACTCTCTGACCTTCACCCTGGGAAGAGCAGGTTGAGGACAAACTATAAAGTGCAGGTGGATTCAAGAGAAGATGAGATTTAGTAGCGATGTTATTGGGAAATCACAACTCTTTGTCTGGATGAAAACCAGAGCTGATCTAATCAGAAGCTGATATTTCAGCACTGACTTCTTTCCAGCTGAATCCTATTTTGCTCTCAGGCAATATCATCCACCCAGAGTGAATAACACCACATTTAAATTCCTATAGGGACAAACTGAAACAATTATAGTATATTACTCTTCATGTTGTTACAGTAACAGAATCGTTTTCCTTCATATTTATGTAACCGTTTAAGTAAAGGACGTGTTAAACTCTTGTGTTTTGTTAAGTTTAAACACACATTTCATGCATGACTTATTACTGTGCTGAGTTCCTCCATTTACACAAATGACCCTGGCTGAAAAGGGGACTCTTGGGATCTGGCACCTTCATATTCACCACCTTCACTAAAATCATCACTCTGCGTTATAAAATCCCACTGACCTCGCTGTTAATCCTCCACCAATCACTTATATTGATTTTTCCATCTCTGATGATGTCCCCCCCCACTCTTGTGCTTTTACATTAGAGTATCTGTTTAAATCATTGCCCCCTCTCATGAACTCTTGCTGCCATGGTAAAAGGCCCATTCCAGAATAACCCATAACGGCAGGGTCACAAGGAGACTGTTGAGTGTTAGGAACGTCCTTCCACGCATGTCTTACAACTCTGAGGCCTGGAGCAGCAGAGAGAGGTTAAAGTGCGGCCATGACCCTGCTGATGGAGGGCTTCTGTGTGGTCAAACAGGGTCACAGGTTCACAGAGGAGCAGCGAGAGGTCAGGTAGGAGTGACATGAGAGCAGCATGCAGGCAGCGCATCTATCCGACCGCAGAGCATCACACGTTGCTCAGTGGTCACATTCTAATCGATCTTGTCTCAATGGCCCTCTTACTCTTTTCCCTTTATGGTTCCCCTTATTCACCACTTCCTTTACTTCTCTGTTTTCTGTTCTCAGTGGCTGCATCAAGACACATGAAACATCTTAAAATGCATTTTTCTTGTCTTGCGGAATCCAAAAACAGTCAGTGGATAGATTCTACACCTTGTTGGTAGAGCATAATGTTTTAGAGCTCATCTGTTGTCGCTCACAGCTTATTAACAGTACAGAACATAGAGAGAACTCTTTCTTCACGTCCTCTCATGAGGATGTGATTTATGTATTGACAGATGTTTACACTCAGGAAGTGCTGTAGCTGTTATTACCATATATTCAACCTCGTACTCGTACCAAAGAAAACCTTTGCTCCCCTCTCATTGGGCCACGGGTTTGTGGATGCCAGAATAAATGATTTCTGAATTTCTGTCATCACATCTGTCTATTCTCATAACACCGGAGATAATCACTTTTGTTATGAAGTAATTTAAATTTAAATTTTGGGAATTAAGAAGTTGGCCAACATTACCAAGAGGATTCAGTTAAACTGCAGCCCATTGGTGTTTAATCAGTGTTTTATTATTTTTTAACTGACCCAATAATAAAGTTAACAAATCCATTTCATTATGAAGTTTGACTACGCTCTCCCTGCCTCACAATTTGAACAAAAACATATCAACAATTTGCTTTCTGGACCCTAATTGTAATCTTTTTTTACAAGACATGTACCCATGTGTGCATATATGCATCCATTTGCACATATGCATGAAACATGTGCATGCAAACTCCTGAACTATCAGCAGAACGATCTTCCTGGCAGGCCGTCCTTGATAGAGGCCTCCTCTCATTGGTACAATTGGGCAACAAGCCGCGGTTTGCAAAATTCTGCAGCATGGAAGCATTTAACCAGGCTGAAGGATGGCCATCACCCTGACCACCGCACACACTCATAAAACACAGCCATATGTTAAGGATTGGGAGGATGATGGCTTCTCTTTTGATATTCAGCATGAGGTCAGAAGGCATGACTAATGACATGGTGTTTATAATGTGGCGTATACCAAGACATGATTCAACTCTCTTAACCTGGATCTTGAACTTAATCATCCAATTTATTAGCTGTCTTTAGGCAGAGCTGGCAATTGAAAATGTCAGCCACAGAATTAGGGGGTTGTGTGTTTGGAAACGACTGCAGAACACACTAAACATGATCCATTTCTTCCAATCAAAGTCACTTTATTTTCTGGATTCTTTAACTTTCCAAACATGCATCCATCCAAATCCCTGATGACCAAACAAACGGGAGCTGCACTTTCTGTGGTCTGGTTTCCAGTGGCCCAGAAATGTATAAATACAAAACTGATCACCATCTGCTCAGGTCTCTGAGGATGTTAAATTCACTCCTTGTTTGTGGCTTTGACAAATACATAAACACATCGTAAAGTAACAGTCGAAGGGTTGTGTGCCAGTTGTATTTCTACTGTGTACTGTTTTGCATCCCTGTTGGTTAAGTCCGTTTCTGCTGGAAAGATTTTTGTTTTATCATCATGATTTTCAGGACTTCCTTGACACGTTAAATCTTTGTTTTAGTTTTTTGACAAATGCAACTTGGACTTGTGATTGTCTCCTGACTGATAAGACGTTATTCCTGAATAATTCCCAGTCTGAATTCTAAATAAACCCTTAAAGAAAAGAGACAGGAGGGGCAAGGTGAGGTCCTCAATTTGGATGATGGTATTCTTTCGTACACATCACACAAACAGACAAAACACACACAGACAAAACACACTCTAGGCAAACACTGTATATGTGTGTGTGCTGTGGTCTGTGATTGGCCACCAACAAAATCAAAAATGTTATTTCAACATCTCCTAAACTTGTCTCTCTGCAAGTAATAGTGTACGCATTGTGACAGATACAACTCATGCATATATCAGTTATATATGTTTTGTCTGTAATATTTCACATGCCTTATTTTGATATATGAGGATTATGACTGCTCCCAAATGGACACTACAGTAACAGGATTTCACCTTAATTCCGAACAGCCCCTCAATGTGTGCTGTGACAGGAGATAAACCAAATCCTGCAGGTTAGCTTCGTCCATCATCCTGCCGGTACACATAACACTATGATATACAACAGCATTTCCTCAGGAAGGAAAAAACTCTCACGCTCGTATAGTCTATTGCAATCTGTTGTCTATTGGGGATTATTAAATTTGGCTTCTCTTCTCCTCTCCTCTCCTCTCTTCTTTTCCAGATTATAGTGAAAGATTTTCTTCTACTCCTGAGTTGGAACAAGGAAGAAATAAAGAGCAGATTTTTCTGACTAAGGTTTGGATGTCATTAAAAGAATGCTGAACTATGTTAGTGTATGAATTTAATTTTCTGATTACAATGAAACACTGTACCATCTCAGATATTATCATGGGGGAGATGATGCTAGACAGCCATATGCTTTGAAGGAAGAATACTGCAGGTTTGGTTTAATCTTTTATTCATATTCTTAAATCATTTTTGATCCTCTTCCTTCTGTCGGATTTGAATTGCTGAAAAGGCATGTGTAAGCCACTATGAGTCAACTGGGCCACATGGAGCTGCCATCAGTCTTGAGGAACAGTGGGGCCGGGGTTTGTGCTGCAACCTCTTGGTTACAGGGCAAATACTACATCTTTAAAGACTTTGCACTAACCACAGAATAACTACTCATGGGATAGAAATGTTGTTTCATACAGAAAGAAAAATAAAAAAATCAGGAACCTCAGTACCAAGGCCAAACTCAATTGCTTACAGTTCTCCTCTCTGTTCACTATCAGTGCGTGAATCTTGTGTGTGCATACATTATATGTGTGTTTTTATGCGAACACTGGAGAGGGATAGCCCTTTCACTTTAAACTACATTCCTTAACCTTGCCTCTACTAGACAATGTGTAAGAACAGTGCGGCCCTGTAACTGCTCAAGATAATGGCCTTGGTATAAAAACGTCAGAACGGTCTGACAGGTCGCCTTCTCTCATCCTCTCTTTGGCCGAAAAATAAATTCTTCACTCATCTGGGCAGCTCATCTGAAGGCATTTGTCAGAAAAGAATTGTGTCTGTTTCTGTTAATTACGGTTGCCTTAAGAGCTGGTAAGAAGACAAGCGAAAGACATCCAGACTGAAAAGTTTTACACGAAGGAGGAGACGGTTATGAGCCACGGGTTGATGGAAAAATGAGGTAACATTGTTTTGGCTCGTCATAATGTGCTGTCGTTTAAAGTGAAAGGGCAGAGAGTGATCTGCCAATACAATCACCACAACAAACAGCCAACGACGTCTGTGGTATGTGATGAATACTCATAGTAGATCAATGTCACATTCTCTTATTGCAGAGGATGTAAACCTGACTCAGCACTGCTCAAATCAAAACCTGCAACAGAAAGAATGTGACGGTTTAACATTTACTTTGGAAGAGAGACTGGGGATAACTACTTATTTGACTATGCATTAGTCAAGCCAAAGACTAACACTCACAGAAGTACATACACACATATTTGAGAATCTGGTGTTGATGGAGGCTAACTGGACATTTCCATGGCGTCGACCATCCACCTCATTTGCATCCTGTGCAAGCGGGAATCAAGACATCTCACACTTCACAGTCAAGTCACGCTGTGCCGATCAAAACTAAGCACACGGTAAAACCTTACTGTATATGCTGCTGTTCACTTTTTCTCCATTGTGTCTAAACTGGCATTCTGAGGAACACCCAATTATGTTCCTCAGAATGCAAGTCCATTATCAATATGTTTATATAAACAACGGATCATTTCACTACATGTTTGTGAGAGGAGTCAAGAAGTATCTCTTGACTCTCTATATACCCTGAAATCTACAGACCTGTTTAGCTCTTTTTTTCCGTTTTCTCACTCGCAGCTTGGTTCACTCTCACGGCTCTCATCAGCGTTATATTCAGAAAGAAAACTCTGATTAACCCACTGTACACTACCAAACAACAGACAGACAAAGTTAGCAACTATAGTTGGTGAACACAGTGGAGCATGAAAAGACAGATGTTTTTCTCACACTTGTGACAAACACTCCAAATTATTCTTAATATCGCTCCATGTTAGATGTGTAAGGACCGGGTTATCAGAACTATTTTTTTACATGCGTTGTCCATTGGAAAAGTGTTTACAGTTGTTCTGAATGGCATTTGTGTGTACGTTAAAAGCGACAAAAAATTGTTGTGTAATGATGGCAGGGTTTTTTCCAAAGCTATTTCACAATCCAATGAGTTGTTCTGACGGAGTATACAGTATATAAATAGTCAATGACTTGCTAACAGGTTTGACATACCAATTTAAAAGCTGAGAGTTGTGTTTACTGCTTGTTTCTGCTGCCCCAAAGTGGCTTAAAAAATCAGTTTCAAATTTTAGCATCAACAATTTGACTACATGCCTCGGCCCTGCAACAGATTGTTGCTACGTAGACTTAAAAGCATAGCAGAAATGTGAGCCGTCTATGTAAACCTGATTTGATTTGCATGCAAACCCTGATTCTTCCTTAAGACTGTGGGAGGTCTGAACGCTGAGAATTATCACCACCTCGTAATGATGTATATAATCTGTGTTGGCTATTAAACACTAAACAGGCGGACATTAATATCCTCTCTGTCTTCCCAAAAACCTTCTCCATTATTCATATCTGTTTCACAACCACATATTTTTCTTGCTCCTTCCCATGTCTGTGCTTCATCTGTCTGGGGGACACTCCTGACCTTTTGGTATTGTTTTAAATGGTATGTGAGAAAAATGAGCTTTGAAAAAACAAGACACTTTATTTTCCTGATCAGTGTCAGCATGTAAATATCTCATGTCACTTCAGGACTGCAATGTACCAACATCTCTTAACCACTAGGTGGCTCAGTGCGTTTGTAAATGTAATAATTAGGCTAATAATTAGGAGTACCCGTTGTTAAAGACTGCAGTGAGGCGCAATAGTCCCATAGTGGCCAGTTGAGTTTGTATCATAATATCTTAAGAAATATTCAAGTATTCTGCTGAAATGAGTTAAGTCTTTGAGGAATCATTCACAGCCCTCCCTCGGCCTTTAGATAAAACAGCCCGTAAGAAGTGATTATAGAGATATTGCCGGAGCAAAGCAACAGAGCAGGGTAATAAAGCTGGTGGTGTAATTAAGATTAGTGCTGTTTTCCCCGGCTCTGACAGGCACCAGACACCCCCGCCGTACTCAGAGAGGTTGGAGGAAGGGAGGAGGAAAATTGAGAGAAAGAGGCATGGATAATCTCTATGCCCATGGGCACAGTGGAGTGAGGGGGGGAGTGGTGTGAATAGGTGATGAGGTGGAGGGAGAGGAGGCGTAACGCAGGGATGATTACAGGGTGAGAGAACATGTGAGCAGGCGAGTGAAAGTTTAGGAAGTGGGTGAGAGGTCGTAGGTCAGGCTGGGTGAAGCTGAGCGTTGAGAGGAGACATGTACAGTATGTATCGCTGCACAGAGCAAATGAAAACATGAGACTGTATTTTTACTGTAACATTAGATTTACAGTCTCACTAGATGGCAATCACAATTACTTAAAATACTCCACCCTCTGGCATATCCTGACAACTGCCATAAAGCTCACAATATACAGTAAATGTCAGCAATGATCCCCTAACAATACACTTACTTATAACCATAACATTTATTTTCATAAGGTTGTTATTATGAGGGCCTAGCATGTCAAATAAACATAAAACTATGGCGGCAAGGCTCAGTTAACATGCACAGTACACATTCCTATCTCGTGTATGTCTGGTTCACGTGCAATAATGCTCTGCTGTCTGCTTTCTCTTTTACCGATTCAATCTATCAATGGGTGGTCAAATAGTTATGTTTGCTCCTGGCATTTTTAACAGTATGTTACGGTGATTGTATGGTGTCTGATTCAAGACACTGGTCATTGATGCCCATCATGCTGTGAATGGTTCAAGCCCATCCTACATCGAGGACATGGTCAAACCTTACACCCCGGCCCGTCCGCTACGCTCTGCTACTGCCAATCAACCTGCTACTCCCTCATTACGAAGAGGGCCCAGCTACTGCTCTACAAATTCTCAAATGTTTCCGGTCCTTGCTCCACAATAGTTATACAAACTCCCCATTGACATCAGGACAGCTGTCGCAGAATGAAAACTCACTTGTTCAGATGAAAGTCTATCTCTATCTGCAATTGTCTCTGAATGTAGCCCTTAAAGTAGTTCAGCATATTTGATGAATTTCGTGTACTTGCATAATTCTTGCTCTTTTTGAGTACCCATGATTGAATGCACTTATTCTTTGAATAAAAACATCAGCTAAATAAATGCAATGTCATGTAATGTGTCTCTGTAGCTCGGAGGTAGAGAAAACTAAATTAACTGCATGGTTCAATCCACTGCTCCCACTGTCCACATGTCGGATTGTCCTTTAGCAAGACACTGAACCCCAACTGTGTGAGTTGAAAAGAAGCATGTTGTAAAGCACTTTGGGCACAATATTTATGTAATAATACAGTACATTTAACAAAATGAGTGATTAGGCAATAAAATAGCAAATCTGCAGCTGTGCTCACAGTGACAATGCTAACATGATGTTCACCCTCTTCGTTTAACATTTTCTAATTAGCATTAAACACAAAGTACAGCTGAGGCTGATGAGAATGTCATTAGTTCTGCAGGTATTTGATCAAAATAGTTAACTATATTTGATATTTTGACCGGATGATGATGCAAAAAAAGTTAAGGGAACACCAAAGTTACTACGATTCATCCTGAGGGGAGTCATGGAAATTTGATGGCAATCCATCCAGTAGTCGAGACTTTTCACTAAAAGCCAATGTTAATCTCATGCTGGTACAACATAAAAAGTCAGAGGATCACCAAAGTCAGTGGGCTTTGTCCTCTGGGGACCATGAATGTCAGTACAAAATGTCATGGCAATTTATCCAACAGTTGTTAAAGCATTTGAATTTGGGCCAAAATAGACATATCTACATGGCGACATTACCATCCCTAGAAAAGTAACATCATTTACTGTATATTATAGTTAATTTGTCATTACACATCTTACACCTGCAGTTTCTGCAACGCTGCTCATACACACTCACTTTTACTCTATACCATAAATGCCACAAATAACCTGGATGCTAAGCCGGAAACAAGTGGAACCAGTGTACAAAAGTGTCTTTGTTAGAGATTTAAGGAGATTTATGTAGCTTACTTTGGCTTCTACCAGGAGTCAGGGTGTGTGTGTGTGCTCTGAATGCTTGTTCCAGTCGGCCTCTGCTGTGCCTGAAAAAAGCCCACCACAGCCAAACCTGCGTCAACTTAAGTGGGCTTACATTTATGTGTAACTGTGTTAAAGGGTCTCTGTTGGTTCTTGTGGCATTTTTCCAGATATCCATTGCATTAGACTATGTACAATGTGCAAAGAGTCCGTGTTGCATTATTATAAAGTAAAATGCAAACCAAGTGGAACTTTTTAATAATATTTATAACTGTGAACATATTAACCTTCACTCTCTGAAACAGTTTTTCAATAAATGGGTGCTTTCAGAGTGACTGTGGCCTCGAAGTGTTGCTGATGGCTTGATTACACCTAATCACCTAAATCCTCACAACAAGGTGAAATTACACAGAGGAAAACAAGAGGAAGTTGTCGTGAGGAGAAGCAATGTCTCTTGCTCTTAATCTTCTATGTTGTTCAAGGGTGCATACAATTATTGCTAATTTGGTGTGTGTGTGTGTGTGTTAGTTTTGTATTAGTTCCTTAACAGATAATTTTTAACCAGCTCTAATGACATATGTGATACGGTGCATAAATGACCCGGGGCTGAACAGTTTCACCTTGACTTACAGGGTGGAATGCTAAACCAGCTAAACGTGGCATTGTTATTGTGTGTGTATGTGTTTGTGTGTGCGTGTGTGTGTGTGTGTGTGCGTGTGTGTAGGTGTGTGTGTGTGTGTGTGTGTGTGTGTGTGTGTGTTAGGCTGAATAGCAGCTATTGGAGCAACAGGGGCATTGAGTCACAAACCTTTCTGAGGTAAAGTCGACCAGTCTAAGAGGCTTCACATCATGGCTCTCGTGGATTACCCAACTTTGGCTTTTTTTTTTTACCGACAACCATCCATCGATCTTACAGTCAACAATGTGTCTAGAATTCTACTTTTGTAACTACTAGGCTACCAACTATTTCAGATAGTGTCAGAGAAGTGTGAAGGTTGCATTTTTAAACAGTGAAGAGGGAAAGTATTTGAGGTCATGGGGAACTCAAAGAAGGTTTTGTGGATTATAGTGGAGTGTGCTTGCAGGATCCTTGGTGTTTCTACAGCAACAGGTAAGATATGAATTTAAAAAATAAATATATAACGAAAATAAATTCAGAGTCATCACTTATTGTTTCAGTATGGGCAACATTTAGTTCTTTGGATCCACTAACAGACTCCAGATCCTCTCTCTAATAAATTCTACAGTCAGAGCTATACATGTTTTTGTAAAATGTAAGGACTCCTGTGGGGGACAGTTATCCAGCTAGCCTTTTTTAAGGATTTCAGAAACCCAAAATGTTGGAAGGTCAGATGTTGATGTTGGCCAACTGTACTCTTGACCTCCAAGAACTCAAACCCATCTCCTGGCTGACACATAGAGCATATAAAACATACTTGATCATACATAACCTCACTATAGTGGTTGCTCCTCTGTTTTCTTCAGGCACACAGGATAAGATTGCATGCAGCTCACTTAGCCACATTAAATCATCACAGGGGAAATAGCTCTCTGGTGGCTGCCTCCTTCAAAAAAGATATGGAACCTCCACTTAAATTCAAACAGCTGCAGACATTGAACATTTACAGAGAGACATGTGCCTCACATCACACCAAAACCAAGTCTCTGTATCCAGCTGGGTTACTGGGCTTATGTGATCACAAGCTGTTATACATTCACACCTACATGAGCGTTCTGTGCATTGTCTCTACATGTATGTGGGCTTGTGTATGTGTGTGTGTGTGTGTGTGTGTGTGTTTATGGGATTTCTACACGTGCCTCTGTCTCTTTTCACATGTCTACATGTCTGTGTTGGCCTGTCTGCCTCTGTGTGTGTTCAGTAGACAGACATACGTGCCGGGAGCACATATATGTTAATATCCAGCTGGTCTATATGTAGCGTTAATTCTTCTCACACTATAAATGACCAGAAACTGTTTAGCCACATTCTCCTGATTTCCCTCTGGTGCCGATTTTTATCTCTGAATGTTTGGTAGGCCAGAGAAATGATTTCCATGTGTTTAATGGCAATCACTACTTAACCGTGCTTACCTCTTTAATACCTCACAGGGAAACGATTGATGAACAAAACAGGCTTTCCTTTATAGTTTTTAAGACTTTGTTGTCATCTGATTTTATATCGTTCCATACGTGTTCAAATGTGATTGTGTCAAGACTCAAATTCGGGTCTACAGAATGAAGGAATAGTTTGACATTTTGGGTTTCTTGTTGAGAGTCAGATCATTTATTGATACCACTGGTTAGCTTAGCTTAGCATAAAGACTAGAAACAGAGGGAAAGAAAGTTAGTAGTGTGAACGGAAATACCCTGGCACATGATCACACAAAATCACACAAAATCCCAATTTGTCATTGACGAGATATGATGAGATATTTCAAGATATAATGTAACTTTATGTGCTGTAGAGTTGCTGATAGGTGTATTTTGTCACTTTTGGACAGAGCCAGGCTAGCTGTTGCCCTATTTACAGTCTTTGTGATAAGCTAAGCTAACTGGTTGCTGGCGTTAGCTACATGTGTAGGCTAGCGTACTAACACGAGAGTGGTACCAATCGTCCTATCTAACTCGAAGAAAGTGGATAAGAGTATTTCCCCAAAAGTCTAACAGTTCCTTTAAAATATTTGGAAGGTGGCAGCAGCACAAGTATAGACTATTCAAATGAAATCACTTTCAGCAGTAAAAGAGATTCAGGTCACTGCAGCAATGTTGAACTTGCAGAGGAATAAATCATCAAAATCCAGTTGCAGCCCTTTCATTTACACAGAGAAGTTAGGAGAATAGAAGTAATACTGTTCTGGATCAGTACTCATTACTCATAAGCCCAAAATTTAGAGGAAGGACTTTCAACAAACCATGACGTCTAATGACCACTTCACCTACAAGTGGCAAATGTCATGGTTCAGCTCTGGTAGAGGATCTGTGATGTAATAAGTGTCGCTGGTAGTGATATGGTAATTACAACCACGAGTAAGCCATTACCAGAATTTTGTGACCATGATGGAAACAATTACAACAATTACCAGTATTAAATGTTCTATAATTATCTTTATATGACATAGATCAATAGTTCAATACTACCTCTCGGAGTGTAAACTATGAGCTCAAATTGGAGCAACTCAGGTCAATGTTTATTGCTCAATGAAGGGAGAAATATTTTTCAAGGACTTCAATTAGTTTCTAACAACTGCCTCAAACAACACGGCTACAAGAATACAGTAAAGCCTACCTTGACAGAAAAATGAGAAAGATACATAAAATATGCCAAAGAACAGTAAAAGCAGCATATTGTTGCATCACAGTGGAAATATTAATATTTAATCACCCAAGTTTAGCCAAGTTGACTCGCTACAGCAACCCTTCCTGCAACTAACGAGAAAACCATGAACTAAGTCTGACATCTGGTGGACAGAATCTGCACCAGTAACTCTAAAAAAAAATGAAATTATCTTCCTGTCTCTTTTTCAGTGTTGTGTGCTGTGGGAGTGGAGACCCTGACACAGGGAGAATTCAGTAGCCTTGGCGTCTACCTAGTGTAAGTGTTCAGGTTTTGTAGTCCATCTTGTAATATATTGCATGAATTTAAGAGCACTCTTGACTGGTGGCGTTCCTGAGTTACACGTTACACCGCCTGGATTTTAATATGGCAAAGAATGTGTGGACTGAGGGCTTGTAGAAAACAATTACAATACTGTACCTGCCATCATAATCACTCATACATACACACACTTGCGAGGAGATGTTGGGTAGGAGTCAGAGGGAAGAAGCGAGGTGCAGAGGGCAGAATGGAGACCAGTCCTTCAGTACTTACGCATTATCTCTGTGGCTCACAGCCAAACTCTCACAGAGTCGCAGGAAAACATCTCCCAAAGGAGAACAGAAATGCATGACTGATTATTCAGATGAACACTGCATTCAAACACACAAACACAAAAGCACACAACTAAGCGACAACTCTTCAGAGAGAGGGCAGTGTACGATAGCGGTTAGTCTGGGGGCATTTTTCTGGTTCACTGAATTAGATGGTTATCAGACTATTAAAACATGAAATAGAAAACAGGGAATACTGCAGCAGAAAACTGTGAAAATAACACAACTTTAAAATGTCCAGAACACTATTTGAAGGTGATATCTCTTAACTTGAAGCATCCCATTGCTACCCAAATTTTGGACAATTTAGAAAATGCAATCTTGACCCACAGCTCTGGATAATATACACAGAAAGGGACATATTTAGATCCACAAAGAGTTTTCTGATTATATCACTGTCATTTTCATCTGGCTCTATTCTATTCTCCTCCCAGAGTTTCATCTGTTGGCATCATGATGTTTGAGCTGGCCTATTTCCTGGACACACTTCTGTTCATGTGTCTGCCGTGAGTAGCCTACACAACACTCAATTGTTTTGCATGGATACTTTAGCACGAATACAACGAGGGAAAACCTCTGTGTATTCATGCTATAATTCTATTAGGTCTTTTAACCACCTATGAACAGTGCAAAGCAGGTCCAAAAATAAATCTGAAGATGGATTCTCAACTTTAGCCTGACATGATGTCTGCCCTGTCAGTATTCATTTACTGTCAAAAGAATCTAAAATTGTAAAGATGTGACTTCCAGTCCCTTTTACTGCTTCAGTCCTTCTTTTCTCCTTATCTTTCTCTAGCTGTCCTCCAGACTGGCAGCTGTTTGTGTTGTGGGGGAAGATGGCTCGCATTGGAGGCTTTCATAAATTCCTCTATTACTCCATAATGTCAGTGGTCTGCTTCTTGCACCCTGTGTTGGTGTGGCATGCAATCATCCCAGGTAAAAAACACTGGCGAGTATCACGCTTACACTGAAAATTAGTATCAGCAGCAGACGTATCGACTTCATGCAGTGGGAAACGCACAGGTGCATGTTAACAACATTAACAATGGCACCTCTCTTTTTAAGTGTCCCAGTGAGGTCGTGACACTGAGCCAGCATGCACAATGAAACGGAAGCAGCTAAATGAAATTCAACCATCATTAATTTCAATATTTACATCAGCATGGTTGCTACTGTAACATGTCAACGAGTCTCCAGTGAAAGAAATAGAATATATTTTGTGATTGCAGGGACAATGCTTCTGGTGACAGCCTTTTTTAACTTCATACTGAGCAAGAAAACAAAGATCAAATCTCCCAAAAGACCACAAGAGAGCCACAGCAACCAAGGCCCAACCACTGTCTGTGTGACAGAAGGGGCAGCCTCAAACAGCACTGTCTCGTTCCTCCACATGGTGACAGGAAGGAGAGGGGGAGGACTGGCTCTCGCAGCCAGAGACCACTGCCTCGGTCCGGGAGAGAGAGGAGAGAGCGTCCAGGCCATGCTGGAGCTGGAGCAGATAACAGCACCTAAAGGCACAGACAGGGAGAGGAGGAGGTGGAAAGAGAGGAGACTAATCTGCTTGAGAGGTAGGGAGGAGCCTGTGGAGAGAGAGATGGAGGAGATGGACAGTTACTGTGAGCCAGAGCCAGACACCATCTCAGACACTGCGCCTATGATTACTGACTGAACGTCCCTCTGTGCTCAGACTGAGCTACTTACTGATATCACACAAAGGAAAGCATGTGTAATGTATTCATACTGACTGAGTGCAACTAGCTGGCGCTACACTGTGGCAGATGTGTATCTGAAAATAACATTATCAAATGTCCAAACAGCAATAATAAGACGTTTGAGCATTTATGAGTGTTCAGTAATAATACTCTATATTTTAAATAGATATGTAGATTAATTTTATTAAATGTTCTACTGATTTCATTTTTATACTTCAAAAAGATATGTGTACTTGTACAAAAAATGTTTTGTGTGTGTTTTTAACAATAATTTGATCCTCAGATGTATACATTCAAAGAAATTAAACTATTTGTACCTACATGAGCAAGTGGTTGACTTCAAGTCAGATTTTTGCAAAGCCAGCATTGATTTGAAGCGCAGACATTAATGCCAAGCAATCCAATCCAGTTAATGCCCCATTCATTATTCATGAGGTAATAAATTAGATCAACTGTTTCTTTCATTCACCGTCGAGAAAATGTGTATGACTGTGACTGCAGGCATGAGAGCTTGTGCAGGTGCATGTGTTAGTCACATTCAAGCCTCCTCATTGTGTGTTTGTCATGTGCAAGCGGTGACCATGGAGACGGAGCTCTGGGAGGAGCGCTCACGTTATTATGGTGATGAGAAAAACATCAGATCACCCACCAGAGCGCCACCAAACCAAACCAATATTACTAAGTATTATTCATGCATTCATAATATGTCATATGCTGCACATTTATAATATTAATATGGTGTGTGAATCAGACACAAGCTCTATAAATCACCTTGAAATTAGCATAACTGTGATACAAAAGTGGGTGTGAAAAGCTTGTATTAACATTACATTTGTTTTTCTTTTGTTCTATCACACTACAAATGATACAATTCACCATACAAACATTCCTCTTTTGTTCAGGTCTTAAATCAATACTGTTTTGTTCTGTCAACACACACACACACACACACACACACACACACACACACACACACACACACACACACACACACACACTGTATTCCTCAGTCCTTTGTTCACTGAATTGTAGATATATAACTGTATGTAGGCATAAGATGCAATATCTCTGCAGCATCAAAGCTAAGGAGAGAATCAATAACAGCAGAGAGCCCCATTATCAATAAGCAGCTCACTGAGAACTGGAGCCAAACAGCAGACACGTGAAAACACACAAAAATAGCCTGCAGTTTAAACAACTAGCTTATTCTTCATATGTGACGCAAATTACATCTCCAGCCTCTACACAATGTCATACATTCTTCCAACCTTTTAAACATGTTTTTGCATAATGTATGAAAACCATAACATGTGAATCCAGTCAGGAGGGATGAGATGTTTTATGGGGAGAACAAGGAGTCTTTGTCCAGAGTTCACTGAGGCCAATAATCAGGGTTGTATTATAATCTTCACAATGATCTCTGGTCAATTAGAAACTGAGTGACCCAATAATGGAGAGGAAAGGAACATCAGCATTTCCAGTCTATTTCAACCAACTTTGTCATATCCTTTAGAATGAGCTGTTCTGGGGGAAGTTATACAGCTGCAGGAACAACTTACTTCCTCTGTGCATGTTAAATCATAAATCCTATTCAGACAGAGAGACTTCCTACAGTTTTTGTTTCCACCCTACAAAAGTTTCCTAGATGCCAGATCCAGGCACGAAAACAGGATGGGGGAAATAAATCTTAACAGGTCACAAGGACTTCTTCCTTTACTGCTGAGCTGGAACATAACAGGATAGGTGCATTAATGGTGGCTGTGCAGAAAGAATGAGGTTGGCTTATGTAAAGGCAGACAAAAATAATTATGATAATTGGTTCTTTGTACTGTTTGTTTATAAAAATGGCTTTGATTTGATGTGTATGTCAAACAACATACACATAACACACCTTACAAAACAAAAAAGGGGAAAATACTTCAGAAACTATATATAAAAACATGTAACACAAATTGCAGTATTCATAACATTTGAGCTACAGGATAAAAACACCAGAAGTTGATATAACTTCAATCATTAATATAAATTAGCTGGATCTTTACCTTCACACGTTTACATATATTGTCCAATAACACAAATTATGTTTCAATGCACAAGGCATGGGTGCTCATTCAAAATGTTTTTTTCTGTACTCAGAGTGGTCAACAATGCACAGGAAGAAAATGCGTTTCCCTGATGCAAAATATACCTTTTATCAAATGAACATATTTAGCATTAAACACGTTAATGAACACATTCAAATGCTAACTCTAACCAGAGTGTTCTAGCTGTTTAAATGTCAACCCAACAACTTAAGTTAAAAGACAAAGGTTAAACTCATGGCTCGGACAGATGAGGCTGCAGCAAAGCACTCAGAGGCACCTTGATCAAGCGGAGAGAGGTATGCATGTTCGCCCCGCCCACCCTCAACGTTGATTGGTTAAAGCGTATGAGCATGGCCTTCTATTGGATCATCCTGTTGTCAGTTTTATCTTCCAGCTCGGAATACCGTATGCCAAGAGGGGCATGAAAACGGATAACCAACAACGGCGCGGTGTACTTCGATGTTGGATATAAGGAAGAAGACGGAGGTCTGCTATGGTAAGTAACCAAACTGATTAGACTTAGTGTAGGGTATTAGCCTACTACACACAATTATCAGGAAGGATGTTATCGATGCGATTATGCGGTTTAACCATGAAAACAATATAATGCCCTTAAGACCAGGGATGTTATGAAGTTGGATGCAGTCACTAAGGGTGTAAATTCTGTTTCTTGTTTTGCATTTTGGAATGTGACCGGTATGTAAAACTTTCCTATTCGTCAGCTTAAATCTGCAGATACAAAACTACGTTATTTACAGTGATAGCTGCAAAAGAAATAGACACATCTTCAGCAAGTGATTACATGTAAGTGTTTGTCTTTAATATACGTTTGTGAAAAGGTTTTGTATGTGCATTGTTTGGAGCTGTCCTGGACATTATTTTACGCGTGGGAATGGGTTTGTCTCCGGGCGCAGCTACCACAGTAGGTGCGATAATTGGATACGAATCTCGCGATGATCAAAGCAATTAGCAGACTTGCAATAAAGGTTCTTTGTCCATCGAGGGAGCTTTCACACAGAGGCAATTCGTAATTTAGTCACAAAAGAAGAAGAAGAAGAAGAAGAAGAAGAAGAAGAAGAAGAAGAAGAAGAGGAGGAGAGAAGATTATGTAAATTCACTCGAATCTTAGCATCACCCAATAGTGTGACCTCTTGGTCCATCTCCTGTGCAGTGTCTGAATAATTCATAATAATGGTGACAGACTGGAACCTTTAAGTCATGGAATATTCATACATCCATTACTATAAATATGTATAAGGGATAGACTGACCGTCCCATGCACCTTCTTTGTCAGCAGTTTCCTTGGATAAAAAGTGGAGGTGGGCAGGGGTCATTAAAGGGAGGGGAGGGCTCAGTGTTGTTGCTAATGCATCTGAAATTAACTTTAATTTTTAGGGATTTTCATGAAGATTATGATCAAGTCGATCAGAGGATTTTGGATTTGAATCTTCAGCTGTATAAAGATAATAAGAGGATCAGCATTGTGACAGAAATCTGAAAGAGTCCCTCTTTTGTGCTCATTGTTCATTGTTTAGCTGAATCTGCACCTCTCCTCTTAGAGATCACTTCCCAGTCAGACAGTGTTGTGGCCGGTACTGGGCAGTGTGTTTCCTGGTTTTTGTGGTGACTATCGTTGCACATGCAAGCGTTTTTTTTTTTCCAAAGAAACTTCTGTCTCAGCTGCAGGAAATGCAAAAGAATCAATTCCTGTGTACCAGAGCTCAAAATATCTTCTCTCATTTTCTTTACCACTAATAACGATGATAATAATAATAACTTTATTCATATAGCACCTTTAAAAACAGAGTTTACAAAGTGCTTTGACAGACAAAGCAGCAAAAACATGGCAATAATAACAATAACAGAAAGCTCAGTGAGACAGTCGATACGATTACAAACAAATTATAAACAAGGGTATGATGAACCAACCAGGTTAAATTGATTATGAATGGGTCAGTCATATATCACAATGAAGTATATCAAAGTGGAACTGCATTACAAAATAAGTAACACATCAGTACTTTAACTGATTAGCCTCCCTTCTTTACTCATCTGGACTCATGTGACCAAATGATGCTCTGTTACTAAAAGGCTCAGAAACATTGAGAGTCCCAACCAATTGCACAGCCAGTAGCACTTTAAATACTACATAAAAAGTCCATCAAAGCACATCTGTCCCCTATCCTGCTATGTTCCTGCAGGTGGTGTCAGAGATCACAATCCAAGTTAGACTGAACATGATCGTCACTGAGCAAGATGGAGCTATGTATGAGGAAGTTTAGTGTACACAACGCTTTAGACACTAGGTGGCACCAGCATCATGATTGTGGATACAGTGATAGGTATTTTAGATACCATGCATTAGAATCATGTGTTGAAATATAAACTGTTAGTGTCACCTTGTAGCAAACAGCAGAGTTATAGTTAGAAAAGATAGAAGATCTGTTATTTTAACGAAGACATGTGACCATAAAAATTGGTAATCAATCATTTGCAACTGTGTATTTAACGGGTTGCACTTTCAATCATGTGGTCATTACAGTAAGATGTGTGTGTGTGTGTGTGTGTTGTTGTTACGCAAATCTGGTTTGAAGGTGTTAATACGTTTGGTCAACACTCGTTCTTAGCTGGTGACTAATGTTAAGGTCTGGGAGGTGTTGTTCATGAAAGCGGTGTTGTGTAATAATAAAAAAAAACTGATATGTAAATTTTGAATGGGATTTTAACAGTGGTGGAAGAAGTAGTAAGATCTTTTACTTAAATAGAAGTAGCAATACAACAGTGCACAACTTTCAAGTTCAAAAGTACAGAGGTATTATCAGCACAATATACTTAAAAGTATCAGAAGTTTAAGCATTCGTCAGAATAGCCTCTATCAGTGTTTAGTGTATTTTAGTATTTGTATAATTTTTGTAGTTGTATTATTACTATGACTATTATTACTGATGCATTAAGCAGAATTGTAATGTTGTATTTGGTTGAGATTATTTTTAGTAATTGATATACTGTAGCTTTTTATAAAACTATGCAGCAAATGTAATAACCTGATGGACTAGATTTGGTGTTTTACATCTCAATCTGCAGTAACTACAGCTGTCACCCAAACATAGTGGTGTAAAAGATACAATTTCTGTAGAGATTATAAAGTACTTTGGATTTGAAGGGGCCTTCTGTTGGCCTCTTGCCATCCAGTAACAAGACTGTTATCTTCACAGCTGTCCTCTCAATTAGTATTCTGTCTAAACTCCGGCTCCGATTAATATTTGACTTTAAAGGCAACCGCTTGAATTGTATTCATCGATAACATATGAGATATGAAAAGTCTCTTAAATTACCCTGCTCGGCCTGGAACAAAGGTCACCTTGTTCAGCAGTTTACTTTCCCTTTCCATTGTACCCCCTTGTGCTGTCAAGCATTAAGAAATAACAGGATCACATATCAGATATGCAACAGCTCATATCAATGCCAGTAGGTGTTTTAGCTGGGAGATAAATCAGGTTAGCACATGCCTAGTTATTCACTTTCCATTACCCAGATTGATGTGGGCGCAAAGCAACAGTAGGCAAACATATTTTGCGTCCGTGCATGCTCTCTTGTCACGCCCCGATCACCTGGACGTCTTAGTTGTGCAACAACAGCAGTAGTCCAAAAGAATAATGGTGTGATAGTTTCCAAAAAATGCTCTTATTCACAGGAGAGTGCCATGGAAATATATATTTATACTGTTGCATTACAATACAGCACACAGTTAGCTCCTGTAGTTTGTGCAGATGTTTTAAGTGAGACATGTTTGCTTTGTGCCTGCCGCTGACTCACATCCTGTAGTTTATTAACTAAAGGCTGTGGGTGACCTCTCATATCCTGCCAAGGAAGTAATTGTCTTTACCGTCATTCCGCTCTAAAGATAATCAGGAGTTTCAACAATAAATAGCACACAAGGTCACAATGTTTTTGCAGATATATTTATTTAAAAAAAACACAATGTTTGAAAAATGCTCATATTGATATAAAAATAAATAACCAACTAAGTCTTTTCAGTTTGCTTTTCCAGCTGCATGCACAGAATTACACATGAACAGTACATGGACCATTCAACAGTGTTTTAAAGCTAAAACTGTTAACATTTTTGACAAGCCTCCAGGGCTCAGTTTTCAACATAACGTCAGTCATTTGCACAGATAAAGTAAAGCTCCCTGCTACTGGCCTACAAAGAAAGTTTGATTTACAGCTCAGACAACAGTTTAGTGGATCTTGATGTCTGAGCTGTGTAACGCTTTTAGAAAGAAAAGTGGTAGTGTGCTGTTTATTTTAACACAGCATGTACCCGCTTCTCTCCGTGCAGTAGCTTTGTGTCATTTGTCAGGCTGGTTGACTATTGGGAATTAGAGGTTGAGGCCCCGGCTCCTCTGTCGAGAGCGCTGGCGCTGGCGACCTCTCCCCCTCCTCCTCCTCTTCAGGCAAAGCGTCACATCACGACCCAACTTTTGAGATCTAGAAAACACACACAAGCATAGACTTAAGCCTGGAGGAAGGGCTGTGAATTGATCTTCCTTGTACGTATCAGACAAGTCAAATATTTGGATACAATGAACAGCTTTTAAGGAATGATGCATCATTTACACTGAGAAAGAAAAGCATGAATATATTGCAAATTTGGATTCTAATAAAGAAAATAGTTCATTACCACAGAGGCACATATTTTTGACAATATAGCAAATAATGGAGGAAAGACAAAGAAACTGCTCAGCTAGGTGCTTTGTTACTACAAGAACTGGCTTGGCAACAAATAAGATACTGTTGGCGGTTATTTACGGGAAATATGAAGATGGGTGGAACCCCTCTATAACCAGTTAGGACGCAGGGCTATTATGCAATCTGTTGTGTAATGGGTACATTGCATTGTTTTCATGTGCAAATTAACCTAAATTGAAGGATTACATGATACTATGAGGGTTGACAAAGCTGTCGTATCCCTTTTTAAAAACCCTTACAGAGGCACAGTTGGTTACTAAAGGTAACTAGAAGTCACTGATCAAGGCTCTCACCTATTCCAGCAGCGAATCAGTTGTTTGGCCATCAGCGCCTCTGGATTCAGACACACTGGATCATTGGTACTCTTCAGTGTCACTCTGCAAAACAAACCCTCACATTTACTCATCTGGACATGTGTGCAGTGTGCATACATGCATGCGTGTCTCTGCAGGATCTGAAACTCACATTACTGTGACTCTGTCACAGCTGGGGCTTTTTGGGTAGACTGTGAGCTCCTTCAGTTGCCCTCTGACTCCTGGCTGCATGCGTGGACACAAACATCTTCCCGGGACGAACGTGCTGTGTGACTTTCTCACTGCACAGACACAGTAACAAGATTACAAGTTAATTCAATACAGTAAAACATGAGCAGCAAGTTAGCATGCTCAGACAGCTTTACCCCAATAAAACAATAATCCCCACTTTTACTATATCCCGATTTTATGAAAGAATAAGCATAGATGATTCCTACCTGTGATCAGTACAAAGCAGAGACTTAAGAAGGCGAGCCTACGGACTGACTGAGGACAAAGCTTCATTCTGGAGACGAGCTGAGTGTTGACACTGAGCCTCTGCGCCACATGTTGCCGTTTTATACTCTTGCTCCTCCCCCCGCATACTCTGAGCTGGGCTTTCCAAATCAGGAAATTCCCCATGGCACTTTCCCTTTGAAATATATGGACACAGGAATCGGGATACAGGGATCAGGGCCACCATTCCTCTGTCTTGTCAGAAAAGACTTGACATTCTGAAGGACACAGGGATTAATAATAGGTGTCCTTTTGTTTAAATGTAATGGACAAAAAAGACACCGGTGTTGCAGATTGGTTGTGTTCTTTAGAAACTGTGCAACAGAGAAGACTAGTAGTGGTTTTTTATCATTATTATGATGCTAACTGTTAATAAGAAACTTGCCACAGTAGCAGGCATTATCCTTGAAAGAGACAGAAGACACAGTGTTTTACAGGCTTTATTGAGCTTTGCCACAACATGTTACTCAGTTGGCTCTGTGTCAACCACACCATGTGATTTCTGCTAAATCCCTGTCCCTGCTTTTACCACCGGAGCTATTTGTTCAAAAGCGTTTGATTTAAAACGTTCTTTCCAATCCTCAAAGTAGATCAAAAGTGAAACATTACACTAATGTTCATATTTTATATTCATTTTATAAATATATATATTTCTATGTGGTTGGCCATCATCTTTTTATAAGCACATGGTCACATTTTCTGTGCATGCTCATCATAATTTAGCTATCACACTCAGTTATTAGTTATGATTGTACACAGTGTTACAGACATAATACAATCTTTATTTAATTGCTAATGTTGTTTTGTCGTGTTTTTCTGCCACAGCTGGGCTCTAGACAGAATGGGTGAGTGTCAGACCTACGTGAAGCTCAGTGAGGAGAAACTTATACCAAAGTAAGTCCTTTCATTTCACTCACTACACAGCAGTCACATTCAATCAAGTGAAATAACGATGTCGATTAAATATATTAAGTTTTAAATGTCACCATTGCGTGAGAGCTATGAGTGCTAATACCCTTTGGGGTCTTGTGTTCATTCAGGTCTGCCATCTTGTCACTGCTTAGGACCTACAACTGTTACCACCAAGGGAAAAACTTCCAGCTGAGGACTCGTGAGGTAAGAAAAACAGATCACCTGACAGGAGAGAGTGCTGGCAGAAATAAAACAGGTAAACAGGGAGTGTTTGACAATTGCTCGGTGGTATGTGTGGGCGTTTGGATTACAGGACACACACTGTTGTAAACTGGGTTACACACATACAAAACTGGAACCAGTTAAACCACCACTTTTATTTGTAAGCAGATAATGAGGACAGAAAACCTGAGACCAAATAAGCTTCTGACCACAAACCTGCCATTCCAACATGCCAAACGGCTGGCAAACCACAAAAAATCCCCTTTACCTCAAAATGAAAATGGAAGGAAAGAAGGAGTCTCAGATTTCAGTTATGTACACTAACTGCTTAGCAAAGTATTTCCACAGTAAACGTTTTGCTGTTGTGCTGTGTTTGGTTATTTGTTTGATAAGTATTCTATGGGTTTTATGGTCAGGAGTTCCCCTTTGTGTCCAGAAGGTTTTTGAGTGTGTATGGGGTTTAGGGCAGGGTGGTCATGATGCGTCCCTCTTTTTTATCCCACCAGTTAGACTCACTATTTTCTCATTCTGGGAAAATCCCCCCAAAGCCACAGACATAACATATGTACATGCAACATACACATGTAACATAGAAGGAGCAGTGATATCACAATATGATCCAATATTAACCAAAAACAAGGATACAATAGCTTGATTGTCATAGTTTTTAAATTGTTAAGTTCAAAATTGATTGATTGATTTGATGAGAAACAGAACTCATTATTGAGAATGACTCAACACATTGCATTACACCGCTTACACTTGTAATGAGTCATTTTAAGCTTTATTGTGGAATTGAAAGTGTCTCATCTTTTAACTTGCAAGTTAGTTTTTCTACCAGAACGTGTTGCTTCACTAATAGCTAAATAGATTCAGTCCAGAATAAACTACAGTATATTTCTCAAGTGTGGTAGCTGTAAAAACAGACTGCTGCAGTGACAACCGATGATGTTGCTTTCTGTTATAACGCAGCCTGTCCAAGGCTCCAGTTTGGTGAGAAATATGGAAAACAGACAAAAAAGGAGTTTAGGGTTTTATCCAGAACAGACTCACTGATATAAGCTAACTTTATATGATGCATCAGCTCCTTTGTCAAGAACAATATATTTATTGTATTGGTAATTAATGTTATGGAAATGTATCTGTATCATAGGAGCCTTTTAGCTACATTGTTTTGTTAATGTTGCTCAAATTTAAAGCATTTAGGGGGATCTATTGGCAGAAATAGAATATAATAATAATACGTTTTCTTTGGTGTTGAATTGTTGTGTTTTCGTTAGCTTATGAGACATTAATCTCTACATCTTGTTTCTACATCTTGTTCTAGGCTACAGTAGCCTAGAACAAACAAACCAAACACTGGCTCTAGAGAAGGCCATTTGCATTTTCGCATAAAGCTATACCAACATAATATGATCCTGATATTCTGATATGAAATAGGATCCTGATGAATAAACAAGTATCACCTTCCCCTGTTTGATCTCTTCGGTGTAAGTTTACTCTGTAAGAGGCATTAAAAAAATGCACTATGTGACTTATCTCTGTTTCTCTTATACAACGTAATAACTTATAGGAACATAGAACATAGTATCAGCTTTTGTTGTTTTAGTGGCAAGAGTTACACATTTTGACTCATGATTGAATCTTTACTCAAATAAATACAATGAGAAATAAAACTAAGACATGAAACCATTAGAGCTAGAATTACAATTTGAAACCACAGACATTTTGATTGAAAGTTCATAACTGCAGCTGACAAAACAATCTAGCCACAAGTTTATTCAGAAGCTGTTGATCTAAGATGTTCACCGTATGTGATATAATCCAAAGCTCCAGAACAGCTACAAAATGGACGCTGTGGTGAGATTGGTGTTTGAATGTTTTCTCCAATGTCAAAGATTTTAATTTGAATCTAACATGGATGAGGTGTCCTTAAAGTGCTAAGAAAACCGTCGCTTGACAACTGGGAAAACAGCATCTGCTGAGGAAGATCAAGTTACACGATCAAAAGCTTCAAAACAGCCATCAAATGAACTTGTTTGTTACTGTATTGTTAGGGTACAAAATACATTGTGATAGCATGGTGATAGCTGTGATGGTGTATATATGTCACACTATGACACATGATCATAAATAAAATTGTCTATTGTTGTGCAGTAATAGGTTATGCTTTTCGTGATATAGTGACATCGGTAAAGATGATGGAGTGAGGCCAAAGGTTACTCACGACTTACTCATTCGATAATGAGGGACATTACTCAGCAGTAACATTCTTGGGTTAAGACCAACATTTGGAAACTCCTAATGTTACCCTCTAGAAAATACAGTGACTCTGTTGAATGAGTTTAGATGAAAACCAGCTGTAGACGTGCACCATAGCTCCCAGACAGACTTTTACTGTCATCATCTATACCTGGCATGTCCGAATGTTTGTTGTTATGATTTATATTGATTATCCAGGCTGATGGAAACAGGTCCTGTGTGAAAAAAGAAGTAGATTTGAAAGTGTGGTTCTAAGATTGTATCATGATCACACGCTGCAGGTGTTAATCATGTTGTGGCTGGAAATGTCATGTGGTTTGACTTGGAAGCCAAACCAGAAAACAAGCATGTAGATGATGCTGATTGCTTGAGGTATTTTCTCCTTCAAGACTCAGCAGTGGCTGATATTGGTCCAATGTCTTTCACAGGAGGGGCTGAATGTATCTGCCTGTGCTTGTCTGCTGTGTTAAGCCAAATATGAATCATGTGTATGCAGCGCATAGTGGCTGTATCGGGTACTTTTTAGTTTACAATGCCACCGCTGTAGCACCACTGATTACCACTAGATAGCAGTGTGGGATACGATTGTCTAGATTTGAGGCTCACTGCAAAAAAAAGATGTAGTTGGTCTATTGAAGTGTTTAACAGAAGGATTCAGATCCTTTTCTGAAGCCATTTACAAGTCACATTTATAATCTCTATTAAGTATGAAAGCATTCTAAGTGCTCATTAAAATGGCCCCTGTGAGTGTTATATTAATAAGATAAAATAAGATTATCCTTTATAAATCCCACAATGGGGAACTGTCTTGCTAAACATTTCACAAAAATATCTGAATGTACCTGCTTGTGCTTGTCTGCTAAGCCAAATATTAATCATGTGTATGCAGCGTATAGTGGCTGTATCGAGTATGTTGAGGTGCATCTCTAGTAATAACAAGTAGTAGTCAAAGTAGCAATAGCGCAGTAAAGTTGGTGTTTGGCTTTCTAGGTGAAGACCAGGATTATGTAGTTGAATCGGTGGGAGACAGGAAGCCAGTGGAGGTCTTTTAAGACTGTAGTGATGTGGTGCCAAGGTTGATATGGGTTAAAGGTTTGACAGATGCAATCTGGACCAGTTGGAGTCTGTTGATGATAATGGCACTGATTCCTTTAAATAAAGGTACACAAGTACTAACATCATATATAATGTATTTCGTAATTTAAAGTATGAAAAATGGAAGCACTTATCATGCAGAATGGCCCGTCTCAGAATAATATATATAATATTATTGGATTATAATCGTTGCATTAATGTGTACATTACTTGAATGTTGCAGCTGGTAAAGGTGGGGCTAATTTTAATAATACTGCTGGGTAGCTGTGAATGTCCCCCAGGCGATCAATAAAGTATTATCTTATCCTAAAATAATATATCATGATTTATTTGATAATTAGCCTGAAAAGTAACTAACTAAAGTAAATAAATGTAGTGGAGTAAAAAGTGCAATGTTTACCTCTGAAATGTCATTAACGTATAAAGTAGCAAAAACTGTAAACACTAAAGTAAAGTACCTTGAATAATACTTGCAGTACTTACTTCATTACTTTCACTTGGTAATAACATGCTTTGTATTTAAGATTTGGTCTGAAAATTAACTAGGGATTTAAACAGTCAAAGAATAAAAAGTACAATGTTTTCCTCTGAAATGACGTAAAGTCAAAGTACTAGTAAAAGATGAAAACTGAAGTAACCTATGTCAAAATTGTACTTGAGTACAGTATACGAGTAACACGTATTTGCATTCCACTACTGGCCCAAGGATACGATCTCTCACAGTCTTTTAATAAATGGATGCAACCCTGGCAGCAGCGTTTTAACGACTATTTTCATTATTATTTAATCTGGTAATTATTTTTTCAATTAGTTATTTAGTCTCTGAAATGTCAAAAAGTCATAAAACTGTCCCCAAGTGGATGTCTTCAAATCTTTTGTTTTATTTGACCAACAGTCCAAAACTTCAGTTCATGGAAACAACAGAAAACAAAGACAATTCTTACAAGCTTTTAAAGCTGGAACCTGAACCTGTTTTGATTTTAAATCATTCAGCTCTTTAACTTCAGAAACAGCCGAGAATATTCATGATTATTTTAGTATTTTATTAGAAAGTATATCCTTTACCTCTTTACAAAATACACAATATAAACATGTAGACTTGAGTCCTCTGTGTATAGAAATAAATAGATCTTCACTTTTCTTTGGTGTTTTGGTCTTTGTCCAGCCTTCATAATGAGTCTCATCATTCAGTGCATTGTTTTTAATCTTCATAAATAAAGCCGATTCTTCGAACCTTTTTGGATTATGAGATATTCCACCAAAGTGCCTTTCGGGGCATCCCACAACAGCGTCTCTCTTCAAGTCCTTATCTGTCCAAACAGCCAGTCTACAGGGTCCATGACCCTGCAGTCTTTTTCTCTGCCCATCTTAAGAGAAAGATCCTCTGGGCTGTTTAGACTCAGACTGTAATGTCTGGAAGTCCTTAGTGTGCGGGAAGAGCCGCGAGGAAGTGAGGCTGAGACAGAAAGCTTCATTTGAGCCTTTGAGAACTGCCGTAGCTTGGGGGACTTCTGGGGTCTGACGAGGCCGCAGCTCAGTGCCTCCGCAGGGCGTGCAAGGGCCTGAATACTAGTCATGTAGTCCTCTAGAGACTGGGCGATCTGGGAAGATTGAGTGGATGAGGGGTGGACAGGCAAGTCCTCAAGCGTCTCAGTAATGGTGGGTAAGTGAGGCAGGGAAAGCAACAACCGCCTGCGTTTCATGCTGGAGAGAGAAAAAAAAGGAAAAATAAAATGTTAGACTGTGGCTCTTTGTCTAGACTTCAATGACATAACATGAATTAAACTATTTACTAAAAAACTAATCTTAATGGTGATTTTAATTTTCTGTTTTTCTGTCCCTTTGCTGCTAAAACTCTTTACAGTAACTGCATTTGCTGTCTTTTAGCATTTAGCTTTTTAATTGTTGTATTATAACAGATAAACTAATAACTATACATACCCTTCTTTCCTTGTTTGATACTGTGAATTACAATTTCAATTTCACAATGTGTGTTTCTTATCCTCTATCTGGTTTGTAACAAGTAAAATATGCTACAATTTCTTTCAAATCAACTTGTAGAAATTGCTAAATTGTAAGCTCTATAATAAAGAGTAGCTGATAATAAACAACAAAAGAAGAAGCACTCTTCTTACCTTGGATGCTTGAGTTGTAAAGTTGGCATGTAGAGTGAAACAGAGAGAAGGCTCGTTCGCTCAGTTGAGTATGACCGGACCGGAGTTTGTATCCAGGCTTTATAGAAGCACCCTGAAGCACAGCGATTAACCGCTACTTCCAAAAATAGCTCTGCTGACCTTACTCTCATCTCTGTGGATTTGGGTGTGTGTGTGTGAGAGGGTGTGTTCATGGCTGTTCAGGAAACTCAGGAGTGGCGGGTCAGCATGGTTCAGCGGTGCAGCTGCTCTGACTGTTTATATTCCAGAAACAATGAAGCCCTGGGAGCAATCTGCCTCACCTCCGAAAACCCTCTTTCTGCTTCTTCTCTCTTTTCTCTGACATTTCAGCATTACAATTAAAATCCATCTAAGAATGGCACTAAACTGACTGTTCATCTCCAGGATTATTATTCTTTCAGTAGTTTGCACTTTTCTCACTGACAAGCCTCCTTTTAATCCCACCGCCGTGCAAATGTGACATAACGATCAGAAGTTATCCATCGAAATGAAACCATTAACAGTCTATAAACACAAAGGCATACATTTACAGGCTCAGCATAAATAATTAGTTCAGCTCCTTAGGTTGTTCGTGGAAAAAGCAGTCTGAGATCTTCATATGAACTACTTTCATGCATGCATTAGTGTGTCAGGGGTCCCAGGGTCCGAGACAACAGGAATACTAAATACGTATACTAAATCTCAATTTGCACAGTTTTTAACTAACCAACGTGGTTTATCAGTTTTCCTTGGTTTCATGCCTTTTGTTTGTGATTCTTTTAAGTCAAAATAGTTTTTTGCAATTTCTCTGTCAGCCTAATTGCTAAAATATTACTGAAAAGGTCTACACACACCTGTTTTGGACCATTTGTTTTACTTTTTGGACTCTAACAGAAGTTACAGGCACCAAGCTGATTTTTTTGGTCTTCTACCTTCAGACAAGTTGTTCACAAATGATCAGGAGATCAAGAAGCATTTTAGATATTTTACTTGAATAAATTAGTAATACTACAGTAGTAAAAATACTCTGCATTATTTAAGTAAAAGTACAAAAGTAGAAGCATCCGATTATACAGCAAGTACCAAAAGCAAAAGCACCCATTATGCAGAATTACCCATTTCTGAATAAGGTTTATTATATTGCTGGATTATAATTAGTGATATATTAAAGTGTGAATATATATAGTGTATATACTGCTGTGTATCTCAACCTGTAATAATATATCATAATGTATTTGTTCAGTTACATTTTGTATTAGTTATCTAATTCAGCAAAGTCACGAGTAACTAAAGCTGTCAGATGACAGTAGTGTAGTGGGGTGAAAATATAAAGCAGCATAAAATGGAAATACTCAAGTACCTCAAAAAAGTACTTGAATACAGTACTTGAGTAAATGTACTTACATTCCACAACTGCAAATAATTCACCCTTTATCTCTAATGAGCTCACAATTCATTTTGACAGTAAATAGCTTTGGGATTTAACCAAAAAGGCCACAGGGTAAACACTTCACACTGCCTTCTGACAATTGGAATCTGTTTCACTTTGTTGTTAAAATCTCTGTGACGAATAGATTTATAGACTTTTTCCATCAGCAGAATTGTGTTAAAAGATCTACATTGTATTCCGGAGTATCAAATAAGTTATTGTGATGGTATAAAAAGCTGTTTGAGACGAAAGGAAACTGATCTGTGATTATAACAGTCAGTTGTGCTGTAATATTTTAATCATTACTGGTTCAGTTGCAATATGTGCACAAAAAACTTGATCTCAGGTTTCACTATTCAGTCCAACAGGGTTTATTAATTATTTTGTATTTGTTTACATTCATAAGCCAACTGAAAAACAGGGTGACACTGTTTTATTTCTGTATTTAGAACAAAAGGGTTTTCTTCCAAATTTAAAGTTTCAGTTCTGTGAAATCAAAACATCTCCCCCTGCATGTACGTGACCCAAAGCAGTCATGTCAATGTTTTCATTATTGCTGCCTTCTCAGATGTGACCTCACCCTTGTACTGTGTAGAAAAGGGTGGGTCAAAAAACCTGACGGGATTTCTCCAAGATGAGAGGGTTCACCCTGTAGCTGTGAGCGAATGTTCCTGCACGTACACCTGATATTGAGCTGCTGTGGCAGGCGGCCAGCAGGATATCCCCTCTGACCATGAGTGCTGATGATCATTTTTATGTGTGTGTGTGTGTGTGTGTGTGTGTGTGTGTGTGTGTGTGTGTGTGTGTGTGTGTGTGTGTGTGTGTGTGTGTGTGTGTGTGTGTGTGTGTGTGTGTGTGTGTGTGTGTGTGTGTGTGTGTGTGTATGTGTAGGAGGATGGCGAGCTAATCCTTGAGGGGTTGCTGAACATCTACTGGGGTCTGCGCCGACCAATCAGACTTCAGATGTACGACGACAATGAAAGATTTCGTCTCAACCGGTATGACAACTCGGTCCACACAGACACAGCTGACTTCATGTGCTGAACAAACAGATGTGGGACGTGTGATTACAACACTGGCAACAGGGATCTCTCACACAATAGCAGACAAAGACAAACTAAAATCACTGACCTTGTGGTTCATCAGCGTCCCCACCCTTAAGGAAACTAGGAAAACTCCTTTTACCTGTGTGGTAGGCCTACACATACATGATGGTGTTGTACGAAAGATTTGGCTGTATAAAATAAGAGATTGACATGTTACAGCATGTAACAGTGAATGAAATATGAATAGTTAGGCCTAAAACAAAATAACAAATTAAAGAACAACATGCAAAAGCTACATACATAATTTTCTTTTTTGCATTGGCAACAAATTTTAAACATTCACTGGTTCCAACTTCTTAAATTTGTGTATCATATATGATATTCATAAGCTCCTTGGCAGAGTTTTAAAATGAACATATTTGCGTTTTAAAAACAAGCAAATTGAATACATCATTCTCACTGTTTCAGTCATTTATGAGCAAAATGATGAATTAATTGAACAAGGAATTGATTGCAGATGGCAGATTTATCTACAATGAAAATATTCTTCACCGGGTTGGAAACAGTAGTTTCACTAAAGACAAGGAAAGTTAGCTCAGCAAACACCTGGATGCATTTAGCTAAATTAGTTTAGCTTAACATAAAGACTGGAAGAAGGGAGTAACTGCTAGCTCTGTCCAAAGGTAAAAGCCTACCAACAAACAAACAAACAAGAAATTAGGTATCAACATAACTGCTTCCAGTCTTTGAGCTAAACTAAGCTAAGTGTCCCCCGGCTTTAGCTTAATTTTCATGTATGGTATATAGAGAGTGCTAGAAATGTTAACAAACAATAAAGACATTGTTCCTCTGTCTTTCTACAGAAACGATAGATCGGGTTTGGCAAAGCAGCTCTCAGCAGAGTCTAACAATAACTCACCGGGCACAGAGATTGGACCAGCTAGTGAGTAGCACACATGCAGTCATTCTCACACACTCACACACACTTGATTGATTAATGTAGATTACAAACACATGTTGAAACAGATTAGAGTGCCACACGTGTTTAATTGAACATTTCCATTGGAAAGGTTGGCTCCCATGTTGAGCACAGATTAGCATGAGATGCCACCTAGATCAGATCACTAACTCTATAAATAACCAGGGTTAGACTACTTAGTAATTTACTCCTCTGCTAACTCAGATCATTTGTCTGGGTTTGTCACATGGTGATCTTAATGCTGTTAGAAGATTTCAAATTATTTAGAATTTAGAATTATTTTTATTAAACTCACACACAGAGCAAAAGTATATCTTTATATATATGTATTGAGAAATCCACGGTGCTGTCCGCGGTGCTGAAGTAGCAGACAGCTCTTTAATTGCGACTTTCCTTTCTCTTTCTCTGTCCCCCTGTTAAGAATTAACAAATCATATATATGTGAGTGAATGTGTGTGTGTGTGTGTGTGTGTGTGTGTGTGTGTGTGTGTGTGTGTGTGTGTGTGTGTGTGTGTGTGTGTGTGTGTGTGTGTGTGTGTGTACAACAACAAAGTTATTTATAACCCTAAAGAAAACTGATTGACTTAACATGTGTTAAAAACAAGGCGCATTTTATGGGATAATATGGGATATCGCATAATTTAAGAGGCGATGATGTTGGTGATCAACTCAACGATATGTGATGGAGGGTGGCAAGTATCTGTCATGGATACGGACACATTGATAAGCTAGATAAAAAGGATTTTTCAGAAATTGTTTATCATAAATAATACATAATAATTCAACAAAGAAACTAGTGTCAAATATTGGTCAAATTCTTTAAATGAATCAAGATATTTTAATGATGAAATGGGGAGACTGTTGTAGTATGTAGCAAATTATTTGTTTTTATCCTTGAAAATATAATGAAGTGGCCAAATGTTTTGTTCATTGGTTCAAAACAAACAAATTTGAATTAATTGACTAAGTTAGTATAAATTAGTCTGAATTAATTGACTAAGTTAGTATAAATTAGTCTGAATTAATTGACTAAGTTAGTATAAATTTGTCTGAACTAATTGAATAAAAGTATATAGTATTTGTCATTTAATCCTCCAAACATATTTGATTATCAAAATTACTCACAAAATTGGGCCAGGCATCAGACAAAATGTGAATACCTAGCATGTGGAACACCATATGCTGATCCATCTTCATGTAAAACTGTTCGCAAATGTTTTGTAACTTGTTTTCAGTGTAACTGCCACGCATAGCTGCTGATGTATATAATGCATGCATTAAGAGAAATGTGTTTTTGTTTACTCTGAGGTGGTGACATGTGTGCTCAGGAGGAGGAGGATTCTCCTCAGCTGCTGAGGACTCGGAGTGACGCCTCCTTCATGCGGGTTCAGAGGAGGTCAAAGACACACACTGCCAGAGATTTGCAGCGCTTGCGAACACACCGGTTCTCAATCAACGGACACTTTTACAACCACAAGGTACAATAAACACAACACGCGTACACGCACACGCATTAATGTATCCCGTTGATGACACATTTCCAGGTGGAAGGGAAGAAGTTTCCTGTGCGGGTGTGCCTGTACTAGTGCTGAGTTTCACAATAGTTTCACAATGTGTGCTGATTTCATTAATTTTTTTTTATTTTTTTATTTTATTACACTATATTTATCCCTTTATGGGGGAAATTTTTCTCTGCATTTGACCCATCCCTGTATATAGGGAGCAGTGGGCTGCCAATGACAGGCGCCCGGGGAGCTAGGGGTACAGTGTCTTGCTCAGGGACACTTCGACACATGACACGTCGACACGTCGACCACATGACACATGACACTTCGACCTTGCGGTTACCAGACAACCATCTTAACCCAGGGAGCCACGGTCGCCCCAATATTTAATATTTAATATGTCACATGATACAAAGTTACACTGTGTGTCTTCATCAGTTTCTCCTGAATGTGTTTTTATTGAACAGATTCCAGCTTTGGACTGAGGGATTTCCTTCCCGTTCCAAATGTCTAAGGAGTTCAATTCCAGGAATCCCTCAAGTGTTGATGAAGCAAAGTTCCTAATACTTTGTGTACTTTTGCTTCTCCTGCTTCCAGACATCTGTATTTACTCCAGCCTTTGGATCGGTCACTAACGTACGAGTGAACAGCTCCATGACGACTGGACAAGTCCTCAACCTGCTGCTGCACAAGTTCAGAGTAAGCAGTAAGACACACGTTACATCTCAAGTGATCCTTCAGTTGAACCGGACATAATCTGTATTTGTGTCTTTTTAAGGTGGAGAATAAATCTGAAGAGTTTGTCCTTTATATGGTGCACGAATCTGGAGGTAAGTCGTAACTTACCATTACTCATTACCAGCAACTTACCAACGTATTCATTGGGGTTTTGTCAGTAGAAATGTTGTGTTGTGTGTGTTTGTTATCACTTGTTGTATTTGTCTAAATCGTTGTAGAAAGGACCCGACTGAGGGATGGTGAATACCCGCTGGTGGCTCGTGTGCTTTATGGTCCCTGTGAGAAGATCTCTAAAATCTTGATCACGGAGGTGGACCTGGGAGAGGAAGTTACATATGATGTGAGTCTGGGCCTTCTGCCACCACTCTCTATGTCCTCTTGTCTTGGACTCGATAAGTGACCCCTTTTCTATTTTGTGTTGTCCTAAACATAGACACAGAATGATACAATGAACAGTTGGGTTAAATTTAGCAAGCCGAGGAAAGATATCCTGTTTCGGGACTGACAAAAGGCTAAGATGGCCGACAGCATTTTGTTGTGACTGACCTGGGTAATAAATAAAAGCTGTTGCTGGAGAACGTTTCTGGATTGTCAACTCAGTAACACAAGTTAAAGGGTCCGTTCATGCAAATAATTTACCTCTGTATCTAGCCATAGTTTTGTTTTTATATGTAGGGTTTGTAAATGTACACATATTTGTTCTTACTCCACTCCAACACAGTGGAGGTGAATGCAATCTTGTTTGCTATTCTACTGTGTTTTACCTTCTACTGGAAAGCCTCTTGTGTGTAGACATGCAACTTAGGTCACCTTTTAGTATTTTTACCTTTAGTACAACTTTTACTATAGTTTATAATTGTATTATGCCTCCATGCCGGCGACAGCCGTGACCAGAGGCGTTATGTGCTTGTGCTGATATGTTTGAATCTTTTTCTCCCCAGGTTGCCCAATACATAAAGTTTGAAATTCCTGTTTTAGACAGCTTTGTGGTGAAACTTAAAGAGGAAGAGGAACGCGAGATAAACAAGCTGACCAAAAAGTAAGTCAAGAGTCTCTCCACTCAGCAAACAGTTACAAAATTGGTTCCAGTCTAGACAATGGCTTCTTTAATGACGGTCTATTTCATTATGTGAAGCCAATATCTGTGACTGAGGCCGGAAGTACGGAATCAAAACAAGACCTTCAATGAGGATAGTGTTTGTGAAAAACAGTCATCACTCACTGTTTTCAAGATTGTGTAATCAAAAACTCATATGACTGAGATTTCCGCCTCATATTGTGTTTTGTGTGTGTGTCATTGATTTCCGGCATGTGGGCTCAAACGCACAAACTCATTGTAACTACAAGTGGTAAAGGATTTTATATATCAAGAAATTCTATGAAAAAAACATTGAATTGATGCTTCTAACATGTAACACCTGTCAGCTTGTTCCTCTGTGCCATTGACATATCAGTGAGTCACAACATTGCACTGGGTGATATGTTCCTTCATTGCAATGAACATGGGCACTGTAGTTTATTTTTTAGTCACCTTCCTGCTACCTTCCCTTAAAGTTTACTTCTGTATAAGTAACATTCACTAAAAACTACAGAGCAAGTGTTTAAAGTGTTACATCTTAAGTTCCTGCTTAAAATCTGCTTGGGTCTTAGAGCCATAGACAGGGTCAGGAATGGGACCAAGTAACACATTGTAACAATTGGGATTTTGGGGACGCTTTTATCAGTCAGTTTACAGTTTACATGTTCTTTTTTTATATGTATGTACTTAAATGTGAGTATTTGAGTGCCTGTTGGAGAGTGTAAGAGTCTGTTAGCGACAGTCTTTAATCATGTGTGTTTTCTCTCCTCTGCAGGTACAGCGCTCTGAAGTCTATGATCCAACATCAGCTCGAAGGCAGAGCTCACACCAGTGACAGAATATGAGTGTTTTTGTATGCACTGATGTAACCTGTGTGTGTGTGTGTGTGAGGGGGGTTCAACACTAATGATTGTTGATTTACTGTGGGATCATTGTAGTAAATGTAGAGGTAAAAGGGTAAAAGTAAAGGCTGTAATAGAACCATATCATACACCAATGTGCTTCTACTCTTAGAATGACAGTTTTTATGATCTGTTAAAGTTACTGTATTTGAATTGTATCACTGCTTTGATATCCCTACTATTAATATATTTGCATTTTGTACGAAGATTCTTACTGCAAATTTTAATATTGATACAAGCTGTTTTTTGGTAATGTACTCTCTGACTTGGACCTTTTTATGTAATAAAACACTTTTAGAGTGGCCTTAATAAATGCTGTTGGATCTCTGCTGACACCAAACATAATACCCAGCTCGGACTTCCCACAAAGAAAACAGCCATCTTTATTATTTCCTGTACTTCCACGGTGACTGGAGCACAGATTAGCATTGTTCTTCTGCGTGACCCTATTTGCCAGCTAGTTCCCATGAGCTTTGTGTGTGTGTGTGTGTGTGTGTGTGTGTGTGTGTGTGTGTGTGTGTGTGTGTGTTAACCTATCAACATTACACAATAAGGATCCTGAGAAAGAAGGGCTGTTCCGTTTTCCCACAGTTTCACAAACAGCAAAACTGATGTAATATTTTGTGGACCAACCTTGACCATTATTGCGACAGTATTTGATTAATCAAATAACCATTTGAGACCAGAGTTTTTTTTTTTATTTAGTAATATTTGCGACTGCGCCGGGAATTTGCGCAGCAAATATTAGAAGTCTGTAGAGTCTGAATTGCTGGTGCATCGGTCACAGAAACTGCAAAAATAGTTTTGAATTCCTCAGTATCCAGATTCTTTATGCTCTTAACTGGTCCGAGAACACAGAGTGCTTGTGAAAAAGGCACAACAAAAGCTGTTTTTTAAAATAAGGTTAAATAACATTATTTGATTAGTGGCTACTTGCACTTTTTGAAAAAAGGGTGGTGTGTTACTACAACATTGGCTGTGTGAGTGGTCTCTGATGACGTCTCATCCAGGCATGGCTGACTGCTCCATATTCAATTTGGATACCTGCTTTTATTGCGTCTCTTCAGGTCAAACAGACAAGTTACCACACTGCACTAATATTACACCTCCTATCAGAACATGTTTAATAAGTTGCCACACTTTAGCCTGTGATGACAGCAGGTGAGAGCCTTCATCAAGGACTGCGCCACAGACGAGCAGGAAATGCAGCAGCACAGCTCCGTATAAGAAAGTATAGTCATTCACATCCTATCGATTGTGTTGAGGTGGGGATAGCGGCCTAACGGTATTTGTTTGAAGCGAAGCGAGTATGGCTGTGACCGCGGACCCAAAGACAGTTATTATAGGATGCGGGATATCGGGTATAGCAGCGGCACATCGCCTCGTTAACGCTGGATTTCGTCACGTGCGCATAGTTGAAGCGACTGCAAGAAGCGGAGGAAGAATAAAAACCGACAGATTGGGTGAGCGACTGCATGTGCAATTTAAGTGCCGAACAAATCTCACTAACTCTTACCGGTGTTAAATCCCTACTGGTTTTCACACTGATTTCCCTTCCGTGCGCAGCAGCTGTTTTCTGCCTCTGTCAACAGATTCGTCACACATTCACAAACATATTGCTGGCCATCTATAAACCACATATCATATCCATTACACGGATTACGATTGTATAAGTGAGCACTACATCACAGCCACGTATGAAGAAATACATTGAAGAAAATATAGTTATGGAAAGATCGCAACCACCTGGATTCGAAGTCTGTCGAGCAAAATAGTAATACTCCCAAAGACGTCACGCCACGCGATCCGCCACTTGCTCAGAAAGTTGTGTCAGGTATTCATCCATTCAGTCCTACCTCGTTAGTGTCCACGGAACGTTTTGGTTTAGGATGAACTGAAACAACTGGTTACCTTGGGTGTATCTATGAACCCTGGGTGTGAACATTATACATTTGAAAAAGTATTGATAAATATGTTTGGAAGTCTCACAGTTTAACTTTCTCCTGTCTGGATTATTGTAGTTCCCTCTATACGTTCAAAATGCAGCTGCCAGGTTATTAACTAGAACTAGCCGTCAGTACCATATTACCCCTGTTCTTGCATTCCTCCATTAGCTTCCTGTAAAATTCCTAATAAATGATAAGATCCTGTTCATTACATATGAGGCACTGCATGACCTTGCCACCACTTACATTTCTGATCTAATTGTTCTTTATTCTACCTCTCGACCACTCCAATCCTCAAATGTCTACCTTTTATCCATCCCCTGCTCCAACTGCAAAACAAAAGAACCCATCTTTATAGGCGAGCCTTATTATGCAGCTCATCCCTGTTGTATGTTTTAGTTCATTTCAGTTTGGTCTGTATCTCACTCACTACAATCCTGTTTTTTTTCTCTGCAGGTAATAACATTACAGAAATAGGTGCAAGTTATATCCACGGTCCATCCAAGGAAAACCCAGTGTTTTGTCTGGCTCAGGACTATGGCCTCCTGGATCCAGAGGCCCTCACCCCAGAGAACCAGGCCATGGACGTTGATGAGCGTCCTCTCTGGGTTCCCAACTGGTTCAGCAGTTCAGGTCAAATGCAATCTGTCATCAGCCTGTTTTAACACATCATGTTCCCTAATTAAAGTTATTTTTGCAATGTGTGCATTAAAATTATCCTAAGTAATGGCATAATGTGTCCAGTGTATTGCTATTGATTACTCTGTGCAAAATACATACTGTTATTGTTAGAAATGTTTTATATTCTGTGGGTGATATGCAGGTCAGAAGCTCAGTGCTGAATACATGAAACCTGCTCTGGGGATGTTCAATGAGCTATTGGATGATACTTCTCAATTTGAGAATCAAAAAGAAACACCTTGGGCCAGCGTAGGACATTTCATACGATCAGAGGTATACATTATCTTTCAGTGACCAAAATAATTTTTCTGCTGCTAAGATCGGAGAAGTTCTTGGTGATGAACTGAAGCTTTGGATGGGTGTTTGGTACTGTGTGCAGGCACGACAGCGAGCAGCCGAGAGGTGGAAAGATGAGGATAAAAGCACCAGGGAGCTGCTTCTGTGTGCCATCAGTAGCATGTTGAAGGTGGAGTGCTGTGCCAGTGCGACTGCTACCATGGATGAGATAGACCTGGTGGGATTTAATATCTACAAGGGTCTACCTGGACTGGACTGCACACTACCAGGGTCTATAGTAACTGTCTCATAAGCATATGCATACACGCCAAATTAAGGGTGCAAACAAATACGTGACTGTCACATATAGTGATTGTACATTACAGTAACGTATATGTTTATATATTATATTGCTGTTAGTTTACTCTGACGAGGCTCCTACGTGGCACCACACCATGAGACAGGTCAATGCAACATTGGCTCTGACAAACTATTGAAAAATAAAATGAATAAACTATTTTACTTACAGAAAAAAAAGATTCATAGATAATAGAGAAAATAGTCTCTGCTGCAGGGGGATCTCTGCTCTATTTTTCACTGAATCGCCTTCCCGTAATGTACAATATACCGCGAAACAATGTTCTCCTTGGGGTGCTGAAAATGAGCCTTACTGAGAAAGACAAATGTCCAAGTCCAATAGAGTGCTATACAAATCCATCTACGTAACTTTTATTTATGCCTTTTTCTTACAGTGGCTTTGAAGACCTAATCAAGAAGTTGATGTTGGAGATCCCCACTGATGTAGTGACCTACAATCTGCCTGTTCGTTGTGTCCACTGGAACAACACAGAAAGCGGAGTAAACACTGTCACGGTTGAGTGCGATGATGGGGAGAGGATCGCTGCTGATCATGTTATTGTCACAGTACCTCTAGGTAGACTTCTGCACACATACTGTACTATTGTTCATCTCAATGCATGGGATTGAATGATTGCAAATAAGACAGGACATCTCTCAAAGTTGAGGAGTTTATTAGTTGTGGGGTGATAGGCTAGGCAACATTATTTTGGCTATACAGTAGGGTTGGTCGATATGGATAAGATCTTCTATTCTATTCTTATCCTCTACAAATCAAATTACTTCATCACATTGATGCAAAAATAGTCCTGCTCGTTGATTTGCAACTTTGCCACAATGTTATAGTATAACCAGATATAAAGGAGTTGCCTCAGTATAAGTGGTATGGTAAAATATCTTAACCCACCTGCCACTATTGGCATGAACTTTTTTTTTTCAGGATACCTCAAGAAGCACCATTCAACCCTGTTCTGTCCTCCTTTACCGGCACACAAGCTGAGCTCCGTCCAGAGACTAGGATTTGGAACGTGCAACAAAATATATGTAGAGTTTGAATCACCGTGGTGGGATGCTGACTGTGAGGTCATCCATCTTGTGTGGGAAGATGAGGTGAGACGTCAACGAATAAAGGTGTACATGTACTACAAAGTGTGTGCGTACACACTGGATTCAATTACATAATAAAAATAGTAGCCTATGCAAAGAATGCTGACTGTGAGGTCATCTACCTGGTGTGGAAGGATGAGGTCTGTTTGTTCAGCCATGAACTACATAATACATTTAGCTTCTAAATGTTATTTCATTCTTTAAAATAGTGGTAAACACACTGTCTTGCCTTTTTTTTCCATCTACAAATACCGCATAATTTCTTAATAAGTATATCACTGGTAAATAAACAACACCTGATTATAAATGCACACCAACACACTGTTTTCTATCCTTTGTCTCTTCAGGAGGATGTTTTGGACCAAGTGTCAAACAAGTCCTGGATAAGGAAGATGTCCACATTCACTGTGCTTAAACCTTCTGAAAGGTCAGCAGCACATTAGGCACCTCAACCGTGACAGATGCTCATTCTTCCCTATTTAAAGTTCCCAGGGTACATCATATTTAGAGAGCAAAGAAAAGCCTTGACTCCTCTTGCTAATTTACCTCTCAGATATAGCCATGTTCTCTGTGGCTGGATCGCTGGGCACGAGTCAGAGTATATGGAGACACTTCCTGAGCAGGAGGTCAGACTTTCCATCACAGAGCTCATCCGAACATTCACAGGTGAGTCTCAACCTGTAGCTGCCTCCTGATCACTAGTATGGATGAAAATGGATAGAAATACTTAATTGTTTTACTTAAATGTAGAATTAAAAACTGCTTTACACACAGGAAATGCACAGAAAAGCCTGGCTGTCTGGATGTCTTGGCTGCTGTACAGAGGAAAACCTCTTTGGATTTAGGAATCAATGTAGCTTCTCCTGTAGTGCCACCTAAGACTGGCAGAGAAGTGTCTCCATTTTTAGCAATGTATGCAGTGAATGTTACAGCCTCCAGGGCCGCACATATGGCTTTTAATTTTTTATTTGTCAGTTAATGTAAAAGATTGCTCTAATCTTGATGTTTAACAGGATCTCAAGATGTTGTATGTTGAGATTAAAGTTCTCCTGTAATTCATGTTCAATTTGCTACTTTGACAATTCATCCATAACTTTGTTTAACAGATTCTAAACTTAAACTGGTAGCCAGCACTAGAAAGCCAAATAAAGCCAACTCCAAAGCTTTATCGTCATCACATGGACAACTAGTTTAACCGTAAATAATGTGTGTGTGTGTGTTCAGGAAACCCTACCATCACCCCAAGGAGAATCCTGCGCTCCCAGTGGTTTCATGACCCCTGGACATGTGGATCGTACAGTCACCCAGCAATAGGCTGTTCGGAACAGGACCTGGAGAACATGATGGAGCCCCTGCCTACGAAGGGATCACAGTCACAAGTACATACATGTTCATACTGAAACACAAATGTGTGCACTGGGCATAAAGACCAATTCACACATAATTAACCAAGGTGTAAGACTCTTTGAAACTGTTTGGTCTGTTTCAGCCCCTGCAGGTGTTGTTTGCTGGAGAGGCTACTCATCCATACTACTACTCCACCGTCCATGGAGCTCTTCTCACTGGGTGGAGAGAAGCTGACAGACTCGTCTCTCACTACTTCTCGAAAAGTCCATGTGGCCACCCAGATCAAAAAATTTAAAAAATGAACACGCTGGATGCATAAAATGGGGTTTTCCCCCAAAATGTAGGGTTACTTTGATAATTTTCAACCCGGATACTATTTTCCCATGTGCAACTGGCAGCTGTGAAACTGTGATAGTGCTGGTTTTTGCCACTGAAAGGCTCAACTTGTAATTATAAGTGTTTGACAACATTATGGAAAGGACCCAACAGAGACATAAAAATGTTTTCCTTACCTTTTGCTTGGTCCGGTAAAATTAATATTAGTACAGGTAATTGCTTTTACTACAGGTACCGTAGGTTTGAGTTGTCCATTCATATTGTTGGAAACATTTCTCTGCTCTACTTGTTTGCACATCATGCAACGCCATCTAGTTAGAGCAGCAATACAATCTATCTTTGGATAAATTGAATGTATTTTAGGTTTTGTTTTGTTCATGGGAAGTCATTTGGTGGGTGATGAATTGTGATTTATGATTCAATTCTAGTGATGTTACATCCCAAGGACAATTTCTTATTGTTGTACATCTTTTCTCTTTTAATATACACATTAATATACACATGACACTTTAATAATACACCTGTTTTAACATACTCTTATTTGTTTGTTTACTATATTTTATTGTACATTTTCTATTTTTCAATTATGTGTTTTACACCAAATCACCTAGCCAAATTCCTTGTATGTGTAACGTACTTGACAATAAACAGTTTATGATTCTGATACTAGCCCACATATTTCACTTCAAGAACTCAGAATTTTTACTTAATATAACATAATGTTGAATTGGGTCACAGGATCATTGTTTTTGAGCCTTGGACCTTTTAGAATGATCTCTGTCAGGACTCACAGACCAACTATGTGTGTTTAGGAAACACCAAGGAGAGTCCTGCGCTCCCAGTGGTTATACCTGACACCTGGATTAGCAGATCCAGTTCCCTGGCAAATCCCCAAACTAGTTTTCCTTGCAAACGGCAGCTGGTTGAGTCAGCATCGATGCAGAATCGCTGTTGGAGGGTTTTAAAACCCACGTATTCTCCACAGTTATTTATTTATGGACGTAATAGGACTCTCTACCCGAACGCACAAATTGAGAGGAAGTAGAGAGGGAGAGGGTGTTGTGGGTGGGTGGGAGGACTTTGGAATCGGGCCTCTATGGTGATTTATTTATTTCCTAGTGTAGTCGAAATTTACGCCTTTGTAAAATAATAACACGGATGGGAAGCTCCGTATTCTGCACCAAGATGGCAACAACTTTATTCCTTCAACCTAGTCATCAGCACCGTATCACAGTTTTTCATTCCTTCAGTTATAGCCTTCACAATAAAAGCCCCGAACAGATACACTGGAACACTGTTTCACAGAGGGGATTTAAATTTACTTAGGCCCAATGCCATTGTCCCCCCTAAAGCCATAAACCCGGAACCCTGGGGGACCTGACGTCACCTGTCAAATGGTTGAGTGTGAGAGGCTCGCTGGTGGACCGAATGGGACAGCACTTTGCTGCGACATATCACGTTACCCGGATGACGTCATAACATATGTTCAATTGTGAGTATTTATTTTAAACTTTCCACAGAAATGCAGAATTACGAAAAGTGTTCATAAATGACTCAAAATGTCTGCAAGAGAGCTCTCAAATACTAGATGATTTGACAGCGGGGCCTTCTAAGAGTTTTATTTTGAAACTCTTTACAGGAAGAACTTATTCCAATCGTCGGCCATCTATTTGCTCTAGCAAGGATTTAACCCGAGTCAGTTGTATTGCATTAGTACAGAACCAGCTATGGCTGTGAATGCGAATGCTAAAATAGTTATTATAGGATGCGGGATATCAGGTATAGCAGCGGCACACCGGCTCGTTAACGCTGGATTTCATCACGTGCGCATAGTTGAAGCGACTGCGAGAAGCGGAGGAAGAATACAAACTGGAAGACTGGGTGAGCGACAATATGACAACTATTTAAAACTTTGACTGCAGATTATCTTTTTGTCGGTTTTTGCAATTCACCAAAACATATTTTCCTGCAAAGTCTTAAAGGTAACAGTGTAATATATGTAATGGTATTTCCATTGCCTCGCAGGACATTTTGCATAATCTCGCAATACGTTTTATTCTTTCTGATCCAAAGAGCAGAGCTCTGACAGGAGCATACAGATAAATACAGAAAAATAGAAACTGCTATACCACTAAAACTATTTTCAATCTGATTTTTGGGACCTTGCAGATTCAAGTATTGTTTCACCTAATTTAAAAATGTTTTGTTCTTTCTGAACTATGACCAGACCTAACTCTGTCTGCTGTAAATTATGGGACTAACTGATAAGTAGAACTGATGATTATGTTAGGGTTTTACCCTATCATAAACAAACAGCAATAAAATTGCTGTCAAGGCACAAAAAAGTATATAACATGCTCCTTTCTTTTCTGCAATCGCACATTATTTTCCATCTGCAGGTGATAATATTATTGAGATAGGAGCTAACTGGATCCATGGACCGTGCGAGGAGAACCCTGTGTTTTGTCTGGCCCGTAAGTACAGGCTCCTGGATCCAGAGGCCCTCACTCCAGAGAACCAGGCCATGGACATCGGAGGACATCCCCCCTTTGTTCCCAACATTTTCTGCAGTTCAGGTCAAGTCAATTTCATTTATATTGCCCAATATCACAAGTTTTGTATAAATCTGCATATGTAAATCTGCATAAGCTTATTTAAACAAAAACTGGAATGATAAGGTACAGTATAAAAACCCAACCCAACAAAAATATTTATATATAATATTTATTGGCATATGTAACCAGCGTGTCATTGAATAATTACGGCTGTGTGAGAGTGTAACCTGGTGATATTTGACTAATTAGTATTCTGTGTGTTGTGTAACGTCTTCAGGTCGGAAGCTGAATGCTGACGACATGTATTCTACTCAGGAAATGTTTGCTGAGTTGCTGAAGGAAAGTTCAGAATTTGAGAGTCAAGGAGGAGAACCCTGGCCCTGTGTGGGAGATTTCATCCGGTCAGAGGTACGTTTTTCTCAGTGACTAAAATAACAATACGGGGGAGTGTTTGTTGACTATCAGTATCTGAGCTATTCCAGCTCACATGTTGATAATAAACAAAATAAATTGACTGCATCTTGTAAGAATTAACAGTTTGTCTTGTTGCTTGTTGTCTGGGGCAGGTTCAACAACGAGCAGCAGAGAAGTGGAAAGATATTGATGCAACCACCAGATCTCTGCGACTGTGCATGATCAGTAACATGTTGAAGTTGGAGTGCTGCATTAATGGGGCTCACAGCATGAATGAGGTGGGCCTGGGGGCCTATGGCCTATATAAAACTCTTCCTGGACTGGACTGTACATTCCCTGGGTTCGTACTCCAACATTGCATACATGTAGTGGAGCAACTAACAATTATTTCAATAATCAATTTCATTAAATCATTATTTTCTTTATTTTCATATTGATCATCTTATTTATAAAAGTGGTGTCTTGTAATTGCTTGTCTGACCGGCAACCAAAGGATGCCCCCAAGTATTTATTTAATAGTGACATGAATTAAAGGTACATCGTTCCATCTTCTTCCACTTATCCGGAGCCAGGGACACGGTGGCAGCAGGCCAAGCAAGGTAGTCCAGAGGCATCCTGATCAGATGCCCAAATCCCCTCGACAGTGTCCTTTTGACCTGGCCCCAAGGGGCAGCAGCTCTACTCCAAGCTCTCTCCTACAAGTGCCCTTATTAATCAGAAGTCCAATAACAAAACACCTCTTAGGGGCAGATCAGGGAGGGTGTTTCTCCCAATCACCCCCATCCAGGCTTCTCCATCCTTGCCCATGTGAGCATTAGGTCTTCACCTTTGCCTGCCTCCTGGCTCACAGCGCACCCAACCCCAATACCTATCCCTGCATGTGGTGGATCCACAGGACGATAGATCCATGTAGTTCTTTCAGGCTGCGCCTGGACAAGTCTCCATGGGTCAATGCCGGCCCACCAGACTCTCGCCGGCTAGCTTCCCTCCCAGGTTTTGGCTTAATTGACTGTCTCGGCACACGTGCATGTCCCATTGACTTAAACATAATTGTCTTTCTCAGTGGCTATGAAGGTCTGGTCAAAAACTTGATGTCGGAGCTCCCCAGTGGTTTAGTAACCTACAATCAGCCTGCTCGCTGTGTCCACTGGAACAACACAGAGATCAGAGAAAACCCTGTGATGATCGAGTGTGATGAGGAGAGGATCGCTGCTGATCATGTTATTGTCACAGTACCTCTAGGTAGAATCCGACACGTACATTCACAAACAAAGTTTTCTGTTTTCCACCGAAGTGCATGAAATGTTGCGATTTTGCTACAACTCAGATTTTCACGAGACATTTTTAACCACTTATGTCAAGATCACATGTTACTTGGTATTACATTTGTCAACAAATATTAGTAAATGTGCTTGTAAAAAATACTTCAACATTTTAGTTTCTAGTTCTAATATAAAGATTTTAATTACAGAAGATTTGATCACAGTTAAATATAATATACTGTTTACGGTGACTTTTGATGTGGTAAATAATAAAATGTACATTTCTAGTGTAGTTTTAAACTGAGATTAGATTTAAGCTATAAGGTACTGAACAAAACCTAACTTGTTCTGTTTGTTCAGGATACCTCAAGAAGCACCATTCAGCCCTGTTCCAGCCTCCTCTCCCTCTACACAAGATGCACTCTGTCCAGAGACTAGGTTTTGGAACAAACAATAAGATATTTGTGGAGTTTGATTCACCGTGGTGGGATGCTGACTGTGAGGTCATCTATCTCGTGTGGGAAGATGAGGTGAGACGTCAACGAATAAAGGTGTACATGTACTATAAAGTGTGTGTGCGTACACACTGGATTCAATTACATTATAAACACAGTAGCCTATGCAAAGAATATTTAAATTATTTAAGCATTCAAGGGAAGAGGAATCACCAAGGCTTGTTGAAACATAAACCTTTAACACAGACAGAGACAAATAATCTCTGCCCACTCAACCCTTCAGTCAGTCACATAGTTCTCCACAGCTGCCTGCAGCGACTTGCTCTAATCAGGTTCTGCAGTCCCCCTCCCTGGCAAACAGTTTGTCCCGTAACAATACTTCATGCTGCAACTATGTTTAAATATTTTTGATTTAGTAGGAATAAACTAGATGTACATCTGACTTTAAGATGTCTCACTGTTGTATATCTTAAAATCTGATTTGTCTTGCCCCGTTACTAATGTCAAACATTTGAACTGTCTGTTTCATCTCTTGTCATGATTCAGGATGTCATGGTGGACCAGGTGCCAGATGTACAGAGGTCCTGGATAAGGAAGTTGTGTGCCTTCACTCTGCTCAAACCAACTGAAAGGTCGGCAACCACAAATACTGATGCTTGCCTGCGTTGTTCTTGTTGTATTCAATAGAAAATATCTGGTAAATACATTGTTTGTGAATACAGTCCTGTTCTGGTTCAGGTATGGCCATGTTCTGTGTGGTTGGATTGCTGGACATGAGTCCGAGTATATGGAGACACTGTCTGAACAAGAGGTCACACACACCGTCACCCAACTCATCCGCAGATTTACAGGTGATGCTAAATACGTCACAAGCATTGGGCAACAGTTGTCCACAGTTCAGAGTGCATTACTTCCTCTGCAGGATCTTTGTATTTTCTAAAAATGTTTCTATATAAAAGTTATTTTAAAGTGATCTCTGTCAGCACTCGCAGACTAACTGTGTGTGTTCAGGAAACCCTACCGTCACCCCGAGGAGAGTCCTGCGCTCCCAGTGGTTTCATGACCCCTGGACATGTGGATCGTACAGTCACCCAGCAATAGGCTGTTCGGAACAGGACCTGGAGAACATGATGGAGCCCCTGCCTACGAAGGGATCACAGTCACAAGTACATACATGTTCATACTGAAACACAAATGTGTGCACTGAGCATAAACACAGATTCACACATAATTAACCAAGGTGTAAAACTCTTTGAAACTATTTGGTCTGTTTCAGCCCCTGCAGGTGTTGTTTGCTGGAGAGGCTACTCATCCATACTACTACTCCACCGTCCATGGAGCTCTTCTCTCTGGGTGGAGAGAAGCTGACAGACTCATCTCTCACTACTCCTCCGTTAGTCCATCTGAGCCGCCGAAGTCAAAGCTTTAAAAGAATCTATGTTTCTTTGACAAAAAAAGATTGATCGGATTCATGGCTAAAATCTTTTTCAAACTGAGTTGATTCGGAGGATTGTGGAGAGCTGCTGTTTATGTAAAGCATTGCCCAGGCCAGTGAAGTAAGAGACTGCTGATCTTATGCTGTTCATTGCATTGAAACAAAAGTAATCGATACAGTTATGACATTTTCATTAAATACGTTAAGGATACAGCTTTGAATTTTACTACTGTATTTTATTTCTTACACTGCTTCTTAGTGTTTTAATGACTGTTTTTAATTGTTTTTAAATCTCCTTTTCTTTTGCCTTATGTTTTGATGCTTTTAATGGTTTTATGTGAAGCACTTTGAATTACCTTGTTGTTGAAATGTGCTATACAAATAAACTTGCCTTGCCTTTGAAATCCTGATGAAAGGCCTCTTTGTATAGAACACAAAGAAAAAATGAAGTTTGAAGTTGCACAGTAATCCTGTTTACAAATCAACTTAATAATGATACAGTTGTTAGAATTCGTGGTGATTTGATCAAATGATTGTCTTGATTTTATGACTAATTGAATTCCATGCTGTTTTCAACTTTCTGCTTTGCTGATCTTATTTTTTTTATTCATTGAATGAAATATCAGATTCTATTGCTAAAATATATATTTTCAAATAAACTATTTAAACAGTTCTGTCTGAAGTCAATGAGTGAATGTATTCCTACATTGATGTGCAAATAAAATTATAAAGTTGAATCTTGCATATGTAAAAATTATATTTAGTAATTATTTTAGTGTTTGTAACTGACGATGTTTTGCCTTTTGCTCTTGTAAAATCCTGGTTCTCACATTATAATTAATTTTGAATGATATCATGAAACATACTTGGCCATATAAAGAGGGTTTGGACTGGAGAACCTTAAATAAGTATTGATTTAAATAATATAAACTTAACATTACAAGCCAAAGCTGCACAGTGAGACCTCACTGACAAACTTTCCCCAAAAATTATTTTGTCAGAAAAAAGTTTTGCAAGCACAAAATCCATATTCATGTTGGATTTGAAAAGGTAAAAGCTATCACCAAGAACAGAACAAGGTTGATCTTGGGAATACTGTATGAAATGTTTTCCTTTAAATAGGCTAGCAACTATCTTATGTGATCAGAAGTCAGAAGAACATGTAAAAAATGAGTACATAAAAAATATTCTGCATAAACAGACACACCAAAGGTATGGAATAAAGGAAATTAATCTGGGATTTTTATTTAACCTTGGGTGAGGAATTTTGACATCCCATGTTACTTGAAATAAACGAAACCAATTAATAGATACGAGTTTTCAAGGGCTAATAAGTGGTACTCAGGCCAACCCTCCAACATAGTAGGTACACCTTGATGTTGGTAGGCAGCCGCCATTGATGGTAAAAGAAGACTAATTGAGACTTGGTGTTTTATCATTTGATAGCATCAACTCATTACAAAGGTGGGTATTTAGTTCCTGCATGGTAAAGGTTCAAGAAATCATTAAGTGATAAGTAATTAATTTTTATTTTATCCTGCAGATGGCAGTGATGCATCATTAGCGTGTACACTGCGAAAACGAAAACAGAAGAAGAAGAAGTCACCGGAACGATGTTGTTTGACGGCAGATTCGAGTCGGAATGTAAACAGTGAAGCACACCATCAAAAATGTCCAGCAGCAAGATGCTTTGTCGCTAATCGGTCAAAATACGACTTCCATTAACACAGACAAAAGCCAGGCGTGGTCATACGTAGATGAACAGCAGCCATGAAACTGTACCACGCACTCTGTAATGTCGGCAAGTTCAGGACTGTTTTTGACTTTGGTGGACGGGAAGTGGCTCACTGGTTCCCCGGACACATGGCTAAAGGTGACAACTTTGCTTTAAGTTATCTCCAGAGTATATCAAATCATGCATTTGGAATATACGTGTGTGTGCGTGTGTGTGTGTGTGTGTGTGTGTGTGTGTGTGTGTGTGTGTGTGTGTGTGTGTGTGTGTGTGTGTGTGTGTGTGTGTGTGTGTGTGTGTGTAAAGCAATCATTCCTGTATGTAATATGTTACTGGTCACATAATTGCTATAATAATAGTTTCACCTGACCGTTTGCAGGACTCAAGCAGATGAGAGCCGGCCTCAAGAATGTCGACTGCATCATAGAAATCCATGATGCCAGAATATCCTTTATTGTTGACTGCATCCATGTCCGAATATAGCAGCGCAAAGTGGCATCCTACTTTTGATGACATATCGTTATGTCATCACTTGAATGTAATAACTAACCACAACTAATAAAATTGAGAGACAATTATTGTGAGCAAGACTGTAAAATGACAAAAAGATTAAGATTTAATGATTGTTCTAGGTGCCACAATCTTCACGTTTAAATGATTCTGTTGTATAAGAGACATAGGGGTCATTGAGATATCTTTTCTTAACTTCAGTTAAAGATCCTAGCATTTTACATCTTTTTACTGGAGAGGTGAAAGCAGAACAGTTTGATTTGTCTTTAACATTATGGACATCCCCTTCTCTGGAAGAAACCCTGCGTTTCAGGAGACGCTCGATGTCAGACCCCACCTGCTAATTCTAAACAAGATGGACCTTGCCGATCTGTCCAACCAGCAGGTCAAAAAGTCTTGCTGCTTATTGTCACAGAGCCACACGTCATCAGTGTTTTATAAATCACTTACATAAAATGTCACCTTTACATTTGCCCTGCAGAGAATCCTGAAGAAGCTCGAAAAAAAGGGGGTGACGAATGTTCTCTTCACAGACTGTTTGAAACAGAGAGATGACAACATCAAAAAGGTAAAAGTCATCTTCACTGAATACTCAACATTTGACTGTTTGCAAACAGCAGATATAAAATATAAAATTCTGAGCATGAATGTGCAAATTGTTCCTGTTTTTTTCTGTAGTTGGTGCCGATGGTGGTGGAAATTATTGAGAGCAAACCACGCTTTAACAGAGATGAGGTATGCTTACTCCAGACAGTTATATATATTTTTTGACAAATATATTTTGGTTTCAACGTTGAGAGTAGTACGCAGCTGTCAGGGCTATCTGGGGTAGAAACCGTGTCCTCAGTGTTCCTAAACAACCTCAAACATAATTTATTGTTACTGATCACACAACATAACCTATAACAACACATCTGCAATAAGCTATATATGATATAAGAGGTATAACACAAGTCATACCCTCACAGAGATATGGTTATTGCTCACCTAAACGCTGTTTCATTGTGACTCAAAGCGTCTTTTCTATTGCCTCAGTGGAGCGGAATCCACATGGAACCATTTATTTCCAGTCTTTTCCTCAGTATTCTTATTTTTAAGGTATTGGAGGTCAAAATGTTGGCTGTGCTCTAACCTTGTCATGTAAATCTTTCAGAATACAAATTATTGCCTGATGGTGATTGGAGTGCCCAACGTGGGGAAGTCATCTCTTATTAACTCCCTGAGAAGAACAAACCTGAAAAAAGGTTTGTATAATAAAGTAGTTGTTGGACGTTGATTCAGTATAAATATCCTCAGTAATAAATATTTGGTTTCAGGTCGTGCATCTCGAGTAGGTGGGGAGCCAGGTATAACTAAAGCGGTCCTGACTAAAATTCAGGTGAGTGTCGATCACATGTTTGTCACTGTGTATGTTCGTGTGTTCATGGGTTCATAGTGTTGCAAAGTATTTGTATCTGTCTTTGTCCTCAGGTGTGTCAACGACCCATAATGCACCTGTTGGACACACCAGGAGTCTTGCCTCCTAAGATTGAGAGTGTTGAAACGGGCATGAAGCTGGCTTTATGTGGTGAGCAGAACAGGATTATTGCTCTTTTCTTTGACCAACATAACGATTACTGTCATTTAAGAAACAACATGTGGAAACTTTGTTGTACTGTGTTTGATTGCTGTCACAATTGTCTGTATATGCAATTTTTCCAACAAATATTTAAATATATTTTCCTTCTCCAGGAACTATTCTGGACCATTTAGTGGGTGAAGACGTTATCGCTGACTACTTACTCTATTCGTTGAACAGGCTTGGGAACTTCAGGTATGATTTACTCAACTTTCATATGGTCAGTGTGTAAAATTACACATATGATAATATTGTGTAAATAATGTAGCACTTCTGAAATTATTTTATATATATATATATATATACGATTAGGGTTACAGACTCTCCACCTCCCTTCCTTTCTTATTTTAATTTCTATAGATGTCACAATGATAGTTGTGTAGTGAAAATCTGATATTGTGACAGCCCTACTTCACATTACTGTGTGTGTGTGTGTGTGTGTGTGTGTGTGTGTGTGTGTGTGTGTGTGTGTGTGTGTGTGTGTGTGTGTGTGTGTGTGTGTGTGTGTGTGTGTGTGTGTGTGTGTGTGTGTGTGTGTGTGTGTGTGTGTGTGTGTATATGCAGTTATGTGGAAAAATACAACCTCCAAGATTCAAGCGATGACATCCAGCATGTCCTCAAACGCATTGCTGTAAAACTTGGAAAGACGCAACGGGTCAAAGCCATTACTGGAGTGGGTAAGAAAGTGCTATTCCTACAGATAGATGCTCCTGCTACATACAGTATAAGTCATTAGATATCTCAGTTTAATTGAGTTAAAGGAATAGAATGACATTTTGAAAATACACTTATTTACTCTCTTGCCAAGAGTTTGACAGTGTGATCACCATCATATATATATATATATATAAGATATGTCTCATAATGAACATCTTTGTTCCTCGTCTCCCTCAGGAAATATCACCATCACTGTTCCAAACTACACAGCAGCAGCTTACGATTTCATAAGAACCTTCAGGAAAGGAGAGCTGGGACAAGTAATGCTGGACTGACCTCAGACATTTTAATGCAGACAACCAGAGACTTGTTTCTAGGTTTTACCTGTTTGCCCTCAACCTGGAAGGATTTATATTTAACCACTAAAGTGTGTCGGTCTATGACCTCATGCTTTCGACATTTTGGGGACATGATGCTGTCTGTTTCTGGATGATGTACAAAGCACTGGATCCTTTGCAAATAAAATGATTCAACCTGATTCAAGTAAGACATTTTTTGGTTGTAGAATACATGACGCAGATATCTGGAATGGTGTAAACGGGATATTTATTAGCATAAAGACAGTGAAAACAAATATTTTATATTTTAAGTGTAGCATGTAATAGAGTGCACTTATTGATATGGAACAGTCTGTTGCTCCTGAGTGTCTACTGCAGGTAAAAAGCTCCTCGGGAATGATGGACAGACCATCAGAGACATGAATAACAGTGAGAGCAGGAGTTTGTCAGCAATGACGTGGTTCATACACAGGTCTGAGAAATACATTTTCAGGTGTTATAAAAGGGCACAGAAATTGGATTGTGGAAATACAGTTAAATACAGTTAAACTTTCTCAATACAAACTACACATCAACTCTCATTTGCCTTGTCTTATGGTTGAGAATCATCTTTATGGCAATTGACAGCAGTGACTACGACTATGGTCAAAAAGGACAGAGGGTGGTGTATGGTGTCCCGTAAAAGCCCCCTGAGGTTATTTTGTGATTTGTGATATTGGGCAACATTTTTTTGAAATTGGCACTGTGGTTTGATTATACTCTTTATGAAGTTTATTGATTTTTCGGTTAAAACATTTTCAAAATTCGATCTAAGAATCAAGCTTTAGGGAAGGAAACAAATTGTTCTTGAGCTCAGACACAATATGTCTTCGCACACCGTTTTGACTAAGACGCGGCCTTGTATTGACGAAATGTCACATTAAATACTGTGTTGATAATGTACATTTGTCTGTTGGTATAGATGATTATGTGTAAAAACATACAGTACAGTGTTTTTTTTTGTAATTGTTGTGTCCTTCCACCACTGGTCTTTCCAGTGCAGGTTCCAGGCCAGTCCTGCACATTATAGTCAAATCCAGGACAGAAACTCAATCCTAGACTGAATCAGGAATTTATCCTCGAAAAATAAGCTAAACATCTACAGTATACTGTCCAGTAAAAGTCCATATTTGTGGGAAAATGTTGCAATAATGATAGACACCAGTTGAGCGAGAGAAGATCCATTTTGTGTTGAGCCTGACATTTGTGCATCAAAGTAATTGGTCCTGTTGTAGTAATCCAGCTCGTCGTCGTCGTTGCTGCGGCGGTAGGCAGAGGCGTACCATTTATCAGCTGACAATGCCACCGCTGCCACTGCTGCCCCTGCTGCTGCTGCTGCTGCCACCCTCACTGGGGAGGACCGCCCTGTCGACCTGTAGCGAGAGCGGGGCCCCCCGTAGGCGCCTCCTCGGTAACTCCCCGCTGTGGAGCTCCGGGAGTGGGAACCTCGAGAGGAGCCCCGGGACCCTCCACGACCGCCCTTGGACAGCACCGGCTCACAAAGGAAAGCAGAAAGCAGCAGGCAAGTCCAGCATGTCGCGAGCACCTGGTTCATTCCTGACATCTGGGCAGAAATTAGAGAGAAATGATCCATTTATCTTGAGTATGTAGCTTTAAAACAGAGACTTGTCTTTTGATTTTGGATGGCATAACATTTCCGTAAACAGCTGCGACTGTGTTTTCTATATTCACTAATCAGTTTTGTATAAAATTGAGAAACATCACCCTAAACTGGTGTGACATAATATGATCTCAACAGCACCCGGATTACTAAATGTGACATCTTGTAGCCTATAGCGTTCAGTATTTCTGTTTAGTAAAGACACATTTATATGTTGCAGATTGCCCCTCTCCGTTAAAGTAGGTCAGTTTAAAAATAAATATGCTCACCAGAGAACATTGCTGTTATAGCTTTCAGCACATGAAGTAACATTCATTTTATGGATGATTATGGAAAACGATGATATGCTTGTTAAAACCTAATAGGCCATTATCGTTATTTTTGAGTTCTAACGGAATCGTGGCAGTCGTCTTTCATTATTTCACGTACGATGATATCAATAAAACGTTTTGAAAATGCATTCATACATGATGTTCATTTCACGGTATTCTCATAAATTAGCCTTTACGCTGCTAGAGTAGCCTGCAGGAATTACACCACAGTTTAAAAAATAAATGCATTGTATTCATATACACCCACGTCCGCGTTAACCAGTATATCATACTGGTTGCTGCTTACCTTATTTGTGTGTTTTTATCCGTGCCTATGTTTTGGCTCTCGGAGGATGAAAGATGAAAAGGGATTGTCACGGACGATGCAGGCTCGTTCATGTAGATGACTGCGAGAACGCGCAGCGCATTCACACAGGCACATATAGAGAGCATCAAATACTGTGATACAGTCAGATGAGTCAATAGCTTCATATAATCTTATTCTGGATTAAAAACCTTTGATATTACTTTTTTTGTGGACTGACTGATTTATTTCTCCGTCTCCTTTAATCAGGTTAACTTCAAGATAAAATGTTGCTAACGGTGTTATGTTTGGTTTCTCTCGGACGTTATAAAGAAAGGGCCAGCTGTTGATGACCATAATCAATAACTTAATAGCATTCTCACTTAATAGCATTCTCATATGTTGTGGTTAACACCTATTTTACCAAATATGTGTATTTGTTCATTCCATCAAAATGTTTGGATAGTTTTTAAATGATGCATGATATACATTTGTAACACTTTACCAGGTATTCTAACATAAGGCTATTGAGATAATCTTATAATAATGTATACAATTATTCAATTTTAGCAGGATGTATATTAAACAAATATAAATAATATGTAATAAATATTAACTGAATTATTTACCCAATAAAAAAACAATAAAATGTTGTAGTAACGCATATGAACAAAGCATATTTTATAAAAATGCATTAAAAGTGAAGAAGAAGTTACGTCTGGCTCTGCTCTCTGCAGACACTGATAACCATGCAGAGTTTTAAGACGAATGAAAGGTAAACATGTAAAGTCTCTCACTAGAGCTTATGAAGAACTGAAAATGAATGATGATTATCATGATGACCCTTAAAGCTACTGTGGAAGAGTGCAGTCGTATCACTATTTCTATTATTTATTTATTTATGTTTCCCTTTTAATTTGATTTACTTTATTTTCAATTATCTTATTTTTGTTATTTTGTTTTGCCTTGTTTGTTAAGAGGTGTTTATTGTAGTTATGGTACTTTGCCTTCATGCTTGTAAATTAATTATCTTCAATAACAAAAACAAAAACCTAATCAAAAAAGAAATACTCCGCGGACACCAGGTGGCGGTAACGCGAGTTTGTTAAACATGCTCGTGAGAAAATACCAACAAAGAAGAAGAAGAAGAAGCTAACCGAAGGAGCTTCCGCCGATATTGAAGCCGAGCAAGTCCACTGACCACAGCCTGCCGTCCTCACCGTCATGGCTTTCCTCTGCAGAAGTGCGGCTTCACTCCTGAAGTCCTCGAGAGCAGCTCCGTCTGTCCTGTCTGCTGTCCGCCACTACTGCCCAGGTGTGTGTTTAAATACCGGTCCGTGGTCGTGTTGCATGAACAAGTGTCCCCGTTACAATGTCAAGCCTGCGTCACTGAATGTGAATGTGCGACGCCTGTGAAGCACACTGCTCGCTGGCTAACTTTGTTATTTTATTCATCTGTGTTTACTAGTGTTGACTTTGCACTTCAAAACGTTTCAAGATCATTTGTTATCATGTTGTTGACACGAGGATCGTTACCGTGTAAAGGGAAATTCCACCCAAAAATGTCATTTTAAAGTTGTGATTTCTATAACTTTGCACAGCCCAGATACATTTAATGAAGCATGTTTAATATGATGTATTTGTGGATTGCAGACATACAAAAAAATGCTACGGGATAACGTGAAAACGCTTATTTCTAACGTGGTCCCAAGATGTCAAAAGATAAAATACATAAAACTAAACAATAATATCCTGAAATCCAAAATGATTTCACCATTAATAAAATACGAAACGCCCAAACTAAACCACCTAAGTATAACGAGGACATATGGTTGGCGGCTGTTATAAAGTCATTAAAAATATTATTACAAAACAAAGAGTCTGAGTGCAGTGATGATTTCAGATTAAAGACAAATCCTGGAGCTGCTCCACAGCAGTCAGATGTGAGCAGATATGCACTGATTTCCAGCTTTAAGACCTTCTGAGGGATAAGAGAGACTTATTGTCATCCATCCGTATACACCGTAGTCCAGTACATAGAGGAACAAAGAAGCAGTAGCAGTTAGTAAGTCCCTGAGGATATGTGCGTAGTAAGGTACAGGTTATGGGGACCAGTACAGAGGTAGGCTATGAAATGACTAGTGCAGGTGAAGTGTGTTTTTCAATTGGATTTTCTCTTAAAGGCCTAACTTGCATAAAAGCTGTATGCGAGCACCAGCCATGACTCTTGACACAAGGCTGTTAGAGTTGATCCTTCACCTTTTCTTAAATGATTAACCGAGACTCGCACCACTCTAGTGATCATCACCTGGTTGAAAGTCTACACTGCAGTGACACATCGTGCACTGGAGTATTTGCAGGTCTAGAAATTCTTTAATTTACAAAAATCATTCATATTTTTCTTTGTCTTGCCTTTGGCAGTAATGTTAGTTATAATGTGTCGTTGGCACTGCTGCTAGCTACAGTAGCTAGCAGGCTCATTGTCTCATAAAGCTCAACTGTTGCTTTATTGTTATTCCCAGTACTGCTGGGAAGTACTGAAAAAACAGTGATATAATAATAATAAGTGATTTAAGGCCATATTGTCCCTACTTGTTTTCCATCAGTGTTTCCAGCATAACTATGAAACCTGTATTCATTCTTCTTAATTCTATCTCTTCATGCAGGTGGTCAGTACGAGTATATTTTGGTGGAAAAGCGAGGTGAGAAGAGTGATGTGGGTTTCATCCAGTTGAACCGGCCCAAGGCTCTCAACGCGCTGTGTGACGGGCTGATGAGGGAGGTGGGACAGGCCCTGGATGTCTTCGAAGCTGACGGCGCTGTCGGAGCGATCGTCATCACCGGCAGTGAAAAGGCCTTTGCCGGTGAGGGAACAGAGTGTGTTTTCTGGGTTTGTCTACAATGATATATCAGTAGTGAGCTCAACTTTTGTGTTTTTCAGCGGGAGCGGACATTAAAGAGATGCAGAATCGAACTTTCCAGGAGTGTTACGGTGGAAACTTCCTGGGTCATTGGAATAGAGTGTCCACAGTGAGGAAGCCTGTGATTGCCGCTGTCAATGGATTTGCTGTGAGTGTCTTTTTTAAAGTTTCTGCAAACATCACATTAACATTACAATAAAAACCCTTTGAAGCAAGAAAAGAATGAATTAAGAAAACTGTATATCCAGTATTTTCTCAGTTCAGGATGCACCAAATATAAACGGGGTATGAATCAATGAAGAGTGAGACTAGTCACTGTTTCCTACTATATATTCTGTTGCTTCAGCTCGGTGGAGGCTGTGAGCTGGCGATGATGTGTGACATCATCTACGCTGGAGAGAAGGCGCAGTTCGGCCAACCAGAGATCCTGTTGGGGACCATTCCTGGTAAAGACTCATTAGTATCCGCTTTCCTTCCTGTTCAGACTTGACTTCCTTATACCAAGGTTACCAGATTCTTGCTTTGGAGTTCATGATGTCTGTCTACCTGCAGGGGCGGGTGGCACCCAGCGGCTGACCCGGGCGGTGGGCAAATCCCTGGCTATGGAGATGGTACTCACAGGAGACCGAATTAATGCACAAAATGCCAAGGAATCAGGTAACAGTGTTTGAAAGTACATTTACTTGTATAAGTATCGCACTTAACTACGGGTACAAATAAAAGTTACTTTTGAAGTTTCTTAATTTTTAAAGTTACTTTTTGAGTTACTTTATTTTTGAAGTTAGGGTTTGTTTTAGGCGTGTCTGTCCATCCCAAACTTTATGTTTCGGACACACACTATCATGACAAAAACCGAAACGCCCATTTGTGGGAGCCGATGGGCCGGACACACGCTGAATGTTGCTTGTGAGTGTTATGTGTGCCTTTTATTACCGTACGCAGATTGAGTGGTGACAAGCTGATCTATAAAAAGTAGGAAGCAGACATTCTCCGTTTGGTGCTCATGGTGAAAAAAACGATGTAAAACGAATGGATAGTTGCCCAAAGAGATAATACAAAGCAAAGGAAGTGGTGCTAGTCTACCATACAACGGTGGTTAGTGCGGTGATATGTTGTCAAGATATTGTAGAAACATTTAAACACAGGCCCACATTCGACTCTACCAGTGTAATATAATAAACTGATATGTCTTCATATATTTATTATACTTAATTCAGTAGCTTTTTCTGTTTCTCAGGTTTGGTGAGTAAAATTTATCCGGTGGACCAGTTGGTGTCTGAAGCCGTTAAATGTGGCGAGAAAATTGCCGCCAACTCCAAACTGGTCTCTGCTATGGCTAAAGAGGCTGTTAATGCAGGTGTGTACATTTTGTTTCTATTCATATGTTGAATATCCTTAAACCTACTAAACTGAATGCATTTTAACTCGTTTGACTTGTTTCCTCTGTGTGATTGCAGCTTTTGAACTGACGTTGGCTGAGGGTAATCGTTTGGAAAAGCGCTTATTCTACTCTACCTTTGCTACAGTGAGTAGAAGAGCCCGACTGAAAGGGAGTGACGGGGGGGTTGACTCTGAGTTTTGACAGTCCAGTCATGATGTGTGTGTCTGGTTTTCCCCCGCAGGATGATCGTAAAGAAGGCATGAGCGCATTTGTTGAGAAGAGGAAGGCCAGTTTCCAGGATAATTAGAGCAGAGCAGACCAGGAGCTCGACCAAGAACACAAAATTCCCGTTATCAGCGGGTCATTTGATGCAGAAAACCTGATTGTAGTGGAACAAACAAGATGTTATCAGGAATGTGAGTGATTGCAGTGAAGCTCTACCTGCTGAGGTTTGATATCAAATGCATTTGCAGTCTGAACACAGGAGTGCTGGAGGGTTTGTATGTGAATACTGTGTGATGACTCTTGTGTGTAAAAGGTGGAATTAGTACTTGTACTGACTTTTCATTTTCACTATCAAATGTTTGTCTGCATTTTGTAGGCGACTTATTTCTCTGTACATTTTACAAATAAATCTCTCAAAACTGAAATTACACAGGGTGTTTAACTGGGACCCATTCTAGCCTCCATGTACATGCTGTCACTAGATTATCAGGGTCAAAATGTGTTTAGATTATCTGGCATTTTACCCCTTTTTATTGATAGATGGTGTAGAATGGAACCAGGGGAAATGCATAGTATATGTAGAAACCACTTTACTATCTGGACATGCATGTCATGTCAAAAAAAGTTTTATAATAGGATGTCAAAAAAGGCAAGACGCAGTATAGTATGTTATCGTATTGTATGTCCAGTTACAATGTTATGATGGCCTTTTTGTTTTACCTTATTATATTATACTTTTCATGGAATACTAAACAGACATATTTAGGGCATACCATACTTTGACATTTTCATTACCAGTACACTATTATTTAATGGAAGTAGCATTAAAGACATTAGAATCATCCTTTCCACACATTTCTAATATTAGGTGATACAGATAATTGCATATAATTCACATTGTCACTCAGAAATGTCCTGGTTTCAGAGGCTGATCTCTTTTAAACAAACATTTCAGTAAATAATGTCAGCTACACATCTGAAACTGGGAAAACCTGACTCAAGTTGCAAGTGGATTCAGTTCACCCAGCATTCAATCGATGTGTAAGCCTACTTCACATCACTAGATGGGGCTCTTCTGTTACTCAAAGGCACAGAAACTGGTCAGAGGATGAATTCAGTGGGACGGAGTGTTGTAGACTCGTACCTGGTAGTTGGTTGGTATCTGTGATGTAAACACCTCAGCTCCAGGGCATTGCGCTGCTCCTCTACAACATTCAAGTGAACATGGTTGGTGTTGAATAAAAGCAGGGGTGAAATCCAATGACCTTGCGGATGTAATGTCATAAATGGGGGCGGGACAATCTTCAAACAGGAAGTACCCCTTGTGTAGCCCTATTGTGAAGCCCACTCAAAGGGCAACGACAAAAGATTTAGACAAAATCAATGTTAAATCTGTCACAAATAAATCAATGTAGCCCACCTGATTATCAAATGACATGTTTGATTTGCATCAAATGATGCAATAACATTGTGAAAATGTATTAAACGTATTTCAAGCAATCTCTCGTCATCCCACTTCAGGACATGTTTCTACAGTGGGACAGCATACTCTATGTTCAATTTAGAAAATATACATTAAGAAAAATGAAATGTATTTTTGTTTAGTGTTTGTAGCTGTAATGCAGCAACTGTATTTGTTTAGCGATCAAATTCAAAACCATGTCATGATTGGTCAGTTAGCTTAGCCTACTGCTTAACAAATAGCTATCCAGATAAGTCAAATAATCACACTGACATCAAAAATAACATGGCTTATTTGTTTACATACCAGTTACTTGTGTGCCTAAATAATAATATATATATAGATTTCTAAATTCAGTGTACTCTCCTATAACAAAGCTGACCTTATGTTACATTTATGACTTCCTTACATGTTTATTATGACTGTTGCTGCCTGAAATCTGACATATTTGTAATCAATTATTGTAAATAGTATGTCTGTGGTTTATATGTAGGTATAGGTTGACATTCCACATGTAAACATACAGCTACAAATGTGTTTGTTTTCTGATGAATGCAGCAAAAGCATTGTAGGCTTAATTAACAAAAAGTGCCATATGGATATGTATATTTATGCACAAGTGTTTAAGCAGATAAATTGTCTTTGTACAAAAGGCTATTCTAATCCTAAAAACTATAGTGACCAAGATTACAGCCTGAGCTGTCTTTTTAAAAACCTGAAATGATTTGACACAAGGAAAACTAATACTTGACAATTTCCTTTTGAATTCAATATCTGATAATCGTCTGCCAATTTAAACATGTTGGCGATTTCAAAATGGTATAGGCCTGATAGGTCCCACATAATCCACCCAATGCAGATGAGCACTACATTTGGTGAAACTTAGTGTAAAGTGACAGTTATAAAGTCAGGTTATTAAAACTAGATAGGCCTACAAAAAAAAAGACAACTTGTCAGATAGAGCTTTGTTATAAGATGTGAAAATATGTTGATACGAAATGAACTTGTGATGTCTTTACTTAAAATAGTATAGTAAGTGTATCAAATATCCAAAAGGCTCGATTTTAAGATCTTATAACCAATGGGCTTTTAACAAAATGTCGGTGAAGATGATTAATTCAGTAAAATTAGACTTCTATAATGATTTTGAGAAAATATTCATGTCGTGCCTTCTTTTAGCAGCAAAGAAAACACCTTAAATATTCATGTCTCAATGTAAATAGGCCTATGTAGAAAGAATAGCCATACAGATAGGCTATTAAGTCTCACGCATATTGGCTAAAAAAATAAAACGATGATTTTGACTTGGAAAAAAAAAAAAAAACACCAGAACAAATTTGGTTAGTGAGCGCTTTCTTATGCCGCTCCAATCATCGCAAGGCACCTTTTTTCTCTCTGATCTTCACACGGCGGCGCCCCATATATTCACAAGGCCATGGCCTAATTGATTTTTATTTTCATTCAATATTCCCCTGGAGCTTGCTTTCTTGTCAGCCCCCTGGAACCAAACTTTTAAAAGGAGAAGAAAAAAATCGTCTTCTCACTCCGCAGGGAAGCACAAAAGTCTGCAGAGAGGGCCCGAAAAGAAGCTCCTCTTTGAGACTACCGAAAGGTCAAAATAATAAATGTAGACTCAATTGAGGCTCTCCACACTGATAAAGGGGGCAAAACGTTACATTTTGGCAGTGCAGACCCTCATAGCGTGATAAACTCATTTAAAGCAGCCGGAATAAAGAGAGAGCAGCATGGTTCCAGAGAGGGAGAAAGGGGCTTTCATGCTGGCAGACAGGCCTGGCTCCTGCATGGGCCTTTTCTCCGGCTTTGCAACGTCTCTTCTCTCTCATATTCTTAAACTGCACCGCCTCTGTGCCACTCAGTCATGGTGGATTTAACTTTTTTTTCTTTTTTTTTTACATTCAAATCATTTTTGTATTTTTATTGATCTATGCATGTTGACTATACCAATGTGAGCCTATACGCTTACAGTTATTTTCAAAGCAAGCCAGTCAAAAAGTGATTTCGAATCAAGAAAGCATCTACATTTGTATTCATCCTATAGGCTATAAACGTCTAATGACTTTTACAAATAGCTCTATCCATAAACCACTGAGGGGCGAACGATGAAAACTTGTTTCGGACGAGTGCTACAAAATAAACCATGTCTAGTGCGCTATCTTTGGATTTGGCGATCCATTTATTCGCCGTTTGACATGCGCTCACCGTGGCATTATAGCAGCATTGTTCGAGCTCTGTTTCCAATCAGAATCCAAGCCAGTCACGCTCTCAACATGTTGACACGGTCAAAAAGATGTTTGCATACCGTTTCGCCCACCTGATCCTCATCACCTGTATGGAGTTTACATATACATGCACTTCCTGCATTGACGCTCCACCCTGTGTTAAATGACAGAACTGCATGTACATTCACTTTACGTTATGGTTGAGGATCAAATGAAACAAACAAAAATAAGGCCCCAACAAAAGTAAATACTAAGCAGTGTGATGTGGGCTGATTCCTTCCTGCACAATTAGCACAAAATACATAAGATTTTGGAGTTCAGCATTACACACAGAACTCAAGGTCTATAGATAAATAATAAGAGGATAAAGCAAAATGCTTTGTAGGTATGGTCTGCAATGCAGAAATGTTATGAACATGCAGCTAATATTTACAGATTAAAAACCAGCAATAAAGTAGGCTTCCAACATGGATCTCCTGTTTATTATTAACAGCAGCTGTATAAGGATTGTAAATCCACTATGGGCTATAAAACCACAAGCCTGTACTGCTCAATGCTGTGACCTGATTTTTATGAAAGCCATTTTTATAAGCAGATCTTTTGCTTTTTACTTCTTTTTTTTGGGACCTGCGGTCATGGAAAGAATTCCTCAGCACTTTTCTGCCATCCAGCTGAGAGTTTCACAGATGAAACAGGCAGGGTGGATTTCATCTGACAAATATTTTCATTATCTCACATTCTTGGCACCAGGGACCGTGTCGGAATAACACGTTCACCGGTGTCTGCTTTAAATTATGCCCACCCAAGGGTGTCAGAAACAACAGACCGAAAATTAACCAACATTGCAGTTTGTTGGACTAATGACACAACCCTATATATAGATAGGCTTCCAGATAACTTTGTTAGTTGCAGTGACTTAACATTTTTGGAAATAATGAATTGAATACATAACATAAATATAAGCCATAGTTCAGATATGTACAAAATGAAAATAGCTAAAATATGTATTGATGTTAAAACCTGGGATTTCGAACAGACAACGGTGTTTGAGTGATGATTTAAACCAATTATAAAGTGCTGCACTTCTGATATACAGTACATCGTGCCGCAGGGATGACGTTTTTTTGTAGTTCAACCCCGGACGTTAGCGTCGCATTTGGGATTTTTGATTATTGCAGACAATAAACTCTGGGGGAACAAAGTGTTTATGATAATTTCACGTTTTTTTCAGCAAGATAATCTTCACAAATGAACATCTCTTTCATGATTTTTGAAGCGTGAATGCAATCAGCAAAAGTAAAAAGGTAACATTAGGTTGGAAACAAACTATACCGCCATTGCATGAGCGCAAATATACACAAACAGGCTATAAGACACTAACAGGCATTAGGACGTGTTAAAGTCTCATTTAGCCACTTGTTAGCAACCGACTTTTTTAAGACACATAAAATCTTCAATTGACTAGCAGGGTATTACTGACATATTTTATGTTGTAGAACAAAACGTTAAAATATCTTCCACAGACCTTATTTGAGGAATCTAACCAAAAATACAATGTTCAATTCCCAAACTGACAATAAGAAACAGTGCAAAAAAGCATATATTCAAACTAACATGACAGGGGGGCAACTGCAGAAAAATAGACAGAAATGAATAAAAAATAAATAAATAAATAATTAAAATTAAATTGTAATATCTAAGGCACAAATTCTAATTGTATAATTATATACATAGTCCATGGGCAATACATGCCGTTACAGTTTTTATGGCATTTTTGTTGGTACAGTATTTAATAGTTTTTATGTTCAAAATCTTTACAAAAGACTTTTGCCACAATATAAAATAAAGTAATTTAGAGGGTCTCTCAATTACAGGGAGTAATATTACAATAAGCCAACTGACAGATGACACCGTTTTATTCTTGAAAAATGATTTGCAGAAACCTGCAATGAACACAATTTATGTATTTTCAAACGCTTCAAGTTGCCTGGATTTAAGAAGTTATTTGCCTCAAAATGTGGGATATAACCTCTATTAATGATAAACCTGTCAATAAACAAGTAAATCATTTAGGCATCCTTGTAGCCAAATAACCGGAAGTGCAAACATGCTACGCATGCTCGCACGTCTTACCTAAACGAAACCGGAAGTAATGTGGAGTGATTGCTCTCGCTTCGCCTCATTACCAGTTCTATCTTCTCTGTGGCTGCCAGTATGGTCGTACTGAAAGGAATCCCCTCAGTCGTATCTCCTGATCTGCTGTATGCTCTCGCTAAAATGGGCCACGGGGATGAACTGGGTATGATATTTAATGACATGCACATAACCATGGTCGCCTCTCGCTGGCTGTGCTTGCAGTGATAGCCTATAACCAGTGGCGGCTGGTGGAACATGTTCTTGGTAGGGCTGTGCCACATCCAATCAATTTCAGCAAACATCCAAGAATGATTTAATGCAAACAAATTAAGGTATCAAACGCGCATTACTACTTTGCAGTTAAATATTTAACATTCATTCCAACACGAAAAAAAGCAGTAAATAACACTTTGATACACACGTCAGGACATCTTATTTTAGTCACCCTCACAGGGAATTCAGTATAATATAATATATATATCATATAATAATATTCTGTATAATATAATAATATATATATATCATATAACATTCTGTATAATATAATAATATATATATATATCATATAATATTCTGTATAATATAATAATATATATATATCATATAATATTCTGTATAATATAATAATATATATATCATATAATAATATTCAGTATAATATAAAACACACAAACACACACACATATACATATATATAATTATTTATATATAACTATATATCCATTTCTCAGACAGGTGCTTCATGTCCCTCACTCCCTAACTGTCCATGCTGGTTCTGTCCCCGTTGTTTTAAAAAGATAAATAAGTTATTATCATGACGTCATCCAGCGAGTCAAACCTGTCTGGTGTACAGCTACTAGAGAAGCTTCATGTACTGCTTCTCTGTCCTGCTAGTCTGCTGTCTGATTGTGAGGTCAGGCTGATCTGGGATCAGCTCTTTCAGTAGTTTCTCCTCTCAGTTCTCCTCTCAAACGGGTCTTGGAGGAGTAGTGCTCACACTGGCGCTCTCCTGTAGAGACTTCTCCTGACGAGAACGCGCAGCTTGGGGCAGGATTAGAAACTGCCCCAAGCTGAATCTATTTGAGGACGCTGATTGGCTGAATTGTATGTCACTCATTTATATCTTTAGTCAGCATTAAAGCATCATTGGCTAAACTGCTTTATAGACCCGCCTCTTTGGGGCAGTTTCTCCAGCGCCCCAGCAGCTGAGACGTGCACACACAGAGAGGAGCTGCAGACAGGCAGAGAGGACAAGCAGGAAAAGCATATATTTACCGCAGATATCATATTTTACACATATTACTGGGTGATTCCATGTTTCAAAAACACAAATATTGACAATTTGTATAGTTTATTTTTATTTTAAATTTTATTTTTATTTTTATTTTTATTTTTTGTAGCTCTAGGGGGGGCGGCGCCCTAGCGCCCTCTATGGACCAGCCGCCACTGCCTATAACGTGTGTGTATAGTAACTGTAGGGCAGAAGGCTAAAGAGTGACAGCGCAGGACTGCATGATTAACCTGTAAACTGGCAAACTCCTCAATGTAACATGCTGTAGTTCATTCAGTCATTCTGGGACTCAGTGTTTTTCTTTCTTTTTTCAGTTCTTGCTGATGCAAATTTTCCAGCATCTTCCATTTGTGCTTGTGGTCCAAAAGAGATAAGAGCTGATGGTATGTAAATACATATATTTGTAAATAAAAATGTTGGCAAGTGTATGTATTTATAACTGCTTTCGAACTTAATGTAGGTTTGGGAATACCACGGCTTTTGGAGGCCATTTTGAAGCTGCTGCCCCTGGACACCTATGTCCCTTCTCCGGTACAGGAACCATGAAGTTAAAACCACTGATTGATGTCTTGTGCATGGCAATAAGGAGATTTTCTGTAGGCTCCTTTTGTTGTCTTTTTAATTCATTTGTTGAATCTGTGCTCATGTGCTTCCAAAGGCTGCAGTCATGGATCTGGTAAACAGTGACAAACAGAGAGGTTTAGCTGTCCCTGTGTGGGACACCTACACACTGCTCCTGGGTCAGGCGGGGTCTCAGGTAAAAGGGCGTGTCTAAAAATGAATGAACTCAGTAAGTAACACAAAGTAACTTTGTGTTCCTTTGATATTTGACCCTTTGTGTGTTGATTTTTGCTTTCATATAGTCTCCTCTTGAGAAGGTGGAGAGGTTTGCTTTCTATGAGCGAGCCAAGAAAGCCTACGCTGTTGTGGCAACAGGGTGTGTATTTGCTCTGCCTTCATTTAATTATTGTACCTGAATGTTTCATTCTGTGTCTGCGAAATGACAAAAGCACGTATCACTTTGTAAAAGTTAAGTTTTACTAGCCTGATGACTGAATTGCCATTTTGTTTCACTTGATTCACTCTGTAAGTTTCTTATCAAATGAGATGTAGGCAGCTGATTCAAAAGTCTGGAACCAGGCTATCTTTTCACAAATAACATTTGAATAATTGGAGATTAGGATTTGCACAACACAATGCTTTAAACTCTTCAAAAAAGACTCATTATTTCAAATATGTCTTTAAAGATACAGATGATATTGTTTCCTCTGCTCTGTCTGCACAGGGACCCAGCTCTGTATGGGAATCTGATACTGAAGAAAGGGGTCATTCCTGCTGAGCTGCTACAGTGACACACACACACACACACACACACACACACACACACACACACACACACACACACACACACACACACACACACACACACACACAGACTATTAAAGTAGTAATGATGATGTAATCATTTCAGCCACAAATGAAATTATTTCCAGTGAAAATCGGGAGAAGGTGAATATTTTTGCATACAACTTATTTTCAATTTTATTCAGTTTCCAATTCAAAACCTAGTTTGTTCTTGTTAATGTTTGATAATACTGTAAAATATGATCAGATTTATCTCCAGTTCACATGTAGCAGAAATGATTTTGTATTTTTGTAACTATCATCTGTTTTGGACCAATAAATAAAGCACACAAGTCTTTGATGCATGTGTTAAAGCATCTTTATTAACAGATTTAGATGCGTTTATTCTTGTTGAAGACAGTTTCATGAAATCAAATGACACTTCTTTATTTATTTACCAGTGTATCAGCTATGTGTCTGAAATAAAATGATAGGGATCTACACAGGATGAGTTGTTGAAGGATCACTGGTGGTAGAGATCGTCCAGATCCTCCTCTGGTTCGCTGTGCTTCCTCTGAGATGGTAAATAAATGGGATCGACAAGTTCATAATCATCTTGTAGGAAGATGAGCTTCGGGGGGTCTTTGTGGTACAGGTCGTCCATGTCCTCCTCTGGTTGAAGGTGAACTCTCACCTCACTTCCACCCATGACCTCACGGCTCAGCAGCTCCATCTGCACAGGTGAAGCCTGGTCATCACGGTGATACAGCTCGTCCTCATCCTTCTCTGGTTCAGAGTGTGCAACGTAGACCTCTGGAGCTTTGTATCCAGCCACTAGTGGAGCCAGATATCCATCCAGCTCCTCCCTCGCTTTGTGGTACACTTCATCCCAGTCCTGCTCAGGCTCGTCTGAGGCCACCTCACTGAAACTAGGGTGGTCGATGTCATCTTTATCCTCCTCTGGTTCGCTGTGCTTCCTCTGAGATGGTAAATAAATGGGATCGACAAGTTCACAATCATCTTGTAGGGAGATGAGCTTCGGGGGGTCTTTGTGGTACACTTCATCCCAGTCCTGCTCAGGCTCGTCTGAGGCCACCTCACTGATACTAGGGTGGTCGATGTCATCTTTATCCTCCTCTGGTTCTTGATGGTTCTTCATGTGGGCAACTTCCTGCCAAGGTTCTGCCCGGATGTCAGCAGCATGGAGGTCATCCAGGTTTGGGATTTGGACATTGAGGAGATCAACCATTGAAGGATGGTACAGCTCATCCAAGTCTTCTTCGGCCTTCAGGGGCTTCTTGTCCTCTCCACTGGCTGACATACTCTTCCAAATCATCATGCGAGGGTCGATGTCATAGTCAGTCTCATCCATGTCCTCAGGAGGCTCCACTTCCACTACCCAGGACATCTTTCCATTCTTATCTAAGGACCTGAGATAAATAGAAATAAAACATAAAACACACAATCTAGTCTGCATATCCTCAATCCAGGAGACAATTGCTCTCTTTAGGTTCAGTTTAAAGAAATTACAACTTACACAACTGTATCCTGGAATGCTTCATCTTTGAGTTCATTCTGAGAAAAGAGCACAACTATTACATGACTGATGTCCAATAAACATACATGCTTGTCATTTTAAATTCGTCAGGAATAATTTATTATATGATTTGTTGCTGTAGAGCCAGCCAGTAGCATAATATACATACCCAGGGTTTATATGGCTTTGCAGTGATGCCAAATATCAGATAGACACAGACTATTAGAGAAAACCTGAAAGTGAAGAGACTCTGGATTAAAGTCCATATTTCAACACTGTGACAGACACCTTGTCCAGTCAAAGAAACAAACCATGCAATCTCTACACTGTTACACATTATAATCAGGTTAACAATCAGAGTCAGAAACCCGTTGAAGAGATCTGTAGTTTTCTTACCTCAACATGTTGACTGCTTTCAGCTCAACACTTTGGATCTGAACAAGTAACTTCCACTTCACCTTCTGTGAAAATGAAGGACCAAAGTTCCACCAATAAACTAATTATATTTTCTTGACCTTTGTATCCTCTGAATAAATGAGCGTCAGCTGTAAGTAATTCACTACCTCGAGCAACATTTAGTCAACCTACTGGTGTCTCTGTGCCAATGGCTGATTACAACCTCATTCTGTCATCAAGTCTAACAAGTGTGAGTGTACTTTTTACCGTATATATCTGAATAACATCAATGTCACTTCTGGTTTAGTTCACCCTTGTTATTTTACTGTGATTGAAAGGTAACTCATTTCTGATTTCTGGCATTCAGAGACAGTTAAAACATTTTAAATTCTATACTGTTGTAACATATTTAATCAGTTTTGCAACAACATTAACCTTCCTTGTCAGCAATCAGTGATCATAATGTTATAACGCCTAATGGCCTTAAAGCTGAGGTTGAGATATTTTATCACAAACTTTATCTTGCAGTAAAAGTTTCTCCAATCCCGTTAATGAGGTTGTCCAGATTACCTGCGCTCAATGTAACTATAGTGCAAATATAAAGTCAGTCTCTGTTTCTGTACTAGATTATGTGGGCATCAAAATTCAGCAGTTTGCCATTTGGCATTATACAAATTAAGAAAGAAGCAAGATCTCAATCTCAGAGGGGTTTACCTGATTAAATAAACTTTATAATAATACAACAATAATCCTGACTTCCTGTTTTCTGTCATTGCAGGAGTTGAGACCTGACTATGCTTTTGGGGGCTTAATGTGGGTCATTTTTTTGTAGAAAACACAAGCATCATACAACTTCTACTGTTATTTAAATACAGTGATTTGGGATTTTCTATGCATACGCTAACTGGTCAATTATTTATTCAGAAGAAGGGATGGCGTGCATAAAAAGCATATTATTTATAGTGAAATCAAAAGTCAATTCATGTACATATGTAATATTACCATGAAGCAGCAATGCACTTACTCCCCATGCTCGGCTTACTTTCACAGGAACTTTCTCAGACAGACTCCCTCCTGCGTACAGCTTCAATCATTTAAAAAGACTAATTACCCTCCACATACACTCCCACTGTAGGAGGACAGTTTGAAGGCAGATGATCGGTCTGTGATCTTTGTGCAAGCCACAACGCTTACTGAAGCAACTGTTGAGAATGTGTCAGCTCAAATTTACGTCCATGCCAAGATCCTATCACGCTCTCACCATTTCAGAATAAAAAAGCTTGTAGACTGATGCACGGAATAATAATTACAACTTACTGTATGAATGAATCTTTCTGATATGTGGCCAAAAACAGAAAGTGTTGCGACCATGTTAAACATCTGTAAGTTGCATTACACAGCCATGAACAAATTTAAACTAATCTTACGTAACATATACACCCTTAAACAATGTTTCATTTAAGTTCAGTGTTTTAGCGTCTTGCAGTCCCTCCATCTGCTGTGATGCAGCTCATGTTAAAGTTTACTTCTTAGGAGACCGTGAGGACTGTGAGAACTCTTCACTGCTCATTTTTCCCTGTTCATACAACAGTAGGAGACTCATTAAGTTAACAAATGAGTTAATAATGTCTCATGACAACAGGATTCTGCACACACACACACACACACACACACACACACACACACACACACACACACACACACACACACACACACACACACACACACACACACACACACACACACACACACACACACACACACACACACACACACACACACACACACACACACACACACACACACACACACACACACACACACACACACACACACACACACACACACACACACACACACACACACACACACACACACACACACACACACACACACACACACACACACACACACACACACACACACACACACACACACACACACACACACACACACACACACTGTACAGTAGAACAGGACCAGACTGACACACTACACATTTCCTGCTCTGTTCAAGGGATGGCTCCACTGCGTCTGCTGATTATCTGCCCTCTTTATCAGATCCATATGTACAAGTCCAATGTTACCCCTCGACTAGCCCCACTGCAGGTCACTCAGTGGTCTACTGTCTTCTACCCACAAAAGGCTCCCTGAGCAAGCAAATGCTAGACATCTTTAAGACAGTCAGTAGAACATGAACAAGGAAGCGACTCACTGTGTAAGACATTTGTGTCTAGTTTATTTATTCCTTTAAATTACGTAGACTGCCTTCATGAAGATAATCATTAAAACATTGCTGACAGGTTCATACTGGTGACAAACATACTGGACACTGGCTGTTAAACTGACATTGAGGAGTATGATGTGAGCCATTAAGGAAATGCTTTGTCGGTCTCCCAGAAACCACAACCCTGGGAGAAGACATCCCGCTACTCCAAGTCTTGAAAGTGAGGTTTGATGGATAAAGTGTGCTGAAGCTTCTACAGATGCACCCCCCTGTGTCCCACACACATCAGTGAATCATGTGAAGGCCAGAGGCAGCTACCAGCACAGATTAACCACAGGACTCTGCTCCCTGAACTTCTGATGGCCTCACAGGCTTACAGGAAAACACACTCGTTTTACCAACCTCTGGTCGGCAGAGCGCTGCGGCTCAGCAAACGACTCGCTTTCCATTTGACTAAATTGTGTCTCGGTCACTCCACTAAGGTGATGAAGTGTCGGAGAGTAAAAAAGCCGTAAAGCTACTAGTAGAAAAGTTAGAAGAGGTTGTTTTTCAGAGCACTTTATATGAAGTGCATTCAGAGGCATTTTAAAATATTTAAATGTTGAAGCATTTCAAAATAATGGTAGTTCATCCTTTTTACATTTTGGTTTTTGCACACATTACACCAATGAAATATAACTTAGGCATAGCAGGATTGTGACCATACAGATATGACAGTGTTAGCGATGTTCTCATCTCACGGATCAAGAAAAGATAATGGTGTCTTTCACAAAATGTCAGACCTATGTATCCGTATTTTTCACTTAAACTTGTTTCTCGGCTCAAAGAAATGTTATATCAACGTGGATGTTTATCACTTTGACCAGCTCATACACTCAAAACCAAATACGTTTATATGTTGTTGTATCCCACTGGGATAAAGTGACATGGCCCATGTGTCACGGTAAGTTTGTATTCTTGGCGGTGCAGAACTTTATGTAGTGTATTTCTCAACTTCTCTTCTTTCTAATTGGCTGCAGGTGATTTGAGGATAATTACATTTTTATATGTGGTGTGTGCAGATTATGCCCTGACACCTCTAGAAACCATCAGAGGCTTGGTTTGATCTGCCAAGTGCATGAGCAAATATGTTTCCCCTCCTCCTGACACTGCAAAGTGCATACCTTTGCTTATGTCCTGCCATTGCCTAGATGCGTGTGCTGGTGCAATGTTTAAACACATATATTATGTGAATGACAAGTCTTTTGGAAAATAAAAGGGCACCCTATAAAGACCAGAACGAGTGGGAGTTGTCAGCAAGTAATGATCGCTGCCAATAAACTGTAAAACACACACACAGTCACATGATGTTATTGAACAAAATGCGAGGAGTGAGCCAAGAATAAATTGCCTGTCTGTAACTATTTAAATGCAGCATTAAGTCATGATTCATGCCCGTAAACATGCTTCAATTGCTGCAGCTTGCAGCTATTTATGGGGGAAGCCGCCAAACTGAATGTTCCCATTTTAAAAGGAATGCTCTTGGCTTCATGTTGCTTAAAGATTCTCTATACAATTTAATATTACAGCACACAACTATTGTCTATGTTAAGATATATTAGAATAATGTCTACCTGAGCAGAGAATGAAGTCACGCTCCCTCTGTGTGTGCTGACACAGCCGGGCCGGCCACACAAGCTTTTAGTGCATGATAGTGCATGTGAGTGTGCCCCACTGCATGGTAAGCTCATTTCCGCCGCTCTGCACTGCTCTCATACGGCGGTTACAGCTGATAAACCAACCCTCAGGTTCCCCATCAGGTAAACACTGTTAGCTCTGTCAGCACTGTTGCCGTTTGTTTGCACTGTTAGCTGCTAGTACCGTCGTCGCAAAATGTGAAGTCAGATACCGAAGATTAATATCCACTGATGACAGCACTGTCTTCAAATTGTAACTTTAATTGCAGGATCTGATGTCCTGGCTCTTTCTCAAAACCAATAACAGCTTATTACGGCTAAGACTGTGAGTAATGCAGCAGTCGTGTTTGTACTTGACTTAAAGTGGCGTCTGTATCAAGAGTTCTCTACAGGTAGAGAAACAAATAGAAAGCAACCAGCTAAGACATCAGACTCCACGCCAAACCTCAACACATACTGTATCTCTGTTTGAAACCAGATAATGAACATACTGACTGAAAAGTCACCCCTCCACCACTAAAACAATCATCAGCACCAAAACCTCATCATCACCGTCATTACTATCAGTAAATCCCATAAAGGTCGTACTGGAGCGCAGCGCTGTATTTGAGGCTAACCACCCCTCTGTCTTTACTCACAGTCTTCCGTCATGTCCCCCCCACACTCACAACATTTAGGAAAGCTGGGGTTTTCTAAATTACTAAAATTAACTCAATGATCTACAATTAACTTAATTGATGCTTCACCCATACCCATTAAACACACATTAGACATCTCACGGTGGAGTTTAACCGCACCAATTACAGGGCTGGGGGAAGGACCTCCGTGGAAGAGCGGAGGCGAACATGAAGTGTCGTGATGACGGTCTGGTGAACGGGGGAGCTGTCAGACTTATGAAGTGGCCGCAGGAAGAATTAGTGAGCCATCTGCTCAACAGTTGCATGCGGCACTTGAGCTTTTGACGCTACCTTTAGCATGTTTCAGTGCTGATGCTTAATCAAATGTCTCCTCAATGATCCGGTGGGAATTTAGGGGGGCAAAATGAGGGGAGTGATGAGCCAGTCAGTCTGAGGCCCGGAGCCACCTGACTATCTGGCTCCACAGGTAATGCCTGAGACAGATTTCCAGCGACAATAGCTCTGATGACAGCCGAGGCAGACGAGGGGAGCTGCACAGCTACACATGAGACAGACAGAAAGAGGAACTCTGCCTGTTATGTAACTGATGACAGAAGACTGGGAGGCTCTTTGTCTGTCTGAGAGGAGACACAGAGGAATATGGGTGACCTTTGTGTCCAGGGCAGCTAATCTGAAAAAAACTGATTATCTGAGTATCTGTGTGAAAGATGGCCATTAGTGACGCTGTTTATGCTGACACAGAGCCATTACATTGCTTTGACAGTCTCAACCATGGAAATATTATATTATAAACACTGTAAAGACTCTCTCACTCTCTCTCTCTCTCTCTCATACACACACACACTGGCTCAATCACATCCCTCTTAAACTCATGTGGGAGCTGTTAAAGTAAGTTTAACGGCTATTTACTGTGTTTTGGACGCTTCTCATTAAACACATTTTCCACTCGAGGAGAACTAATGTTTTGGAAAACTCTTTAAAGTGAAGCACACATCATGCCAACACTTGGCACATGTGGCTCATTAATTTGAAGATCTGCCCTCTACAGGATAAACAAAGGAACTGCAGAGACTTGACTACTAATATGCACTCATAGATATAGCTGCTTTATCTGCAGTTATTTTTTCTTCCCTAAACTTTAAACCTGCAATAACAGATTTTTTTTTCCACTTTGGGGGCAGCTGAAACAAACTGTAAACACAACACTGACATATTATCACCTTTGAAGTTGATATGGCGAACTTGTAAGCAGAAAGTTGCTTACACATCCAGCAAATACGTACCAATATTAGCAATCTTCTGAAGTCGTGTTTCTGGCCACATAAGCACATTATCGACTGTTTTTGGTCTCCAACTCCTGAGAGAAATCGGTCTCCAGCTGCTGAATGTTTGCCAGTCACAAACTGTTTTTTTGTTTGGTGCTGGGCCGGCAGCGTTCAGAGGGATTTAAGAGTCTTTCAGCTGAAAACAGATGTTTGCTGTGGCCGACACTATGAAAATGGTTAGAGTGAACCAAAGCAGTAAATTTGCAGGCCGGAAAAACAGAACAATGAGCTTAAAACTCTGTTGGCAACTTTCACATAGTCATGTCATCCATTGTTAATACAAAAGCCTTGATTATAGCCCTTTAACTTTGAGAGATAGGGGTCAATGCTACATGTGTTTTGTCTGCTTTTTCTAACATCTGAGAGTTTACTTTATGCCAGAAAGGGAAAAGAAGGCCTTGAGGGTGTGGTACATCAAACAAGACAAAAAGAGAAACATCTTCTGCCCTCTCCCCTCCTCTGCCTCAACCTCTCCCCCTCCTGCTCTAGCCACTGAATGCCTCCTCACTGGAGTCCACTGCGGCCCTGGCTGCCAGCTGGACTACCCCTAACCTTCAACCTCTGACCCCCAGCACCACAGAATTCATCATCGATGCACTCAGCGGGGAGCACATGCCGTGAAACACTGTCATGACGACAGAGAGTAGCGACAGTGAGTACAGGTGTTACAGATGTTCTTTACTCTGCCTTCACTGCTGCCCCTTCCCTTTATACTTACAGCTCATTGTATCCATAAGATCACAGAAATCTTCTCGGTGTTGCTCTGAATTGGTCTGTGTGTGAGTTTGTGTGTCACAGTCCCATCTGTCCCGATGCTCCTGGGTTAAAGAGAGGATCCTGCTGTTCCTTAATGGAAAGCTGCCTGCTACAAAGAGATCCGGTTACAAGAGCGCCACGCTTTCATCCTTATTAAAGAAACGTGTGCTCTCTTTGCTCAGTTATGTCAGCAGATGAAACTTTTTAGTCTCTTTTCTGCTTTCAGTTTTTTCTCAATACAGATAGACACGATACGTGTACAGAACTATCATCTTTTCAGGTTCATACTCTCCTTTATGATGAGAAATAACAAGCTCAGTACATGTAAAGTATGTAAAGATTAATACGTTTTGTTTGAATCTCAGTGATTTATGCCTCATTTTTGTGCATCCTCATACTTCAAATATACAATGGTTTCTTTGTTACACAGTCAAAGGATAATTACAGACTCCATGGTGACGAAGAATGTCAAACCCCACTGACTGACGCAGCAATTAAAATGATTACTTAATCTTTGGTCTTCATCGTTTATCAACAACTAATTGGAGCACGGCTGTTCTCCTATACAGACTTGGCTTTACAGCAATGCTGTTTTCCACCATAGAGGGACCAATTGGTCCTTAAATCTTAACTTCCCCAAAAATCTTAGTATCTAATGTAAGTTTTTCAGCACCTTATGATTGAAAATCTGGAGTGTCACCGTAGAAAGAAATGTCCCAGCATCAATTCAGTGTCCCAAAGTTTTCCTAACCAACTGACCTTTAAGTTATGGGAGAGAGGGGCAATGATAAGCACCTCACGCATACTGTAAAGACAGAAAGTGGATGTTGACCCATCATTACAAATACAGATAAAAATAATTAACATGGTATGTTAAGTGCAGGGAAATGGGAATACAATAATAAATAACACTTCAAAATTGTATATATTCAATGTTATAAAAAGGGCTATGTTAAAATGTCTCTATGCTATTCCAACAATCTCCAAAAGTAGATAAAAACATAAAAAGACAAAACAATATGAATGTTATTAGATACCTAAATCAAATGACGATACAGTCAGATGTCTCAATCATCCTATAAAGTGCCTCCTTTTATCAAACAGTGCCATTTCCAATATTTAATAAATACCTACAATGCCTATTTCCCCCTTCGTATAACTTTTTGTGGGCTCTCATGTTCAGTATTGCAGTGCGTCAAAATGACAAATTATACTCGGATTTGAGGAATCCTGTTACATGTAATGCATCCTTCATCCACTGTAGCTACTATAACAAACTCCATTCATGCCAGATTGCAAAGTTGCTCATTAAACATCTTTCAAAGCTCGGCACAGTCAGAGGATGTGAGTCAGACCTCTGAATCGACTCCACTAACGCACTTTCATTTGAGGAGGATGACTGTCCCTAAATGTCTATCTCTGTAGTCTGTAGCTACCGTGAAGCCGCTGTGCTCCCTGACCTCATCTCCCAGACCCTTCTGTGTTCCCACGCTGTGCCCTGTGGAAAGTCTGGCTCCAACCTTTTAAACCATAATTACATACCTGCAGACAACAGGGGAGTAAAGACAGACACAGCATGAAAGGGAAAGGGCTCACCACCACTGATATCTTATAACTAGCTGCCACTTACTCTGTGCTGTAACTAATTTGCATTAAAGGACAGCAATAGAAAATAAGTCTTTTGAATGCATTACATATTTTTTATTTTTTTTCAAACTCAAGTAACAGTAATGTTGATTCCTCCAAATCACACCAGCTCAATGCATAAAATAAGCACCAGTGTCACACTGTTACATACAGTTTGTCTCCAGGGATAAGATTATTGCTGTTGGACATATTTAAGTAAAAAACAGCTACAGATACTGATCAGTCAAACAGTTCAGGATGGAAATGGAGCGGAAGTAGAAGTAAAACCAGACGCCATATAAGGAGTCTGGGTTTTTACAGTTCTTCTGTACGATTTAGATATTTCTGATGTGTGTGAATTGTGGAAGTTAAACTAAACTGTGATGATTAATAGTTTTCAGCATAATATGTAGCTAGCTAAGTTAGTATGTTTGCAGTTAGCATCAAGCTACTTTTGTTTCGCCAGCAACAACAACGCTACTTCCGGTTTTTATTCCTTGAGAATTTAAAGCCTCTTCCTTGAATTAAATGACAAGAAATGTTGAATTTATCACAAGAACTGCACAGATTATGTTTTTAAGAAATAGTTCCTGCCTTTTATCCCCTAGCTTTGTAAGACAAAAGTCAGTCAGTCAGCCATACTGGAGAATGTTGACATCAACATGTAACGTTACAACTTCTGGTTGTATTTTTCAAAATAAAAGACGGGATTTTCCAAACTGACAAGAAAATACATTTGTTTACTTTTGAGTATTCCCATCAGTTCTACTAATTCTGCTGCACCACATTTTGGAGTCAGATCTATTTTTTACTATTCAATTTATATGATTTATTTGAATATGATGCTTTATTATGAACGGTGGTGGAAAATAAATATGTAGCCCATGGTTACTCACGCATTTTTAAGTACCTGTACTTTATTATTTACATTTTGAGGGTTAGGAAAGCCTACAACAGTACGTGTATAAGCATGGGTTCTTAAAATGACCTCCACCACAGAGAGCTGCAACTGTAAAAAGCTGGTTTGCAGTTAAATGGCAATTCATCTCTAAAAAAATATAAATTTATAGTAGTCTATATCTTGCTCATAAAACGTCTGAATGCAGGACTTGTAATAGGCTATTTTTACACTGTGGTACTGCTGCTTATAGCTAACTATCTGACCACTTCTTCCACCACTATGAACTACACTACCCAGCAGCTTATAGCGTTAAAGCAGTTAGCTCCCACTCAACAAGCTAGCTACAACATCAAATACAGCTTTAAACGATGTACATATGTAATAATGATTAGATGATATCATCTTGATGGCTTAACATTCACGTGGTCTATCTGGCTGTATAATGTGGCCTGGACAGGTCGCCAGTTTATCGCAGGGGCATAAGGAACAACATATAGAGACAGACAAACATTCACGGGCAATTTTGAGTCTCCAAATAACCTAAGATGCACGTCTTTGGACTGTGGGAGGAAGTCGGAGAACCCGAAGGGAACCGACGCTGCTATGGGGAGGACGCGCAAACTCCACACAGAAGGACCACCCGGGATCGGGGATCGAACCCCGGGCCCCTCTTGCTGTGAGGTGACAGTGCTAGCCACTACACCATTGTGCAGCCCACAGGGTGTTTCTTTTCACATTTTATTCAGCAGCAGGTTTGAGAGAAAATAATTTTGATTGTTGAGCTTTGCTTGAAAGCTGAAGGTCATCGCTTGGAGGAAGACATAAAGTCTGTAAAATCATATTTAATCTCTTCTCCCTCGGTCTCTTCATCATTAGTAATGAAATGTGAAGAAGTGGAGAAGGCCAGAGAGTGTTGAGAGGTGTACAAACAGACCAGAGTTAATAGTTACAGACATACTGGCTTATACAGGCACACAGCAGGAGCTTTTTATTGCAGTTCATATGAGCAAAAACTGTGAATTTTCAATAATACAAACAGAGCACACCTGTATTGCGTTGTACTGTATCTCAGGAACTATTCACATCTCAACAAAGACACATTGAGGTTAAACTCAACAGTCAAAGCGATTTTTCAAATTCAACTAACACAATAATGATGTGTCCACTTCAAACAAAGCCAACACAGGATGAGTGTCACTAAAGAGGGTTACTATTACATTATGAACTTATCCCTGTGGAGAGACGCTGGCCAGAATGGGATTTTACTAATGTCACTAAATCACTCTCAGCTGGCCTGACTGCAGGACATGCTTCTTTCTTCTCAAAACCTCAGAGCAAATAGTACATGAAACGGGGTGCATTCATGAGCATGTATGTTCTCAGACCATATGTTAAACTGTCTGTCCTGAGTTTCACAGCGTTTCATGTCCTTCAGGGCTGCGGTCACAGTCTGTCTGTGTCTCTCAGCCCTCTGCGCTGCCATGAGAGCCCCTTATTCACCACTTAACCTTTTAAAAGTGGTCAACTAACTTCAGAAAGGAAAAACCATTTCTGGCTTAAGAAGGTGTAAGAAACGTCAGATCAGCGAGCATATATTCCATAATTATGGCAACAACTGCAGTAAGGTCAGCCACACAGTGACTGTGTCTTTAAAGGGTCTTTTAGATATTTGAGTCTTTGGTGTCGTGCTTGTGAAAGCAGTTTAGCAAAGAGGTAAAAACCCCGGGGCCAGCAATAACAGAGTGGAACTGATTAGAGGAGGAGAAGGAGCAGAGAGAGAGAAGAGAGGAAAAATGAGACAGGGACTGATAGCATCTTCTTAGCCAACTTAATTATATTAGAGAGCTAAAGGCTCAGTAATCTCTCAGACGACTGTTTGTTTAAAATCTCATGTGAAATGTTAACGATAACAAAAAACATGCCGCAGAAACATTTCTATATTTTGGAGCAGGGGTAGATAATATGGGCAAAGATTAAAATTACGATCACAGTCATTCATTTAGGATTTTGACTAAAGTATTCATAACACATGGTCGAGATTTAACCTCATGCTCATGCTATGAAGTCACTGGAGTTTTAAAAGAACTAAATCATACAAGTTTCAGAAGAAACATTTACATTAAAGTATTCAGATTTCATGCTAAGACAGGGCTGTCACTTGAATGATCAATTTCAAACAAATTCTAACTAACTCATAATGTGTTTTAATTAATTAAAATGTAATCCACGCAGTCTGTTCTTTGGCTACATTATATTGTGCTCCCCACTTATTTCTGTAAGGAAATATGTTATGCGTATTAGCTGCAGGGACACTGAAAGAGAGAAAGTGTTTGACAAGAAGCTGTATCATTTTCAGCTGAATGCTGTTGTTAGCCCAACAGCCACGCTAGCTAGCTGCAGCACTTTATGCGTACAAACATGCCCATCACCTGCCCCATATGTGACCTCAGCGGTTTGTATATTCCAAGGTATCTTTTTCCCTGCAATTTAAGAGTTTAAACAGAAAATTGCGTGCAAAATTATCTACGAAATTTATGGATGTAGCTTACACCGAGGAAGAGAACAGTGGCGCCATGTTTGTTGTTATGGTTCTTTTCGCCAGGCAATTTCATTTGCAGTGCCTCTGCTGCATCACTTGAATAGCAGTCTAATTCCACAAGGCGGCTGCATTTTGAGAAATCAGCAAACCTTTTTTTTTTTAAGTTTTTAAAAAGTGACAAATATTGGTAAAAATTGAGTTTGCTAGCATTCATTTAGACATAACGACAATACCCTTCTGTACCACCAGAACTCCAGACATTACTCAGTCACATTGTGTTTCCTAAGGACACTTGAGAAAAGTTAAAATGGTTTATGTAGCGGTATGTGACCAAATCACAAATAAACATATGGACTACTAAAGTTTCAAATGGGTTGAAAGAACCATTAGAAACCATTATGTATGGAATAATTTGCTCACAATATGATCAGTGAGACAAAAAACAATAATAGTGAATTAGCACCAAGTCATAATTTGAAGGCAGAGATTCAGAGATCCAGGTGGCCAAATTGTATTGATGTTTTTTGTTGTACTTTGACAGGATGTGGACATGCTGCAATTACCAACAAAGAAGGATAACCCTTTTTTTCCTTTCCTTCATCGCTCCTTTCTATCCCCACACTTTTCAACCCTCTCTCCATCTCTCATCCCCTCCCTCGCCCCGTCTCTCCGTTGCCAACTCTTCATATGTCAGTGAAAGCTGTTGCTAATAAAAGTTCAAATGCAAACTATTAAAGGAGGTTAGAGGGAGCAGAGGGAGGTGCATTCTTTCCTGCCTGCATGGGAAGAGTTTTGCCAAAGCGAAAGGGAGTTCCAGTGGTCTGGGATGGGAGGGGAGGGGAGGAAAGAGGGGAGGTGTGGATAGGAGCCGAGTGTCACCCCCATCACCCTGCAGGACAGGGAAAAAACATTTTGTTTCATCAGGTTTCGAAGACACAGCAATTACATCCGAGATGCAGGATGACAGGACATCCCTGCTCTGCAGTGGCAGAGAGTAACACGGGAGAAAGAACCACGCCTTCAAAAACTTTACAGGGGGAACTCATCCTCTCCTCCCTTCTCCCATCACCTCTCCTCGACATGGCTATAAGCAACACTAAAGCAGCACCCCAATAGCTCATCTCCATCTTCTCTGTGTCTAGAGAAGGCGGCCATTGTGCACCCGCTCCTCTGTCCCCAAGTCAGATTCCTATTGAGGCTCTGAAAGGGCCTTTGAGGGGCCCTGTTTTGGCTGTGCAGCTCACCTGCAGAGGGGAAACTATGGGTCTATTCTAAAGCCCAGCAGCTGCCAGGGCAGAGAGGCTGGCACCCAGTGGGAGAGAGAATAGCGACTGCAAAGCCTTTCAATATGAAGCCACTTAGTAACAGAAGGCATGTGCCAAGCCTGCAAGGCCAGAATGAAGAGTCACCCTTTGGAGTTCACTAAATATCAGAAAAGAGAGGGACCCATCTCCTCTTCGCTCCCTTTCCCCCTCATCCACTATGTTGTATCTTCGTCCATCTGTTCTTTGTCTGACCTCCCTAAGAATCTACAGGTAGCAGGACACAGAGAACATACGGACTGCAATATAAAAGGTGAAATAATTAATGAAATTATTAAACAAATAACAATATTAATAATGCTTAATAATGTAAATGTTTTTGGTTAAGATCAACAGGTAATACGGTAGAATGGAACATCACATCGGGAAATTTGTGCACAAAACTGCTGCCAAACAGCTCCCATGTCCATGTTTGAGAGTGACCGCCGAACTCCTCGTCGTGCGACAGATCGAGCCGTGATACCGCTGTGAGGATCTCAGTGGCTGCAGGCATGTGAAGAAGCCTTTGCCACACAAAGCCCCTTTTCTGTCAGCAGGCTAGCTCCCACACTGGCGCTAATTTACGATGCCCTCACAGCAATTTCCACAGTCAGAGAAGTTCAATTGTGTTTTCCAGCTCATTAAGCATCAGCACAACAAAGCTTTCATCTTCTCCTTCATCCACTTCATCCCCCTCTTCTCTCCCTCCACCCGTCTTCCTCGCTTTATCCGGCTGTCTACTAATCTGCCTCTTAGCGTCCAATATAAAGAAGATTAAGTATAAGGTAAAATGAGCTTCCTTATTCAAACAATTTTCTCTTTCCCTACATTTAATTCTGTTTCTTTGTGGTTTCGTGTTTTGGTTTGTTTAAAGCACGGCCCCAAGTCTGAAGGTTCTCTTCATACAGGCGCGGGGAGAATTTAATGGTTGTTTATTCAGGGGCCTCTGCTCTGCCCTCCCATCTCTTTCAGAGCTTCATGAGACGACGTGGAATCTTTTGTAATCTCAGAAGAATCAACTCAGCGTATTTGTTCAGGTTGTCACTGAGCTGAGATCACAGGCGCACACTCACATTCTTACAGAAACCCTAAATATATTCTATTTAAACTATATTTTGATGTAGCTGTATCTGCATTCACATGCGACGAGACAGTTGAAGTACAGCATTTGACTATAGTTAAAGAGGTAGGCATGTGATGGCCTGAGAAATCTCTGGCGAAAGCAAAGGGGGTATTCCCACCATCGACATTGAGCACAAAAATGCCCCTGAGCAAGTCATGTGACCCTAATTTGTTCCAGTCTCAATTCCTCTGTGGTCAACATTATCAGTGCCACGAGAATAACTGTTGACTATAATTTATTAATGACATGCCGAGAACATCTTTTGAAGTCAGTGAGTCACAAGCTTTGAGGAAATATGTAACAGAAATATGGTCCCCTCTGAAAACTGAGTGATATGGCTTTAGATCCAAACAAGTCCCTCAATAGCCATCAATTACAACTATTATGTACTATATAGCACTAAAAAAACACATCATGTTCTCTTAAATATCAGATGAAATATTGTTTTTGGTCCACTGTTTTTTTGCTCTGGTAGATAATAGGATTAGCCATCTTGTACTTGTTTAGATTGGGATTTACTAAAAGCAGAAGAAGTTTCCAACATTAAAAGATCGTACCATCCAATAAAGGAGTAGTTTGACATCTTGGGATAAATGTTTTTTCACTGTCTTTCTTGAGATAAGATCAATACCACTACCATAGATTGTTGCACTGTACATATGAAGCTACAGCCAGCAGGTTTTACCTGAGCTTTACATTTCATATTGATTATTTACTTTGTAGAGAAATGACGAGAAAAAAACGACAGTTGTGGCAGGCAGCTTTTGTTCACTTTAGACAACCTGGCTTGCCGTTTCCAGTCTTTGTGCTTAGCTAAGCTAAAGTGCATTTCCCCAAATCCAAAATGTGGAACTGCTCCACTTCTTTTTCTTCTTCTTTCACTGTTTGGTCCAATATACACGATAGATGGTTTGATATAGTCACAATATCTATAAGATAGTTGGACAGAAAACCTAATTCTTAATATTCAACCAGTGCAAACTAAAACTATAACTTTTCAGATTTAGTCAACATTGTTGATTTTTCAGCTCTGGTGCTTAGTGTCACATTATTACAATATATTGTGCCAGGATATATTGTTTAACTTCAAAGTCTATTTTGTCATTTCTTAACTCAAAGATCTTTAACTTAGAATAAAGAAACAAGCAAGTTGACTTCTTTTTTTTTGGATCATCTCAGTGGACCAGTCGTCTCCCAACAGGTGCTGCTGTGTGATTTGTCACAGTTTTAATTGTCACAGCATGTTGCAGTGCAGCTGCCATCACTTGAGTGGTTTCGGAGAAGTCAATTGTAATATTGTTGGGAAATGTTTCACCTAATTTGCAAATAGTCAATCGGCAACAGCTGTCACAAACAGCTTGACACAAATCAGTGCTCCATTCTCAGCTTCCAGTGGTCCAACACCGAACTGTGTTCAGGACCGTCTCCCAGTGTGCTGTGGTCTGACCTCATTCTGCAATTCATTGAGAGGCAAATTGGGAAACTTATGCTTTGGCAGTGACATTCGTGAGATGTACAGTGTGTGTGTGTGTGTGTGTGTGTGTGTGTGTGTGTGTGTGTGTGTGTGTGTGTGTGTGTGTGTGTGTGTGTGTGTGTGTGTGTGTGTGTGTGTGTGTGTGTGTTGGGGGGGCGGGGGGTGGTTGTAATATATTGCATGCGGTGGTAACACTCTCCAGTCATTCATTTAACCACAGAATTGCTACCAATACCTCTGCGTCCCATTGTGAACCACAGGAGTGCTGCTCTTATTTCACTTGTGACGTGTTCAGTAGTTTACAGCTAAGCTTCTTTATATTACAAGACACTGCATGGGTTAGAGCTGTACCTCTGAGTGTGTGTGTGTTTGTGTTTGTGAGCGTGTGTCAGGTTTCTCCTGCTTCCGTCAGTCCTGTGATGCTCCTCTGCTGTCATCACCCTCATATTGGCGACGCCTACATCTCCCATCATGGCCAGACAATAAAGACCGTATAATAATTTGACTACTAGCCTCTGTTAGTGGGTCGTTCTCTAACATCATCATCATCATCGCCGCCGCCGTTATCATCGCTGAGTGCAGGCTACCATCTGAGTTCCTCCCCTGCTGTCAGCGCTGTCACTGAGCTCACCCTAACCCCTGGCTCGCTCCAGGTCCAGAGAGGGTGTCCGGTTCCCTTTGTACCCCTCCGTAACCATACCGCTACAATAGAGCAACAATATCTCTGTGTTCACCTGTTAGCACCTGGCACTGCGTGTAAGACTCACTGCCGAGTCCCCCTCAGCCAACCACTCTGCTCCTCTCTGTCAGACGCCATGTGGAACGCGCCTTCCTGTCACCAAACCCAATATCCTGCACACACAACACACAGAGGCATAATAACCCGCTCGCTGCTTGCCTGTCAACGCTTTCCCCTGGCAGCCGAGTCATGCTAACATATACAGAATAAATGAAAAGCACTTAACCAATCAACAACCCATCACGTAATTACTAAGGTTTCGAGCATCATCTGAGTCCCCTGTATGCCCTCCGAAAGACAGAAATTACTGAGATATCATCCTCATAACCAATCAGACGGGGTTGTTTTCATTTCGAGCACCACCCAAACTTGGTTTTCTTGTTACGACACACAACACAGAATAAAATGATTAATTATACGCTAATTGATTATTTTGTTTGGAAATTTGGGGCTAGTATTGTGTAGTTTGATCCTGCCCTGCTGATGCCAAAGTTAGCAGTAATGAGTGAAGGCAAAGGTATCAGGTTGGTCAAATGTGTCGTCAAACCACATCTGCAGGCCACACTGTGAGGCGGGGTAGAAAGTGTGCCATCACAGAGAGGGGCATGATGTGATGCTCAAATGGGGATAATGACGCACATTTTCTGACAATAGTTCCTAAAAAGGCTTCTCTGCACTTGTTTGTACACACAAAAGATGACTGTAATTGTGTGAAGAATTAAACAAGAACACTCGACAAGAGAAGTTAAAACTCACACAAAATGTCAAAAAGGTGTGCAGCAAGGGTGTTTCAGACGCTGTTCGACCATCAGGCTAGTACTTCCCGTTGAAGCTCTCTGATGCCTTGAGTGCTTACTCTTAGTAAAGTCTTCTGTCACGTTTTACTCTGTGACACCCTGAGAAATGTCCTGAGGCTGGTTACAAGAAAGAAGAAAATGTACGTATTTTGGAACGGTGGGCGGGTCGTGTCAGTGACTTTTTTCATCAGGTGAGATGAACCTTGAGTGGGTGCAGCGAGTGGCAAGCTCACATGATGCAATGTGCTGACGGTGGGAAAGATGAAACAGCTCATCAAGACTGACGTGTTGTTGCAGTTCCCTTCAGAACAGATAAGAGGGGGGGAAAAAAATCAGTGGGAAGACCTCAGGCCCTCCACATCCTCTTTGGCATGATTGGCATGACTAGGCCTGAGTGAAACGGAGCTCGGGCCAAGTGTCAAGTTAAGTCAATTTTATTTGCGAGCTTGTAGTTTTATTAAGTGAACCCTTTAGGCTTAACTTTATGATTTCAGTAATTAATATAACACCGATATCAATCATGCCAATGTATAGGGTGAGGGCTGCAAGCCTGGAGCCATTGATGCTTTATAATTTAAAGAGAATAAATACTCCTCAAAATCAACAATAAATATCATGGAAGCTTGTCAGGTAGAATTAGCTTTGTTCATATTAAGTCCTCACTGAGGACCTTTGATTTTGCCATTTGACACAATCACCATATGATGGCAGGAAATGAATGAGTCACAGAAACAAATGAATATTCCTCAAGAATTATGTAATCAAACGCAAACTAGATGAAGTTCTGGGGTGACCTGAACTCAAGTCTAACTGAAATCCCAGTTGTGCATAGATTATGGCGAGATTTTGAATAAAACACGGATGAGAGAGAGAGTAGCTTTGATTCTTTTCAAAACACAATATAGCATTAAAGTGTCAAAAAATGTTTTATTTCCGCCATTGAAGTGGTAGAGCCCCGACTGAGACTGGAGTTGTTACTGAACACTAATGATATTTACATTGGATATGAGACTTGACATTTTAAGAGTGTTTCAAGACGAGAGACCGATTTAATGACACAAATAAATCTCTGCATGAAATGGACCGAATCATAAATATGATACCTGTGCGTATGAAAATCAACACTTACAGAGAATTCATAGGGTGTGATTTATTGTAAATGTCAGTATGGAAAGTAAAGTTTGTGATCTCACATCCATTGACATTTTGACATACCAATGTTGGCAGGTCCACTCAGACACAGGATAATGTTCCGTTATGCTTCACCGGGCAGGCCTCCCGTCTCTTTCAAAGACGATACACTTTCACCACACAGTTTCCCGCTGTGCGTTTCATAAACGTTTATCCCACATGACTCCGGCCTATCTCCCCAAAGTTTGCTTAGGATAGCTGTAAGCCCTGCCAGCTCTCATGAAAGAGAAAGATTTGTAAAATGAAATATATAAAGCCTGCTTCAACATGCTTGGTTCGAAGGAAAACTCAATTACCTTCTTATAACAGTTCTCCACTTTCGCAAGGCAGCAGGGTTCAGAGAGGTGTGTAAGTTAGTGTGTGTGTGTGTGTGTGTGTGTGTGTGTGTGTGTGTGTGTGTGTGTGTAAAAGACACAGACAGACAGACAGACAGACAGACAGACAGACAGGTGGTGGCATTAGTTGTCTGGCAGTTAAAGCTTCTTGTTAAAGAAACAAAAACAATCAACTAAAATCTTAAGAATACAGTATGAAAATTTCCCAAGACTTCTTTACTAATTGCAACTTTCTTTCGTTCTTTATCTACTTTTGATCTTTTTTGACATTTCAAAATGATAAATGTTATTGGTCACTGACAGGTCTTATTTAACCATGCAGCGGCTTGGCTCGAGGGATGTCGCTCCACCACATTTAAAGACAACTCTTGGATGGATTGCCATTCAGTTTGGTACAGACAGTCATGGATGAATCCTAAAGACTTAAATGACCCACTGACTTTTCCTCTAGCGCCACCATCAGGTTGACATTTTGGGTTTTAGAGAAATGTCTTGTCCACTTTCGGATGAATAACCATATAATTTGATGCGGACATCCATGGTGCTCAAATGTTAATTCCTCGACTTGAATGTTGACTTTGGAGACATTTCAGCTCTAGCATCGACAGGTCAACGTTTTCACTTATCAGCATGACATCTTCAGGATGAACTAGCATAAAATGTTGACTAAAAAAATCATGCTGTTTATATGTATTGAAAAGTAATACATGGATAGAAATGACAAATACTTTGTTATACGAAAAACTGTAGTGCTGCTACTGCACTATTTTTAGATTCTAATTTCTCAAACCAAAATACTCATTGTTGCCTTCTCTGGCATGTGCATGCTACTCAGAGAGGAGGAGGAAATATAATGTACTCATTCATTATACAACAATGGAAGAGAAACAAAGCATTACAGATAGCCCTACATCCCATGTCAAACAGGAGGAGAGCGAGAGTGGTAATATTCACAGTAAGTAGAGGAGAATGTAATGTTGTTGGGCACTAAATTACAGTCATTGAAAGCTTGTATGGTTACCCAGCGATCTATCACTGTCACACAGAGAGGGAGAGGGGGAGAGAGAGCAGACAGGCGCCAGGCGCAGCGGGATCAAAGCAGAAATGTAGGCTACCTCGGGGAGAGAAACAGTTAACTCCATTTAACCAATTGTCCTACAGACAGACAGCCAGTGTGCTGCTGCAGGCCCAACAACAGTTCTCAAAAGAGAGAAAAACTCTCACATATTGGGTTTCCCTGAAAATGATTTGACTTGATTTGAAGAGCTGCAAAACAAGGCCAATTTGGATGGGCCTCTTCAATGGGCCTCTTTGACATTATTTGGGGTTTACTGTCTCTCAAAGGGATTACAGACAATGAACCCAATAGGTTGAAATGTGGGCAATACACAGGCATAGATAATTTGATTACAGGCCACAAGATAGAAATTTATAGTGATAATAACTCTTAAGAGTATACAAAGTACTGTGAATCCCAGCCCGGATTGCCTTACTGCTTTAATGAAACACAGTGATAAACTATATGTAAGATATTGTCAAGCACAACTTGTCAGATGAGGTCCTACAACAAGTAACTCCACTATAGTTTTAACAATGTATCGAGAGGGGAAAAAAAGATAACCGTAAACTGAATGTTTGGGTCCGTCTTTTGTTAAACCTTTTAGAAATGCTGTTGGGGCAGTGGAACAAGCTCTAAACACAACCTTTATCAACATATCGTCTTATACATTGAAATGGTAAATGTGTTAGCAAACAGTTGCCAATTCACACTTCTAGAAGACACAAAGCAACATCGTAATAGCATCCATGTTACTGTCCACTGGATGAATGTATGTATGTATGTATGTATGTATGTATGTATGTATAAGTCTAATATTCATTCTACTTTTAGCTCTGTTTTTGGTGTCCACCAACTCCTGAGGGAAATATCTGCTTCTTGAGCTGCTTAATGCTCCACTATGTTCGCCAGCTAGTTGCTATCTTTGGGTGCTGGGCAGGTAGTGAATGGTGGGTTTTAGAGCCTTTTGCTGCTGAAAACAAGGTTGATGAGAGCGGTGAGAGTGAATCAAAACAGTGAAAACCAAAACAATGAGTTGAAAGACGTTAAAATGCTCCGTAAAGCCGAGGGGAACTACATACAGTAGTTGGGTAATAATTTAGCTACGTTTTTACTAATCAGAATTAGAGAAAATAAGATTGTAAATATGTCCGTATTTATACATCATAAATGTCAAACAATATTTTAATGTTTCAGGCCTTATTCAGACATCGCGGAGAGGTTTGTTCACTGAAATTTAAATACATCTAGGCAGTCCTGATGTTATCGTGCAATGTTTAAGTGTGCACAAATTAAACCCATTGATGTCAGTGCATCAGCAATGGGAGAGGAAGACGTTGCTGATGTAGGAGCCCACAGCTGGAGAGGACCAACATCAAAAAATTCCTGTGTAAAGGGAGAGGTGGACAAAGGGGGCATGAAGGGGATGTGGGGGGGGGACTCAGAATTCCGAGCCTGTCATGGAGCTCACAGGCGCATGAAATGGACCACAACACTGTCATTACAAGCCTGGCCTATCACAAACTGTTTTAGCCGAGTCACGTGGGAACACCGACAGACTGATAGGCAGGCAGAAGGATGGGAGTGGAACTCATGGCACTTCACTGAAGGAGAGGCAAGTCCGTGCATAAAAAGTTTAACACGCAGCTGCGCAACATTGGACCAGGGCAATAACAAATGTCCTCGAGTGAAAACGTGAAAAGAAAAACAGCAACGGAGAGAGCAGCGGGAAGATTGGTTGTATGGCACCTCAGTCGTGCGTAATGAATCCTGCGCAGGGATCACCGCACTCGGCTGCTCCGGGGGAGACCTCACCAGAGGACCGGGTCGCTGGTGACATAGGAACTGACGAGCTGGACCTGTCATCCACCAGAAGGTGTAAAACCAAAAGTTTAGATCTACCGTTCAGTGTGGAATCCCTCATATCAGACAGGACGCCGGAAAGAAGCCTCCACTCCCCCGAGCCTGGTTCAGGCTGCGTCCGGACAGAGGAGACCGAGTGTGCGTCACCGAGAGGACTTTATCGGTCCAAACCAGAGGGGGTGGACCTCAGCGACAAGGAGACGAGCCCCTGGTGTCAGGCTCCTCACGCATCCCCTCCAAGTGAGTGTAGGATACTCGGTCTTTCTAATTTCTCACAAAACAGACGCTATTTTTTCAACTGTCCAATAGTCTGAAACGGTCTCTAAATTGTATGAATATTATTCGTTTGCACTAATTGAAGAACCATGCACGAAAAACAGGGAATGTACAAAATAATTCATGCCCTGGGCCTTAATGGTGAGGAAATACGATAGAATATCGTTCTTTACTTAGGCTATCTCATCCTTTATTAAATCTATGATGGAGGTGGATTTCTAAACTTTCAGATGGTTGCGTTGCCTTAAAGGGCTTCAAATAACCTAAATATTCTGTTTGATATTTCCCTGATTTGGCTTTACTTGTAAATTACCATGATATAAAATGCAAATTGAAAAAGTCACTAGTAAACTGATCACGTATTTTCTATTCCAATAAGGTGACTCACTAAATATACTTCCAGGACTTCCCAGCCCGACTTCGTGCAATCTACGGAAACACAAGAACAACAGGAAACCCAGAACTCCCTTTACAACCTCTCAGCTGCTTTCCCTGGAGAGGAAGTTCCGACAGAAACAGTACCTCTCCATCGCAGAGAGAGCAGAGTTCTCCAACTCACTCAGCCTCACAGAGACCCAGGTCAAGATCTGGTTTCAGAACCGCAGGGCCAAGGCCAAGAGACTGCAGGAGGCCGATCTGGACAAGTTCAAGCTGGCCGCGAAGCCGCTGCTGCCGGCCTTCGCCTTTCCCTTCCCGCTGAGCGCACCTATGGGCGCACCGTCCCTCTATGGGGCCCTGAGCGGACCGCGGCCTGCCTTCCCCGTTCCAGGACTATTTGGTGGACCATATGGGATGTACTACTTGTCTTAACCCGCGCCAACTTTGAACTGCATCGTTGGGAAAGATGCCTACAGTAAATAACCAACACTGCAAAAGTGTCCATTTTAGGAGTCAACCTGTCTGGAACCTTACATTGAATATATGGGAAATATTTCGTTATAGTAAAAAAATTATATTTTTCACACAAATATGTTGATTAAACAGATGGTTTCATTTAAAAAAAATAATTGATTCATTCAGGGACCACGTAGAACAGAAACAAGTGAAATATTTCTCTCGATTGGCATTTTTTATTCATTTTCTATGAAAAAAAAATGTAATATTTACTTTAGTCAATTATTTGTTCACATGGTCATTTTTGCAGTGTATTTAGTCAAATCCTTTTCTTTTTTTTTTTCTCAATGAAGGCCACTGGCTGAACTAATTTTTTGGGGTAGGCCTACACCTTATACGTTTCATATATTACAAGCTGTTCTATCCCAATAGAGGTATTTCTTGAATAGTCAAAGTGCTTTTAATGTTGCCAGAGATGACATGCTTATTTATAGGCCTGTAGCTTTGGATCTAAAGTAATAACTCGAGATTCAGTTGAGCCCCCAACAGTCTAAAATGTGATGATATATATATAGCTCACAGTCAGACTTTTATATAAGCTGAAGGTGGAAGGAAAACGTTACCAAACAAGTCTGATTGGTATCATGGAGACTAAAGAGGAAATTCAAAAGAAAAAAAAACAGCACAATATAATAATATGCAGATCATCTTCAATAGCTCATAATCAATAACAAGAACCATCATTGAAGTGCCCATTAGTGCCTTTATCACTGTTGTAATTAAATCTGTAGTCTGTAAAAAAAAGTGTCTGTAAAAAAAAAAAATGTTTTGGAAATGTCCTCTTCAAAATGTTTGGCATTTTAACATAGAGCGGTTATATATTCCACAGTGACTTTTCTTCATGTTAAATGTGAGCCATGAGGTCTTTGAAGGTAAATTTGTTTCTAACTTCTTAATAATTTTACCAGGTTCAAAAATACAAACCAGCTATAAAATAAATCTCCTTTACTATTGTCATTTAAAAATTGTATACATGTTTTTTACATTACCTCAAAAAGATAACTTTTTTTGCACGGATGTTCAAAGAGCTCTTAAGAGCCAGTTTCATTACTAAATGTAAATAAAAGTCATCAGCTATTTTTGCAAACACTCAAAGTGATGAACATGGCTGAAAGACATGTCAGTCATCAATGTACAGTGTATTTTATATCCGATGGGTGAAAAGATGTTTTGTACAATTATTAAAAATCTATTATGTAAATTCTGACATCAGTCTTATTTTTCTCTTCCAAAAACTTCCACATCACTTGTCATTTAAGGATTTCCTTGAGCTGATCACCTGAACGATTATTTATGTGCATCACATTTTATTTCAAGTCAACATATGACAGTTAACACATTCTGTCACAAGACAAGGGTATAAAGTTATTCATCTAAAAAGGACTGAAAACAGAATGCTGGCGTTTCATTTCCTCCTTCCCCGCCTCCCTCTGAAGCCTCGGACGGAGCCGTGACCGAAGCACACGGTTGTGGGAATCCTGAGAGACAAGAACACGGCTGTTGTTTCATATCTCAGATTGTTTATCGTTTTAATAAGAAAAACTGGAGTAAATGTTATGAAGATCTCCACTCGCATATGTTTTTAGTATAATATTTTGTCCATAAATGATAGAAAGAGCCCTTCCTACAGTTTGTTTTAACCCAAACTTAACTACATAGTTGCACAGGTTTTACCTCAAGAAGAGTGGAATCTTGAACTCCAAGAGTTAACCTTAGAACATGGTTAAAAGATGGCTGCCTTTGTCTCTCTTAGTGGGGCTTCCTGCAGACTTGTTTAAAGACTAACCTGTAGGAGTATCGTGGTTTTAGTGGATCGGTGCTTGCGTTCTCTGTGCTGTGAGCTGCAGCAGAAAGATCTGCGTGCTCCTCAGCAGAGGCAGACTTTGCCATGCGAGCAGCTTCTTCCTCACACACGTGCGTCTCCATGGATTCTCCTTGCTCGGGTTGATCGGACAGCACATCACACGCACCCTCAGACTCACACACATCGTCCACAACCTCCATGGCCGTGTCTTTCTGCTGCAGTCTCTTCGTCTGCCGGGTTCTGTTAACAAAGATATGATAGTAGAAATCATGTATAATGATTTAACACTCGTCGAAGCAATTTGACTGTTTTTAGGGTCAGAAAAGTTATCCAAAATATGAATTTAAAGGAAAGTTACACTCTGGTTTAAATAAAGCAGAAAGGAGAATCTCAGTCTATAAATTGCCTGACATGTTATGTTAACAGGAGAATATGAAATAGTAACAAAAAATTAAGAAAAAAAACATTGCTTCAACTCAAGGATTTCAATTCAGAGGCATAATTCCCGTTCACTATAACAAACATGGACTCTCCTTGACTGAAACCTTGCATAGAGAAATATTTCTACTGAGGATTTGCTGCCATCTAATGGACAACATCTGCAGTCTCACCCTCTGTCCTTCTTGGTTTTGTCAAATCTGAAGTCTGGAGGATACTTGTGAAGTTTTATTAGGTGGTCCTTCCTGTGTTTGCTAGTCCTGAACTTCTGTCCACAGCCCTCCACCAAACACTGGTACTGAAAGGTGTAAAGTGGAACACTTTAAACACTCAGTATTCATCTTCAAAGAATGTTTCAAATATGTCATTATTTACAGCTTTTTGCTGCACGACAATAAAGATGTCAGGACACAACGTCAGACTTCGGCTCACCATATCTTGCCTCTCGGCGAGGATGGTGAAGAGAGAGTCGTGCCACTCCTGAAGGTGAATGTCTAGGAGCCGGGCGCTTGGCAGGGAGCGACGGCAGGAGCAGCACACGTGTCTGTGCAGGGAGTTGTAGTGGTGCTCATACTCCTCCAAACTGCTGAAGACCGCACTGCAGCCAGAAATGTGGCAGGCAAACTCTGACACACTGAGACAAGGCAAGAAGAGGAGGAAGGTGACCCACACTGACATTACAGTTATAGAGGAAAGGATCCACTGCTGTTAGCTCAGGAATGATCATTTCTGGGGCCAGTTTGTTGTTTGTTTGGCCTACTTAACTGGTCAAATATAGACCAATAGACTATATAAGTGCTTCTTTTAGACTGACCATGTGACACTATATTCGACAACCATATTCATGAAAGCATGTAATGTAGAAAACACAGATAAATTTGTCAAACACCAAAATATAACAATCGATAGAAATGTGTGTTTAGGGTGCGTTTCTCTTATTTGCTCCCACGTCACAATAATCACAACTATCCGTTTAGTCTGTGAAATATGATTAATATTCTGATGCATAAGATTTAAACCTTTAAATAAAGGTTTAAACTCGATACTGGTTTGCATACCTGAGTGTGGGCTTGTCGTCTGCCCCCTCTGAGACGTAGAGGTCCTGCAGGTACATGTGTCTGTGAACGTCCCCGTCCTGTAAATAACACGCACGTGTTATGGTGGGTGGGTTAGCTAATGTTATCGGTCAGTCTGTACAGTTATCGCTATTACCTCAAAGAGCTCGTGGTCCTTGTGCAGGTGGATGAGCTGCGGGCTGAAGTTGAACGGACTCTCCTCCTCATCTTCACTTCTCCTCGGCTCCTGTGTGTCTCCTGTCGAGCGGTCTTCATCGCAGCTTTTCACTAACAGATGCTCATCTTTAAGCAGTCGGACCAAGTCGGGCTGCAGCATGGTTTCCATGTTTTCATACTCTTTAACCGAGTAGAGAGCTCCTACTGCCCCCGCGAGGAGTTTTCTGTTTAGGTTGTAATTGTCGCGGAATAACGACGTCATCTAATATGTTTTTGGCGGTTGTCAAAAACTAACAAAACGGTGCGTTGTCGCCACCAACTGGCCAAAATCAACATCCACGCCAGGATGTTAGTTAATGAGCAAATGTGATTACATTTGTTTGGTATTATACACAAGTTACAAAATAAACTTTACGTGTCAGGGTTACATTTAGGTATTGCATGACGTAAGCCCTGTGTGCAAATCTTACATCCTTAATATAGTTTTAAATTAATTGAATTATATATATATATATATATATATATATATACATACATACTAATATAATATGATTTTTCCAATGTGCAACAAACATTTAAGTGTCAGGATTTAACTCTACTGTAGCATCAAATTACCTTTCCTCTCACAAGTAGCGGACAGCAAAAACATTTACAACTCAGTCTATTTATTTTTTCTTACGTTGGCAAAAAAAGTCACTCAGGAATATGTTTCAATTGAAATGGAGTTCTACAGGTATTGTGCAGGACAATGAACTGTCCTGCGGGCCTTTTTTATGATATGAGACACAGAGCGAGTCTGATACATTCTGCCATTTTACCAGTAGGTGGCAACAAAGGCCACTAACGGGCTTTAGTGGGTCTGTGTCATTTGATATTGGGTACTGGGTGTGTTTTTTATATAAATTAGAGTCCCATAATTGAATACAATAATTCTGCCCTTTAAAACCTGTGTACATATAGCTGTACGTGAGTGTTACTCTAGTTTCCATTTGTCATAGAAATGTGTGTCTGTGTGGTGGTAAATAAGAAAAACAATGTCTCAGAGAGAAAAGCTTTCAAATAAGCCTAAAGTCTCATAACAACGATTGAGGGGTAATTGAGGGTCGAGCCCACTTTCTTTTTCAAGAAACTGCAAAATTGTACACGTTTTCTAAACGAGGTTTATCAGAGCGTTTTAATTCCCGTAAAATCACGTGACTCAATTTATCGGCTGACTCAGCAACTCACGCTAATTTTGTAACAAAAAAGAAAAGGGAAAGAAATAACGTTAAACTTTTTTACAGGCTCTGGTTGTGACTCATGTGGTTTGTCAACCTCAAATGGTAATGTTCAGGATATTACACAGCAAAGAGGGCGGAGTGCTGAAGAGCCTTTTTCCTTCAGACTGCCAAGCTCACAATGACAGAGTCCGTCCGGTAGAGCAACATGCCATGTTCTGGATCTTTTGTTTGGATTTTCCTCTCCACATGGGGTACGACTTATCTTTTTTTCTTTCTTTTTCTTTCTTTTTCTTTCTTTCTTTTTATCTCATAAAATATCCCCGATACTTGCAGGAATAATTGCGGCCAGTGTGAGGACTCTACCTCATGTGATGAAGTACCAAATAGTGATACCTCAGAGGCTGAGGGACCCATCTCTCATTAATGATGCAGCTACACGTCAGGTAACACACTCTACTCTTCAATTCGGATAGTTTTTTAGCTTTGGGAAGATGTATTAAAGTTTCATCTCTCTTTGTATGTGTGTGTGTGTGTGTGTGTGTGTGTGTGTGTGTGTGTGTGTGTGTGTGTGTAGACATACCCTGATGTACTCCAGTACTCTTTGACGATTGTTGGGAAAAACTACACACTGCACCTGGAAAAGAACAAGTGAGAAAACTTAAAATGTCTGGGACTGTGTTTTTAGCACATTTATTTCTGACTGAGCAGGTCCATATATACTGTACTTTCTTTCTTCGTTTGTCAATTGTATTGACGTAAAAAACTAAAACAACTGTTCTTCTCAGAGATCTTGTCGGGAAAAACTTCTCTGTGACACACTATTCGGATCAGGGCACCCAAGTCACAACTACTCCAGATCTTAGGGTATGTACCTTTGCTTTCTGACACTTCTACTTCACTAACATGATATAATCCTTGTATTTATGATCATCTTGCATTTTAATGTGATATATCAGAACCAGATGCCTGTGTTGTGGAAATTTAGACTGTAAGCCTTTAATGTATGCTTGATTGTAAGATGCAAACACAAAGTGTAGTTTAGGTTACTTCGTCTGATAATCTGACTGAATTGCCATTTTGTTTCACTTTTTTCATTTATTCTATTTAATTTACTGAATAAACGGAGATATGAACGATTCAGAGGTCTGGAATCAGGCTTGTGTAATACTGCCAAAAATGTATTTTACTGTACAGGAATGAATGAATTAAGTACAGTATATCATTTGTCACCTGCCCCCCCCCCATATTGCTACATTTGCTTTCTTGTATTTGGTCTTTTTGCAGTTTTGTAAGATACTGGTGTGGTTAGTTTGTCCTCAGTCTAAAGTCAAAGTCACAGCTCTGAACTGTTAAACACAAGAAACGGGGTTTGTAAAATCCAGATCTTCCTGCACTTATGTGTACAGTACTTCCCAAATATACACTGAGTTACCTGTCAATGCTGTACAATGAAATCCATTGTATCAATATCTAATTAATTCTACAGAAATTAGTCATCTTGATCATTTTCATCTACAAACGTCATGTCACTTTATGCAATACCTGCCAGTAATCTTTTATTTCGAAACATCTGATGTCCTGGTAAACTTAAGTTTCTCAACCATAAAGTTCCTTTATTAAACGTGACACCACCCACTGCAATTCTTGAGTCTTATGTGGAAGAGGAATTTACATCACAACGTTACGTCATTTCATTTTACCTTGACACAACCATGTACAATATTGTAGTCTTCAAATTAGAACACATTTTTTGCACTGTGAAAAAACTGAGGTGTGAGTTTAAATTTCTCCTTTGAGTCTGCGACAAATAATGAATGTCTGTTCAGGTTCACTGCTACTACCATGGGCACATCGTGGGAGTAGAGGACTCCTCTGCCAGCGTGGGACTCTGCTCAGGAATAAAGTGAGTAATGCTGGATGTTAATTCTGTTTTTCATTCTGTATGTCTAATTCCAAAAAAAGTTATTGTTTCTCAAAGTAGAGTGACAAATTGAATGATCCCCATAATGATTTGAGACTGAAAGTCGTCCGCTGTGACTCATGACCAGTGTGTCCAATCCAAAGAGAGGATCAGTCCCGTCGCTCTGTGTCTGAAAACCTGTAACCTAATAAACAAAGGCCATGCAAAGATGCCTTCTGTCTGCTATAAAAGACTATTAGTGTCAATGTCTGTAGAAGCTGGGAAGCATGATAAACAAAGGCAGGTCCAGTAATCAGTTAAATGGAGATCTGTTTGAGAATAAGACACGCTGAAGAAAAAGTTTTCCTGTGTCCACTTGCAGGGGGTTTGTGCGTCTCCAGGACCAAATGTACCTTCTCGAACCTCTGGCCGGCGCAGAGGCGGGACAGCAGGGTGACAGACCGAGCTCCAGAGCTCACAGTGACGAGGGTCTCCATGCTGTTTACAACTACAAACACCTGAGGAGGAAGAGGAGCTCCTGTTCCCATGGAAACACGACCATTTTCTATGATCACGGAGCTCGTCCGTCTGGACTGTTCCAGCTCGGCAGCCTGGTAAAGATGCACAGCGTGGACACATACAGAAATACACCAGTGCTTGAAGCTTACAGCTGATACCCAATATTTTGTGCTGCATTTTTACATTTAATTATTTTATGAAAAACAACAAAAAAACAAGAAAGGGGCTGTGCAGTAAAATACTACTCTTAACTATAACTCTGAAATTATCACAATACACCGTTCTTGTATATAGTATAGTATATATATAGTAGTTCTGTATCTGCATCAAATTCACAAAAGTTTTTGTTGCACTTCACTTCAATGTAACAATTTGAGACAAACAAAGGGAAAGAATAAAGGGAACATGGTAAAAAGACAAGGACAACAAGGAGGAGAGACATAATAGATCTGAATACATTTGAAAATGATGACATAATCTTGCACATTTCAATAGACAAATTCATACTTTTGCACCATACTAATTCCTTATGATATACATATATTGATCCTCCTATATTTCTTTCATGAGCACTTTGTAACTGTGTTTGAAAGGTGCTGTACAAATAAAGTTATTTTATCAAATTGAAATCTAACCAAAACAGATACATGTGCACACACACACACACACACTTTTAGTATTGTTGATATCTTTCACCTTTTGTCTTATTCAGAGAAGCAGAGCCCAGACCAAAGACCGTACAGGAAAACCCAAGACAGTGGAGCTGGTTGTGGTGGTCGACCACACGGAGGTTTGATTCCCTATTTTCCTTTCTCTGCCTGAGCCAGTTATTGCAGATGCAGCCTATTAATGATAATGATCTGCACGATAGACATTTCCCTTAAGAAGTAGATTCTCTTTTATATCTGACATGTTGTTGGTTGTATTACTAATTCAAACAATACTTTCTTTTTAGTACAAGAGGTTTGGCAGTAAGAAGACAATAGAGGCCAGAGCGCTTGAAATAGCAAACCACGTGGACAAGGTATGTTTGTTTCTCTGTTGTTTATCAGTTCAAATGATTGAACTTTGTGATGTAAAAAAAGCACTGATCTTAGAACAAAATAATCTGGGACAATAAAATAAGGGCATTCTAAAGTTCAAATGAGTTTTGAAGCTTCATTTTTTGTAATTTTATGCAAATTTCCCTTCTGGACTAATAAAGTATTCCATTTCACCAGTAATATAGTGTATTTTCTTTGGCGGCAGATACGACTTTTAACAAGGCAGCACAGCCACGTGTCGGGCACTTCATCAGACATCATTTTCACTGTGGATTAAATACAGGAAATCTGTCCTGATACTATCTGTTCTTTACTGACTGGAATATGACCAATCAAAGGAAGGACAAGTTCTCTCACTGTGAAAATCTAACTTTAACTGTGAATCTTCCCACCTAAGCTGTTATGTTTCACACATATCTCCTCTTTGCATACTCTGAAAGAAAAGAGTCCAGCATGAATGCATCATCAGACTGCACTAGACCCAGTGGTTTCCTGTGACAGCATTATAGATGACTGGTTCTGTGATTTGTAGCATTACAGTTCATTCAGTTTTGGGTTCATTTCCACTTTCCAGCTTGTGCTTACATGCTGCTCTGTTTCAGCTGTATCGCCCCGTGGGTGTTCGTGTGATGCTGGTCGGTCTGGATATCTGGTCATACAAAGATCAGGTGGAGGTCAGCACTAACCCTGAGCTCACCCTCAGTCGCTTCCTCGAGTGGCGTCAGCGGAGCCTGCTGCCGAGGACCAAACACGACAACGCACAGTTCATCACGTAAGACGCAGCAGTTTCTAACTCGCCACTAAAAAGACAATGCCAAGATGGTGTGTTAAATTGTTCCTCTTCCTCACTCAGAGGTGTGGATTTCGAGGGTTCCACTGTCGGCTTAGCCAACACCAATGCAATGTGCACCTCTAACTCTGGAGCTGTCAATGAGGTAAATACACATTTTTGTTTAAAGATATAGAAATTAAAAGGAAATGAATGGGAGTTGTGTGATGTTAATTTCGACTGCACTTTTGTCTACTACACACAGGACCATAACACTAACTCAATAGGAGTGGCCTCTACTATTGCACACGAGATGGGTCACAACCTGGGCTTGTCCCATGACTCCGAAAACTGTGTCTGTGGCTCCTTAACATCAAAAAGAGGCTGCATCATGGCTGAGAGCGTTGGGTACGCTCAGTTTCTCACATGCACATAAACTCCCCGAAATCTACTTTTCTGTAACCCAAAGTAAAGCTTATATTTACCTTCTATTTCCTCTTTTTCTAGCCTTGTGTATCCAGAGCTGTTCAGTAGCTGCAGTCAGCAGCAGCTCAGCAGGTTCTTGGACGAGATCAACCCCGCCTGCCTGCTGGATAGTCCCGCTGCTGATCGCATCTATGGAGGGCCAGTGTGTGGAAACGCCTTCCTGGAGCCTGGAGAGGAGTGTGACTGTGGCACCGCAGAGGTTTGTGCAACACACATGGTGCATACAAATAAACACACGACCGAAGCACACAAAGGAGATGGATTGTAATGATCTGCACCCCTCTGTCTGACTCATAGGAGTGCAAGAATCCTTGCTGCAATGCCACTACCTGTAAGCTAAATGCAGGAGCCCAGTGTGCAGAGGGAGAGTGCTGCCACAACTGCAGAGTAAGTAATACTCACTATGTCCTCTCTACTGTAGCTGAAGTCACACTGATGATAATTGTGTTACCATATAGCTAGACACTGTCTGACTCTGCCGCCTGGCTGGTTATGTGTGAGTGTTCTTATTTCAGAAGTTGGTACATCACCATCTGTGTTTCTCTCCGCTCTGCAGCTGAAACCGACAGGCAGTGTCTGTCGACCAAAGACAGGAAACTGTGACCTGGCAGAATACTGCACTGGCTTCTCTGCCTCCTGTCCGACTGACGCCTACACCCAGAATGGTCTGTCCTGCAACCGTGGAAAAGGATACTGCTACAATGGACAGTGTCCATCACGGCAGGAACACTGCAAGAGACTCTGGGGACCAGGTATTACACTAGTGAATTACGGTTTTGATTTAGATGTTCTTTGATATGTCAAGACTCTTACGTCTGCAGCTATCTTGTTTGCTATGATTTCTGTTTAGATGCTGACGTAGCTCCAGATGCTTGTTTCTACAAGCATGGAAACTGCAGAAAGACACTGTTTAGCCAAAGATGTTCAAACCGGTATGTAATCAAAAGCCATAACAGCACTGTAATGCGTATTTATTGATAGTGTGGTATCGTTGGTATCATTGCTTTGTGGTCTTTGATTACAGAGATCAATCCTGTGGGACACTGTTCTGCTCCGGAGGCTGGGAGTTTCCAGTGACATCCAGGAAGTCCTTCTACAAAGTAGGAAATGGAGACATATGCAATGAGGCAACTATGAACCCTGAAGATAACTACCCTGCAGATCTGGGCATGGTGCCTGTTGGGACTAAATGTGGCACCAACATGGTAAGAAAACAGCCCAGGTTGCTGTTAGCAGTTAGCATCAAAACACCTTTGTGGACTCCAGATGAATGAACTGTGTCAATGTCTTTCAGGTATGTTACAATCAACGGTGTCAAGACATCCAAAACATAAAAGTGTACGGAACAAATGACTGCTCAGCCAAATGCAACAACCACGGGGTGAGAAATCTGTTACCCTCACAACACTTTGGGGCGCTATATCGCCATGATGACATAACTGACTGTGAGTGTGATCTCTGGCAGGTTTGTAACCATGAGACTAAGTGCCACTGCGACCCTGGCTGGGCCCCACCTTTCTGCAATGTGGAGCAGTCTGAACTCCCTGAAGGTATAGTACAAGTCTTTATATGCTTGAACTTTTGATTGCCATGCTTTACACATGGCTGTGTGTGTGTCTGTTCCTCTTCTGCTCTGTTTTTCACCAGGATTTAATACTTGAAATATATCTCTCATGGACTCAAACAAATGTGCTCTGTTCTCATGAACACTAATTTAATGGAATTCCCCAGTCAGTTGGTACAAATGCAGTAATCGTGTTACAGTGCATTTCGTATCCTGAGCGAGTGACGTACTCTGTAACGTGCTCATCCCTGAAGGAATATTGTCACAATCAGTGTGTGTTTGTTTGTGTGCACAGATGCAGGTCTGGTGGTGTTTATTGTGTCACTGGTGGTCGGCTTACTCCTGCTGTCGGTTCTGGTTATTGCGAGTTTGATGTGCTGCATCAAAAAAAGGCGACCTGCAAAGAGGTACAGAAAATTATTTAAAAAATATTCATTTCTTTCAGTCTCTGTTTGATCACTATGACCACATAGACATTTCCATCCTGTCCATTCTTTAATTTTAGCGTCTGTGTGTATTTCTTCTTAGATGCCTCCAGTCTACCTCAGGACAATCCAACCCGTTGTTTCGGTCAAGCGGTGGTGCACGAGGCAGCCCTCGTCTCGGGTCCACACACATCAGCCAGCCTACATTTGTGGAATCGTCAGCCACTCAAGTCTGCAAACCTCTGTCCTCTGCTACTGCCAGACCGCATACTGGAGCACTGAAGCCCAGCAGAGCAGCTCCAGTGGTGAGCTTCCAATACACAATGACAACGGATGAGCTCCAGGGATATTCTAAATCATTAACAGGCCATCATTGTTATAAAGCTGCAAAACCCAGTAAGATTTATGGTTAAAAAAAGACTAATCAAGCTTTCACCTTCACTAATCTCTGATGTTGTCTCTTACAGCCACCTAAGAAATTGTCAGCTGTACCCCTGTACCAGGTAATCTGATCTGCTGTTTTGCCTTCACTTAAATGTAGCGTTGTTTATGTGTAGTGTTGCAGTTCTTTTGTTTTGTTTTTTTTCTACTGTATTTCAACCAATAAATAACTGTTTTTCTTTAGGATGTGAGGCTGTTCATGCGGCCTGTTTCAAGCAAGCCAATCTTTGCTGAGGTAAAATTGCATATAGAAATGTCTTAATTTCTTTTTAAGGGCTCTAATAGTTTGCTTTGTTAAATTGTGTATCAATTGTTCTTTTAATTTTCTTGTCTCTTACTTTTCTTGTCAGAATAAGCCACTACCTCCATCCAGACCTCTGCCACCACTTGCAACAAAACCAGTAAGTGACATTGCAAGTAATTTTACCGACAATGTCCATATGTTAGCATGCACACGTTTAACTGTTCTTGCCATTACCACTTCTCTTGAAATATGAACATCTTCTCTCTAAGATCATGAAGCCAAAGCCTCCAATGCCTCCGGTGAAGCCAAAGCCATCTGCAGTCCGGTCTCCGCTGCCACACACTCAGCTGGTATGTATTCAGATGGCAGCAGATTCAATCTGACTTTCCTAAATCCTCCAAATCCTGGCAGCTGGTACTCAGACATTCCTTCTGTTATTCAAGGCATTTATGTTTATAAAGATGTCTGTGGTTTTGGACATTATCCCAACATCACAGTGTAATGAGCATGCAGTGGCTCGGTGTTGGTGAGTTAGTACGCACATAAACTTCTCCTGGCCACCACTGAATACCTAAAAAACATATGACGTTTGTTAACAGTACTTGTTTTTTCTAGCTTGCAGGGAGAGCTGCCCTGATGCCCTCCAGCAGGCCCAGATGACAGAGGGAATAATTCAGCCTGGTGTAGACACTGAGATCCTCTGACTGAGGACATTGTTGTTGTCACACCCACGAAGGACCTAGAAATCCTCTCAGGCAGCGCTTGTCTGGTTTAAAGTGGAAGCAAGATCCACTGAAGGATCGTCAATAATAAGTGACAGAGCTTTTCTGTCAATGCTCTCCCTGAGGATTACCGCCGTCTGTGTCTTGGTTATGTAAGCCATCAGTATGTTGATTGCGAAACCTGAAGCCGCGATTGACAGACTCAACTTCATGTGCTTTATAAATGACAAATGGCTATGCTGCCATGATGATCTGTTTTGTATTTTTAAGGGAAATGTCTCTCTTCCTTGATACTTGGAGACGTGAATACTTAATGAGGCAATTGCACTATTGTTGATGCTGTAAACTGTTTTACTGCTCCCTCACACAGGTTTTGGTACTTCTTTTAAAAGGAATAATGCTGTTAAGGGATTTTAAAATGTGGCACCAACGTGGGCACTTTACAAATTGTTTTAATTTAGGAAACACCACAAAAGTTCTGACTTTTTCTTGAACATGTTTGTACTAACCTCGGTATGCTTGACATTGGGAGACTGCATTTTTACACGCCGCTGTTTTGTTGATTTGATACGTGTTGGTTGCAGCCTAATTCTGCAAGGGATTTTATATTGCATATTATATGCAGCAGGCAGAGTCCATCACTCATAATGCCCATGATTGTGGTATTTCCTTACAGTGGTGATTCTGATTGATTTATCCTGCAAGCTTTTAAATGCAACTTAATTTGAACTGTTCCTATTTATTGAGATCTCTTTTTTTTTTGTCTGTAAAATGGAGCAATAACAATAAAAGTGAATCACCCCAATCACACGATCAGTGTTGCAGTCATTTATCACCCAGAGGCCGTAATCTGTATTGCAGTAGTTAATTAGCGTTTGCCTAACAACGCCATAAACAACAACCTGTTGTGAAGTGACGCTAACAAGCTAATAGCTAACTCAGTTGAGCAGTTTGGGTCTTTGAAAACATATGTCGCTTGAAGAATAATGGACCGAGAACTGAACGAAGATGAACTGCAGCATCTGTACGCATGGATAGACAAAATATCTCTGTCCCGGCCCAAGAGACACATCACCCGAGACTTCAGCGACGGAGGTATAAGTTAGCGTTTGGCTTTGCTCGCACTCCACAGGGAGGTGAAGCAGCAGGAGTAATATGACCTGTTTCGTTTATCAGCTTACATGTCTTGTTTGTTTATGTATTTACTTGAACTGACTCCGTGTCTCTGATGAACCCTCTGCAGTGATGGCTGCAGAGGTTGTCAAATATTTCTTCCCAAAGCTCGTTGACCTGCACAACTATACTGCAACAAACTCCACACAGCAGAAGCTCAGTAACTGGAACCTTCTCAACAGGCAAGAATAATCATCGTTTTTATTTATTATTAAATATAGGTTGTGAAAAGGAAGGAAGGTGTCTGCATGAAGGCCACACAGCCACTGCCCCTGAGTAGGAAATATTCACATTTTCACAATCTGACTTTGTCAATATGTCCACATTGCTCTCTAGAACATTCTTACACAAACACACACTCAACACAAAAGTTGGTGTCGCAATTGATATCACTTCCTCCGAATGACAGTAAATTGTGTTGTACTTTTCAGTAAAATGTTACAAACACTGAGGCAGAACTTCTGTTGAGCACTATCGAGGGCCTCTGCATCTGGTCATGAGAACTAATCCAACCCACACCCACTCATCCTCTCCCAGGCCAGTGATGTGGCACATAGCCAGCTAGAGTTTATGGCTCTTCACTGTAAACAAATTGGCACCTTTTGCGTTTATCATCACCAGGCTTCATCATAGGTTAAACCTGCTGGAAGTCATTTTGTTTTGTATAGGTTATTTATTAGTTATTCATTATTTTTATTAGAAACATCTGTGTTTTTTTTCTGTGAACAGGAAGGTGTTTTCCAAGCTGAACTTTCACGTGCCTGAGGACACAGTGAAGAGGATTGTACTGAGCACTGCAGGAGTGATAGAGCCTGTACTGAGCGCCCTCAGGGAGAAGATAGACAAGAAACTGGAGCACACTACAGATGTGTGTACTGTGTGTCTATGTGTGTGTGTGTGCACTCAGAGACATACATAGCATAAGTCCCTTCTCCTCTATGTGAAGGCTAAGTACAAAATAAATAGTTACTGTGGTCCTCTGTCTTCCATTGTTGCTAGAAAAATAACCACTGAACACATTTTTCCTCTGAACTCAGGATTTGGAATACTATAACACCAGAGACCAGGAGGAACCTCACGCAGGTAGTTATTCTGTGATTGAATGTACACAAAACCTCGATCCACACATTTGTAACAACTTTATCCTCCGACCGACATGTCTATTGCCATATTTGACATTACATTACATCACAGAACTTACAACAAGAAGATCATGTGATTAAGTCAGTGGAATAGGGACTTCAAATAGATTACAGAAACATAGACTGCTGAATTAACAAGAATGTTATGACCGTGTTTTGACCGCACGCCTCGTGCATGATATGTCCTTATGTGTCATTTGTGAAGTGTGATAGCTGACACAGTCAGTCTGTAACCTTTACTGAAGCTGCACAGTCTTAAATGTGCCTTTTGTTTTTGCACAGGGAGGGGTAATTTTAGACTATTTTAATAGTGCTGTATCTACTGGTCAGATGACAAATACAAAATCAGCATATTCAAGACACACTGAGGTGTTATTTTGTGTCCGAGAGGATTGTTTGGTGACTGATGTGAAGGCTGATTCTGCCTCTGGAATCATATTATTTCCAAGATCTTCTCTACTTCCTTCCCTCTCCAGCCTGTCCTATTATTGTCAGCATTTGTGTCCTGCTCACATCTCTGTGTTAATGCTAATCTTTCCCACAGATAGCAGCGACCACACAGAGACACAGACATACCTACATTTAACAGCATCAGACAGGACAGATTAGAGAATGCCACCACCTTTAGGGAGTGAATCGGTGACATGTCTTTTTTCTGTTTCCCACACCTCATCTGTCCCTGAAACAACCCTGTAAAGCTGACCTCAGGCCAGTGCCTCCTCCCTTTGCTCTTTCCTCTTCCATCTACTCCCCATCCGCTATCAGACACACAGCCCAGGTCTTCATATCAGCTCCCAACATCACCAGATGGCCTTTATCACTAGATTGAGCTCAGCACTGCAGGACTTAAAGGCCTCCTCATTTTTCTCTTTTCTCCATCTTCTAATCTTACTTCCCTGTTTTCTCCCTCTTTCTGCTTACGGTCATCGCCTATCTGCCTCCTATCCTCCTATCCTCCTCCCTTTGCCCTAGTTGTGTCCGTAAGATTTATTGGATGAGTCCCTTAAGGTTTCTAACAACTGCAGAGTTTCTAGTTACCATGTTGTGTTCACATTATAGTTGGAGAAATGTTATAGTTTTGTTTTGTTGTCTTCAGAAATTCGTCAGACTGAAGAGATACGTGTGCCTCAGATGGCAGGAGAGACGATAAAAGATGAAAAGAGCAGAATAAAAAAAGGGTATAACCAAAAATGTTTGCTTTTAATATGACTTAAATGAATCAAAAGCAGTGCTCCTAATATTAATGTGTCTTCTGCTTTTTTATTGGATAGTAAACCGCAGCACACAGCGCAGTTTTACCCAGACATGGACCCTACTTTACGACTACTTCTGCATGAAAAAGAGCAAGCTGCCATGGCTTTGCAGGAGACTGTGGAGGTACACACACACACACACACACACACACACACACACACACGCACCAATCCTGGAAACACTCGGATGACTGTTAGAACATCTGCAAACAAAGTCGTCTTCCGTTTTTATTTCCTGTAGAGGAAGCGCTTTGTCATAAATGTAATATTGTTGCAGGTGTGTGTGTGTGTGTGTGTCTGTGTGTGTGTGTGTGTCTGTGTGTGTGTGTGAGAGAGAGAGAGAGAGACATTTAGATGTGTGATACATATGCGTCATAAGCTGTGTCAGCAGTGGTCAGTGAGTCAGTATCTGTTCAGCGGATATGACTTTTTTTCTTCTCCGCCTGTGGCCACATCTGCATGTTAGGAAAGAATACTGACACAGATGTGCAACATCTCCTTTTGCTCCTTGAGGAAGTGTTCATCAGTGAGATGATTCACAGTTTTAGAAATGAACCTCACCTAGTTTAACCATATCCTTTTGCATGTGTGTGTGTGTGTGTGTGTGTGTGTAGATCCTGCAGATGAAAGTGAACAGGTTAGAGCACCTTGTTCACTTGAAGGACATGCGTATTGAAGATCTAATGCGGCATCTGGAGACATACAAAGCAAAAGGAAATACACGCTAACATGAAAAGTGTAGGTTTCAAGAGGATGTATCTAATTTGCAGCTATTTTTGCAGATATCGCATATTACGTCTTTGTGTTTAAATCTTAGCAAATGAGAATCTACTATAAATGGTTTATGAGAATTTGAGTTGTTGATAGTTGTTTCTTTGTGAGGAGTGTGTAGAATGTGATTTTCAATTGTTTATGTATCTACCGTCATCTGTGACCTTCTGTGCCTTTACACAGCCTATGACCTCTGACCTCAAAGTGCTCAATAAATCAACTAACCTCTTTAACATTCCAAATTGTCTTTTTTAACATGACAGAGTGTAGCAAATCAGCGGAGATGAAATGAACCAAACAAAATGATATGCGGTGTTAGGTTTATACACTATGACTGTCACTCTATCACTGGCCAAGTCTAAAATTACACATCATTCATTTTCTATGCAACTCTTGTTCCTGTCATGACACAAGTGTGAAGTTTTTGTCAAAGATAGACCGCGGTTATCGATGACTTAATTTTCCACTGTTTCGAGCATAATTTTCAGAATACATGCAGATGACCAAATATAGTAAACCCCAGCTGACACGCATCACAGCCTGTGTTCTGTCTGTTGAAATATAAAGCTCACTTCCCTTTCTGAAGTATCAGGTCATGTTGGGCAAGTTGCTCCATGTTGTCCGTCAGTGTTTGTCTGTCCCTGCGTAGTCTTTGATCCTGCCCCCTCTGTTGGTGTAGAACAACAAGAGACAGGCGACCTGCTGAGCTGTATCAGGATCTGCTGATCTTCTTCAGCTGCCTGCTGCTGTGACTGAGCTCTGTCATGCTGATCATCTTCATACCACCTAATCAATCACCATTATCAGGCTTACAGCAATATAACACCGAGGTACAAATCTCACATGTCTTTCATCACTCCAAGCGAGGTGGCGAGTTAGTGAACAACTAGTTGGCAAGCTAACCACCGGCATGTTAGTCACTCAGAACAGCTCCCCAAGCTTCTTTCTGTTTAGTCTGTACTGGGCTCTTTATTCTAGTTTATTCAGAAGACAGCATCGACTCCTGTCTTCTAACTGCCTCAACCCATTCCTCTTTTGTGGAGCAGCTTATGCTCCAATAGAGTACGTTAAATAAAAGTGGATGGTGAGACACAGCTTATCAGCTAAGACAGCTTCCTCCATTTTGGACTATGTCCCTTCAAAGGTCAGCACTGTCAAGGCAGCTTTCTATTGGTCAATTGTGGGAAAATGTAGGACTAAAAGTTCACACACAGACCCCTTCACCTATTTAAAAAAAACAGTTTTACGTGGTGTGACCAGGCCTTAACTCAAGGTAAGATATTTTCTCAGAACAAAGCCCCATCCAGAGCTAAAGAAGACATAATACAGATGTTGTAAAAGGCTGAGAGGAAGCCTACTCTGACCTTTATATGTAAATATGTTGTACTGCCCCTTTAAAGGTTGACTCATTATTCCCAACAGGAGAACAAACAAGAACAAAGCACAAATAGGTTGATCAAAACATTCCTAAATGACACATATCATGCAACACAGAATTAGGTTTAGAGCCTTTTTTAGCTGACTCGTGAAATGAGCATCCATCCTGAGGGTCACCACAGAAATGTAGAGGAGAAAAGGGCTGAGAAATAGCAACGCTAATGTTCTTTGTATGAGTGTGTGTTGTGCACCAACAACACACACATAGGATAGGAATGTGAGAGAAAGCTGCAGAGCAGAGCAGCTACTGATGATGGCGCTGACTGCAGCTGATGAACCGTATTCTGCTGTTCGGGGAGTAGATTCAGAGTCAGAGGCCTTCACTCGGAGATGAGGGACCACACCCTCGTATCTCTGGGGAGGGACAGATCCAGGGAGGAGTCGAGGCTAGAAAGATCATGCAGGATCTGATGATCAGGGACAAAAGGAAGGAAAGTGAAGCGCTGGCTGATCCAGGAAGCAGCAAACGTGACCTCGACACCACTTCCTGGGAAGGGGAGGGGCTTTAAACTCGCTGGCTTTGCACCCCTGGCACCAAAATCAGACCATTAAAATGAGCCCAGACATCCACAAAAAAAACAGCTCTTCAGTTAAGTAAACAAGATGAGGATTAGTGAAGATTATTTACACTCAGAAACGCATGCTTTGTGATCATATATTTCTCACAAATTCAGGAAAAAACAGATCTGGGGGGCAGTCTATAACGAAGCACCCTCCTTCGGAAAAAGAAAGACTGATGGTTTGTCTGTGACAGGATCTGTAAGGTCTGAGAGGTCATAAGAGGAAGCTATCCCTCATCTGGTTATTCAGACAGTGGTCACACACATACACACACACACTGTGACTGCTTCCTGGAAAGCCTTTGTGAACAGCTGACTGGCCTTGCTGAGGGCAGGACTTGAGGTTTAGAGTCTCTTGGGATGACCATTTTACAGACTCGTCAGACAAACATGTGTGTTAGAACAGGGATTGTGATGGATTGTGTATGTATATTCAGTAAACGTTCACTGAATCATCCTTGTGTCACCACAACCACCCAGCCATCTAAATAAGTGACTAGCCAACACATGCACATGGTATGAATTCTTACTTAACTGAAATATTTGGTGGAATAAATGAAAAATAAGATTTTGAGCTTGTGAAGCGTTCTTCAGAAATAATAACAATCACCAATTGTAAACCGTTGAAAAACATCTAAACTGTATAGATTTGTTTGTGAATGTATAGAAAACAATATGTATTCCCTACAGTGAAAACCAGAAAATCCAAACATGTAACTTCAGTGCATGTGGAGTTTAGGTGTCCCACAGAATATGGGAACTTTGAGTTTCACTTTAGTTTTCTTCTTCTGATCTGTGCACATATATCAGCAATGTGTTCCTCCGTCATTGTGTAACCTCTCAGCTGATTTCATTTGTGCACAAGCTTTATTTCATATATATTTTATTCACATTTCTCTCAACATGTTGCCCGCTCCATATCCAACTGACCCTTAATTGAGCCCATACTTCAGTGCTTATGCTTAGTTAAACTTATCTCATTTGTACTTCAATCGCCACTTGGTAAAAATCTGTCTGTGATTTAAGCAGAGCATTTAGTGTTTAACACGGTGTTAGCTTTCCTCCTGCTGGCATCCACGTGTAATGCACAACATCCACACACACACACACACACACACACACAAAGCAGCGCTGCTGGAGAAGAGAGGTACCAAAATAGGTTTTATTTTACATAAGAACATTGTCAAAACTTGAAAACATTTTTGCATATAAACCTTTTAGAACAAGGAGACAATGTTTGAATTTCACAGATTGTACAAAATGTCATTGACCCCCCCCCAAAAAAAAAATCATTGATTCATACTTTTGCATCTTTATTTAAACCCACCACCAAAGCAAATGCAGAACGCAGCCTTTAACCGCCATTCACAGGTCAAGTAAACATCACAACATCGGCCGAACACGAGTAGTTAGTCCACTGCTAGTTCAGTCTCAGATAAAGTCTGTGATGAGGCCGTACAGTTCAAGCTCTTTAAGAAGTCTCACAGTTAAGTTCAAATGGAGCTTGTTAGTTTAGAGGAATCACTGAATCTTACCTATTAACTTTTAAGGCTTGCATTCTGAAAAGTGGAAGTACTATATAAGAGAGCTGAACAAAATCCAAAAGCATCAAAACGTAGAATAGAAACTAGCACCAACTTGCATCTTACTGAAGCCAAAGCTTTGTCAACATTCATCTTTTAATAGAGCAACGCTGGAACTCATATTTCCACACAAAACTGATCAGAGATTAAACTAATCCTCACTTGAGAGTTAATACTGTAACTAGGAACTGTGTGCTGCTTGTGTTGCTGTTAAAATGATCTCGTTTAGCAGAGACTGAAAAAACGTTGCAGCCTATTAATTCTTGCATTACAGAAAAATGTAAACACTGACCATAGAAAGGAGACTTTGTTTATAATATTTATACTTTGACAGACCGACATGCTCATAATAATGTCTCAGATGTCACATCACATAACATCTTCAAATCAAATAGTTACTTTTTTGTTCCACCAGATTTTCAACTGTTTTTCTTGCACAATTGTCAATTTTTTTAAATTTTGAGGGTGTAAGCTCTGTCCAAACATTGAGCAGCTTTTTGTTCAAAATAAAAGTCAATTTCCTGAGAATTTACATTTCCTCACATGTGAATAAGCTGTATAGCAGAGTTGGCAGACAAATGCAGGCACTACTAATCATCTGAATCAAGCCCCTACTCGCCCTGATAATGAACAACAGATGGAGGAAGCTGTACTTCCTTCTTCACAAGAAATACAAACCATGACTTCCTCCTGTGGCACTGCTTTATTAATCCCCATATTAATTCACTTTTAATTATTAATCAACTTAAATGAGCTTTTAGAAGAGACCATCGGACTGACTTTCTCTTTCTCACAGTAAATGCCACAGCAGGTCTTAGTGCATCATCTCAAGTCTTCACTACAACTAACAGCAAACTACCACCAAGCTAACGGGAAATAAACCACATGACTACCACTCTGACACCACTGTATATGTACTATATCAACTGCAAACACTTAAGTATCTGGAGGATTGTATGCAACTTTATGCAAATTCAGGGACATTTTAACAAAGTCAGGCCACTTGTTTCTAGAAAGCTATCGTTTAAAAATAAAACTTTCACAGATCAGTTTTCATGTCTGTATGATTTCAGCCAACTGGAAATGACAAATATCTAACGCTCATAACTATTTTATGTTCATCCACAGGCAGCATTTAATTAGAGGTCCTCACATCCATTAATGTTGAGAACTCGTGGTTTAGTGTAAGAGAAGATAGCACAGAGATGACCTGCCCCACGATACACACTTACACAAACCAAAACTGCATTTAATTAATTAGTGTCACCTGTTAGCCTCCAGTTCAGCGCAACCAGAAATTAATTCTCAAAAATCATTTTTCATCACCCGCCTTGCATACAACAAACAAAATGAACGCAGCAAAGTTAAACACTGCACTGATTGCAAGCCAGTGTAAATTAGGGCGACTACTTGCTGTCTCCTTCCCAGGCATAAGCATTTATTATTGTTTGGATTTTTAACTATGGCATCATTCTTATTCCTAAAACTTGACTTCCTCAAAAGAATGGAAGGTAAAAAAAAAAAAAAACAACGTTCCCTTTTATCTCGCCTTCCCTAGCTCTCACTTCGGCTTGTCCTTAAATTTTCACACCCTTTCTTTGCCATTTAAATTTAAGACTGAAGTGCGTTATTCATCAAACTAGCTGAGACGCTATCCCACCCATCATCTCCAGTTCAGTGCTCCCCACCTCACAGACAACACAAGTCCTCGTCGGGTCCTCCTGGCCTTTGCAGAAGCACAGCGGTGGACTCATTGCCCCTCCTTTGTTTTTAGAAAGTCCGGTTGGTGAAGGGAGCGCACAGACTTCGGGGGGCTGTTGCCTCCCTCTACAAACATGTTCGGGATGTCCTGGCCAAAGTAGATCTTACTGTTGGCGGCTATGGCCTGGTACTTCATCAGCTCCATGTACTCTGGGGTTAACTTCATCTGTAGAGATTCAGAAGAAAGACAACAGCGCGTGAGGATTAGATTGAGGCCGGCTCATTATCAGAGCTCATCAGAATACTGGACTCCGTTAGAACCGCTTGCAGCCGATAAGCACAAACATGTTTGATATTGATTGACAACGTCAGTATTTTACCATAAGAGCCAACGAGAGAGACAAGCCGGAGCAGCCGACAGTGTTTCCAAGCAACACGATAATCTTAATAATATCCTGTAGTGTGGGATGAGCCATTATTCTGATTTTAGAACTGCTGTAGTCCGGTGTTTTAATGTGACAATGTACAGCATGGCTAAAAGTGAACGCAACACTGCTGCTGGCTTTTGGCTGTGGAGGTGGTTGATAACAACATTCAGAGAAAAGAGCTGAAAGTGTGACAGCACACTAGAATAGCCACATAGTCACTACACTGACCATGAGACGAGTCCATTAAGGGCTCAGCTCGGGGGACAACGACTAATCAATCATGACATGGTACGTCCCCTTTCTGTAATTCATCAGAGTAAACCATATACTTATACGGTTACAATGATTATATTGTAGCTTCCACAAATATACTTCCCAATATTCTAACTCTATCTGAAAGCCATTAGCTTAGATGTTGTGTGTGCGTTTGTCTTTTTTTACCGTGTTTGCGTCAGCAAACTTTGCAGCAGTGTAATACTCAGCATCAGCTCTGGCCTTCTCCCTCGCCAAATAGGCAGAGTCTGAAACAAAGAGACAGTGTTGAATGAGACGGACACATGGCGGACCAGTTCACCAGTCGCCAACCGCGAACAGGAATACACAAATCCATCTCAGAGGATTCTAACCCTCTATTTCAGAGATCCTCTTCTCCGTCTCTTTCTCCATCACCTTCTGTTGGAAATGGATCTCTGCTACCTGGGCCACTTTCTGAGCCTCTGGAGGACAGAAAAACATGCGAGTGTTAACAGATGGAGATAGCAGGGTTACACACGAGTGACTAAAAAGGGGGGGGGGGAAACCGCTAAAATTGTGACGACCGTCATGCAAATGAAAACTGATTTACTGATTTGGCCGATTTACAGTAAAACAGCAGCACATTTACCAATAATGGCCCTCTTTCTTTCGGTCTCGGCTTCCTTCTCCACCACCCTCTGAGTCTGAGCCGTTACCAACAGACGAGTCTTCTCTGCTTCCCTGCATACACAACAAAAGGTTCTCGCAATTATTGTATTTCCTGTGTGGTCTTCCTTGACTTGAGTGGGTGGGTAACAGAATGTGAAACGTGCACTAAGACTGTGCTACTAAGTACAGATTTACAAACTCACATGAGTTCAAAGTTCCTCCTGATAGATTCGGGGATCTTCGGCTTGGTAACACGGACCGCCTTCATCGGGATGTTGAAACCGTGCAGAGGAAAAGAGAGAAAAATAAATGTACCTTCAATCAATCAACATATTTCACAGTAAGCTGTTAGCTTTCAAGATAGAATTGGTCTACCGTCATGCGATGGTTGCGTTTCAATGCGTGTTTTTTGGGGCGACATGTTTATATTTAAAACAACAGTACCAGAGAGTATATCGGCATTGGCTCACAGCTCAAGCTGGATTTATAGTTGGTGCGACCTGTTATTTAAAAGGTAGTTGAATTGATTTTTTCCCCCTCAACCCACATTATGTGGAGACCCACCCTACACTGCTTCTAGTACTTGTTGCCTTCTTTACAGAATTAGATTAAGTTTTTTGCGGATGAACAATATTGGTGGAAGGTTGGTAAGTTTATGATTTCAACTCTGATGTGGATGTTTTCATGAGGATGGCAGCTTTCTTGAAACCTGACCCACCATTGAAAAGGGCAGGCACTAAAAAAAAAAAAAAGAATACTTGGCAGGTGATTGGATGAACCATCTGTCAATCAAACTCTTGCTGAAGCCAGTCGGGAGAAGAGACAAAACATTTAGGTTTTGAACAAACAGCCTCTCCGTCTCCTCGTGCCATCACCTAAACCACTGCCGTGTTTAGGAGACTACTGCAAATACTACGATGTAATCTCGGTTTACGTTCTTTCCTTCACTGTGATAGAGCGCAGCAATCGCATCGACAAGGTCTGCAGCGTAAATTGCGAGATGTTTGTTACCGATAAGGAAAAGACTGCTACTTCTTTCTTCTACTTCCTTAATGGCGTCTTCCCTCTGAACTATCTCCAGCAGCATCAGAGACACGAACGGCCCGAGCTGACCAATCACCGTCACTGTGACTTGAATGCCGGTCTTTCTACTTACTGCGTCCCTCGTTACGATGGTGTGTGTTTAAATACCTGTATTGTAAGCCCAGGCGCCATAGCAATAAGATCTTTCTGCAAAGCCGTCCTCAGGTTCTCGTCAATAATGTCTGCAAGACAAAAAACAGCCGCTGCTTGAATACACAACATGTTGTGTATAAAACAGAACACACAGCACAGCACCCCTAATTGCCATTTATGTGTAGCATTAAAACGAAGCAATGCCGTCTGTTTTAATAGACGGCTATATTCTCTATTGCCACAGCAGATAAAGCGTACTCACCAAATAACTCAATGTAGACCTCCTGTAGTGTGTGCACACTGCAGAACTGATTGAGTTCATGGTGAATCTTGTTGAATATTAGAGTTTTGTCATAGTCAGCCGTGTAGTTCCTCACAATTTCCACCACTGCAAATAAACGAACAAAGGCAAGTGTTGTTGTAACGGCACAAACAGCTGGCAGCGTTCAATCAGATGAGGAAGCTTAGCGATGAAAATGATGGGACATGTTGTACCTGCTACAGGGACCAGCATGTTAACAACTTCTATTCTGTCAAAATAGATCATCACACCCCCGCTGTAAAGAAAAGACAAATGTTACTCTTAATGTTTAATACATGATGATTTTCATGACTTGATCATCAATAAGCTCGGTGTTACCTCGTTCCACAAGGCACATTCTTGATCTCATCAGTTTGGAGAGTGGTCTGAAGCACAGAAATTAAATAACGATCACATAATCTGATAATAATAAAGATTATTCTCCAACAACACAGGCTGTTTATAAACATGTAGTGGGATTTAACATGAGCATTTTTTTCAAGTTTCCTGTTACTAGTTTATAAAAAAAAACAACCTAGTAGATAAAGTAGTGCGTGCTTGTTTTAAGTTAAGCTGTGTCAATAATACACACATTATTATATACAATATTTCCTGGAATTTCACCTTTCATGCAAACGAATGTGAGCATCGATTTAATGTGATTTTCAATGGATTTTAGAGTTAATGGTAAAAACAAACAAACAAAAAACAACCAGTTGCTGTTGTGCTGGTCACAGCTGATGAGGATCCAAACAACCTGAATACTATTGTAATTACTATAATATGTTAGCTAAAAAAAACTCAATGACATGAACCCTAAAACAATGATATTATAATTGTACTTATTAGAATTAAAAATATTAAATTCTATGCATATTTAACAGCACAACAAGCGGTGCATTAACTTGGTGTAAAATAAAGCCACCGCAGCCATGGTTGAATGGAAACTGTTTGCACGCTGCAGCTGATGTATTTATAGAAGATCCCATTCTGGTTTTTTATGCATCAGCACCTTCTGGTTGACTCTTACATTGCACAGGCCTCTGCTAACAGGCTAAGCTCCCGGGCTGAGAGGTACGTTTACCTGCACTGATCTGTAAGTGGTAATGAAAGGCAGCATAATGTGATATCCGGGACCGTTGGGAGACGTCAGCAATGCCCCACCCCTAAAACAAATACAAACAAATTATTTGGTCGGACTTCTTAACATTAGATGAACTACTGACGATATGTATAGAGGGTGGAGAAAAAGAAAAGGACTTAAAGTTGTTTAATCAGGTGTAACAGAAAAGTATGAGGGTGTAGTTGAAAATCTTTGCATTAAATCACAGGGTATCCCTGCTTTGTCCAACTCGTGAACACAGTCAACAAGTAAGGCCTTATATCTACGTTACATCCCATTTATTATGTTGTAGTCGGGAAGTTAAATGTAATTCCCTCAAGGTCTAACCTTTGGGACCAGTGAAGTGTAATCTTAATCACTGTTGTGGATCAGTCTGTGTAACAATTGAATAATTTGTACAAATGCACACACTTGTAGGAGCACCTGTGATGCTCCAGTCTGGACAATCCTGAGCTAAACTGTTTGCCAAAGGCTTCTCTTTTCTCTCTCTGTGGTGTAACCGGTTTAGAGCATGCAAGCCTAAATATCCCAGATCATATTTCCATATCCATACAAAATGTATATTTATCATCAGGATATAACATGTCATCCATATTCTCAGTATATAGGTGCAATGTTTGGGTAAGGGTTAGTGTTTTGATACCTGTAGTACACAGCAAGGTGTCCTTCTTCTATCTTGTGAATGGAGGAGTGCAACATGATGGCCATCACTCCCGCGATTGCTCCAAATATTGCCCCTACGTGCGGCATCGTCATCCTTGCTAGTACTGACCTACAGGCATAGAAAAAATACACATAAGCATACTGAAATATTTATACAACAACATGTACTCGGGGCACCTTTAGACCTGTGGTCAGACCGTCACTGTAAATGTCAGCAGCAGTACACACAGTGTTTAGTGTAAACCAAGCTAAAACTAAAGCAGTGATGAAGGTAATGAAGGTTTTAATGTTTATTAACTGGATGCTCAAAACTTGACGGTCTTAAACACTGTAGTTTGTATTGTATTGCATTATACTGGGAGGTAAATCTAACATTTAGTCTATCCTCAAATGGAGTGGACAAACATTTAGAAAATATTATATACCTCAAAATTATTATTTTTTAAAAAGATATAAAATGGGTAGAAAGAGTATTTTTAACGTATTTTCACTGAGCTTTGTTTGACAAACTTTGCAAGGGGTGCATATAGATATTTAATTGAAAACTCTAGTATTACAGAATTTAACTGCATATTTGTTAGCAAAGCAAGAATAAGAAAATACTCTGTAAGTGATTGATTGGTTGTTTCGCTTTTAAACTAACCGTTCATTATACAGACGTTACACAGCTTGTTATATTATATTTTGAGTCAGTTAGCTTCACCAGACTGAGCCAGGAGAGCCTGACTGTAACACCGTTAAGTTTAACCCAGGTCAAAAGCGTTATTAAGTAAACACACTCCGCAGTCACTGAAAGTAGTTCATTTATACAGCTAAGATCAGGTTTATGGTTAACGTGTATGTGACAGCAAGTGTTAACCCTGTAGTGAAGGTTTAAACCGTTAGCGTAGTATGTCATGATAACGGTACCGAGCAATGCACGATCACGAGCGGAGTGTTCAACAGCTAACGTTAACAAACACGATTAGCTACCATTAGCTTGTAGAATCAGGCTACTTGTAAGGAAGATAGCAAGTAGCTAGTTCCTCTGTCAACACATTAAGCAACGTGTTTGTACCACAGATTCGTCTCCTTCAACAAAACTCATTTAGTTCACAATATGAAAAGGCTGACACGCCACTCGTTCTGTAACGATAACATAGATTAGGTTAGATAGCTAACGTTAGCTAGCTAGCTCTCATTATCGGGTATCGGAAGTCAGCCACTCCGTCAGTGTCCTGCAGCTAACAGCTAGCTCAAATGTTAACATTAGCTTGTTATGCTGCAAGCGTAAGCCCAACGAGTTAACTCACCTGACACAACGCTGGAATAAAATCAATGTGTAAGCGTAAGAATAGATGTCTGGTTTATGCTAAATAAAAGTACCACTGTATTGAATCGTATCTTTCTGGTCTAATCATTGAACGTCCCCTCACCCCGCCTCCGACAGGTTACGCTCTCGCTTTTACTTGGTACGTGATGCTGCCTTCAGGGGCTGTCGGAAATAATGACATTCATTTAGTCCAACTATTTGTTTAGTATAAATAAATTAAATTAAATGTGTCCTTTAAATATTCAGATGGCAATAATGTCTTGAGAGCTTTAATTCTGCCTTAATATTAACGTACAGTGGACTTAAAATTGGTATTTTATATATGACATGTTTTATTATTTAAAAAGCAGGAAGTATTGAAATGCCAAATGTTTTTTGATTTATTTTATGTTATCATAAAAACATATTTCCCTTCTGTTGTTAGATTATGAATAAACAAAGTAGAGAGTAGTATAACAATACCTAGGTGGTCCATGGGAATATTGGATAAATTGTGAATCGAAATTAATGTGTGGGACAAACATTGATGCTAAATTTTGGATATTTATATATTAGTAGATTTTAGTATATTATGTGAAAGGGAAGGCAGACTGCCACGTGCATCGTTATCTATCTATCTAAATATAGATAGATAAATATATACACACACACAAATTGTGTTTCAGTGTCTGGTATCATCGCAAATTAGTACACTACAGTACTTACTAATATATTCACTGAACTGTGAAAAGTCTGCCTGCTTAGCCCAGACGATGGTTTAAGTGTGAAAACCACATATTAAAGAACAATGTGGGCTTAATGATGGAGGTCAGTATATGAGCTAAACAATAGGATATTGATTCACTTACTATATTGATTTTGCAACGTTTCAAATAAATCTTCCACAGATGACAGGACTGTATACTGATGTTCTTCCTCCTTTAATGAAAAATGAAAGATACTATTCGGCTGAAGTATGTCCTGACTAAATGCACTGCCTTTAACTGTGCCTGTTACTTGAATTTTGTCGTCTTCATTTCTATTGTATGCATGATGTTCTTCTTGTTGTTCTTGTCCTTGCCGTTTGCATTTCACCAGCTCCCAGGAGAACGTTGAACCCGGGGTCTTATAAACAAGTCATTTCCTGTATGTGTGTAGGCAGTTGTCTGGTCCACTGTGTGCATGTAAATAACCGGATACTTACAACTTTCACTTGAACAACACTTGAAGAGAAAAGACTAAACATGGTATGTGCCGTACATTTATAAACATTCCATCATGCATAGATTTTCAGCAGCAATGTTTGACTCTAATCAATATTACAAGTAAAATAAATAAGTCTTGGTTACAGCTAAAACTCAATAATATACATTTAAGTTAAAACATGAATAGCTTACCATGTCATGCTGTTGTATTCGAGCATTACATGTATGTAAAAAGACACAGTATGGAATCACAAAGCTTTCAGATAGTGTAACTCTGATAAGGCACTTGTTTACAGAATTCATCTCTAACTATTAACACCGAGTCTTTGGTCAGTTTCTACAGCTCCTGGGGTTGGGCCTTCACTGCTGTGTACTGAGTCCAGCTCCAGTCCAGATCCTGGAGGGAGAACAAACACGTTACTACTGGACTACCAAACACAACCTTCTCCATCTACTGGACAGGATCTGTTTACATGCATGAACGCACACTGCCTCACTCCTGTATACCCTACCATGACACTGTGCTTCATCTCCTGGGTGGCGTCTTGCAGCAGAGATGTTAGTTGACTCAGATAACGCTGATTATCATCCAGTAACTGATTAACAGTTTCACTGCAAAAGACAAAAGAGTGTTTGAATGTTTTTTTTCCCCCGGGGATTACCACCTCTGACCCAATACATGTCAGAATTGTTCACGTTCAAATTCACATACTACCAGTGTGCCAGAAAAAAGATCTATTATGTCCCAATACATAGTATGTCAAATGCAGTGTGCCAAAAATACCAGGAAGTCCCTCTGCATCCGGATATATGAGCAGGATGGTCAAAGTTCAAAGTGCACTGTTATGACAAAGTAGTATGTCCCAAATGAATGCAACAGTATGTACTTTGTAAGGGCAGCTGTAGTATGTACTGAAAGAAAAAAGAAAAAGTATGCGACGTTGGAATGCAGTGTTTATCTTCCAGGATTTGGGGGCTCCATACTAAAGTTTTTGGAAAACGCACAATTGTTGAAACTGACACTCAGAGAAAACAGAGCTTCAAGTTTCAACAACTCTAAAAACATGTTCTGCTTTGCACCTAATTTGCAATTAAACATGGCACCTTTTGCAACACACTGCTCACAGTTCACTACTTAAGACGCAGGAATCTGACATAAAGTCATTTGTTGGCCATTTCAAAACACAGAGGTAGGGGTAGACGACGTTGATGTGGGTGCTGTCCAGGGCTGGATACCTGACTCAAGGCGCTTCTTCCTTAAGTCTAGCCAGGGAAGCTACTGCCTGTGATGTTGATGAGGTCCTGGGGCCAGACTCAGCCAGTACTTTTCTTTCCTCTGTTTACTGTAGTCAATAGAGTACACAACACTAATGTATACTGTGTGTGCTGAGCACGCTGTACTGATTTGTTGTGAAGAAAAATAAAAAGGTTTTGTTTCAAAATGGCTCTGCAACAGTCTTGCGACCTGTCTAGGGTGTATCCTGTCAGCTGGGATCGGCTCCAGCCCCTCCGTGGTTAAAGATAATGGACGGATGGATGTTTCAAAATGTATTTGTGTTTCTGCACATGTATCTCTGCAGAATTCTCTTCATACAGATCGCTATTATTGAGACAAAGCAGAGTGTAGTTGGTTGGACAAAAATCTTTTAACATGAATAAAGTGTGTGTGCCATTTGGTGCGTAAGTTTGATTTTGAAAAATGTTTCTGTAGTTTTGAATGCAGCGCTTCATTTTGCAGGATGTATGAAGTGTTTAGCGCTTTGGGTTTGTGTTTTGCACAAAAAAAACATAACATACTGTCCTCAAGTCATTTGAATAGAGGGGAATATGAGCTACTCACTTTGAGGTGCATGGGGTGACCCCTTGTGGCAGCTTTTTGAATTGAACCAAACCCAGCAGCTGGTTTCAAAAGATCATTAAACTTGTACTGCTGCACAGTGTAGATTTAAACTCATCTTCTAAAAAAAACGACATGATGTTTTGTTGTGGCTATTCCCTTAACAGTGTTTTTCGGACACAACTGTGATGTATACTTGTGACTTACCCGTCAGTGGGTTGTTGCATTAGTGACTGTGATGGAGTATTGTTCTGGGCCTGAACACACAAACACACTCTGGATTAGCTGCAGTTTAATTTTACATTTAATACTGTACTGCAGAGCTTCACGCTCCTCAAACATCACTGATAGCGGAGCATATTTTCCGGAGTGCCATTCGTTATTTACTCACACAGGCAATCTTGAGGAGGTACCAGAACTCTTTCTGTCTCTTCATTTGCATCTGCATCACTGCGGCCTCTGCAGTTTTTATGTTCTCCACCGCCCTCTCCAACTTAGGGAACAAATCCACGATGCGTTGCTTACACACGAGAATTGTACTACAGGGGGAAAAAAAGAGAAAGATGAGGGAACACCACAAAAGACACACGGGGAACTGTTGAACAATATATCAGATGAACTGAGCTGTGCATGGTTGTATAAGTGTGTGTGGTTGTCTGTTTAGACTACTGGATGAATTACCTCAGGTGAGTGTACAAGTCTTTCAGCACTCTGTCCTGGGTCTGAACTGTTTGGACAATCATCTTCACCATGTCCGAGCTGTCACTGTAGCCATGTGTGGGGTCAGGACCTGTGCGAAAACACACACTTCAATGATCATCCATGTTCTATCATCTGACAGAGGCATGTAAACAAATACTACACGCCATCTTGCTATCCACAACGGCCACGCTGAGGAAGTCATTAAACAGAGGTGACCATCGTGAATGTATTTATTTGTTATACAGCTGAATTGTATCCATAGCATAATCAGATTCCACTGTAAGTGGCTATGAACAACACAAAGCTGGAGCCCCCGATAACTATCGTCTATTATTTTGAATGCGTCATGATTTGTACTTACTTTTGCATTTAGCTTTCAGTTGCTTGTAGAGTTCAATAGCTTTTACCTCACTGGAAACAAAAGCAAAGAGGACGACAACAGTCAGATGTTCATGTGTACATACATTGAAACAGTTTTTTCTTGCTGTAATCATTCCTCCTGTTCACACTGGCCATTAAATGATTCTTTCATTTTCATTTTCATTAAATGATTCAATCCAGTAAATCAGAATGTCTCAACATGTCTCAACTTAATAAAATCTTTTTAAAGTTAATTTGTCCCCGAATTCTTTGTATTTTAAATATGGCCACCTAACTATTGTTTTATAACAGACTTGAACAAATGTGAACTTATTTAAGGAAATGATCATGATGTGAATATAACAGAGACACTCACAGCTGTTCCATGACGTCCACCTGTCTCCTCGCAAATGGACTCCTCTGCAACTCCACAATCTCCGAATGCAGAGACAATATCTCTTCATCCAGATACCCCACGTCTGCAACCTACAAGCGGATAACACCATTAGCAGGCAGTGTTTTGAAATAACTGCAAGTTGACTTCACGACTGCTAATAAGTAACAACTGTCCTACCTTTGAGAACCCATCGGCCTTCTCTTCATTTTCCTGCCAGGTCTTCAACATTTTTTCCGAAGCTTCAGAAAAAACACACACACAACAACCACCACAGAGAGTTCACCAAAGGCTTCATTAAAAAGGACTTTAAATGATGTGTCCCAGCAGGAGATTAACATCCACTCACAGATGCCAATGTGTCTCTGCTTGGTGTACTGCTCAAGGTCATTCTGGATGCTGGTCTTAAAAATAGCCAGTTTGGCTCGGAGCTGCTGTGACTGGGAGAACAGCAGGTTCTTGTACCGTGTTAAGTTGGTGTTGTAGCGCAGCAGGCTCAGCCTACACATACACAAACACAAGGTAGGCAGATGTTTCATTGTGTGGGTGCACGCATGCATGCATGTGTGTGTGTGTGTGTGTGTGTGTGTGTGTGTGTGTGTGCACTTACATGGCAGCCCTCTGTCCCTGGTACAGACGAATGTAGTCCTCTTTCAGTCCGCAGATGTAGCTGACTGCTTCCCCCCACACCTTCCTCAGAGCAGACAGCGGGAGCTGCGTCTTCGTCTCCCTGACTGAGACAAAACAAAAACACCGATCAGACAACAAATTCAAAGAAGCTGCTATAACTTTTTAAGTATTTGGATCGTGCACGCAGACCAAAAACTCATTGCAAACGGAGGAGAACCTATAAAGTTGACACTGTCTGGCAGAGGTCTGGCCGTCAGCGGTCCAGAGTACTTGGTCAGGCTCTTATCGAACAGGAAGACTAAGGAGCTGTCCCAGCCTCGCTGGAAGCAGAGAGCGAATATCACTGTGAATACTGAAGCGTGTTAGTGGATCAAGTCTAGTATACGCTGAGGTTTAGACTTCCTCAAACATTTTCTTCCAGAGAAACCAAACAGGCTGGAAGCAAGCAACCGTCACGCACTCGTTCATACAGTCTGCGAACATGTTGTCAAACAATTTTTCACAAAAATACATTTACCTTATTTCATTTTGGGAGCTAAATGTTAATGTTAGGGAAAACAACTGAAAAAGAACTAATCCCATTTACCAGTGTAATGCAGACAAAACTTCACAACAAAAACAATATTTCTAAAATCTGCTGCTTATGTACTTGTGGCTGGGACATTTAATATCTTTGTTTATGTGTGTGTGTGTGTGTGTGTGTGTGTGTGTGTGTGTGTGTGTGTGTGTGTGTGTGTGTGTGTGTGTGTGTGTGTGTGTGTGTGTGTGTGTGTGTGTGTGTGTGTGTGTGCCACATACCAATCCCTCTGGCAGACAGTGTGCGGGCGGTCTGCGTGGGTCGAGGGAGATTCCCGTCTCCAGCAGCAGCTCTTGACTCAGCGGGGAGAGGTGTGTCTGAGTGTGTGTCTCCAGACGAAGCTGCAGGGAGTGTAAGCTCTCCTCAGCACCCAAAACCAAAGAGTGCAGCTGGGCCGACGTCATGTCCAACACATGAATCACCTGGGCAAAGAAAGGCACAAAGCCGGGCCGGTTGCTTCGCGTGCTGTCCTCAACTGGGATATATCAAACCATAAATGCAATCACTGAAGTCTTAATAAAGGTTCATATTATTAACCTTCAAGCTTAGAATATTCTGCAGAGCTGTGTAGCAGTTTGGCTTGTTTGTGTCAGGATCCAGCCCGCCACCACGCGTTGCAGCGTCCCACAGTAACAACATCTGCAGAAGGGACTCGACTGGTTCCAGCAGTGGCCTGTGAACACACACACACACACACACACACACACACACACACACACACACACACACACACACACACACACACACACACACACACACACACACACACACACACACACACACACACACACACACACACACACACACACACACACACACACACACAGGTTAGATGCAAGTTAGAATGAGGGCCGCTTGACTGGTTGGTTTGAAAAAGACTCTTTTCTTTGTGTCTACCTGCTGACATTGTTGGGATAAGGGAGATGTGTGGAGAATCGGACTTCTCCGTTCATGTCCTCTACTGCCATGATGTCGTTGGGACCTTTGTTCTTGACTTTACTCGTCCTACAAAAGAAGGCAAACGCGCAAAAAGAGGGAACTGAAAATAAAGCCGACAGATTAAAAACTAGACCCATAAAATGTTCCAAACATTCAGAAAAGAAATCTGCATACTTGGTTGTTGAAATGTTACATTCCCTAAATGTGTGTATTAATGTCATGTGTACGACCAGATCCTTTAGAAAACAGACTGCTATGTGGACTCACCATTGAACAGGCTGCATGTGGTGTAAAAAGGGGCGAAAACCACAAGTGCATTCAAAGATCACTGTCCCAAAGCTCCAGTAGTCCACCGTTACAGTGTAGGGTTTACTCTCAAACAGCTCTGGAGCCTGGCACACATACAGTACAGATAGATTCATATAACAGGGGTTGATTGAAAAACAACAACATTGCTTGCTGATGCAACACTTACCAGATACTGGAGAGTTCCAACAAAGGATGTACAGAGACTGCCCTGATCTAGGTCTTTTGCATAACCCAGATCTATTATTTTATGAACAAGCTGGAGGAAAACACAATTTCGTAATGAGAGCAAGGCACAGAAAACCATATGATATATTAAATTGAAGATTACACAGGCTGCATGCATGAAAAAAAGGAAATTAATTTACCTTCCCACCAATCTCCTGCAGAACAATGTTCTCTGGCTTTAGGTCTCTGTGAATGATCTTATTTTCATGGAGATATTGGATACCAGCGCCTGTGTTTGTAAAACAAAAATCATTCCATAAACATTCATGCATCAACATGTGATAACAATGACTTTTGTCAAAGTAAAAGCTGAGGGAAACTTTACCAATGTCACTGAGCAGCGACAGGACTTCACTCTCCTTTAGTCCACAGCAGTTTTCTGGTTTATTCAAAACCTAAATAACGATGTACAGAGGTTAACAGTGCCATGTTTGGAAAGAAAACAAACTGTATGGGGTTTGAAGAAAATACCCACTTGGTACCTTGCGTAGGTCTCCTCTTGAGCAGTACTCCATGGCCAACAGGGGCAAGTCATTTAAAGCAATGGAGCTCAACTCCTCTGGAATTTCTCTGGCCTGAACAACGTTCACATGATTCAGCCTAGAACAGAGAGAAAGACAAACATGCAGCGCTGGTTTGACAGGAAGAAAATGCACAGCGGGGTTTGTTCACAGGCTGCTTTTTGAACACAAGTGGAGGATTTACACTCACTTCTTCATGATCTGAATCTCTCTGCCCCAGCGGTCTTTGTTCTTGGAGTTCAGCTCCAGGCGACAAAGTTTCACCGCAATCTTCTCTCCCAACTCCTGCTCCAAACACAGACAGGGAATAAAAGCGAGCCAAAAACACACCTGGGTCCGAGGTTTAGGTTGCATTCAGATGCATTCAGACTTACGAGGTGCTGGTACAGGTAGACGTGCCCAAAGCCTCCCGTCCCGAGTCTCTCCTTCATCTCCCAGGAGCCACACAGCTGGCTCTGTTTCAGTGCAGTCCGCTCCATAGTGTGAGGGGTCCTGGAGCCGCTGGGGAACGCAGACCTCGGCTACAAAGACCAAAAACACAAGATGTGTCACTGTCCAGAAAACATTATGGACCACACTGTGGATCTTCATCAAGGCTCCTGTTTACATTACAGCATTCACACATCTGTCTCTATGCATCTGCAGGGGAAGGTGTTACTGAACAGTTAATTATCATTATTAATCATCCTCTTATAGCTGCTTTTAGTGTTATTGTGTTACAGTGACCTATAGGGAAGCATAGAGACATACAGTAGCGTTAGCTGTCCTTAAGAGCCTTTTGTTGTTATTGGATAGTCAATGTTACAATATTAGGATCAGGGAAGGTAAATAAATCAAAGACAGGTTAACTACGTTGATAAAATAGTCTACTAAAGACAACATCTCGCTCTACAAACATCACAAACTCACCAGGAGGTCAGAGTCGACAGATCACTGTTAGCTTACTTTGGATGTCAGAACATTGTTGCTTCAAAGTTAGCTAACCGTGTAGTCCACGGCTCGTTTTTGTTATTTAGTGTTCAAGCAAGTCTGTTGAGCCGGCGAAAATATACCTTAACCCATTACAGTCCATCAAACACGGCTTAAAAGTTAAAGTTTATCTTGTGTTTTGTTGTAGTTTTGAGTGGAAAGCTGCTCGATATCTGCGCAAAGTGAAAGTGTATGCTGACAGACAGACGTTGTTTCTGCGCATGCGTGTCTGGTTTAAGAGCATCGGACAGGACGCACACGAGGCTTTCTGTTTCCTAAAACGTTTCTACCTTTGTTCGTGGATTTCCCATGTCAACGTGTAAACTGATGCACTTTAAATTAACAATTCGATGAGCCAATTCGTTTATTTTTTATTTTTACCTTGAATGCAACTGTGTCCATCATAAGCAGCTAAGAATGAATATTAAGACACGGTCTTCATTTGTCCACTAGATGGTGCCATGTGCTCATCTTCAGCCATGATCTGAAGGTCATTACAGTAAAGTAATAGCTAGTCCTTTTATTTAAACAGATGCTCACGTTATGATCAATAACTCATTTTCAAAAGAGATCCCTTGCACACACAAAGAAACACAAAAATTCACAGTAATTCCCATACACAATAGATATTAGTTCCATATTAAAGAGAACAAGTTGGCTACCAGTGGCATTTAAAAGACATTATGTGTATGAGTATGATGTGTTTTTTCTCTTCAAAAGCACAGTATCTATTTAAAACCAATTTTCCAAGCTCAATTTAAACATGCGGTACAGTTAAATGTCCTATGACCTTATATCGTAATTAGAGTTTGCGTGTTATTTAGATATGATCAGAAAGCAGAGGAAATGAGGCAGTTTTTTTCCAGTACGTCCTCATAAATAATGAATGTACAATGCAACCTCTTTCTCTTGGTTAAGGAGGAACATCCCACCTTATCACTTGTGTAGTGCTCTGTGATCACAGTCAGAGGGCTTTAAGGTGGAGGGGAGGTACTCATGTACAATATAACATAATCAAGTGCAAAAATAGTAGTTTGAAAAATGGTCTTCCAGAAGAAAAACATGACTTGTTTCTGCACAAAGATCCCAAATGGATCTTCTGTTTGCTAGTCAGGTTTTCCACATGTTTTTAGTTTTTTTTAAATGAATCAGATCACCAACTATTGCAGAGCTTTCACAGTTGCATGAACAAATCTGCATTTCAAGTCCATCTAAACACAGAATAAATAATGTGTGTTTTTTAAAATAAACAATATCAATCATTTATACATTTACATTTTCTGTTAGGTGGTTTCCAGAGGTTTGAAAAGATCATCATTTCTCAAGCTCTTACACAAGAAATTATCTCACAGACAGACAGAAACATTTTAGATTAGTCAGGGAATGTGACAATATCGGTGATTCAGGGCTGATGCAAAGAGGACCGGTGCTGCTATTAGTAACAATAGCACATACTTCTCTGTAGCTGTCTGTACTTTTGTTGTGTCTGGTTCCCCTCTGTGGGAAACAGAGTTTGTGAAGCAAAACCGATTTCAGTCAGTTATCCAATTAAAGATTCAATGACAATGAATTAAACTGATCTTATTAGATATTCATTTTATTTGATATTGCCTCACTTTATCCACAAGTTGCACAAATGTCAAATCTGTTTGTTGTCTCTAGTTTATTAAGATGTGCAGGTGAATTCATATATTCATATCCAGCTAAATACATTGTGAAAATGAAACAACTAAAAATATGCATGCACAACAGCCTCATTAGTTGCTTCTCATAACTGTTTAGCCTCACTATTTCTTGGTGCAGTGGAAAGAGGAAGCAGATATGTATCTCACTGTTGAAGAGAGAAGCTGAAAACACACGTGATTAAGAGTGTGAGTGTCAGATGATGAACGCGTGAAATAGTTTGGTGGATGAAACTCAATGGTTGTCTGCCTGTTTACCGGGTGTTTGTCCAGTTTGATACAGGAGTAAGAGGAGTATTAAAATGGCCGGCAGGGTTTGGGTCAGAGATGTTCGGCGCTTGTTTCAAGTTAAAATGGAATTCCGAAAAAAGAACATAATAAGACGTGACTTCACTTGTTGGAGTTTAAAAAAATTCTCTGACAGAAAATGAGGCAACCGCATTTTGATCTAGACACTGGGCAGTTCTTTGAAGTCAAAAAATAAATGATGACTCACTCTGTTTCTGAGGATTTCTATTTCTAGGGTGTCAGTGGGTTTCTAATGTGCAAACCGCCACTGTCTATATAGAAATAATATCCATGTTACTGTGCAGGATGCAACCCTATGAGGGAAATAACACAGCGGTAATCATACTTGTATGGCTTTAAACTTGAATTCTATGGAACTTGTTATATAAAGGGCTATTGTGACAAATCATCTCTTCATGATTGACACCTGTAACACCTGATACAGTATCACCAACACCTCTCACACCTCCGGTGCAACTATAGAGTTCGAACAAAATCTAGAAGAGATGGATTAGAGCAAATTGAGAAGGATAGGAGGAACTCAAAGAGGTGAAAATCTGAATTGTAAGTCGCTTTGGATAAAAGTGTCTGATAAAATGACTGTAATGTAATGTAATGAATATTAAGCCTTTAGCAGCCTTTATGGAGCGTGACTGGTGTCCAGACTGGGCGAAGGGGAGGCAGAAGACTCAAAATGAAACACTCCAGGTTGCAGCTTGCCTCAACCACAACTATCCTGGGTTTTCCTGGGTTGGTTAATTTCTGTGTAACACAGTTCTTCTTTTGGTAAAACACCTGTGTGAAGCTTAAAGTACACATTTATCAGTGAAGGCTATTTGATTTAATAAATGTTTGTTTGTTATTCAGTTGTTCCACGCCTGCTGACTTCATGCATGTTGTACATGTTCATCTCATCCTTTAAAGTTCTCTGGTACACAAGGCCCTGCACAAAGGTGTCATATCCGCTTATTGTCACCATCAAAGAAGAGGAAATGTGAGTAACACCTGCGTCAGAGTATTTGATGAGGAAACATTTAAAGTAAGGGGGGGGTTTTAGTCTAGAAATCCCCCTGAAAAATCCATAACAATGCCCATTCTTTTAGAGGAAGCGTGGTACAATAATAAACAAGATTCAAGTGAAGAAGGTGGCTGTGTGTAATATGTGCAGTATGTGTCATTTCTGGTAGTGATGTGCTTCAGTACATGTTGCTTTGTTTGTTTATGCTTTAAAACAGTGTATGCTATTTTTATTGAGACCGCAAATGCACCACGATAAAATGAAGGAAATTAACAACTACTTAATAGATGATGAATGATGATGAATCCCTGAGCTTTATTGTGATGTTTGCAAATTGACTACTTTGGTGGTACTTCCACCATAAATGCAACAGAGGAAATATCTCAAGTCTGAATTATCTGAAATTGACGCAAAAGACATCAAGAAAGGTTTCCTTTACTATAATGATGCAGCATTAGAACATGGCACATCAATTTAGTCACTAAGTGTTTTAATGCGGCATTTGACCAAGCAAATACATAATATATATGTAACGTTGCCATATAGTGTGGTAAAATGTAATCTAATCTTGTAAAATGTAATCTAATCTTGTAAAATGTAATCTAATCTTATAAAATCTTATCTAATCTTATAAAATCTTATCTAATCTTATAAAATCTTATCTAATTCCACAGCTTAAGATCAAGGATCAAGGAATTTAATACCAGTTTGATCTGAGACCATCAAGACCACTTGAGTTAGCTTAGATTTTAGAGAAAAAGAGACTTTGGATATACATTAAGGCATCATGTTATGCCTTTAACAAAGTAGTTTTCTCATGCATATGTTGTAGTTTCTATTTTGGGAAAATGTTTAGAATCAAATTGAGTTAATTGGTATGAAACTCAAACCTGTCATACCTTTGAGCAGGATGTGCTCTTCTGCACCCACAGCTGGAGCAGTTGTCATTGCACACATGACCAATTTTGGATATATTATTTTGAAAAGTCTCACTGTGGTTTAAGAGGGAATGATGGGGTGTTGAGTGTGTGTCACAGGAAATGACAAATTCTTTTGGTCAAGACTTTGCTGATCAGCAGTTGAGCCCCAGTGATGTTTTCATATTTCTCCTAAACCACTCCCACTGGCCCGTGTGTTTTTAAATGGGAGGTAAAACGGGGAGGATCAGCACTGCAGCACCAGAGCAACTAACAGCGTGAGTCTGGGTCAGCGACGACACAGGTGCATATCAGAGGATACAGAGAGGAGATCAAATCAACTGGAAGAAATAACAAAGAACTTCATCAGGATTTGCAAGTCTGGACAGAAAGGTAAGCTGTAAGCAAGCATTCTTGACTGTGACATTCAGCAAAATATAAGAAGTTCTGTTACTTTACTGTCTGAATGATAAGTCAATTCTTTTATTTGTTTTGTTTGTATAGCCCAATATCATGAATCACAAATTGTAGTTACAATGGAACTATATAGCGAAGATGAAAGTATTTGTTGACAGAAATCATGCAAAGTTAAGTTTAACCATACAACCATTTTGTCATTATCAACATGATATTGTATCTTAGAAATATCTAGAAATTCGACGTTTGAACTGTACGTATTGCAAAACTACTGTGATGTAATGGTGTGCACATGCATGGAGTAATCAACTAGCATAAATTGATATTGCACTATACAGTGTTTACAGTACAGAGCGCACACAGCGAGCATGCTCTATCTGTTGCTCTCACGTTAAAACCTCTCCAGCTCCGTTTTTCCTCTGAGACAAAGACAGCACATGTCCGTTCACTGGTCACACTTGTTTCCGTCCTGCCATGTGCATTTAAATTACCTCCATATAAGGGCACAGGAGCTTTGAATCTCTTCCACTTTACTTTGGTTCCATTTCTGTAATTTTGTTTCTTTTTTTCTGTCCATCTTCAGACAAAAATATCCCCAATAAGGAGAAGCGAAACCAGAAGTGAAGATGAACCTGTTAGTCATTATTGCCATCTTTGCAGCATTCAGCGTTGATGTGGTAAGCATTAATAAAAGGAAGTGACTTTAAGTTTAATAGAGTTACTGAGGAATGCAGGGTGTTTTAAAGAAATGTCTCAATCGAGTTTGTCTGTGCTTCTTTCAGACTTTTTCACGATCTAAAAATAGTTGGTTACCTGAACCTCATCGCACTAACAGGAGTAAGTCAACTGTCAGGGCAACACTTACTATTCTGCATCTTGTTATTTTTTGCATCTGGTGATAGACATTAAATGTCTATTTTTGCAATGTGATCCTCAGAGATGTGTCAGTCTGGGGATGGGAGCAGTTACAGGGGATTCGTTTCTGAGTCGGCATACGGACGAAGATGTCTCAACTGGAACAGGTTTAACATCCCCTCAGGAGCTTCAAAGGGAATTGGCGAACACAATTACTGCAGGTATACTTTAAGTCACCAATCTGGGGCCTAGACATGTTTCGGAGAGGTATCATGTGTTTAATATTATTTCACTTGAATGCCAGGAATCCTGACCAGGTGTTGATGCCGTGGTGTCGTGTCCGAAGAGGAAGGAGGACCGTGAGAGAATTCTGCAACATTCCCAAATGTAAGGTTTGATTGGGGATTTTAAAATCATTGAAGTATTGTACGTTTGATTTGGATCTTTCCATTAATGTCTCTTTACTGATCCCATACAGGTTCTACACCGGCTGTGGATACAGGTATGTGTTGTTTAAATATACTATTTCCTTAATATCATCTTGTGATTCTTTCATCATCGCTCACTGACTCGTCCTGTGTGTCCCTGCAGAGCTGACATGTGGTGAGAGGTCTGAGCGGAGGATGCACAAAATTGTGGGTGGTTCTTTCACACCCATAGAGTCGAACCCGTGGGTCGCCGCTCTCTTTCATCAGCGCAGCGGTTTCCTCTGTGGTGGCTCTCTCATCGCACCATGCTGGGTTCTCACAGCTGCACACTGCGTCTCTGATGGGTGAGAAAAAACACACACTCAGAAAATACAATGTACTCTCATTTCTCAATGCAATATGACTTAGATATGTAGATATGTAGGCCTTTGTAGTATGTTTACATAGTTGTGTTTGTTTTTTGTTCAGTGGGGAGACAAAAACCAAGTATCTGTCTGTGTACCTGGGGAAGACTGCCATCAATGACACTGATGCTGACAGGGAGCAGCGCTTCACTGTGGAAAAACTGATCATCCACCAACATTACAGTGATTCCAACTATAACAATGACATAGGTGCGCAGACTGTTACTGTGTGTGTGTGTGTGTGTGTGTGTGTGTGTGTGTGTGTGTGTGTGTGTGTGTGTGTGTGTGTGTGTGTGTGTGTGTGTGTGTGTGTGTGTGTGTGTGTGTGTGTGTGTGTGTGTGTGTGTGTGTGTGAAAAAGATAAAGAGCTGTACGGGTGCTTTGTGTGCAGGATTCATAGCTGTGTTTGTCTTTGCATTTCAGCACTGTTGAAGATCAAAAGCAAAAATGGAGGATGTGCGGTGAGGTCAGCGTCTGCACGGACAGTGTGTCTTCCTCCATATCACACTCAGCTTCCTGCAGGATTTCAGTGCCGCATCGCAGGATTCGGGATGGAGAGATACTGTATGTACTGCAGAACCTCTAACCCACAGATTCATTAACCTGATCTCTGAGCCATTTCACTGATTCTTACTGACACTGTGTTGTCTGCAGTGGCGATGCGTTACTCGCAGTTACTGAAGCAGGCCGAGGTGAAGCTGCTCTCGCAGACTGACTGCACAAGTCAATCGGACTATGGAAGTCGCCTCACTGAGAACATGTTCTGTGCTGCGAGCCCTGACTGGAGCACTGATGCCTGCAAGGTGAGCAACGTGTATGAATGAATGTCTTTAGCCTTGCTTTGAATGTCAGCACAAAAACAGAAGAGCTTAAAGAACAGAACTTATGCAACATGTTATAAGTTTCAGCAGCATTAAAGGAGACTTGAGGAGCACTCTGTCCTCTTCCTAAGGTTATTGATTATATCCTCGTCTGCCCTCAGGGTGGGTTTATCTATGCTCTGAGTTTGTAATGTTTTTCACTTTTTTTTGTTTTGCTTTTTTCTGAATGTCTTTTTACATTTTATTTTTCACGTTTTATTCATTGTAATGGTTAAGACAGAATTGTATTACAAATTATAGTTACTTTATTATACATCAGAATTTAGTTAAAGAGGAGCTTACCCTTCCTGAAGGACCGGCCAGACAACCAATAATTACTCAAGGGTTCAATAGAGGAATTTAGTTTCCTTGTATAAATAAAATAATAATAATTTGATAAATAATTAATACTTGGATATTAATCATACAATTTATCACATTTAAATATATTGTGGTGTACTGGTGGCTCAATGGGCCAAGAAGACACACTCATTTGTCCACAATATGGTTGCTTCAAATCTCAGGTTATTGTTTTGTTTATAGACAGTCAGTATCAATATGAGCATTTATAACAACAAACTTCATGATTGGATCTCTTCATGCTGTGAGCGTGACTGACTGTTGCATCCTCCTCTCACAGGGTGACTCTGGTGGTCCGCTGGTGTGTGAAGCGGCAGGTCGGATGTTTCTGTTCGGGGTGGTGAGCTGGGGCGAGGGCTGTGCCAGTAGGAACAAACCAGGGGTTTACGCACAAGTCACCAACTACAACAAGTGGATCGCAGACAATACTGGGCTCTCCAAATACACCACAGGAGTCATCTATCCCACAAAATGAAGCAATGGCAGAAAGTTGGGCATTTTATTTCTTAGAAGTTAAAATTTGGTAGCAGTTTTGTAGCTTGTGGGCATTGCTGTTTTGCACGTTGACGATTTAATGTAACCGTTGGAAGTGAAAGTTTTTTTTACTGTAACATATTTTACTGTATAAAGTGTATAATACTTTTGTATATGGACTTTTCATACCAAGAGTAGGACTTTTTAAAAGCTATTTGAAAATATTTATCTAATTTAATAACCATTTCCTCTTGTAGAAGGCTGGCCCTGCTTTTGTGCATTTGTTTTATAATAAATTAAATATTTACATTACATATTCGTCATGTTCATGAATCTCCAAGGCCTAAATGTTTGTCTCTCTCTCTCTCTTTTACATGATGTGCACACTCTATTCAACACATGCAGACACATTCCTGTGTTGACACTGTATGCCTAACGAAGAGTAGAGAGCCTCTGCTAGAGGACTTAAATGTGTGTCTAACAAGTGAATACTGTATCTTATGAAATGAACTGCAGAAATGTAGAGATCCAAAACAACTGAGTTGGTACTCAGACAGTTTGTGTGTACTCTTTCAGTTCAGTTTGTCCTTTAGTGAAAGAGTCCATAAGTCAAACACTGGAGGGCACTGTTGGGTAAAAAATGACATTTAGGCAGCTCATCAATCTCAAACATACTGAACGTCACAAGTATGTTAGTATAAACAACAATGACATCCAAACTGAGTCGGTATCTTCATAAGTGACTTGAAGGTTAAATCCACACTTGTTACACTTTTTAGAGACAGTGAATAGTGGGATGCAAATTATTGAAGATACATATGACTCATAAGAAAGCAATCTCACTTGTTTTTCTTGTCGGCCTTGACTTCCAGCTTATATTTGCTTTTTATGGACATATGCAAAGGAAATACTGCAAATAATTAACATTGTTTGAAACCTTCACGGTGAAGCTCCTCACACAAAATGATGTTGGTGGAGTCAAACCAAAGGAATGGTCTGACCTCCTGTTTCTTATGTTGAGGTTGTAATGGAGAGATAGAAACTCAGAGTTCAAACCATAAATAAACAACTTTATTCATCAATACACCAGAGAAGCCTTTTTTTTAATACAACGATATGCTCAGGATTACAAATAGGTGCATGAAAAGGCTAAAAAAATTAAAATGAAGCATGATTGGGATAAAAACAGAGTGACAAAAGAAGATTGATGGATTAAAGATAATATTTAATATGGTTAATGATCAGGAACATGCTGATGTTTAACAACGTTCACCCTGTTCATCATCTTAGTTTAACACAAAACACAAAGCACAGCTGAGGCTCATGGTAATGTCATTAATGATTCAGGTACTTAGTCATGAACCACAGTATTGGACAACTTTACCTGATGATGGTGCTATAGATGAAAAGTCAGGGGATCACCAAAGTTATTACTATTCATCGTGAGGGGAACATAAATGTGTGTATTTAAATTTCATGACAATTAATCAAATAGTTGTTAAAAACATTTCTCTCAAAGCCACAAATGTCAACCTCCTAGTGGCAATAGAAGAAGAGTCAGGGGATCAGCAAAGTCACAAGGTTGTATCCTCTAGGGACCATGACTGTTTGTGGCAGTCCATCTAATAGTAGTTAAAATATATATAGTCTGGACCAAAGTCCATTAGGCGGTTAATTTTGTCAGGATAATTGATGCCTTACTGTATTGTCAAAATATAACAAATTACAAAAGATACCTAGCGCTGACTTTGGGTGTACAAACACCGGCTGCACATAGTTTCTGTCCCAGAATCAGCTGCAATGAAGGCAAAGTAGGTCACTACGCTTTTACTCTTCTTATTGTAGGATAAACTATTGTTTATATCCATATGTAGCATGGTACAAATGAGAGTAGCTCTGCTAAACATGGTTCTGAGGAGAAGGCAAATAGTCACCTCTTGTAAGACAACTTATGATTCCCAGGAAAGTCTCAGTGTGGAGCAGCGAGTGTTTACATGCTCAGTTGTCCACTGACTCACACCCCATACCTCCATCACCCTTCCCAAAAAAAGCAACATGTCACAGGAACGCTGAGCACCACTGCTCCAATCATGACAAACAATCGATCAATGCAAGTACATATACAATGGCAACACAAAGAGATGAATGATGAATTGTGGCGTAATCATTTTAGCACACTGTGTTGCGCTGAACGACCACAATCCAACTGGTCATCGCGTCATTATTGAAAGCATACTTCAAAACCTCTCTACGCAACCTGCTGCAATGCTTTTTATCAAAGTCTGTTTGGACAAGTCCACATAAACAGATAGTTCACAGCAGTGCTACTGGAGCCAATCACAGTCGGTCCAATTCCTTCTCAATTACTCACCGTAAGCAGTTTACTTTACTGCTTCTCTACTCTGCCTCCACCCATATATGGATTTGAGATGCTGCGAGTATGAGTCTTACTCCTCTTTAAGGACAATTCCTGAGGAAGAGGAGAGGAGAGGAAAGGAGGCAATGGATGAGAGGAGAGGAGAGGAGACAAGAAGAAAGGAGAGTACCAGGGTGTATTCTAACCAGGTGGACCAGAGTGTCCAGTCCCTCTGGTTTGGATTGTAGCCACTTGTCTACACCCACATTAGGGACACACACACACACACACACACACACACACACACACACACACACACACACACACACACACACACACACACACACACACACACACACACACACACACACACACACACACACACACACTCAGGAGGGTCAGTTGATCTTTGGTCTCCGGGTTTCAGAGGTATAAATACCACTGTTTTTGCTGCGGGGGTCTCCAGTTTCCCCAACACAGATTCAGATCAGAGGCCACAACTCAGCAACCACACACACACACGCACACAAAACACCCATTAGTTACAGTTAAATCTGATTATTTCACTTTCAAGTGCTACCTGTCAGGTGGGTGTTAAACCAGTGGGACGGCTGTTCATCTGGCATTCTCCGAGTCAAAGTAAAGAAGTTGGAGAAAGAGTGTGTGTGAGGGTGAGGTTTAGGATTTGAACGTCTCCTTCTGCTGAACAGACTCCTTCTCTCAGCTGCAAGTTGAATCGTTGGTCTTTATTTAGACCTGGACATTTAGGCCCGGAGACATGAACTCCTGACCCACCTTTTAATGAGCATAGATCATATGTCAGATGAAGGTTTGAAGCTTCATTAAAACACAACACACCACCAGTTTTCTTCACCATTAGGGTGCAGCTCCTGATCTCATCTCCAGTGTTGGTTTCACGGATGGGAAGTGGAGCTTTATCAGGCTGCACAGAGTAGCTTCCCAACACTATCAACAACCTCTCTGTTGTAGATGTTAGCCCCCTCCTCTGCATATAATCTGCCACATCTTGGAATCACAATCTCTTCCAATGAAGTTACCCCAACACTTTCCTTCTTGGGGCCACTGGCATGCATGACGTAATTTGGGAAGCGCTTTCACTCGCAGTGTGTGTGTTTGACGTGTACATGCGTGCGTGCGTGCGTGTGCGTGCAGGGAAAGCGTCAGTACACCAACCCGCTTGGCAGCTTTATTCCTTGGCTGTGATTGGACGAAGGGCGGTGATTCCTTCTGTCACGATTTGGGTTGCTCCCACCGGAGGACACCGACCGTCTGAGTCCAGCCTTTACCGAGGTGTTCACCAGAGAAGACGGTGTGCACACCGGCAGGAGAGACGCGTGAGGGTTTTTGTCTCAGGGGCTGGACTGACAACTCGGGATTTGTCCTCCTGTCGGTGTCAGTGAGGAGAGGAGAGGAGAGGAGAGAGGAGGAGAGGAGAGTGAAGGAGAGGAGAGAGGGGGGGGATCTATAGTGCTGGAGCGACCAGCCGCCTTTTCTTCTATCGGGGCTGCGGTAAAAGTCGTTCACGATGCCGGTGTTTCACACCAAGACCATCGAGAGTATCCTGGAGCCGGTGGCCCAGCAGATCTCCCACCTGGTCATCATGCACGAGGAAGGGGAGGTGGACGGTAAAGCCATCCCAGATCTGACGGTGCCGGTGGCCGCGGTGCAGGCAGCAGTCAGTAACCTTGTACGGGTGAGTCCCGAGTTTGAACCAGTTCAATTCACTGAAAGCCTCAATGGCAAAGTGTGTACATCCAGTTAGCCCGTCATTCAAACTTCATAAATCGACATTCGTGGAGACAAACTGGTGGTGACTGGTCTGCCTGTATGGCTCTCATTTAATCAATCATACATGATTACAACAGTAGGTCAGCACACGGTCCTGCACTACGCATGGAGCAGTAAAACACAGCCTATGTGGCTACCGGTTAGATTTATTGCAATCCCATCTTGATCTTTGCTCGCCATTAAAATGATCAAACTGCCACACATCCAGCTGACGCCCATGCGTGTTTCATGAGCTCGTGCAGGAGGCTAGATTTTTGATTGTCATTTTTTGCAGCAGCAGCATGTCAAACTTTGCCCTAATCAGGTGGCCAGTGAGCTCAATGAAGTTTGTGGGGCGGAAGAAACGAGTGCTGATTGAATTTACAGGATGCTCTCTCTCTCTCTCTCTCTCTCTCTCTCTCTCTCTCTCTCTCTCTCTCTCTCTCTCTCTCTCTCTCTCTCTCTCTCTCTCTCTCTCTCTCTCTCTCTCTCTCACAAACACTGACACTCACACACTGTGATAGATAGATTATTGCAGAATTTTCAGTTTGTAGAACAATGACTTTATATTCGTATAACACCCATAGAGAATAGATATACTCTGTGGTCATTTATCAGACTCCCACCTCTCCCCCTCCTACACTTTCATCCCTGATTTCTCTTTTCCTCGCTCCTTCGACCCCACTTTACCTCTCCCATCCCGTCACCTTGAGTCTAAATAGTCATTTTGTATAGAAAGAGACAAGCTTCAGTCAGACAATGATGTCTCCTCTGTAAGCACTGACTGGAAAAATCAATACGGGCCACATCATTAATGCCGGTCCAGGTCATTGTCATTGATGCCGGGGCAACCGGGCTTCACTCACTCAGAAGAAATCAGAAGCAGGCAGACATTCACTCATTTACGCTTTAATTATCGAGTATGAAAAGAAGTTGGTTCCATGTTAATTTGAGCCTAAATGTATCTCTAAGGGTGGGAGGCCACACTTGGAGCAGACTTGATCAGACAGGATGCCACAGAAGCTGTTAAGGCAGGTTGTGTGGCAGACTTGGGAGGAGCTGTCTGTGCTCTGTTGGGCATCTTAGCAGTTGTATTTTGCTCGCACCTTTTTGTACGTTTTTATTGTATTCTGCATATTCCTTAAGCACATCCCCTTAGTGCTGATCTTCTGGCCATGGCTCCTCTACTTGTTTTCAGTTGGACTGCCTTTTTGAAATAAAGTTTGAAACTGTTACTTATGATGCTGCGATGCAGGGGACCACGATTACTCGTCTGGAAAGGACTAAACTGCTGGCTAGATGCCATTTTTTTGTGATATGTGGAAGAATACATCAGAATAATTTTGAAGTAAGACAAACATTTGGATTATGCAAATCCACTCTAGGAAGATCATTCATATTTTACATTGTCACGGTTGACCTTCATTTTTACCGATGACTGGAATTTTAAGTTTAAATTCAGTTTAAGTTTGAAAAAAATGAAATGCGTGGAAAAATATTAAATCAAGCCATTTAACTATAATTTATGACATGTTACGTTATTAAAAAGTTACACTGCAAAACCTTTGAGTACAAACACACTGCACACTGAATTTAAATTATTAGTGAATTTTAAAGGGCCAGTCCACCCAAACACACAAACTTATTTTTTTTATGGGGCTTGCTGTGTGAATTGTTCCTAGTTTAGAGTGAATAAGGCTCTTTTATTGTTCTAATAGTCGTCACATTAAAGTTTTGAATAGTTCACACATAATGCTGCTGCTTCCCTGTGCAAGGACACTTAAGATCATTTCGATAAATATCTCATTAACTGATAATGAAAAGGGCTATTCAGTTTGAACTCAAACGCAGTGCCGTATCTTAATGAAAAATCCCCCTTTAATGCGATACCATCCAGCTGCACCGAGTCCTTGATATCCCATTGCTACCGGGCACACCTCCCCATCTCTCTCTCTCTTTCTCTGCTTGTCCACGTTGATCCATTCAGTTGATCCATCCAGACAGTGAGCAGAAGGAGGCTAATAGCAGCCTCAGGGTTTCAGATAATGGAGATGCAAGCTTACAGGGAGGGATGAGGGCTGAGGACACTCTGACACTGGAAGGTGTCGGACCGAGGAGATGCTGTCAGGATGGAGGGATACAAATATTAACACAATAGAGGAAAAGCAAAACATACAGATAACTCTCCTCAGATCCTGTCTTTTCCTAGCATTTAACGTTGCATTTTGTACTCTCAGACACTCTTGATAGCAGCACACCTGAAGTAATTATGAGTAGTTGTGTAGTCCACTGATGAGGAGAGGAGTGAGAGTTAAGAGAGAGTAAGTGGTTGACAAGAAGGTGTTGAAAGAGAGCACAAAAGGTGCTTGAGAACAGAGCTTGTAAAATCAGTACTGGATGGTTGCTGGGCAGGTAAACGTAATTAGATGTAAAAGACACCTTAAGCGCAAATACACACACACACACTTCTGAGGACACTTTATTTTAGAAAGGCGATTCATTTCTACACTTGTGCAGTTTGAGCTAAGATATAACACAGTATCCAGCAACATGCCACCATCACCACAAGAGTCCCACTGCACACTGATACAATTACCCCCGTCCAGGGTGGGCTAGCTGTGGGGGGTACTTAAAATATAGGTCACTGAGACACTTAGACGCACATAACAAGATGGTGTCAATCTCAATCTGTCAGAGGTTTGTGAGTGAGTTGACGCTCATTCGACTAAAGATGCTGTTTGGTTGAAAGTGTGAGCTTGCCGAAGTTGTGCGGATGACAGAGAGCGAGCCGCCTCGGTGGTGTTTGTGAAGTATCTGCTCCTGAAGGAGTCAACATAGATCCTAAGTATGTCTGGGGGGAGGGGGAGGAAGGAATAAATAGATTCACCGTTGAGTGAAGTTACCACACACTGGTGAGAGAAAGAGAGGGAGAAGAGGGAGAAGAGGGATGCGAGGAGTGAAATTGTCGACTGAAACTTTCAAACAGCGTGATGCAGAATGAGGAAAGGAGGGATGGAGTGGGGGGGGGAAGGGGGGGGATAACCACTTTCAGTCTGAGTCCGGCACCCTGTGAAGGAGGGAAAGTGTCTCTGGCGTCTTCAAACCAGACTCTGCCAAGCCTCATAGTCTACCCTCCCCTACACACACACACACACACACACACACACACACACACACACACACACACACACACACACACACACACACACACACACTAACTGTCCTCAGCCTGCTCTGCCATGTAAATATGAGCCATCTCTTCTTGTTCATTGGCAGACTCAGGATGAGTCTTCCGGCTGTGTGTCCACACATCTCATCTGCTTCCCAGTCTGCCTTAAATCTAATCCTGGCTTATGTTATATTACAAAATGATATCCATTTTCTGTATTGTGTTCTCAAGTGCTTAAATGGTTAGTTGATAAATTGGTTCGTTAATTGACAGAATGTTGATAAATTTCATCCTGCTCAATGATGTAATTTAGGATCAAATAAGTAATTTAGGTGTGTCTTTGAAGCTGCCCTAACCAACATTTTTCTATGAATAATGGATCAAAAAACTATGTTACGTAACGTGAAAAGGGTCACCTTCAGAGAAGCATCACCCAAGTGTTTTAGCGTCTTTCAGCTCATTGTGTTGGTGTTACGACATGCAACTATCCTGTGTTTGCTCACTCTCACAGCTCTCATCAGCTTTGTTTTCAGCAGGCAACTGTACACTCAACACCAAACAGCAGGTTAGCGACAAGCTGGTGAACACTTTTAGTAGCCAAAGAACCAGATATTTCCTTTGGATATTTCCTTTGTGGAAACCAAAATAGAGCCCAAAAGAGAGTGAATTTGGAAGTAACATCCCTCAGATGGACTCAGCCAAGACTAATGAATGATGTCGCTTCGTGTTTTATAACAACTTTAAAAGGCCATAAGTCAAACGTGTGTGATTTTTATCTTGTGAGTATGTCTCACATGTGACACTTGCTCTTTTCTGAATATCTTAACATTACTCTTCCTTGACTTGATTTGATAGCAGACAGAAGAAAAGTGACAGGAAATGATAAAAGTCGGTATGCAACAGCTAACTCTGAACATCAGACGTTGTGGTTACATTGTCCAAGACATTATCTAATAAAATAATTATTAGGCAATACATGCAGGATTGTCTTGATTGGACTGATTCCATGTCCTATGTAAAATAATAAGTTTATAAAAAGAGAAAAGAGCTGTAACCACATCAGAGCCGACGCCTCTGAGCTCTGACTAATTGTATTGTGTCAACTTTGATTGACAGCCGTCTGTTTCCTGCTGAAGCCGTCGCACTTTTCGAGTTGTACAACAACACACACATCACACTGTCAATCCAGCAAACCACTTCACTTCTCATTAATTATGTATTGAATAATCGATGCCAAGCTTTGCTGATTACAGGAAACTCTGGAGCTCACACAGCTCTTTGATCAGTCACCTGATGTTTGTGAGTTTGTCCAGAGGGTTTCGTCACGGTGAGCTCTACTTGTAGAGCCGCATTCCTCACAGTTTAGAGCTGGAAAAATTCCCTGCATTTTGGAAACAAGGAAATTCACCAACACATACGTATTTAAGCCTTAAAAATATGTTTTTGCATATTTTCATTCATTTGTACAGCACTGCCAGACATACAGTATCAAACTTAGACCTAAATTAATTTAAAAAGATGGCGACGGTGACCATAGTAGGATGCAAAAGTATACTTTTAATTTCGGAAGGGTGGAATGATCATGAACTACATCTTATTTATGTGTAAAAGTTAATTCTCTCAGTGTTTGTTGTAGTTGGATATTGAATTACAGATTAAAGGTAAATTAAATTCATGCTTAAACACTTGAGCTTGATTGGTAATTTCAAAGCAAGAGTTATTTTGTGTTACTTACATTAGTTAGACAAAGATGAAAACACTGACCATTCTTGTTCCTGTGGTTCATAAAATACAACCACTGACAATAATTATTGATGTTTTACTTGTACAAAGCATAACATTGACTGAAATTGCTTTTCTTGCTTTATTTTAGTGTAGACCAGAATAGTCGACAGCAGCATAAATGACTGTAACGGCAAAGTGGTTCAGTGTTGTGGAGGTGAATCTGTGTTGCTTGAATGCGCTGTGTGATGGCTGCCTCCTGAGTCTCTGGAGCCAGAAAGTCTATTAACTGACTTTCATCGATGCAGCAGCAAGAAACTGATGTCATCATCTCACTGTAATTGCATCTCAAGTGTGTGTGTGTGTGTGTGTGTGTGTGTGTGTGTGTGTGTGTGTGTGTGTGTGTGTGTGTGTGTGTGTGTGTGTGTGTGTGTGTGTGTGTGTGTGTGTGTGGGTGCTGGCTCGTGTGTTGTAGGATGTGTTTTGTGTGTGAGAGCCAGTGTTTTACAGACATGTGGTTTCTCAGCCAGCTGCATCAACATATGAACTTCTGCAGAAGACGTGAGCAGTGTCACCTGTTTGTGTGTGTGTGTGTGTGTGTGTGTGTGTGTGTGTGTGTGTGTGTGTGTGTGTGTGTGTTACCCCATGTGACTCTGTCTGTATGCAAGTCATTTATGTAATTTCTATAACAAAACAGTGAAAATGTGTTGTTCATATTAAAATCACCATGGAGGCGATCATGTTTCTTTGCAACAAACAGAATATGAAAATGCTTAATACAATAACAACCACAGCAGGACAAGAATACGGATTTTTGTTATAATGTTTGACGCAAAATAAATCCTCTGTATTACATTGTTTACATATTTGATGAGTGACAATGTTCATTGTGTGCAACCAAATCTGCAGAAAAGTTAAATCAAGATCCTTAACGTATGGAAATAACGACAACGATTTTAGTTTGAATTGCACTTAGAAAGAAAATATTGTGGGACACAGACAGGACGGAAACAATCAAGCTACTCTAATAGAAAAATCAATACTCACAGTTAAGACTGTCAAGTTCTATTTGTTCAGTTAAAAAGAGAGCACATACATTTACCAGCTCCTGAATATCATTTGTGCCTGATTTAATGTGGAAAGTTATTACACTCCGAGCAAACATTTCTGCATCGTTGATGTTGTACTGATGACTCTGCAGACCTCCACTAGAGCAGTACAAACGTGTTTCCCGCGACCCACCCTCATGTAGAATAACGTCCAAGTCGACCAGAGCCCGAGCTGCCTCTCCTCGAAGCTTTAAAAGACATGCACGCAGGGTTGAAATAGGTGTGAATTGATACACACCCGTTCACCCCTCAGACTATTAATAGTGCTCACTTGAATAGTATTTCCTGTCTCACTGCAGCTAATGATAATAAAATAAATGGACCATCTCTGTGTGTGCATGTGTGTGTTTCAGGTGGGCAAGGAGACCGTTCAAACCACCGAGGACCAGGTGATGAAGAGAGACATGCCTCCTGCGTTCATTAAGTGAGTCTGACTCTGAAGCACTGTGCAAGAAAACGTTCTCCCTTCTGTCCCTCTCTCACCCACCGTCACTCACAGAAATACCCAGTGACAAAATTACGGAAGTGATCCACTTCATGTCAGTAGACGGATAACTATTTAATGTCACGAAACGTGGCTGCGTTCCCAGCTGCAACAAAGAGCCACTTCTGAGGCCCCGGGGCAACTTTCCTGCTCCCTTCATCCAGACCGCTGAGAGGCTGTTTGTTGTTCTCTCCAGCTTGCATCCAAAGAGCTGACATGAACTCTGAGAGCTGCTACTCAGCAATCCTGCAACATTGACATCTGGCTGTGTCTGCTTGCCTGTGTGTGTGTAGCATTTGTTTGTATGTGTATGCTTTTTTTACGGTGCATTTTATATAATCAATTTCCAGTTTGTCCTCTTCCTAATTTCCTTCTTGTTGTTGCTTGTATTTCAATTTCCGTAATTAAAAAAAGAGGTACAGACCTCGAGCAGATCCACACACTGCTCTCTCAGGCCCACACATATACAGGGCTACAACATAAATCTCACTCACAGGGCTTAGAAAGGGGCGTGCGGGAATGTGAACCAGCCTAAATTTAGATGAACCAGCAGCCATGGATACCCTGACCAATCGGGGGTCAGAAAGAGGAGGGACATGGCTTTATTCAAGTCCTCTTAAAATCCATCTTCAGGTTAAGCTAATTATTGAGCTCTAAGGAATCGTCAATTCAAGTTAGCAAATTAAATCCCCAAACGTTCACCACTCTTGCATTGTTAATGTTAATGAGAAATGGGCAGATTAATGAATTAAAGAATACATTATTGCAAGTGCCAGATTTAATTACAGGACATTTAAAGCTTTGTCATTGCTCTTTATATGGATGAGACAAACTTTAAAATGCAGAACCAGACAGAAAAATCTGTTCAAAGTTGGTGCTCTTCCCTATGTGTGTTCTTATAGCCATCTCTGGTTACCAGAAGAGCAGCTTATTTAAGAGAGTGGCAGATGGCTTTCTTTTCTAGCCATGAGATCTAATCTATTTGATTTACAGAGCGTTAAATTCCTATGATTCGTAAATGTATTTATGCTGCTCGTCTTAAGCCAGCTGTGTATTTTCAGGGTGGAGAATTCGAGCTCTAAGCTCGTCCAGGCAGCTCAGATGCTAAAGGCAGATCCATACTCTGTTCCTGCACGAGATTACCTGATCGATGGATCCAGAGGGATACTTTCTGGAACATCCGACCTGCTCCTCACCTTTGATGAAGCAGAGGTGTGTGTGTTTGTGTGTGTGTGTGTGTGTGTGTGTGTGTGTGTGTGTGTGTGTGTGTGTGTGTGTGTTTGTTTGCCTCCTTATATCAACATGTGCGACCTGAGAATCACTCTTACTTCAGAGGTGTGGTATCTTTCAGGGAAATAAAGCTTTATATAGCTGCACAGAGGAAGGAGGAACTCAGCTCAGAGCAAGTCTTTAATGGAGTCTCAAATGAAGCCAGATCTTATCACTGAGATCAAATGACTTCCCTCTGTCATAACTCACAATGTGTGTTTGTGTGTGAGAGGATATGGTATGTACCAGCCTGCATGGTGTGTGTGTGTGTGTGTGTGTGTGTGTGTGTTTATTACCCATGTTGTGAGGACATAAATCTGTTTACTCACTCGCCTTTTGGAGACAAAATGCACATCCCCATAACATAAATCATTACATTTTAGGGTGAAGACCTGGTTCAAGGTTAGGGTAAAGCTAGGTTTAAGTGAAGGTATGGTAAGGGTTAGGATTAGGGTGGTAGCGTGTGTGTTTGTGTGTGTGTGTGTGTGTATTTGTGTGTGTGTGTGTGTGTGTGTGTGTCTGATAAGTGGAATCACATTAGGCACGTGATACTGCTCACCATGTCTCATCACTATAGCCTCATTTTTAAAGAGCAACTTCTCACAGTCACAAGACGTACATCACAAGACTGTACACAAACACACAGACACCACACAAAGAACAGAATAACTTTAACGCTGTCTTAGAAAAGCTCATGCACACATTGAATTGTGTTCTTATAATAAAGAAGATTGTGTCTAATCATCATTATCAGCCGTTGTTTTATCCCTGAATACACGATCTGCTTGTGATTATGTCTGTGTTGTGTCTTAGGTGCGTAAGATAATTCGTGTGTGTAAAGGTATCCTGGAGTACCTGGCAGTAGCTGAGGTGGTGGAGACAATGGAGGACCTCATCACTTACACCAAGAACCTGGGACCAGGTCAGCAGGAGCTTTCTTTTGACTTTATAGCTGCTACTCAATTAGACGACGCCATGTGGTTTGTTAAATGTCACTTTATGGGTGAAGTTTAATGCGGTTTGACTAAAACTGAGAATCACTTAGTTCTATTAAAAGAGCCCACGTCCAAAATTAGTTTGAGCATATACGTTGTAGGCATTTTTTTTATCAACAAATAGGAGATAGCAGAAAAAGTTTTGAAATACAGGGGAGAGAGGGACGAGCAACAAATGTCTTCATCCAGAATCAAACAGGTCAAGTTTCAAGGGACCTCTACATTAAAAAAAATAATAATAATGAAAATGAGATTTTTACAGCTTTCATATATATATCTCAGAAAATGTTTTTACTGCAACCAATCCAAGCCGTAGATAAATAACATAAATCATATTTAGTTTTCAGCCATGCATCAAAATCTGCACATTTTCAGTCAAAAATGTCTATTTTAAGGAAGCACAACATCTCTGCACCAGCAGTGTTTCAGCAGGGGAACTGTCCGGTTAAGAAGTGAATAAATCAATAAGTTGATAAAGTTGCTGATTTTCTTTGTTTTATGTGATAGTTAACTGAATATCTTTTTAGACTGTTGGTCGGACAAAACAAGCAATTTGAAAATGATGGACTTGTGATTTCTAAATTATCTGACAATTTCGTTGACCAAATGATACATTAAGTAATCAAGAGAATAATCAGCAGTTTAATTGATAAGGAAGGTAATGGTCAGTTGCAGCCCTGTTCTAGTTACAGGCTATTTGTTAACATCAGTAGCAAATGCATCAAGGAATTGGAGTCCTATGAGCCACAGAATCTCTATCAAAATCCTCATACATTCAGTAAACTCAAACTGTATAGTTAATTACCGATATTGCAAATGCATCACACTATTTGGCATTTGTGGTGCCGTTTTACAAAGGCCACCACAAAAACATTATTAGTGCAATCGACCTTCGTCAGACTATTCTGTTGGTTAAAGATGCATGTGTCATGATGAAAAACTAAATTAACTACCGACTGCTCCTCTGACTCTAAGATGGAGTGATTAAGGATCAGAGTCTTTTCACTGGCAGGAGAGCAGGACCATAAACAGGCTATTTATCATCAGAGGTAAAAGGTCAATTGGGTTGTCAGAGCACTGTGGCATAATGAGCTGGCGGAAATCTGATGCCAAGGCTTTCTCACACTTGACTGATGCTGTCATTGTACGAGATCAGATGCCCATGAAGTAATGATCTGTTTGGATGTGTTGGAGCTACTCAGTTGGTGAATGCGCTGGAGGAAGCCCTCGGCCTCTGATTGTTCGGGTGCAGTTAAAACTGTGATGCTCACGCTAACAAACCTCGTAACGATTTTCCCTTCTCCCCATGTTTTTTTCTTTTGCTCAGGGATGACTAAAATGTCAAAGATGATTGAGGAGAGGCAGCAGGAGTTGACGCACCAAGAACACAGACAGATGCTCGTCAACTCCATGAACACTGTCAAAGAGCTGCTGCCTGTTCTTATATCAGGTAGGTGCAGCACAGGTCACTGAGCATCCAACAGTTGTTATAGCAACGTTGATAATTACAGTCATTAGCTGCTGGGGACGACAGACTGACTGCACACACATCGCACACTAGCTGATAGCATCTCTCATACTTTATACTGCACCAGCAAAGAAGAGGAATCCTGTTACAGCTGTAAAAACAAATTGGACCCATAGTTTGATGTTGCAAGATCACCAACCAGCTGTGAGACACCAGCGTGCTGCCGCCATGTTGAAAACCGTTTGAGAGGCAATATAAATGCTCCCAATCTCAGATCTTGCAACATTAAAAGGGACTATAATCATTTTTTTATGTTAAAAATGGATCATATAACTACTTGTTACTGGTTAGTGATGAACCCCCAGATAAGTAACTGTGATGGAAGATTTCTATGTTAATCGGGAGAAGAGAGTGTCATTCACAAATCAATAATGTCTTCAAAAGATTCAAAGTTGTCTTGTTCTGTTTATTTGCTTGCAAGGGAAGAGAGTGCAACAGACACAGTAGTCTGTTGGAAAAACTTCAACGATATACAACATTCAACATCCTTTTATACCTAAAAAGGTTTACAGAAACTTACGCCCTATATGACTCCTACTCAGGAGGTGTCCAGCCTGGTCTTATCTGTTTCCTGCAGGTACGCTCAACTGTGAGTCGGTTGTGGTTTCCATGTTACTGTTTTAAACTGCCCTTCCGAGAAACATGTGAACATGTCTTCATAGTAAAAAAACGGTCTTCATGTGCTGACATCTGTGTCTTGCAGGCACATGTCTGTTTTTACTTCTCTATTATACTGAGATGTCACACTATGTTAGTTAAAAACCTTCCATGATGCTAATACATATTTTTACCATTACATAACTCTGCAGCTTCCTCAGCGTTTTAGCATCGTTTAGCTAATTTTTTTGTTTTCCAGTCCTCAACTTCACTGTTTTGGTTTGCTCACACCTTTCTCATCAGTGTTGTTTTTGAAAAAGCTCTGACAAACCCACTGTACGCATTCAGCACCAGAAAGACTAAGTTAGCACTAAATGGTGAACATAATAGAGCATTTAGCAGCTAATGAGTCAGAAATTTCCCTAAGGAGACGATGGAGACCAAAAACAGAGCTAAAAGGAGAGTGAATATTGGACTTGTATCAAGTGGCCACAAACACCAATCCAAATAAAAGATAGTGTGCTTTGTATCTGCTGGATGTATAAATAGGCAACTGTTTGCTCACAAGTTTGCCATATCAATTTAAAAGGTGATAAAAGGTTGTTTCCACTGTCCCCAACTGACCAGTAAAGTTTTTGTTTGTTGAATATGTCTTCACATTTCTGGTAAAATACGGTGTAGTCCACGTGTTTCTTTTGGGGTTTTGTCACAGCGTCTTTTTTATACTACACTACTAGTAGGGGATTTTCTAATAAAAAGTTGCTTATTGTGGATCATAGTGATAAATATATGCTTCTGTATGACTGTAATCATACGTCCTCGTGTTTCTGTCCTCAGCTATAAAGATTTTTGTCTCAACCAAGAGCAGTCGAGGTGCCGGTGTTGAGGAGGCAGAGAGGAACAGAAGGTTTACCTATGAAAAGATGAGCGCTGAAATCAACGAGATCATAAGAGTCTTACAGCTCACCACGTGGGATGAAGACGCCTGGGCCAATAAGGTATGAGCTGTGTTGCGCATGTGAATTCTGATTTTCTTCATTTTATACCCTAAACCCCCAAAAACTTTCAAAATCCCCACATACCTAAATCAGATAATCACTTTTGCTTTGGAGTGCCTGTTTGCACACACATAGCCACACACTCGATCCACACATCCCTCTGTGCTGCAGAGAGCATCTCCCAAGAAAATTCACTCTTTACTTTCTGTCTCCACTTTTGCTGGATAGTATAACTCCTGGTTTTTCTTTTTCTTTTCTTTCTTTACCTTCCTCCTCCATTATTTTCCTCCCTGTAGAAGGTAAGCCTGTTTCTCTCCCCCTCTGCAGTTTCCAGCATGCAAATGTGTCTGTGTGAGAGAGTGAAGGAAGTAATTTCCTCATGCTTACATATCTGTCAGTGTGTCATGTGTTTTGATCCACTGACTGTTAGCTGACGTGATCTATATTGTCACAATATTGTTAAATGTGCATCTGTTCGTCTCTATGATGTCCATTTGAGTCAACTGGCTTGAAACAGATAACAGTTATTTAAGTTTTAAGCTAAATAACTTGTTTGTTTTTTAACAATAACAGCTACAGAAATTCAATCCATGTTCAATCATGGTATTTTTGTTCTTGTGCAGCTGATGTTTACTGTGTGCTAGAGCTGCCGGTAGCACAATAAGATGCTGTTTTGGGGCAGAGTATACTCTCTTGGAAATGTTTCTTTGGACACATCAGTGAGAGACTGTGTCACAAGATCATTTACTGGTAAAGTTCAAATCTGTTTCACTAGTCTAACCTGTAACCCTGCATGTATCTTGGCACACAGCTACCTCAGACAATGATCCGTCTGTTTGTGTTTCGTGTGTGTGTGTTTGCTGTGAACATACTCTGTGTATGACCTGTGATAAGCACTTACTGTCAGTGTGTGGGGGATCCGCCTGCACACGATGACTGTCCTCCACTTAGGTCATGAATTATAGAAATACGTTGGTTGGTGTCCAGACACATCCATAATAGATGGGTTCTATTGAACGCTTCCACTTAAGCAGCTCATTCTTCTCTGAGCTGGAAAAAGTCATTTTTCTCTCCATCTGTTATAAAGCAAAGAGTTCGTGATCATCCCTCGTTAAATGCCTCGTTTGACCTTTTTTCATCAGTAATTATTATTTCTAAATGTAACATAAAGAGTTGTGTTGTTACTAATGACTCTATTCACAGTTAATGAATCATTTACTACTGCTTTACAGATAATATTAATAAAAGTAATTTCTGGGTCGCCAGTTTGAGAGCCCACAATTAAGTAGATATTTTTGGCAGTAACCATTTATTAATGACTGAGTAACACACATACAAAGTTTACAAGGTTTGCTTCTATTAATGTTTGTAAATCATCAATGATTACACTTTTCTGGGATCCTTTAGTTTAATGGAAAAACCTGGTAATATTTTATATTTTTCTTCTTGTCGACAAATCCCTCAAAAAGATCAAAAACAACAGTGAAATGTTCCCAATAACAAGTATTGCTTGTGTAGCCAAAGCCTGATAAAGTATAAACATGCAAGCTGATCACCAGCATTATAATTTATGTTGAATCAATATGCCGTGAATACTGAGTTGAACTGCAAATGTGTATTAATCTGCCAAAGTAGTCCCCAACAAAAGCTCTATTTCCTGTCTGAGTAGCTTTTGCTAAAAAATTACAGTGCCCAGCTGTTTATAGAAAATTACTACTTAAGTCGTCACTGGCAATTCTTTATTTACAGTATGCCATGAAGTAAAGCGATACCTTTATAATTTAACACCCACTGCTGTTTAGATAGAGCTATACACAATGCTGCATTCTCTCTTTCCCTCAGGATATGGAGGCTTTGAAGAGATGTCTCGCTTTGATTGAGTCAAAGATGGCACAAGCTAAAGGCTGGCTCAAAGACCCCCATGGACAACCAGGTAACTGCCAAAACTGCTAAAACCCTAAATCAGCTTTTTTGATATTATTTCACAATGTGATCCTGTGGCGTGTCGTCGTTCCCAGGAGACCCCGGCGAGGTGGCCCTGCGTGTGATACTGGATGAAGCTGGTAAGGTGGGAGAGTTGTGTGCTGGGAAGGAAAGGAAAGATATTCTGGCAACCACTAAGGCTCTGGGACAAATGGCTGACCAGATTGTTGATCTACGAGCCAGGTAGTGTGTTTGTATGAGAGAACGTGAGTTATGTTTTCTTTACCTCCATGTGTTCATATATTTTGTCATCTTGTGTGAGCTGTGTGTGTTTTTCTTTTATGACAGAGGCCAGGGCCCGACCCCGGGGTGCGTGCAGCGTGCAGGCCAGTGCTCACAGGGCTTAGACTTGTTGTTTGGCAAAGTGGACAGTGCTGCTCGCAGATTGGAGGCTCTAATCAATGCCAAGCAGGCCATTGCCAGGAGGCTGGACACTGCACAGGTCAGATAAAACAACACAGTAATCCATGTTAACCCTCTCCCCAGTGAATGACACTTCCTCTCCGCATTATGCTGATACTATCGCTTTCTCTTTTGTTCTGTTTGATTGTTCTTTTCAGTAAATAGTTTAAGATATAAGCTAATGTTATAAGAGCAACTGCTAAATGCTCAATATAGTTCAATTTAGTGAACTTTTCCCATCCTTGCATATACATGTTTCTGTAGCGTTTTTCATCAGATTAGAACCCATATATGTGCATTTTTAGGCCTGGCTGGCTGATCCTAACGGCGGTCCTGAGGGAGAGGAGAACATCAGAGCGCTACTAGTTGAAGCCAAGCGCATCGCCGATCTATGTGAAGACCCCAAAGAGAGGGATGACATCCTGCGCTCCATCAGTGAGATCGCAGGCCTCACCGCCAGACTTGTGGATCTACGCAGGCAGTGAGCTTTCCTTCCTTTGACACATGCATGACCAATGATGTTTTGTGACTTTATGTAATTGCTAGACCCTCTTTTTCTAGGATCAAACTGCAGCCTCATGCCATCAATAGGTGGCATATTATGCCTGCCTGGGAAATATGTTGTTGCCTGTCAACCCTGGGCATCAGTCCTACGATAAGGTTTCTGTTTGAATATGTTGTGGAACAAATGGGGTGATGGTAATAATGTGGAGGGTCGGTAACAGTTTCAGGATCAAAAACTTAGTAGGCCTTAAAGGAAAATACCACTGAAGGTTCATGCGACTGAATAACATATTTGAAATAATTTTCAAATGCAGTCTGATGGCCAGTTCATCGGGTTTAGAGCAGTTAATTCACTAAATGGTTCTGTAGTTCAGTGACTCACGACAAGATGAGCGACTATTTTGAATATATTCTTTGTACTCCACTTCCACTGCTTGTATTGGCCATAAAAGGAAGCCAGAGATATGAGAAAGTAAATCAAATGGCCCAGCTGTGGATCAGATCTTTTAACTTAGAAAAATGTGACTGCACTAGTACATAGGAAGATTTTAGAAATAATCATACATAATCACATCTTCACATCGTCTAGGAAAGATAATACTTTTATAATATGTGGCTATTTATATTTATAAACACTGTGTGGTCTTATAAGGACTGACTGTACAGTCACGTCTTGAAAAGAAATACTACGGACATAAAGTAATATTTCATATCTCATATTTCAAGTATATACAGACAATTAGTTGTTCTTTTGGCCTTAGATCTGTCAATTATAAAGATATATATATTTCCTTGAACCGAACTTGTACGTTTATCTCTGTGAAAAACACACATGGCCTCAGTACAAACCAGTAATAAGTACATTTTTATCTTTACTTCTGGCCACACAAGACAAAAATGTAAGTGGACAAACACAGATGAAAAAGTGGCCTCAGCCTTTGACGGTATTTCCTTTTAAGGTGGTGTCTAACAGAGGTGTGGTGAGACATTCGGTGGGTTTGAAGTCTGTATTTAATTTCTGCACTACATGGCTTTTACACCTTTTTGATTCCCCCTTAATTAAATCATATCTCTATCTTTCTCTGTCTCAGGGGTAAAGGTGACAGCCCAGAGGCCCGTGCATTGGCAAAGCAGATTGGGGCGGCGCTGTTGACCCTGCAGTCCAAAACCAACCGGGCCGTGGCCAACATGAGACCAACCAAACCTGCCGTGACTTTGGAGGGCAAGATGGAGCAGGCCCTCCGCTGGGCGAACAACCCTGGATTGGACGACAGAGGAGTAGGTGAGAGGGGTTGGATGACGGCTCTCAGGAGGGGTGATCTAGTAGTTAAAAAATAAACACTCTGACCTTCCATGCCTTTTGTCAGCCTGTGTGTGGATGATGGAGAGTAGGTGAAAGTGCTCAAAGCAGCACCCAGCCAAGACTCTTTGTTTTAGCAGTTATTGGGCTCCTGAACGATGTGAGGTGTTTGTCGTCCACAAGGAGGAGGCAAAGTGTCTCATTTTCAATATTTCTGAATGTGGTACGGACATGACTGTGCTGGTGACTGATGCAAGTTCCTGAAACGCCCATAGTGGATCACTGAATGACTTACTTAACTTACTTAGTCATTTAGGAAGCACTGTATTGTTTTGTTTTGATGCCTGTTGCTGTATCCCTGTTCTGTCATTTGATTGTTTCCTATTTCCTCCCATGCTTCCCTTTGGGAGCAGAGTGTGAAATACTACAGTGGAACACAGGTACCTGTCCACGTTATGCTTTCTTAGAGGATATAACCAAAACATGGTTAACATTATGACCACTTCTATAATTTACAAGCAAAGATATATTTCTCACCCCTTGCATTCCATTACTTGATGATACCAACAAATTCTAATTGTTAATTGTTGTATCTGGGTTTTTATCGAAGACAGAGGAGATATTGTGTGTCCAGAAGTGATTTGAGGATGACTTGAGCGCTGTGTCTCCCCCCAGGTCAGGCAGCAATCAGAGGAATGGTTGGAGAAGGAAGGAGGCTAGCAGGAGGCCTGTTAGGCCCGTACCGGCAGGATATGATTGGACGCTGTGACCGAACGGAAGCTCTCATGACATCTTTGGCAGACATGGCCGGCAGGGGCGAGGCTGAGGCCCCTCATGCACGAGCTACAGCCGCACAACTGAAGGACAGCCTAAAGGTAGCTCAACGGCCTCACAAACACACACATTCATTTATGAATGAATCACTCCACTGTCATTACAAACTTATGCTGTGCGGCCAAACAGTGTTCAAACCCACAGAGGTTGTTTTAAATTAGAGGGAAGATCACAAAGTTTCTAAATATACAAAATATGTCAGGCTGTGTCAAGTTGTGGGGAATTTTGAAGAAAACAATGCACAAGACATCTAGAATATATCCATTTTATCGAATGGTGCATCCATACAAAACTCTTGCCTTGTATATATGATGCATGCATGGTAATTATTATTTAAGTGTTGGTGCAGAGCTCCACCTAGTGGACTGATGACACTCTCTGCTTCTACAAGGACCTGAGGCAGCACATGCAGGAGGTGATGACCCAGGAAGTATCTGACGTTTTCAGTGACACCACTACCCCTATCAAACTGCTGGCTGTGGCCGCAACTGCTCCAGCTGACGCCCCCAACAGAGTGGAGGTCAGTAATGTAAAAAAATCTGTGCTGAATTTGGTCCATCCAGATGTTGTGTGTGTGTGTGCGTGTGTGTGTGTGTAAAGAATGGGAACCCAGTGAGAGAGGATGATTGTGACTGCAGTCTGACTTCACAAGTATGAATGTTTGTTGTAGGTTTTTGAAGAGCGTGCAGGGAACTTCGAGGCCCACGCAGGTCGGCTGGGGGCGACTGCAGAGAAGGCTGCTGCTGTGGGAGCAGGCAATAAAAGTACAGTAGAGGGGATACATGCTGCTGTGAAACATGCCAGGGATCTCACACCACAGGTGCTAATGTTTGTTTCAGTGTCCCTGATTTACACAATTGCGTACAATAATTAGGCTGTCAGAGTCTGTCACACACAATCTGACATGTTTGTTAATTTCCAGGTGACCTCTGCTGCTCAGATCTTGTTGAAGAATCCTGGAAATAAAGCAGCATACGAGCACTTTGACACCATGAAGAACCAGTGGATTGACAATGTGGAGAAACTCACTGGTGAGCATTTTCTTAACCTTTCGTTTGTTATTTAGATATTGACAATTTTACATTTACAAGTAGTTATAGTATCACAGCAGGCTGCAACAAATACATCCCAGACTACATGAATAAACGAGATATGCAAATGAGATAATAGAGAGATAAATGTGTGTGTGTGTGTGTGTGTGTGTGTGTGTGTGTGTGTGTGTGTGTGTGCGTGTGCGTGTGCGTGTGCGTGTGCGTGTGCGCCTCAGGTCTGGTGGACGAAGCCATCGACACCAAATCTCTGTTGGATGCCTCTGAGGAGGCTATAAAGAAAGACATCGACAAGTGCCGAGTTGCCATGGCGAACGTTCAGCCCCAAATGCTTGTTGCCGGGGCAACGAGCATAGCAAGACGAGCTAATCGGGTCCTGCTGGTGGCTAAGAGGGAAGTGGAGAACTCTGAAGATCCGCGGTTCAGAGACACAGTGAAGCATGCGTCAGACATCCTCTCCCACACCATCTCACCCATGGTGATGGATGCCAAAGCAGTGGCTGGGAACATACAGGATAAAGGTACAGGAACACACAGCGCAAACACATGTTCATGGTACTGTATGAGACAGATATACTGAGTTTAGTTTCTCTCTTTATCCTCCACAGCTCTGCAAAAGGCCTATTTGGACTCGTGTCTGAGGATCCTGGCTGCAGTCGGCAAAGTTAGAGAAGCCTTCCAACCTCAGGAGCCTGACTTCCCTCCTCCTCCACCCGACCTGGACCAGCTCCATGTAAGCACATTCAAACACACATATTTCCTATTATCCATAGTAGACCTTTGAATGACCCACCACTTTTCTACCACCGCTTACTAAAACTGAATGCATCAATACAGAGCGGGAAAGTGATTTTTCACCAGCTTTGGTAGCAGTGACCTTGAACAACTGCTTATGTATGGTAACGTATGTGCATGTTTTCCAGGTTAGTGATGAGCAGGCTCCACCCAAGCCCCCCTTGCCAGAGGGCGAGGTGCCCCCGCCTCGTCCCCCTCCTCCAGAGGAGAAGGATGAGGAGTTCCCGGAGCAGAAGGCCGGAGAGGTGCTCAGCGAGCCCATGATGGTGGCCGCCAGGCAGCTGCACGATGAGGCACGCAAGTGGTCAAGCAAGGTCAGTTCACACAAACACAGACAGAAAAATACAGTTTGCATTATTCACCCACCCCATCAAATGTGTGTCATTTCAAAATCAGTCGCATACATACAGGTCTGGGTAAAATAAGCTAGCTGGTTCGTGATTTCTCTACGTCACGTTATATGACATGACTCTGTTACACTTGAATTGCATTCTCATATTCTGTGATTGTCCTGAAATCAAGTTTTTCCTGAAATCACGTTGATGCTGTAATGTGGAGATCAGTGGAGATTTCAGAGGGGAAACTGGAAACTGTCATCTGTTCGAGGTGTTGGCATGTAAGGTTGTTAATGGCTTACACACTTACGTGCACAAAATCAAAAGATTGTGGAGAGACAATCCAACCTCCACAGAACAAGCGCACTATATTTGCAGAAGACTTTGTATTCTTTGTACTGTTATCCCCATTGGTGTCTATGTTCTGTATGTGTGTGTCCAAGTGTTTTTCTGTGTAGGAACTATATATAGAAAACATTATTCTGCATTAAAAAACCCGTCATTTTCCAGGAATAATGTCCTCTCGCTGTCTTTGTGAAGCTATTAAGCGTTTCCCCCTCTATAGCTCTCCTGGCAGTTTTTCCACACCTGTTTAATGATCTATGCATCAGAGGTGTCTTTGTGTTTCCCACCACACTGCTACACTCCTAAATACAATAGAAGGATGCAAAGCACTGGTTGTGGCTACAGTTAGACCTTGTTTGCAAATGCTTTACACACTGTCCACTCAGCCACTGCCTCAGAGTAAGGCACGAGATCCACCTGCTACCTGCCCAAACCAGCTTCTCTTTCCTCTTTTTTTTTCCCCCATCTTTGCTTGCGTGTGCAGTTTCACCTCCACTCTCCCTGCTCCTGCACAGCGGGTGTATTTGCTCCTTCTCCCTCCTGTAAATCTCCTGTCCTCTGTTCTTTCATCCAGTGCCTCTCATACTGTACTAAATGCTTCCTTTTCCCATGCTTCCTTCTCTCCTGCCATCCTTGGCTTTCTCCTTCCCTTCTTCTCCATATTCCTTTTTTTTTTCCTCCTCCCCTCTTCTTTGCCTCCCTCCCTTTCCTCCCCATCCCAATTGATCCTCCAACTACGACAAACAACCCCCCTTACTTCCCCACCCCTCCCAGCCAGAGGAGGAGGAGGCAGTAGAGGAGAAAGAGGTAGATGATGAAGATGAGTTTACTGATGGTGAGGATGACTATGAGCCCGAACTGCTGATGATGCCCTCCAACCAGCCTGTCAATCAACCCATGCTTGCAGCTGCCCAGGCTCTCCACCAGGAGGCGCGCAAGTGGTCCAGCAAGGTCGGCGCACACATGCACATGAGTGCACACACAACGGGGTCCCAGTGTTTTGAGTCGCTGGGATTATACTACAGCTCTTTGACCCCCAACAAGCGCACACACACATCCACGCATGCAAAGAAATGAATGCACCACACAAAGAGGCTCTACTAGTGTGGTGAGTTTATCCGTCTCTGCGGGATGAAGAAACACCCTTTGGAGTACTATCTGACTGTGTCTGTGCAATCGATAAACTCTGTATCTGCCACTAAACCTCCAACCAGCTGTGGCTGTTGTTGCATCACACTCAGACGTGGTTGACACACGGTTATGCTGACATCACCCTAAGGTTGTACTAAAAGTCAAGGATTGTTGGAATGGCAAGTATGTTTGTTTCACCACCTGGATGAACTGGCACTGGCTTCACAAGTCCCCCCCCCCCCTTATGTTCTTGATGAGGTCAAGTGGTTAAAAGGAGGAGCCAGGCGCTCCGTCTCGCTGTTATCACTTCTCTCAGTCACTCGCTGTTTTGCCAACCTGTAAGTGAGAGTGGATGACAGTTTCCCAAAGACTTCTGGGTGATGTAGTGTTGTAGTTTAGACCGCCTGCTTGCCTGTTATGATCACCTGCTTCTGCTTCTTAATCTCAGGGTGCCTATTGATCGCTCCAACACTGTGACCATCACCTCCTGGGTACTAACCTCACGTTGACTGAGATGTGAAGGAGACGTTGAGGCTCTCAACACTGTCTCCCTTCAAAACTACATCAAATTCAGAATAATCTTCTTCCACAAGGGACGAAGAATATGTGCTAACTTGTACTAACACTGCATGCAGCTTTTTGCTTGTAAACTTAGTGCCTGTTTTGCTTTTGTAATCCAAATTCATTCATACAAAGGACCAGCATTCTTGTATTGTTTGATAACAATATTTTCAGTATCCTACATTTTCATTATAATCAGAAAAATATGTCTCCATTGCATTCTCATCTCTTATCCAAAGCCATGCTCCTCTCAAGTACCCTGCTCTTACTGCTTCCTCCTCTACCCCCTCCCCTCTCCTCGCAGGGTAACGACATCATAGCAGCAGCCAAGCGGATGGCTCTGCTGATGGCAGAAATGTCTCGGCTGGTTCGTGGTGGAAGCGGGAACAAACGAGCGATGATTCAGTGTGCTAAGGACATCGCCAAGGCCTCAGATGAGGTGACGAGACTGGCTAAAGAAGTGGCCAAGCAGTGCACTGATAGACGCATCAGAACTAACCTGCTGCAGGCAAGGACATACTTATACAGACACATGCTGAAAAGTCCTTTTATGTCTAGTACGGAAAATAATTGACACGTTTTTTTCTCCTTCCAAAGGTGTGTGAACGAATCCCTACTATCAGTACTCAGCTGAAGATCCTCTCTACTGTCAAAGCCACCATGCTGGGACGAACAAACATTAGTGAAGAGGAGTCAGAGCAGGTAAACTCACGAAATTGATACAGAGAATCAATTCAATACCAGCGATCTTGTCATTGGAACCAATATTATGCAAGACAACATGGGGCCAGGAAGGAATGTAACTGATATAACACTGAATTTTATAATAAGTCAGAGGACCAGTACATCATAAATTATTGATGCATTAATGTGTACATCACGTTAATGTTGGTAAAGGTGGGGCTACTTTTAACGACTTCATATATTGCTGGGTGGATTGTAAATTTTCCTACAAAGTTTTATCTTATTATTAATTATTATCATTATTATTATTATTATTCATCTGAATCTTCAAAGTAACTAAAGGTACTAAAATAATGTTGTGGAATAAAAATATTTCTCTCTGAACGTATATAAAGTACTTGAGTAAATGTATTTAGTTACCACTGCTGAATAACTGATAACTTGTTTTCATTTTGTCCCACCTGTCTTATTTCACACCTAACCGCTTTCTCTTCTAAATGTTTCCCTGAACAGGCCACAGAGATGTTGGTCCATAACGCCCAGAATCTGATGCAGTCAGTGAAGGAGACCGTCAGAGAAGCAGAAGCAGCCTCAATCAGGATCCGCACAGATTCAGGATGCACCCTTCGCTGGGTGCGTAAGACCCCCTGGTACCAATAAACAAACTTGGTCACTGAAACTAGTAACACTCTTAACTTACATAACATCGATAGCACAAACCTCGAGTAGAACAACATGCATACTCATCATGAGTAAACATGCACTATTCAAGGAGGAAACTGATGGTGATGTGTTTTTTTTTTTTTTACCAGGAACCATTAGATTTGGTACCAAGCAGGTTTAATTTATTGGAGTGAGTTCAGCTTTGCTCTCCAGTTCTCTTTATCAGTAACTGTGGTATCACGTAGATGTGGGCTAATCGACAGTTTTTAATATATATTTTTGGTATGTTGTGTTACAAGAATTTATCCAAATCCCAGGTATATATTTTTTGCATGAAAATGTTTTTTTCTATTTTCTAAAGGCAAATTATAACATTAAGATACTTATCTCCTAGAAGCATTTACTTTTCATTTTTTTTTCTTATTGTCTATTGTATATACAGTAATTATTTGTTTTATGGACAACACTCAGCTATGAGCTTTATACACTGAGTTTGACACTAGAATGTGGAGTCTTGTGTGGGCTGATGAACTCTCCTCACTTCATGTTTACTTTTAGTAGTGACACTCTTCTGTAGATCTATGAATTCAAAGGTGACTAAAAAGTATTCTGGATTAAAAGTGTTTACATGATTTACAGGCAAATGACAGTTTAAAAAAATGATTGTATATTTAAAACAAAAATGTATGGTTGTCAATAAATAACGTTGATTGCAGGAAGGTTGATACAATAGATAAGAGGTTTTCACACCACATTTGCATTATGAGTAACAGTAACAGTCAAGGAGGGTTGAGATGTTTTTAATGTCTGTTTTGAGTTCTTTGTTTTAACTTTAACAGTTAACAATACCAAAGGATTTGTTTTAGGTTACTGTAACATTCATCTTAAAACATTAAAATCCAGGTTATTACAAACAACGAGACAGACCTCTTTAGAGAAGCTCAAGTCTTTTTTTTCTAATTTTTAACTAATTGTGTTTAGTTTCTGCACTCTCTGTAACAGTTGAACTGTTTGGATATTATATTCGAAATTTATCAAAAACAATGATTTTAGACAGCCATTCAACTTCCTGCTTTTAGGCTTTTCTCCATGTGTGAGCTCAGCAGTCCCACTCTGAATGCTCTGAAGCATCAACACAGATTTTCTAGAGATGACCCCGGTGGTTTGAGGTCGGAAACAACCTTTTTAAGTGACATCAAGCATTGACGTTCATCTAGTCATCTATGTGTGAAGCCTCTTTACTTAATCAGTATTAGTGAGCCGTTCCCATGGTGGTTCGGGACAGAGCTCCAAATGTTAACCGTATTTTCATCTTTATTTGGGCCGACGAAGCATGTAGCAGTCACCGACCTCTCACTGAGAGCGACAGGGTGAACCTCTGTGTGTACTAGATGTGTTCATTCACAGCCTGAATGTATTCTGATAGCTTCTCGCCCTGCCAACACATCTGCTGTGCCTTGGAAGAATAAAAGACTATAATAATAGAGGACTGGAGTCTGCCTCTTAATTCACTTTTGTAAGTCACTGTTACCAAAACATAACATTAGATGCAACATGTCTACTACCATGCAAGCAGCTGTGAGAGGCTGTACTAAGCTAAATGCTAACATCTGTATGCTAGAATGCTCACAATGGCAATGCTAGCATGCTGAAGTTGATGTTCAGTGTGTTAGCATGCTAACATTAGCACTAAAACCACAGTAAAAATTAGGCTAATGGGAATATTATTAGTTTATTAAACCAAAAAGCTAGCCATACTGCTAGCATGGCCAAAAGAGCACACATGAAAATCATACTTTTAAAACTTTTATAAGACTTCTTATACACTGAAATACAGATTCAACTTCATACAAGTAGTATTTTTTTTTCCAACGAACAATTGATTGTGCAAATGTTGTGCGGAGTAAAGAAGTTGCATTCAATATTAAGTGAGGCTTTTGTAGACTTCACAAAAAAAAAAACTGGAACTGCTGGAATCACTAGCTCGTATCTCGGCTCTGCAGAGAAGTCAAACTATGTCCCCTAGATATAGATATATTTTAAAAAATGTACTTCCCCTTAGGCCTCCGAAACATGCAGTTTGTGCTGTAGTGTGCTATACAAAGCACCCTAAACAAGGCCACATTGAAGAGTGAATGTGTGCAAATACACAATACACACAGAAAATACTCAGCAACTCAGTAAAAAAAGTTTTCAAAAAGGCATGGCTGCTTATTCTCAGGCAACATGTAAGTAAGATTGTAAAAGTGTGATGAAGTAGCGAGGAGGAGGCGGTGAGCCCTAAGTGTCTCTTTTCAAACCAAAATAGTCCCCTTAGGCAACACTTGTTAAAACAGAAAACCAAAATAGTCCAAAAAGAGAGGAGGTCTGGTTCATACAATGCAGCACATTTAAACTGGACAGAAACTATAAGCACTTCAACATAGTCACATTGATTATTAAGGCTTCCCTTTACAGGCCACATAATAAATAACTGTTAATTAAAAACAATTAGACAGAGGATATACAAGACATATTGGAGTATTGATAACCTTGCCCCCTATTTGGCACATTGGATTGCTGACTTTTGACCTCTTAAAGTACTCAGGTCCGCACTTGGAATTTCCCCGCTTTAGTCACATACTTGACCCCTTTAAACGGCTTGTACTTCTCTCCAAACATTTCAAGACGATTCACCTTAAGACCTGTACAGAGGGGAGAGAAGCAAAGTGAGCAATGACTGAAAACTGACTTTAAACTTGGCCCAGTGAAGAGTATGTACAAAGCGAGGACTACCTGATATGGCCACCTGCTGAATCTTCAGGTCAATGTTGAGTGAAGGGTTATCGTCAGGCTTCGGGGCTCCTGCCTGTAGACTCAGACTGCCTTTCAAGTTAGGAAGCTTCTGAGGGTTCAGTTTCCCAATGTCCCAAACCAACACCTATCAAAATACACACATGCTCCGGGTAAGGACAATAAAACCTTTTGTTTTCAGTTTTATTTTCTCTATAACACCACCAGTTCTGATCAAGATTACATCACTTGTTTAATTGTTGAGCTACAAAAAAAATCTAGTGCGTAAGTATGTCTTAAAAAAATATAAATATCATGCCTTTAAAAAGGTCATCAATTTATCACTTACGAGTTAGGCAGGTAAGATGTAAGCAGCTTGTTAGTGAAGCATTTGATGAGATTCTTGACAATAATTGGATAAAAGGGTCCACATTCAACAGTGGGAGGCACAAACCTACAGTATCACTACTTAGGACGGCCTTGTTGTTGGTTGTTACCTTGGTAGGGAGGTCGTAGCTGTAGCTTCCCTGTGTGGCTGTGAGGTTGACACTGATCACAGCTTTAGGCATGTGGATTTTGACCATCAAAGCCTCCACCGTCTTCCCCATGGTCTGCTTGGGTCCGATCGTAATGTCCAGGCGACCACAAGGTTCCGACTCAAAGAAACTGATGTTCTGCTTCACGTACACTGGAATGGCCACGAGACTGAGGATGGACACAGACAGAATGAACCACGATGACAATAAACAGTTGGGTTCAGCAGGCAGACAGCAACCAGCTTGTGTTTACAAGTAAACACGGTAACAAGAGTGGATTGTGAATCCTTAATGCGGAAATTAAACCAGAATTTTAATCCACTCCGAAGACAATAACACAACAGAGATTTCATCGTCGCTAGAAGATGTTGATGCTCAGATCACATATTTACACTTTATTATAAATAAGACATACAGATAACATACTTTTGTGAGCTGACATGATAGTTCATGAGTGTGAAGTTTCCATCTGGCGGGATGAAAGAGAGAGCGCGCTCCGACTCCCAGCGCTTAAACCGCACACACGGGTGGAAACTCACGTCGTCCAGAAGACGAGGATTCTGTCATCAAAAGCGACACCGATGGCGAGTGAATTTCACATTTGGACCGACGCACGGGCAGACACAGACATAAGCACATACAGAAAAAGACAGAGCTGAGAGGAAATTAACCAACCATGAAGGACAGAGTCAGGTCAGGCATCCCAGTGAGCCTCACGGCGGCTTCAATTACACCCTGGATCTCTGCAAATACTGTCGTACCTAAAGATTGAAGGAGATGCAAGCACGTTTAAAGAGTAACTACGTCTAATTATCTAATCTACCAGGAAAAAGTAATTACTTCTAAACGCCATGGATACACTCTTCATCTGTCCACAAGTGCTTGTTTGTACCTGATTTGTCCACAATGGCATCTATTTCCTCTATCACATCAAAATATGCCTCATTATTGGTGTATTTAACTCCAGCCCGCCTCCATGGGACATTGGACAGTTGACCTGTTGGTAATGTATTTCCAACATTACTACCTCCTGGAAAACACACAAAACAAAGGTAAACACATAAATATTGTAGATAATGTAAGAGCTGAGGAGCAGGGTAATTGGAGACATCTACATTCTTGCCAGGTGGCTCATACGACAGTATTGGGAGCAGGTGTGGGAAGCCACACACCTGGAGCAGACCTCCTTATCATGAGAGTATAAAGGACAATTGGAGAGTTCTCTTTGCTTTCACATGCTGAGAGTGAGAACTAGACAGAAGGCGGTGACGTCCATTTACCTGTGAGCGTGTTGACAACTGATCGCAGGATGGTGGGAGGCCTGATCATCTCTTTGAGGACGTTGGACTCTGTTGCCAGTGGAAAGCCGTTGTCCAGCATCTCCTCCAACAGCTCGTACACTGTCACCACATTGTCGTTGATTACACTTTCTGAGCACTCTCCAAAGTAGTCCTGTCGACAAAAATACCCAACATGAGTCTCAATTCCATACTAATTGTTTACAATATGTGCTCTATATACACACATTGTACAAGTTTGAACAGAACCAAAGATGTCTTGACTTATGAATAAATATATAACACGGAATTCAATCACACCTGAAATGTGTCTGCCACTCTGTGCAGGAACTCAATGACAAACAGTGGAGGGACTTCGGTCTGGACCACAGAGAGGAAGAAGAGCTTGCCCCTGTATATGGTGATAAGGTAGTGGTGTGGGGTCTGCAGGACAGGGGCCACATCCTCCGGGTCCACCGCCTTCTCCTTGGCCTCGAAAAAGTAATCACACACACTCCGGCTGATGACACTCTTCCAGTGTTTCTCCAGGAAGATGTCTCCAGAGTGATTAATCAGGAACAGACTGTGGATCATCTCAGCTGCAACAATGAGGTGGTTGTTGAGGATATTACTGCTCTGTGTTACTGAGCGGCAGATGGAGACATAAATCAGCAGTTTTAAGCAAAATGTAAAGCTCCTCGTGCATTATTTGATTGCAGTGACAATGTAAATGCAACGCAGTGTCAGTTTACCTACTGTCATTCTGTTAAACTAACTTTAAATTAACCAGCTGGCTAGCAAACCTGAGATTGGCAACTTCGGAGATTCTCACCGTCAGTTTCTTAATGTTAAGAAATAAAACAAACTCGAGAGTGACAGCGACATGAAAGCTGATATATAGGGCATAATGTACATAGAGTTTCAAGGATTATTTAAAGTTTTACCTGCTTACTCCGGTTGATTGTGCCAAAGGTATTAACGAAAGTTGTCTACTTGGTGCCAGTTAGGCAGACTTGTCCGAGTTGCTGAAGAGACGCCTGCAGATCTACGCACACGTAAACACAACTTAGTCACGAGAACATATCGATAAATCAAAAGAATAAAGTCCAAATAGTATTAGTAAAGCCCTGAAATAAATCCCGGAAGGTTTAAATACAAAGCAACTGTAGTGTCAAACTGATCGATACTTTCAGAGCAAAGTTTCGGACTTTTTAGTCAGGCAGAAATTGTGGGCAGCTACATCCATGTCTGTATGAGACCATTGGTATTGTGTTGCCCTGCGTAAAATCTTCCAGGTGTTTGTGCCGGCCGAACTCACGAAAACCAAATATTTTCTTGGCGGAGAAGTAGCAGCCCTCACACACTAAACGTTTAGGGTTTAAAACTGAAACCTGGTACCATTTATTTATTACTATTTTATTATTCATATAATATAATATCTTACCCCTTGATTTAGGTTATCAATTTGATTTAATCCATATTGTTCTCAGTTGTATTGTAATTCATTAATATTAGTTCCAAAGATGAAGCTCTGCATTCAATAAAGGTGGAAAACCTTTCACGTGATAATCCGAACAATTGTTCAAGTCAAGCTCAAGTCAGAAGTTTTATGATTTCCTTATGTATCATATTCATAAGTGCTAAAAAAAAAGTAGACGACCACGTCTCCAGAAAAACCTAAATGTAAGGCTTTTGATTGGCTGAGCTCTGTGTACGCGTCACACGGATTGGGGGAGGAAACCGCTGCCTGCAAGGGTTCCTTCAGGGTAACAAACGACCCATTAACCGTTAGCACGACCGCGTTTTCACACTGGTTGAGGTGATTGCAACGTGCACAGTTAGCCATGGCTTCTAAAACAAAGAGACAAAGACTGTCCGAGGAGAAGAAGACGGAGACCAAGAAGACTGAGTCTCCGACCAAGAAGACTGAGTCTCCGACCAAGAAAACGGAGGCTCCGACCAAGAAGACGGAGGCTCCGACCAAAAACACCGAGTCTCCGACCAAAAGCACAGAGTCTCCGACCAAAAAGACTCCTGCAGAGCTAAGGTGACCGAAAGTTAAAAAAAAGAATACAAAAAACTGCCTCCCTGCAGCGCGAGGAGACAAGACCCTAGTTTGAATGCTAATGTGCGCAAATCTTTAGTTTGAAATCTAAAACTTAACACATTATGAATGCACGTGTGACATGTGAGTGAGGTTGAAAATTGTGAGTTTCTGTACACCATTAAATGTCTGCATGAACCACCACGCCGGGTGAGCGGTCGCCATTGATAAGGACCGGTGTAAAGTCCTTTTGATGTAGTTATCTTGTAACATGCCGCTACAGAGTCAGGTCAGAAGCGTTCAGAGACTCTGCTGTTGTCTAGTAACGTCCGTTAACTACATCAAGTGTGCCAATATCTAATCTAAGATCAACGTGACTACCACCTGCCCCCCCTGCATGTTTATAAGCTGCAGAGGGAAATACTTGGCACCTTCAGTGCCAAGGATCGGCTCCGCTGCCTGGTGTAGCGATCCTGCACCACCTCCTAAAACAATGCATTTGCAAAGTAGTCACATGGTCGTGAATGTGCAATGTTATGTATTTTTCCCGCCGGAATCAATCTGACAATTGCATCACTCGGCTATTTCCCCCCTATTCTAACTGAAACCCGCTGTTTTCATATTGTGGCATCTCAGCGGCCGCGTTCATCAGCAGGCTCCTCACGATGTGAGCGGATTGAGGCGAGAGTCGGCAACACAAAGCCAATCGCGAGCCAGAGACAGACTGTTCTGTTCCTCCCTCTTAGATGTGTCCAATCAGTCGGTCCCGAGTAGGAGGAGCTGGGGTTTTTTCAGGGTAAAATCGATCTTCCCGCACGCTGAGCTGAAATTCTTAAGTTTTTGAATGCTTAGCTCTTTCTGAACCGGTTTTTAGGTTACTCAACAGGTCTGTCAGTAGCGAGCTGACACGCACAGAGAGAGACACCATGTCTTCTTCAAGGTAAGAACACGTTGATAGAGGGAATTGATCTAAAGGCAGGTGTGATTGGCTGCACAAGCCCAGTAATCTTCTGCCTGCATATTGACAGATGCACGTGCAGTAGGAAATTATAGTAAGGGTGTGGCATCTGCTGGGTAGATGCATTATTTAGTTTTTCCAGTGACAACAACCCATCTGCTTCATGACATCTCCCTACTCTTGTTTTTTCAAAAGCCGTTCGTCCATGTTGCTTTTTTCTGCGACAGTGAATGCTCATGTGGATGTGGCATATGTCAAGGCCTGTGAGACTTGCTCCATCTGGGGTTTTCCCCCAGAAACGCTGACAAGATTGTGGCGACAATAGAGAAAAAAAACCTATCATTCAGGAGTGAAGACGACACCAAGACGCATATCAGAGTACACATTATTAACATGCTTCCAAAAAAATGTGCAAAGACATGCGTAACCAGTTAGTGTTTACTGTGACAAGCGCACGTGTGGCTGTTATGTGTTGACACAAAGGGTGTACTGCTGTGCTGTTTAAATATTATTTGGCATCGCAGCACTACGATTTTTGCTGTCATATTCAACCCTTGTGTTCAGTTGTTTGCCCCAACACAGAACGGACTGTGCGGAGACGCACACAGCCTACAGCTGTCCCGATGTTGCCTTGCTCTGCGTGTCATAACATGGTTACATGCATGACTAACCGGGTCCTCGCCGCTGCACCACAGCATTCATATTCATTTGTCATTTTGTAGACGAGTCATGCATGATTCCAAGCTGTCTCTCTCAGATATGTGCTATTTCTGCTTCTCTTTTCTGTGAAAGTGGAACGTTTTAAGTCATGTGATGGAAGTCACATGGAAACAAAACTGTGGGTTTTTGCAAATGAACGGTTCAACAACCCAGCTCATTCAGTGAAGTGACCTTCCTTTCTACACTGTGCTGGAGGAAGATTGTCTGCTCTTCTATAAAGCTAGAAGTAATGTAAAAAAAGACTAATGTTACATAGAAGTAAAGAAAGAAGATAGTCTAGTAGAGCTTTTTAGTTTTAACGATTCATCTTTTGTGTTTCAGCCCTAATTCCCTCTTTGGGATGGGAAACCCCTTACTGGACATCATTGCTGTTGTGGACAAAGACTTCTTGGACAAGTAAGTTCAAATCATTTATAATACATTTTTTTGTCACCTAAAGACGGCGCTGTCATCTTGTCCTTGGTTCCTCATGAATTATAAAGGCAAAGAAATACTAACAAATATTTGGATTCTCTTTTATTTCGATGTTGAGCTCTTTTTTTTTTAATACAAGGGGCCTAAATCCATCTTTTTGCTGCTGTAAAATCTCCGTGAAGCACGGTCACAATCAAATTAAGCGAAATACAGATGTTTGCTGTCGGTGAAGTCACTCCAGTGAAAGGCTGACCATTATAGAACGAGGTATTATGATGTAATTTGGTCAATAGAGATACGAGATAAGGCGTATATAAGACTGCAGAGCACAGGAAACGGCAAAGCTGACCGATCAACATCAGCAGAGCTGCGTCTCCTACAGATGTAGTGCTGAAACACAGCCTGAAGTGTATCATTACATTACAGTGAGTTGATGTGCATCGGTCTGTTCTAGCTAGTGAAGCAATCAATGCCACTCCCCGCTGTTTCATGATTACTAATTATCATCCATCAATGGAGATAAATCACATTGGCTACGCCTTAAAAGAAGTTAGCATAGCACAAAAAAACACTGACTCAACAATTCACCTTTTTTATTTGCAGTCATAATTAAGAGAATTTATTATACTTACTTACTTATTAATTAACTGTGTATTCTTTGAAATAGTGGGAGCCATCAGCGGAAACCTGCACAGTCTGAGCAGCACTTTCCTGGTTTGTCTGAGCTCTGTCACTCTTCGTTGACCAGGGCAAAGGGCTCCTTTGGGTTCCAGCTCAGAGTCCACTCTCAAACCTCTTGCATAAACTCCAGGATTAGAGCTAAACCAACCAAGCACAGTTCTAATTCAGTCACATAGAGTAAAGCAGGACTAAAGCTGCACCTTAATCCCTCACCTACCTTTGTGCTTCGAGGAAACTAGACTCTCTTTTTACTTCGTTGACCAACATATTGATTTGGACCGAGTGGGGATAAGTAGTAACAAAAGCACTTTAAGTCCTCTTTCTATGAATTATTGATTATATTAATCACATTTTTCTAAAGGAGGGATAAACCCATTTGGCAGCACCACCATTGTGTCTGAAATGCTTATCCACATAAACATAACCGAGAAGGTTGTTGTGTGTTTTTTATTCTAAACAACTTTTCTGGAGTGTGTGAAATAAAACAGCAGGGTTTGATGTAGCATACGTTTCAGGTGACTTGAAGAAACTAATGCCTGTTTTCTCTCCTTTAATGATCTGCAGGTACTCTCTGAAACCCAATGACCAGATCCTGGCGGAGGACAAACACAAAGCACTGTTCGTAACTCCCCTGTTGCAACATTTCTAGGCTGTGGTTTTTAGTCTGTGCAGGGAGAAAAACAAATAGCTCTGCATTCATACAGTTTGTTCCTCTCTGTTCTGGAGCAGAGCAGTCACAACAGGCGCACACCAGAAATCGCCACTATTGACCTCGGTATCTTTGTAGACGGCCAATGGCAGAGCAGCAGATTCAACACAGAGAGGCAGTCTGAGCCAATAGCAAACCGGGACTCTTCACCTCCCAGTCCCTCTGAGATGAGCAAACATTTAACAGCAGATAAGAGAGTGTAACCGTGTGTGAGGATCAAACATGTATTCTGACTCTCCACAGTTATAGTTATGACATTTTGCAACCACTAAAGACAGTCACCTCTCTATATATTCATTATTTGTACTCATGATTCCCAACTTCAGAGTCAGCAATGTTTAGGCTGGCTTAATAACGGCTTGGTCACTTGTGTGTGAAGGTGCCAGTCCAAACAAGTTCTACCTGTCGACTGTGTTGTTTCTACTTGAACCATTCAGGCCGTACTTGTTTTAGCGCTCCGGGGTCGGGTGCTGACATGTTGGAGATTTAGATATTTAGACTGAATAAACAGAGAATTAGAGATGCTTGCTGAGTTATATGAGAGGATTGACACCACTCTCATGTCTGTCTCTTTAATATGAAGCTACAGCCAGGAGACACTTAGCTTAGCATGACGTTTAGGAACAGCTAGCCGAGGTTTGTCTGATGTTAAAAAGCATCCACCTACTAGCACCTGTAAAGCTCACTAGTTCATACGATTTTGTAGGTGAACAGGAAGTGAAGCAACGTTCTGCATGGCATTGAATCTTCTCCTATAAATATGAATGATGTGAGTTACATGTTTTGTTTCTGCGTGTAGATTCAAGGAGCTAGTGAAGAAGGTCAAAGTTGAGTACCACGCTGGAGGAGCCACGCAGAACTCCATAAAGATTGCTCAGGTCAGTCATGTACCTACAAACTCACTCGCATCAATCAGTTCATCAACTGATGCTGATCAGAGCTGTTGTCGCTGTCTGTAGTGGATGATCCAAGAACCCCATAATGTGGGCACGTTCTTTGGCTGCATTGGCAAAGACAAGTTTGGAGATATCCTGAAGCAGAAGGCGAAGGAGGCCCACGTCGACGCCCACTACTTCGAGCAAGATGAAGAGCCCACAGGGACATGTGCTGCATGCATCACCGGAGATAACAGGTGGGTATTTATTATAATAAGCACATGTTGATTGATTATAATCTCACCTGTCTGTAACTCTTTGTCTCTTTTTATTGTTGTCTCCTCTCAGGTCTCTGGTAGCTAACCTAGCTGCTGCTAACTGTTATAAGAAGGACAAGCATCTCGACCTGGAAGAAAACTGGAAGCTGGTGGAGAAAGCTAAAGTCTACTATATTGCTGTAAGTAACAGTTACCAAATGACTATAGAGTGTGTCGTGCCTTTCACTTCTGATATTGGGAAAGCACAAGTGAACCCACAGGGGGAATGTCCTGACATACTGGTGCAGACTTTACTTCATGTGATTCATTAGAGCCCATCGGGATATAAAAAGCAGATCAGTCCTGACCCAATGTCACCGTTTGCTTCCAGGGTTTCTTCCTGACCGTCTCTTTGGAGTCCATCCTGAAAGTGGCGAAACACGCGTCTGAAAACAACAAGCTGTTCTGCATGAACCTCGCCGCGCCCTTCATCTGTCAGTTCTTCAAGGATAACCTCATGCAGGTTCTGCCCTACGTTGACGTGCTGTTCGGCAATGAGACGGTAAACCAGACTTTCACACTACGTTCTCCAGATACTCTACAAGCTGTAACATGTGCTTGTGGAGTGCTTTGTGTCCACCAGATGTTGATGTTTAGCACGTATTTCTGTGCCAACCAATCTTTTATTTTTGTTCTTCAGGAGGCGGCGGCATTCGCTAAAGAGCAAGACTTCGAGGTGAGTGGAGTGACGGTGTCTTTTGGCATTTGTAAATGATAAGTGCTAAATTTTTCATGTTTTTCCGCATCATATACTGTCCATGTTAATGTGCCATTTGTCTGTAGACCGAGGACATAAAGGAAATTGCCGAAAAAGCCCAGGCTTTGCCCAAAGTCAACACAAAGAGACCGAGGATTGTAGTCTTCACTCAAGGGAAGGATGAAACTGTTCTGAGACAAAGTAAGATTTTCTGTCTTTGTCTTTCCTTTGTTACTCTTGTTTCTCTGTCTGTTATCGTTGGTATTGTATAATTCTTCTTCTTGTGTCTGTTCAGGTGACAAGGTCGAGACCTTCCCTGTACTGAAGATCGACCCCAAGGACATTGTCGACACAAACGGTGCAGGCGATGCCTTTGTCGGAGGTAAGCTTGTTCTCTGTTTTCAGTTGATACATATGTAGCTTGCTTTGTCTTTTCTGTTAAAGTTTCTCCCCTCTGCGTTGCAGGTTTTCTGTCTGAGCTGGTCCAGGACAAACCAATGAATCAGTGCGTGAAGGCGGCACACTACGCCGCCAACGTCATCATCAGACGAACAGGTTGCACCTTCCCAGAAAAACCCGACTTCAACTGAGGAATCCCCGACGACTCCATCCGCCTGAAACCTCATTCTCACCCGGCCATACACGACTCCGACCCGTAAGAAATACTATCAGCCACCCGTCCAAGTTGTTTTTCAGTTCATCCGGACATAATTTTCTTCCAATTGTTAGTTGAGTTCATCCTGACAAGTGTGCCCGTCTCCGTTCCCCGCCGCTCATGCAGCCAAGAGCCAAGGAAAGATTTGTTTATATATATAAATTACCATAAAGGGATCATGATAACATCACAGGATGTGATAATTTTGCTTTACAAAGACAATCTAAATGAAATTGTTTTTATGGACATTTGTTTCGCTCGTGTTGACGTCTCACGAGTCTGTTGTTTTTTTTCCCCCTTGGAGACGGAATCAAAGCACAAGAAGTTAGTTCCACATTGGGAGGACACGTTTTACACACACAGAGGACTGATAAACAAAATATCAGTCAATACAGGTTTTGGATTCTGCAGTGAAAATGTGCAGTAGTGATTTGTTTTAGGTACATTTTTAACAATATTCTTGATTATGAGTTTGTACTTGTTTAGATTCAATTCAACAGGCCAGTTATAAAACCAAATGGTTTTATTTGAAGTGTACACTTTTAACATGTGTCAAAGCCTCTGCCCACTGATTCCTGTGATTACTGTTAAATGTCACTTTTACTGTGTCAACATCACGACACATGTCACGAGTTTCTGTCCTCACACTGGTTTTTGGGCAGGTGCTTCTAGTCGCACGTGCCTGTTTTCCTTCCTTTCTCTGGAAATGTTGCAATGTTTGCGGAGGCCTACTGGTGTTGCATGAACCTGCATCTGTCTGTACAGGGAAACTTGCAAACTAGATCAGTGAGGGGCAACTGGTGGCTTGTGGGGGTGAAAATGGACATAAAACATATTTCAAGTGCATGTAAGGAAAAAATAAATATTCAAATGTTCTGTCAGGAATACAGTGGGTAATAAAACTGACATTTCCTTCTATTGTTTATTTCTCTCCTGAATTAGTGGCCTATGTTCTTTGTGGGTGTATTGTTATCTCTATTTTGTAACTCAACTTCAAGACCGTCTGATTTTGAGAGTTTTGTATGTTAACGTCTACAAATAGAAGATACAAAAGAAAAGAAGGGAACCAAATCATAACGAGTTAAATTCAGGCTCAAAGAGGTTGTGGTCTGTGCAACATTGAATACCTGAATACATCTATCCTGAATATAGATGTAGTCTAAATATTTCATGGTGGAGAAGTGTGTTTTCTGAATACAACAAGAGTTGTTTTGAAATTTGTATTACTGCCAGCATTGTCCCACATGTTCAAATACACCAATAAGCCTTAAGTGACAATTTATTCCTGGTCTCAGTTGCACTCAAGTTGCCCGTCTGTGCTTATCTGTCACGCCTACAGTTCACAAATAAAATGTACAACAATCTTTTGTTTAATATCATTTCTGTTAGTGTATTTTATTTTTAATCTAAAAGGCTTTTTTTCAATTAAAGATAATTCTTAGTAAGATATCTACGATATGAACTCAGTAGATTGTGGATCAAACCTCACTGAACAAATAAAGTCTAAGATACAAAAACTAAAGTTGCTTTAAATCAACTACAGTATATAATGTCAGGACCTACGTACTGTGTGCCTCACTCATTGAAATCTGTTCTTACACTTCACACACTTTACAGATGTTGACAAAGTCACTCTTGCTGTTGAAACATAACTGAGCCCGTAGGACACCCCAGTGCTCAATGTTACATTTGAACTGTGAGACTAGCGTGACACAGTTGTGAAAAACAAAAGTTTAATGATACAATAGTCAAAGAAACATTAAAACACGGTTATTTATCTATTATGTACTATTGGGGTTGCATCTCTCGTTTTTGTCTCAGCCTCTCCTCTTGCAACGCGATGTCCAAAGCTCTGAGCTGTCTCAAAAAGCCGTGATTGGGAAGGATGCAGCGCCGCTGTCGCACATGCTCAATAGCATCCACCACAGTTAGGCTGTGCTTCATCATCAAGTATGCCAAGAACAGAGCCGCTGACCTGCTCCGACCCATCACACAGTGCACCAGCACCTTGTCTAGAACAAAATGAAGTAAAGATAAATGGGTTCATTAGAAACAGAGATAAGCTTATCAGGCTTCTTCTCCAGAGAATAATCTCAATTAAAAGCTTTGATTTCCTCCGGGACTTACTCTGTGGGTGACTGAGGGCCTCGTGGATGAACTGGGTTGCAGAGCAGAAGTACTGGGAGATAGTAAAGGTGGGTTTGTCATCAGCCTCCACACCGAAGTACTGGATGTCCACGTCAGTGTAGTAATCGGCACCAGTCAGGACGTTATTCCACTTTCCCTCTGCTGCATTAAGGACATGTGTAATACCCAGATCCCTCAGGCCAGGCCGCTCCAGAGCTGTTTTCCTGTTTCCGTGTGACACACAGACTCATTCTGAAGCTGTCTTTAGAAGCACAAAGCCATCTCAGAGTGTGTTTACTCACTCATCCCCGATGTAGACGCTGGGCCAGACCTGGTTGACATGTGCATACTGAGCCCCGGTGGTGGTCCACAACAGCTGCTCCAGGTCTAATGTTCCCGGTGTTATGTAGTCACTGTCTGGGTCCACCTGCACCGCTATGTATGGGTTCCTGCCTCTGGACTTCACCACACAGGAGGACATAGCTCACCTCTGCTGCCCAGAAAACACACACACACATGCACACATCCCTGAACTTAATCAAAAGCAAAATGTCTGCACATTGTCATGTGCTCCCCAAGCTGTGAAGATATCAACTCTTAAACACCAGGGATATTCTTATATACTGTCTGAGAGCTGCAACCATCTGTCCATTAATCAATTAGTATATCTACACAAAATTAAATCTATTTATATAGCTATTAATCGTTTTAAGCAATAATGCCAAAAATGCAGTTGTTCCTGCTTCTAAAATGTAAAAACCTGTGTTGGTTTTCTTTTTGACATTAAACTGGTATCTCTCAGTCGGACAAAACAAGACACTATGAGAAATCCAGGAAAACAGTGTTGTGATGTTCCAGGACGAACTAAAGCTGGCTATGATTATTTCAGGTGTGTGTTCTGCTCATGATATTGTCTGTTTAAAGAGAAAAGTACACTGATGGCTTAATAAAGTACTACGGCAGACAGAAAGTGCTTACCTCTTTCTTATAACTGTTTAAAGCTTTAAATCCGTTCCTGAGTAAGATCGCAGACCAGCACCTCAACTTTTCCTCAATGGAGATGTGTGACCTGTTTGTGTGTGTGTGTGTGTGTGTGTGTGCGTGTCAACAGAGACCTCCCTCTACAGTAAGCTTGAAGGCTGAACTACAGATCTGGAATGCTAACTGCTCCCTCCGGCTCTGTGTTGAAGATGATATTTTTAGGCAGCTGGGCTACAACACCTGACCTTAACAACGTCACACACACACACACACACACACACACACACACACACACACACACACAAACAGGCCCTTTCTCATAGCCTTCATAATATGATCTGAGTCCTCTAATGTGACAGTGATTATTTTCCGTTAGCCTGTATGGTAAATAGAAACACTGAATCATGAGAAACAATGAAAACAAAAATAAGTTTAGTAAGAGTGGCATGTTGCTTTATCATCATTGACAGGAATGTCAGTAACGTGTGACAGGTGTGAGGAGAGTTATTTCTGGAGACATAAAACTGAAAGCATTCAGTTGTTATATTCTACTGATTGTTGTTGGGGCCGAGATAATAAATGAGACGTCTTCTTGTGACAGATGACACAGAGATGGCATTTCCATTTGTCAGACTTGATTGGTGTTACATAAAATGTGGATTGAAATGAAACAGGTGCCTGACAAAGGGTGAAAGGGTATGCTCCGTCATGATGTGTCAGCGTGGTCCTCCTCTGTGATCTGCATGCTCTGTGGACTGAGGCTCAGCTCCAACTGCCTCAGCTGCTCCAGAAATCCAGAGTTGGGTCCGATGTCTCGGTTCAGACGCACGGCGACGATGGCCCTCCGCCAACGACTGGCCCTGGCACATCACCAGGTACGCAAGACAACACGCCCATCAGAGAGTGAACAAATACCCGTCCTGGGACAGGGACATTCCCTGTTACCTTCAGCCCCAGATATGCATTATTATTGCATTGAATTGAACAGGTGTACCTAAATCCAATCTCACACACACTGAGATGATGTAAGTGTGACCAACTTGCCTCCCATGGCCAGTGCAGCTCCGATGTATCGTGATGTCGGATAAAAGAAAGGACTCAGGATGAATTCTATTGCATCATCAGCCTCCACCCCATAATAATCCACTGTCGTGTCTCTGTAGAAACGCGGGCCGGTGTTGACGTAGAAATGGGGGTAGGAGCCAGGGTCGGGGGGGTCGGTGAGCGGCATTTACAATGTGAGTTATACCCAGACTGTGGAGAGCGCCCTCGTCTCGAGCCGCCACCCTAAAACACAGTCACACATTCACTTCAGTACAAGTGAAAGATGTTTATATGTGTAGTATGTGTGCATGCCATTGTGTGTGAACCTACTCGTTGCCTATGTAAAGGTTAGGCCACACTTGATTGACATGTTCTGTAGGTCGTCTGTCTGCCAACAAGAACTCCTGCAGCTCTGAGACAGCCGGAGGTTCATACGGTGGATCCCTGAGAGACATACTGGCATACACACACACACACGAAAAGCACATACTAGGTGTTCACTTCTCACAATGACCTTCTCTTAAAAACCTTGATGCATGCAATCATCTTCAGTGGTAAAGCAAGAGAGAACAGACTGAGCAAACACACTTTAAAGATCCCCAAAACTAACCTACTTCCACCCTGAATCGGCCAACTTACCTCACTTCAAGGCAGCGCAAACTCTTCTCCTCCTGGGCTCGCTCATATTTCTATATAAACACTCACACCTTCATTATGACCGTTTCCTTTTATAACTCTGTAATCATACACTCATCAGTGGCAAAACACCCTGCAGAATGCAGCAGTTCATGCACTTTAAAACATGTTTAGTCCATTTTGACGAAATGTCTGTAGTCTCATTCTTATGGACAACAACCCTGAGAACTTTAACATTAGCTCACTTGCTTAGTTTCCATGACCACATACTGTTATGTAATACAACACTGCTGTGTGTGTGTCTCTATGTTGCAGAGTAAAGCCTGCGACTCTAACGAAATATGATCACGGCTGTGAATAACATTCACCAGTGACGTGTTAACTTTAGCAGCATGTGTTGTGTTTACATCATAGGCTACTGAGATATTTAGCATGAATCAAACATGAAAGTTATGCTCGTTGCATTGCGTAACAAGAAGAAAAAATAAAAGGCACATTTGGCCTTGGCTGGGTACACAGTACTTGTGTAGGTTCAGCACTCTCTTTGCTCCTTTAGATGACTGTGACCGTTAACATAATGTCAGCTTCAGGTTGAAAGTAATCTTCATTCAATTTCTTTTGTCATCAGTTTGAATTCATTTAAACTCAATAAATGTCATTATTCTTTATTGCAATCTTTTTTTCAGCCATATTATATTATCCTACTTTGATTCATCATCGTCATCAGACTTGAATCGTAAAGGCGTATTTACAAAGCTTGGGAATTGAACATGCCAGACAAACAATGAGGTAACATTTGAGAACAGTTTGAATATGGCAACAAACCTCTGAGAAATATGCCGCTTAAATATTTACAGTATTTCACAACACCCTTGCTGCTGTTCTCAGAAGTTAAATTTGTGCATGAAAATTAGACAACCGTAGAAATAAATTACAGATATTGTCCGTACTTTTTGGAGACAGGTCTCACATTAGGCCTCTCTCTCTCTCTCTTTCCATGTCTCTAAAAAATGGAAAGAGTTTAGTGGAGGTGATTGTCAGATGTCAGAGAAGAGGACACAGCCGCCGTTTGAGTGTCAGCTGTTCATCCAGCTTGAGGAGGAGCGACAGGAAATTCCGGTTGGGATAAATGGCTCGTTTTTGGACGACATGCCTCAGAGCATCTCTGAGAGGCAGACGCTGCCGCAACATGAAGTAAGCCAGCACCAAAGTGGCCGATCGGCTCATGCCCATGATGCAATGCACCAACACTTTCCCTGTAGGGCAGGATGGAGAATGAGAGAGGAAATAGAACAGCTACATTATAAACGTGTGGGTGTCACATTCATATACTGTACCATCTTTGCTCTTCAGGGCTTTATGTATGAAGTCAGCCGCAGGTTTTAAGTACTGACTGAGATCAAAATGGTCGGAATCCTCTGCTGGGATGCCAAAGTATACGCAGGTGTCCCCGTAAAAACTCTGGTCACCGATGCTGCCCTGCTTGTAATGCGCAGCATTCAGGACATGAGTGATGCCAAGTTTGGGTAATTTTTTTCTATTCTGTGCAACGGCCCTGGAACACACACAAAAAAAGAGACGAACCAAGGGAATAAAGAGGAAACGTGTCAATGAATGATGTTAAGATGCAGTTACACAGGTTCAGCACTTTAACAAGCTAATAAAAATGACAAATTCCTCTCTTGTAGAGCTCATGACGGTTTCTGCAACAGCCTCTATAAACACAAGACACTCACACATTTCCTATGTACAGGTTGGGCCAGACTTCATCCACTGGCGTGAGCTCCAGTGTGCTGGAATCCAAGATGAGCTCCAGTTCTTTAATAAGCGCCAGGTCTTGGTTGCTCCCTGACATTTTTTCCCGGGACACGGAGAGCTCCTCCAACAGACTGTTTCCACCGTCCCTTCACTACCAGAGTCTGCAGCTCAGTGAGGGACGAGAGCAGGTGGTTGTTTGAATGCCGCTTGCCTCTAAAATTAGCTCCCTGTGTTCGATGAGTTCCCTCTGACTGGATGTAGAGTTATTTAATAATGTTGCTGTTGCATTGATTGGTCTGTTCACCGATGCCAAAGGAAAAGACAGGGACTTTCTCTGTGGCCACTGAGGTCACATCAGGAAAGGACGAGGGGGGGAGGGGTGGACACAATTGTACTGTTTACTGTATACATGGTACAAATGGAGACAGTCTTGCATGGTGTGAATGAGGACATTGACTTCGGCAGACTAAGGGAGGACAAGTCTATGGATTTATTACAGGGTTTGTTTTATTTAGCCTCATTCGACCCGTCGCCCTGCAGTCTTCGGTCCAGGGCTATAAGCTGTCGCAGGAAGCCTCTGTTTGGGAAAATCCAGCGTTTCTGTTGCACACAGCGTGTAGAGGACAGAAGACTGAGCTGGTGATGAATCATCAGGTAGGCTAGGACCAACGCAGCCGAGCGACTCACACCCACAGCACAGTGCACAAACACCTTCCCTGGACGTCATGAAAGAGACAAAACAAAGACGGTGAAGATGCAGGTAACCTCACAGTAATACTGAAAAAAAACCATGTGTGGCAGCTTACGGCACCTCCTGATGCCAAAGCCTGGTGGATGAACTCAGCAGCAGGGTGGAAAAAAGGTGAAAGGTCAAATGTTGGCAGGTCGTTGGCTGGGACGCCGTAGTATCTCACCGTGGTTCCATAAAAGTCGTCACTGCCCTTACAGCACAGCTTTCCGTGCGCTGCGTTCAGCACATGAGTGATGCCCAGCTGCCAGAGCCCCAGCTTGTCATGAGACATAGACCTGACACAAATACCACATTTGATGCACAATTCAGATGCATATTGATGAACCTAAATGAGGCTCAGGATACTGTTAAGGATTGAATATTCTGATGAAGCTGCGAGACCGCAGTACTAGACTGGTTCTTTGTTTACTACTTACTGCGCATGTGCACCCAAAAAGTTACTGAATCCGGTTTTAAACGTAAAACTTGTATTTAATAACACGTGCAAACTAAATTAACTGTCAATAGTAATGCTCTCGAGAGCAGAGACCACACACTTTCACCCTAAGCAATCATGTGAGGTCTGATCTCTGCTCCCTCAAACAAAGCTTTTATACTGCAGAAAAGACACAGGGGGGTCAGATTCGTCATAAAAACTGCAGGGGACTATGTATGATCCAATCGGTGTATAACTTATTGATTACATCATCTTGGCTAATGTCTGAGTCAATCAGTGTCTGGCTTCTTGCAACCACATGGCTGTAAGTCAACTCCTTCTCTCTCCTGCTTCATCCTGATGTTGACACCTCAGCTGGAGACATCCTTTGTAGTAGTCCTCTTGCATTGTTCCCTCCGCATTCCTGCTGCTTTTATGGTCTCACTGTCCTACTCCATGCCTCACTCAGTTGTCCCTAAATCTTCAAGACTTATTCTCTACAATACCTACAGTGACTATACTTTTATGGCTTAATACATTCAATGTGTCAATATACTGTAACATATAATATCCTCTATCTGTAAACCTCCTGTAAACATAAAATACATTTCATAGATAAATATATTGCAACTCTTTAATCTATTTAGTGACCCTTATTATTGTGCCATTACCATTCACCACTAGAGGTGCTAATAATCATACTAATCTAATTCTTAATACTTCACAATACTCACATGTCCCCCAGATACAGGTTGGGCCACACCTCATCTCCGTGGCGACAGGAGCGGGGAGCTGAATGCAAAACCTCCTCCAGCTCCTGGAGAGACGGGGTCGTCCACGTCCTCTTTGAGTCCTCTGTCGCACATGTGCACTTTTCCTCCTCTCCTGGGTCTGTGTTGCTGACCTTTCTCTGCTCAGAGTCTCGTCCGTCACGTCTCACCTCAGAGAACAGTTGTGTGTCTGTCATTTCCAAGTTTCCAGGGTGTATAACCACTGTTATTTCCTTGCTGCTGTCTGTTGCCTTTGCTTTGGCTGCTGCAGCCTCTGACTGTCATGAACAGGTGGTGCAGTTTGGCACAGACTCACAGTCAAACTCGTAGAAAATGTGGTTGCAATTACATTACTGCTTTGAAAACCACTGCTTGTGTTTGTGCTATCAAATTCAAACCAATTAGTCCATTTAATCCACTTTTCTTTTTTTTTTAAATGCAGAGAAACAGAACTTGTGAACAGATCCGAGTTTTACCCAAACATGGCCAGCAGGTGTCAGTGTGCTTTCAGCAGCCGCGCATGAGCTCACCAGCTCTTCTTTACCGGTGTTGTTTATGATTGTCTCTTCCTGTTTGGTGTTTCTTAGTTGTCAGAAGCATGTTGGCCATGAAATACCCGAGAGAGACCTCTCATCTACACCCTCTGCCAGCACAGTGACAGTGGATTGATGGTAAGAGAGGCGACTATCATCTTTTAAAATTAGTTTGAAACTACTACATGTACTTCCTGTGACTTGTTTCTTTCTCGTTTGTGCCTTTGCTTTTTGTTCAAGCATAGAAAGTAGTGTTTAAACTTTTCCACACCAACATAGAGATGTGACTGAATTGCTTAATCTCATGCTGAAATGTAGCAGTCTGGCGTGTCTTTGTGGTGCTGTGGTGAACAGACTATGAGCCCTTTGTCAAATTGTCTCTCTCTCACTCACACACACACACACACACACACACACACACACACACACACACACACACACACACACACTGAAGGTCTTTCTCTCTCACAGCTGTGTGTCACTACTCACTGGCTCTCACTGTAAGCCAGCTAAACAAGCTGACATGGCACTTATGAATCCCCAAGTAAAGCCTCGGGCGGAGAAGCTGCAGGATGCTGCCAGTAAAATCTAAATGCCAGTTAAAAATAACTTATTTCTCTTTGAGGGAACACAGCAGCAGCTACCCAGGTGAGTTGCTTTAGGTTTCAGACATAAGTATTTAATATTGGTCAGCGCTGTATGGATCCCTCGCTCACAGTCAGCCGCTGTATGATCTGCATTATTGAGGGTATACAACTAACTTAAGTTGGTGTGATGATATTTGGGAGGTTACTGAGAAAGTCTCATTTCCTGCTGCTTTTGAAATAGTGTGTTGCAATCAATAATGTGAGGTCATATTATGTGTGACTGTTCATTCAAAGACGACACTCCCTAGAACATATGAGTAACGTGGGAAACAGATAATTGTTGAAGTCGTTTTTTCATTTGATGGTTCAAGCTTTTGAAATATGAGGATTATGACTGCAAACAACCATTATTTTCTTTTTCTTTATTAATTTTTTTTTTCACTCAGTGATTAATCAGTTTACAACAAATTCTCACACTAGAAAAACTGAAGCCATCAAATATTTAAACCCCAGAATTGATATTTTGGGGTTTGGGATTTTTGGTTGGACAAAAAAAATGCAGCTGTAAAAATACTGACTCCTTTATGATATCTCATCATAGTAGTATTCTTTGATAAGTACAGCACCTCCCTACAAACCAAGGGCTGTCTCATGTATTACTGATAACTGAAAGCTGCTTACTTGGATGATTTTAAGTCTGTATCAGCATGTAGACTATGGCTCACGTTCAACAGTTAAGAGTCGTGTTGGAGACCTTTGGAGCAGTCGGGAGGACAGTGTGACCAGAACTGTGCTGAGCTTATCAGAGGGTCAAAGGGCAAAAACGAGGAAAGGAAGTGTTTGATTAGTACCTTTAGTCTGTCTGTGGGAGAGGAACTCTGTTTTGTGGATGGTTCATGACTCTCTGCTTTTTTTTAATAGTATTATTATTATGAAATATCACTTATGGAACAGAGTTCACACTCAGGATGGGTTGAATTCCTGTTGGTTTGTTTTGGTTTGAGCCTGCTTTATGTGGATCAGGGTGTTCTACTGAAAGCCACTGCTCTGCAGTTCACAGACGCCGGGTCAGTCAAGTCAAATAAGTGCTCAAACAAACAAGGTTGAACAAGAGATGCTTGGAGCTTACGCTTGAAAAATCAATAAAATTATGAATTGATTATCAGAATTGCAGATACATTTCAACTACTCCTTTCGTCTCTAATATATTGGAGATTTTATAACTGTTTGGATGAAGACATCATTTTGGGCCTTTTTATAAAACAAGACATTTGAAGATGTCATCTTGGTCTTTGGAAAAATGTGATTGATTTGATATTCTCTGACTTTTAATAGACCAGACAAAGAATTGATTAATTGAGTCGTGGCCCTAACTCATTAATTCAAAGGGTAAATTGTCGTGATCAAAAGAATGCAAATTGAATAGAAATGTAAATTACTTTCAGACAGTTTTTCATCCAAACGGCAGACTGGCAGTGACACAGACAGTGATGAAAACGAAGTGGTGCTCCTTCATCAGATTGATTTATCTTCTTCGAGCCCTACATGACTTAACACTTGCATATGTCTGTTCCTGCAGTGGCATGGCAACATCAGCATCAGCATCAGAGGACAGCGTGAGCTCCTGGAGCTGTAAGCAGGTGGCCCGGTGGCTGCAGGAAGGAGGTTTCGGGGAGTATGTGGAGTTATTGTGCGACCAGCACCGCCTGGACGGCCCCAGCCTGCTGGCTCTGACTGAGGCCGACCTGCGCGGGCCTCCGCTGGGCCTCTCTGTGCTTGGAGACATCAAGAGGCTGATCATAGCCCTCTGTCGGCTCCAGAGACAGAACCAGACACAGCTGGAGGAGCTGGGTCTCCGGCCCGCAGACGATCTCCCCGGTGGGCTCTCGCTGGGGGCCACAGGGGGCGAGTGGCGCTGTGACGGAGCCGACAGGAGGTACAACGGAAGTAATCGCTTGAGTAACGGGACTGAGCTCAGGTTGAGGAACGGCGACAGATCTGGATACGATTCTGTGTGTCATACACACTCCAACGGGAGGTATAGGCGGCACCTGGCTGGCAGATTGGACCCAGAGTTGTGGAAGACAATCATCAGTTCCGTATATGTCTTTTTTGTGTTTGGATTCACTTCTTTTGTCATGGTCATCGTACATGAGCGTGTCCCGGACATGAGGACGTACCCACCGCTGCCTGATATATTTCTGGACAGGTATAAATGCATGTTGAACGGACTCCATAGTTCATTTACACTCGTACTCTTCTGCACTCATATCTAATCTGCACACTGATACACGTGTTTTTGTACTCTTGACAGTGTTCCCAGAATCCCTTGGGCTTTTGCAATGGCTGAAGCCTGTGGCCTCATCCTGTGTTACATGTGTCTGCTGGTCCTGCTCCTCCACAAACACAGGTAGTCCAGCCGTTCCAGCTGTTCCCGTCTATTCCCGAGCTATTGCACTCTGCACACATCACCGCTAAAATACATGGACCATCTGAATGCATGCAGGTTAATTAAGAAGTGCTGTGCAAGGAATGCTTTGTGACTGTTTGTCTCTATTTCAGGTCCATTATCTTCAGACGGTTGTGCTCTTTGATGGGAACTGTGTTTTTGCTTCGTTGTTGCACCATGTTTGTCACCTCGCTGTCTGTTCCTGGGCAGCACCTGAAGTGTGCCAGCAAGGTGGGAAGCACTCATGAGAATATTTGCCAGTAAATTATTGTTGCTGTTGGCAATGTTACAGTTTATTCTTGACTCGGCATTCCCACTGTGATAACTGATGAACAGCTGCCAGTGTGATTCACAGCGTGACTGATAACTGTTGTTTTTTTGTTCCCCAGACGTACAGTGACTCCTGGGGAAAGATCCAGAGGGCGCTGCTGATCTGGAGTGGAGGTGGGATGACGCTGACAGGCGTCCAGACGTGTGGAGACTACATGTTCAGTGGACACACTGTTGTCATCACATTGCTCAACTTTTTTGTGACTGAATGTGTGTAAACTCTTTTGTTTTCCTTCAAAATGTTTGACTTTAGAGTATTTCAGTTCAATTAAATTCAATTTTATTTGCATAGCCCAATATCACAAATCGCAAATTTGCCTCAGAGGGCTTCACAGTTTGTACGACATACGACATCCTCTGTCAACTAATCCCATGAAGATCAAAACAAATAATGTTTTAGTCCTTCTCTCACTACTTTCTAACTTTCCTCTTTTGTACGTGACTCTCAGATCCAAGCCCATTGGTTCTGTATTGGAAGGATGCTTTCAAAATTGGTCACACATTTTTTTCAAAAAAGGCTCAGTAATTTCCATAAACAGCTGGGCACTGTAGTTTTTAGTAAGCATTTGTCAAACGGGAGTAAATAGTGCGTTTATTGGGGACTATTTTCAGAATAAAGGTACATTTACCTGTAGCACAGTGATCGACTCTAATGCAGGAACATGTCACCCTGTGCAACAATGTGGCTCACTGATGTGTTTTGAATAGGTTTTGGACGACACAGAGGAATAAGCTGTGTAAGACTTTGAATACCCTGGGTACTGTTATATTTAGTGAGTAAATTGTGAGTTTGTTGGGGACTACTTTCAGCCGTGGATTACTCCGCATTTGCTGTGTAAGTCAGTATTTACAGCAGCAGGATGGTGTAGATGAGGTTGTTTCAACATAACTTACAGTGCTTATGTTCAGCTTCCATGTTTATGCGACATCAAGCTTTTGCTGATTTTTGGGATTTGCTGACGATAAGAAAAATGTAAACATCTCTATATTCATCCCTAAATGATTCCTTTCAATTGCAGACACTCCACGAACCTGGAATCTGATTCACACCATCTCCTGGGTGTTAAACCTGTTTGGTATTTTCTTCATCCTGGCGGCTCACGAGCACTACTCCATCGACGTGTTCATCGCCTTCTACATCACTACTCGCCTCTTCCTCTACTACCACACATTAGCCAACACCCGGGCCTTCCAGCAGAGCCGGAGGGCGCGCATTTGGTTCCCCATGTTCTCCTTCTTTGAGTGCAATGTGAACGGACCTGTCCCCAACCAGTATCACTGGCCCTTCAACAAACCTGCCTTCATGAGAACTCTGATTGGATAGAATAAGCTGCAATGTACATGGACTGTAATACTAACGACTGAATGAGAAACTACACTTGAGATGCTGCTTCTTATCTTTGGATGGTTATAACTTTATTACGTGGGAGGTTTTTTTTCCCCCTTATTTGTATAAATGGACTATTTTTTTTTTTGTTAACTAATTCCAAAAGTTAGATGATAGGAATGAAACCTCTCTCATCTGGTATCGATCTTCTCATCTGTGAGTGAGATGACAAAGTGAATTAGTGTATTTCCCAAAATGTTTAGCAATTCCTTTAAATTTCATTTTACAGTACTACCATCAGGCACAATAAAGGGGGTTTCTTATGGGGCCCAGGTGCGGATAATTTTCGTGTAGATTTATTTGCCTTTGATTAATAATTTCCGTTGTTCATGTTCCACTTTGGAGATATTTAAGTTTCCCTGGTTTGGGTTGTTAATCTCCGTCAACATCTGCAGTAGAAAACTGATAAGGCTTCACACAGCTGTAATGAAGTTTGATACTGTAGTTTTGCTGCAAAGAGATTCAACACCTGTTGAGTAGCTAACAGAAGAGGCAGTTGTTTCTTTTGATGTGCAAGTGGAAAAACACTTCCTGTTCTCTGCTGAAAGAGCTCTGTTTTATTCTCTGTTTCTTTCTTTCATTTGCACTTTATAAAGTGAACTCTACAGCGTTGTTGTGTTTGATAATGTCACCATTGGGATAGTGTAGCTCCCTACATTTACTCAACCAAGTATCAAAACATTTATTGCAATGTTCACTTTTGTCAATCAGCCCTTAGTATAATTATGTTTTTATCCTAATTTCACGCTGTGTTGTGTTTTTTTTTACTAATTGTTAATTATAAAATGAGTAAAGAAATGTATAGAGATGGATTTTGTTGAAGCTTTGTTGTCCACAGTTTTCCTCTGTTGCACAGTATAAACTGGCTTTTTGGATAACAAAAGTTCCAAAGTATATTGTTTACTACGGCATGGTTGATCCAAACTAAATCTTTTTAATAATTGTTTACAATGCGTGGCTTTATTTGCAATGCAAGTGATCTATCTCTGCCTTTTGGCTCAGCAATAAAAGTTTACAGACAGTTTTTATATTTGAGACTGTTTCCTTGGTTGCTTTTTCAATAATATAATTATTTTTGCATTTGTTGAATAAAATCAATTAAAAATATTATTAGAAAAATCCAGATATTATTTTTGTAAAACTCAACACAGTATCTATGGGTGGAAGTGATTCAGTGAGGTGTGCCCTTAATATCAATATTACCTACATGCTTCTCTTACCCACCTTAAAACAAATTGTTGATAACAGTCACATTGCTATTCAAATATTATCAATAAAGATATGCAGGGGTGCACACCTAAGTATAAAGCCTCCATTAGAGAGTTCTCACTCAGATCAGCTTCCTGTTGACCGGCTCACATCTGAGGATGGTACGTAATTTACACCTTGCAATTGGGGAAGCTATGAAAATGCATTATTTATTTCAGGTCTTGTATTGTGGTTTAACTTTTTTTTTAAATAAAACAAATGCTGTACAGATGTAAATATTGATAGATATATTTTACGGCCAATAATTCATTCAAATTGGAGTCCACAGTTGACCTTTTACGGTTACCTTTAAATTCCTGCAGGATTCAATTTTAATCCCACTGGTAAAAGATAAATCAGCAAGTAAAGTCCGATATGGTACATTACCTAATGTCAATGGTGATTACTCTTCACATAATGATTACACACTTGTAAATACTGAAGATAAGGTACAAATAATTTAGGTGGTCTAAAATGCTTTCTTTTTTTTTTTTTTACAAATCTGTCTTGTGCAGACTAAATGACCAATCTATTTTTTACACACAGTGTGTTGCAGACATAATGGGTTTAGCATTCAAATGTATACATAAAAGTGCCTTTTTGTATAATTCTGAATAATTTGTAACGGTGGCAAATCCATTAGATATATATGCAAATAGCTACTATTCTAAAAGCTACTGACTCAAACATTTATTTTCCCTTTTAGGGTTTTTACATAAAAACTCTTTCACATAAAATGATTGGCTGTTTGTTTGACCACTGTGAGACAAAAGAGGCATGAACAAAAGCTACTAATTTATTTTCAATTTTTAGGAGATCTTAAAAGGATGACAAATAAGTGCATAAATGCACTGCAGAGCCTATAAAACAGGTACCATGTTTATAGATGTCTTTTATTTCACTCTTTCAGGCTTCTCTCCATGTTTTTGTTTGTCTGCTGGGACTGGTTGTCCTTTGCCACTCTCAATGCTTCTTCCAGGAGTTGGTGCTGAAAGATCTGAATAACCCTCCAAAAGGTGTGTCGACATGATAACATTTGGAAGAGAACACAATACAACAACAGTGTGGCAGCATATGTCCATCAGTGGAAAGCATCAACCAGCTGTTGTGTTTGCTCAACACCTGTCAGCTGACTCAACACTTACCACACCTGTGCACTCATTGATTCACACACAATAAGTCACCACACAACTTTATCAGAGCCTGATAAGTGGCTGAACAGCTCCTATTAACTGCGTTTTTTCTTTCTTTACATGTAGGGTGTGTGGACAAGGACGGAAAGCAGCATGATTTTGGCTCTGAATGGAACAGAGACTGCATGATGTGCTCTTGTACAACCGAGGGCTTGAGGTGCTGTAGCATGTAAGATTTACATGCTTTGATTTAATACATTACACCTTTTATTTTCAAGCAATCCTCTATAAGGGACTGTATGGAAATTATTGGGGCAGAGAGGGGGGGGCTAAACCTTATGTCCATGATATGTCTATTATTCTTAAACCAACACTTGTCACACATGATAACAAATGAAAGATGTGTGTATATTATGTGTTCCACCAAACTGGCATATTAGTCCTATTAGCTGCTAGTTGATTGTCATATGCAGAGGACGGCAATCAGTTGTTAGTTGCCCTCTGCAAGTGCACCTTTATGAGCCATTTCTTGCAAAGAAAGTCTGAAATATAACTTAACTTTGTAGTAAAAAAAGAAGACACAATCCCCTGCTCTCAAACAGAAAAACGTCTCCCCTAATAAATTCTGTATAGTCCCTAATTTGTGCAAAACCATTTTAAGAAGGCAGTAATAAGTAAGTAAGAAGGGGTAATATTCTGTCTGTTTTGTCCCTCAAGGATCCCTGATGCAGACACAGTAGAGATACCTGATGAATGCGAGCTGGTTGTGAATAAGGAGACCTGCTCTGCCAAGGTGTTGTCGAAGTCAGACAAGACAAAAGAGTGTCACCCAATGTGAACTCACCTCAAATTTACCTCGACATGTTTGGGAAAACTGAAGTCCAAACTTGTCAGCGGTCTTTTTCATGATTCATATCAACTATTTTAGGGTGTGTACATAAACCCTAAATCACCATTAAACACAGACTAATCAATCTTTGTCTTGCTTGTCATGTTTTGAAAGTTTTTGACAATAAAGATAAACCCTAAAAACCTGCTTGACTGTTTCTTCTTGCCTGCTTTATGTCTCTGTAACAGCACCTACAGCAGGTGTCATTTTCGGCATGTAATTGAATAGAACCACCACTGTGTGACAGCAGAGCCCAGTGCTCAGAGGGTCTCTGGCACCCAAAGGTCTCTTACAGCCCAACTCTAATGGAGCAACCGCCGCCTGTTGTCTCTGACAGAAACGTTGTGGCGGTTGTGATGTTCAGCTCCTTCTCCAACTCCCATCTCTGTGGATTCACATCTGTCCAGAGCGTCGCTTCCTCTGTCATCTTGGCACCACAGACACTCCGTCAGCGAACCCACCACGTGAGTGCTTTATTTTTGACAGATAGTAATTATCGATAACGCGCAATAATGATCTTTGTCAGTGTCTTTTTTTAGTTAATCAGTTATAAAATCAATGCTACAGTATGTTGTTAAAGCTACAGTCCGCTTGCAGCTTTTTGTCCACAGATATGCATGTATACTGTATTCCTGCAAATGTTTTTGAATGATGCATTGAAACAATAGCAAGCTACAGAACATTTTTTTCTGAGAATATGCATCCAATTTCAGCAGGTAAACTGAAAAAAAAAACGTACATATAATATATGTTAATTAATTCATGTTTAATGTACCTTGTGGAAAGCCCGTCTCCTGACAGCATTCATAATGATAACGTCTTGGGAGGTATCACCCACTGTTCCTGGCAAATAATGAGGCTCGGGTCATCATTTCAGGTGGGGAACACAACACCGTCTGTTATCCTGCTCCTCCACTCGCAGGAAGCAAGTAAACTGTTTCTGAATAGTTTCATTCAACTGTTGGATATGACTGCAAAATGAATTTACAACCAAGGGATTCCAGTAAGTGGTAATATTCACTGGTGGTCGGGTGTAAAGCTGTAATAAAAAGGGAAATATGTTTTTGAGAAATCACACTATAAAAACAGTAATCTTTTAAAGATACACATATTATATGAATTTTGTACAGTGACTATAATTTACTATAGTATTTAGAGGTTAGGCTTTCTCTTTGATTTCCTTTCAAGCACATACGTGCAGGCTGTCTCCTTGTGATTTCTATTTTCCCACATATTTATTTATAGTATAATTGTCTAATTCATGACAAGCAAATCCTCTTGTCACACCCTCCAGGATTGCTCAAATTGTATCTACAGTACAGACCTTGAAATTAGGTCACGAAGTTTCCAAATCTAAAAGGAAACTTGTATGAAATGCAATGGTGCAGTCACAAAAAGACCATCTTAACATGCCATGGTATTGCTACAGAGAATATTTGATGGATAAAGAATAAGTGAAATTGTCATGCAGTGTGACAAAATGCTTTATCGAGAAACTACCACAAAGACAAAAATATTGATGACAATGTAGGTTCGTAAGTGAAAATGCCTTAGTGCACGACTGCTCTCAGAAAAATACAGAAGATAGAATCAATGTGAGCCTGGTTCAAGAAATAATGGCAGTCAGCCAGTCTCTCTTCACTGTCAGAGGCACTGTCATTATTTTCTCTGAGATGGAGGACACTTCGCTGAGGCGCAAAAGAAGAATATGATGGACAGAGCAGAGTGGCGCCAGGTCACGGTGTTCCTTATCCTGCAGGGATTTGTGGTTCGGAAAAGGGACGATAATGATAACACAGCCACTTGCTGGATGTGCCTCCCAGCGTCACATCATTGCAACATGTTCAGGTTCATAATTGCCTACTAATGGGACAGTTCTCCTTTTTCTCCTGCTGGTGTTCATGATTCCTCCGCTCTGTTGCAGCTGTTTTGTTACATCTGGTTACCGGTGACATTGCACTTGCCTTTCCACCGTGAACAAAGGGTGATCAATGCTGTACCACCCTGCCTGCAGCTCAGTCAACACACTGACAGAGTTGGTTAGGAATGATGCAGTGTGAAGTGACTGGTAGCTTAGTGTGTGTGTGCCATTAATGGAAAATGACAGGCTCATTTTCTTTGTGATGCTGGTTTTCACAGCACATGGCAGAGGTTTCAGGGGAGAGAGCTGGAATCCATTTTTATCCCATGTCATGCCCTTTCACTCCGTGACATACTACATAATTGATTGTGTACTTGAAAAATAGAAGTCTCTGCTCCAACATAGTAATTTTATTGTCATTAAGCTATTATGCTCAGACTTGAAACCCGACTGGAGGGTTAATTTGTGGGAGGAGAGCTGACAAGACTGAGATCTTAAGATCCGTAAAGAAGAGAAAGAGAGTGATTGTTAAGACCAAGGACTGGAACTACTCTGTGCATCTGCAGTAGTGCAAAATACTAAAACTAAAGTGAAAAAATGACCTCGTGACAATCACATTTGGCAAATTATAAACTGTGTAAACAGTTGTGCTTCATAATATAAACCTCATAATGGTGTGTAACATTTTTACAAGTGTATTTTGTGGAAAATCAACTAAAAAAAACGAGACCAACTCAAATTAAACAAGACTTCACTTATTGTTATTGGCTCCTTGAAGCTGTACTGTGTTTAGCAGGTACAGTGTTTATCATGTTCACCATCTTAGTTTAGCATGTTAACATGCTGATATTTGCTAATTAACACCAACGTAGCACAAATGTTGATAGTTGTTTTTGGTATTGAAGGTAGTTTTTGCAGTATTGGACGCATCAACATTTTTTACAAGTGATGACCCGATGATGGCCCTTAAGACAGAGAAGTCATATCAATTCATCCTCCGGGAACAGTGAATTACTAATATAATACAATTTCATGGCAATCCATTTAACAGCTGTTCAGACAAACTGACATTGTCCTCCAAACCAGCCATGTCACTAGCATGGCCAAAGATAGAAGATAAGGGCACGCTTTAATGGCAATGTTTTCTAGAAACTAATCTTACTTGGAAGTCTGTTTGCTGCTGCCTTTAATTGAACCATATTCAAGGATATTAATCAATTCCCTGCATTTTTGCATTTTACTACTGTATTTTATTTCTTACACTGCTTTTTAATGTTTCAATGAATGTTCTTAATTGTTTTTAAATCTCCTTTTCTTTTGCCTTATGTTTTGATGCTTTTAATGGTTTTATGTGAAGCACTTTGAATTACCTTGTTGTTGAAATGTGCTATACAAATAAACTTGCCTTGCCTTGAATAGAAAACAAGTCCTCACTTCTTTGCATCTTTCCTAAACTCCTCAGCCACAGGATCCACTTCTTGCCTTTCTTTCACTCTCTGCTTCTCTCAGAACAGTATCACTTCCACATGAACACACCTTTTGAATTATAAGAGGGATTGCTGTGCAAGTGATTACTGTTTTTTTCTCCCTGTGTTCCTCTGTGCTTTCTATCTCTTTGTCTCAGATGCATATTTTAAGAGGACTGGGATGGACAGTTTGATCCTGGGGGCCGGTGACACTGAAGTCCTGGTGAGATGTCCTTTAGTGGCAACGAGAGCCAGTCTTCTCCGTCAACAACAGCTCCAACTCTGCCCTTCAGCAGCTCCACCTCTCCACATTTCCTACCATGGGAGGAGGGAAAAACCACTAATGAGTCTGTGCAGGAGTGGTTGGGGAATAAGACCCTGCTCCTCTCAGACCTCGCTGTTCTCGCGCATGATGAGCAGTGCCCCATGTCTCCTGTCCTCACAGGGTGTCTAGTCGTGTGGTACAGCATGACAATGGTGCTGGGGCTGGTGGGGAACATCAGCCTCATTTGCATCATCGCCCGTCGCAGGGAAAAAGTCAATGTCACTGGCATTTTCATCTGCAACCTGTCATTCTCTGACATCCTAGTGTGTGTCTTCTGCCTCCCCTTTACTGTCATTTACACGCTAATGGACCATTGGGTGTTTGGGTCGCTGTTATGTCGGCTGGTGCCGTTCATCCAGTGTGCGTCTGTGACCGTGTCTGTGCTGTCTCTGGTGTTCATTGCTCTGGAAAGACATCAGCTCATCATTAACCCCTCTGGCTGGAAGCCAAGCATTTCTCAGGCCTACATTGTGGTGGTTCTCATTTGGATTCTGGCCTGCTTCACCTCCTCACCTTTCTTGGCTTTTCAGCTACTCACAAGTGAGCCCTACAACGTCATCGTGCCCCAGTATCCGCTCCATCACCAAGTCTCTCCTCAGGCTCATCTCAATGCATCTCCACCTCAACCTGTTTACTACACATACAAAAACTCATCTGCACTTCCAAATTCATACCACACGCTTTTTTCTTATGCCCTCGCCTCTCCACACATGGAGGCCTGTCTGGAGCACTGGCCTTCCCATCAACACAGGCTTGCTTACACCACATGGCTCCTCCTGTTCCAGTACTGTGGTCCACTATTGTTGGTCCTGCTCTGTTATGTTAGAGTTTATGTGCGCCTTCGCCAACGCAAAGACATGCTGGACCGCGCCAGGACACCAGAGAGCCAGAGCATGACTCACAGCCGCCGAATCAACATCATGCTGGTCGCCCTCATCACAGCCTTTGCTCTTTGTTGGCTGCCGCTCACCATCTTCAATGTGGTGTCAGACTGGAACCAGGAGGCTCTGCCCATCTGCCACCACAACCTGCTGTTCTCCCTCTGCCACCTGCTGGCCATGTCGTCCACCTGCATTAACCCCATCATCTATGGCTTCTTAAACTCCAACTTTCGGCAGGAGGTGAGAGAGTTGCTCCTGCACTGCCGCTGCAGTCAGCTAGAGTGTGAGCGTTTCCCCATGTCCACTGTGCACATGGAAGTGTCCCACATCTCCGAGCCTATTAGCTGCAGGAGCAACTCTGTCTGACTTTAATATTACAACCTGAAGGATCCTGCTGTAGTAGGATATAGTCACATAAACTGTAAAGACTAACTTCTGCTGTTTGTTCTACATTTTAATGACAGTATCCTACAATAGCTTTGACAGTGACTTAAAGTGCAACATTTTTATCAGTGGTCTGAAGTGAAGTGTGCTGTACAATGTTGGTTTATCTTATTCTGCTGTAGAAAAAAGGAGTGCATTAATGTAAAAAAAAAACAGTTTCTAAAGAAAGTGTCATTTCAAACTAATCTTTGCTGTGTCCCTATTAGACGCTTCATACTAACTGTATACAGTATTTCGTAAAGTAAACTGCTTTTTTTGAAGAAAGTATCTATGATTTTATTTCCATTTTATACTAACAGGAACTGATCAAAGTGTCCCCCGTTGGACGTCAATTAAACTGTGACTTTGGAGAGCTACTGCCCCACCACGATCATCAAACACCAAAATGAGGCCTCCAGTGGAATTCCAGAGACGGAAGAGACTTTTGTATGTTGTTTTTTGTAGTGCTTCTGTTTTATTTCTTACATTTTATTTGTTCTTTTGTATATATGACATGTGTGCAGTGAATTAATGTGTAATTTTTGTGATTAATGTGACTCATAAAGGTCAAATGTAACAGTTTATAACAGTGTTAAAATATAAATTTGCTTTAGATGAGTTGAATAAATAAATAAATAATACCAAATGTGTGTTACACTTGGCTTTTAATTGAATTTAAATTCTGTGAGACTCCAATGTAGCCAGCTATATATGCCTGGTTTAATAACAAAATCAGTGGAACTATATGCTGAATATTTTATTAGCAAATCTTTTTTAACTACTACCTCAAAATCCTTATTCTCTTATCTGTATTAAACAACATAATATATATTGTTCTTGCTGCATGGCAAAAATGTGAGACAAATTAGAATTAGTTAAAGCTTTCTAGGATTGTATAAAGTTTGTCTTCCAAAACATGGAACCATATTCAACAAGGCCAGCCTCAATCCAGGATAGTCGTGTCTGCTTGAGGTTACACGGTTTCAGTGCATTTGACATATTCCTCACTCAGCTCTGTGCTTTTCATGTAAAATGTCACCTGAAAAACATTTTCATGGGTTTGACTTTGGTTTAAATGTGTGACAGGAGGTTGTTGAACATGAAAAGTAAGCTACACATCCAGCTTGGGCTGAATCCAAATTTAGGGCCACACATCATAAAACTACTTGATGCGTAAGGCCTATAATATAAATATTTTCCACCATTTTTAATCGTGAATTAAGTATTAATTTTTACATAATAGTGTGGTTGTCTATCAAGATAGACCGAAGAAGTAGCAATAGTACTCCTGAAAGTCTCGTTTGTTCACGGTCGAAGTTTAAAGTAGACTTCTAAAGGGCCCTTCTCAAGGATGCTACCTTGTTCCCTTCACCATTGTATCTCGGCTGGAAGTGACGTTTGTTACCTATAAGCCAATGATGGCCCATGTCCCAGAATGCATTGCATCACAAACTGCACGCGCGAACAATGTACACTGTAGTTAGTTATTTTTGGAATCTTGCGCAACCTCACTGTCACATAAAGTAAGTGCACGGTAAATACTGTTGGTATCTATGTGCATGCCTTTGTCCTGCTAATAGTCAAACATACGTGTAATACGTATGTCACTATATTACGGAAGTATTAGCCACACCAGCGTAATGCTAAGAAAAAAACAAGTTTGTTAGCTCGCTAATTTAGCAACGAAACGTAGCGAGAACTAACGGAAAACAGTATCAACATCATTTGTATTTGATAGGTAATACATTTAGATATCTAACGATGTCTAATGTTTGCTTTAAATAAGTAACGTTTCAGTTACTAACGTCATATAGGCTGTCTATAGTTAAACCGTACGTTTGATAACGTCAATTGATTCACGATGTAAAGCTACGTAGCTAATGTTAGGTTGTGTGGTTAGCAAATGTTAACACTAGTGTCAGTCATGGGTTTACAGTAGACCACTGTAGCTAATGTTAGGTTGTGTAGTTAGCAAATGTTAACACTAGTGTCAGTCATGGGTTTACAGTAGACCACTGTACCTAAATAATGTGTTTTAATGATGCAGGTAGAGGTCGGTAGACACTAAAACATAGTTATTTAATGGCGAGTGTTCATACACGCCAGTACGTCCAGTACTGTGCCACAAGTTGAAACATGTAACTTAGCTCACAGTCGTTAGTCAATACGCTATTGATAGAGTGACAGTAAGTATCTTCTCCCCTCTGGAGCAAAACAATCTGCTTCTCAAATGTGATGAGTTGCTTGTAAATCTCATATATTCATGATATGATAACTATATCAAAGAAAAATATATCAGTATTACTATTTGTGCCTGATGGTCAGACAATGTCAACAGTGTCCCTTTTGGCTGTGGTTACTTTTGGGTATTGGCAATACTTATTACACTTGTAAGACTAATCCGGATAATCAAAAGTATAATTAATAGAATGACTAAAGTGAAAATAATCCAGAGCTGCAGCCCTGACTGTGACACTGATTGACAACGATGTTCTTCAAACTCAAAAAGTGTCTTCATTGGTTTTGTGTAGGTGAAGCTAAAGAGACCAGTAATGACCACAAGCGACAATGGTTTCAGTTCTTAAAGGTATTGTACGTCATCTTAGTTTTACTGCAGTTAATCTAAGGCTAAGTTGAACTTTGTTTTTAGTGTACGTTTATGACTCTGTTCAATACGTTTGCAGATGTCGTTGTCTATGTTGATGTGTGGTCATCAGACAAAATGGCAAACTATTCGAAAACGTTCGTTCAGCAGCTGCAAGAAATGGGAGCTCAGGTGAGACTGCGAGGCACATGTATACACGTTTGCACCATATTGCGTGCCATTGACATGTGCACTTTGCAATGTCTAAATGCCTTTGTGTTTTACAGGTATCAAAAACATTCAATAAACAAGTCACACATGTAGTCTTCAACAACGGTCACCCGGCCACATGGAGGAAAGCCAAGAAAAGTGACGTGAGGCTGGTCTCTGTTCTCTGGGTCGGCAGGTACGAAGGAAACTGAGCGAGAGCTTCAAAGATACTGTGATATTTATACTGTATTGTCATGAAGTGTTAAATGATGTTGTCGTCAACCATTACTTGAACATTAATGGGGCTTATTTTTGGTAAAATGATGTCCAGATGTTATGATGACGGTGTCCGCGTGGATGAGGAGTTGTATCCGGCCTTTAATGATGAAAGCAATCCTATGTTGAAGAACAAGAGAGTGAGTCGAGTCAAGGCATACTTTGTGCTGATTTTGGGTCTTTTCGTCATGCACAATACAAGAGATAATGCTTTATGTCTTTGAAAGTATTCAAACATGCGTTTATTTTCCTCTCATTCAAAACCTATTTTTTGTGTTTGGTTCACGTAGCATCGCTGCATGCAGCCAAAAGATTCTCCCGAGAGGACGCCTGAGAACGACAGACGCATGAGGAAGAAATTAGATAAGATGATGAAAGACCTAGCTCCAAAACAACCTCTCTGTAAGAGATTATTACACTTTTAGAAACTTTTAAAAGATCATTTTTAAATGACAAACTACATCCTTTTGATTTACTTTTACCCACAGTTACAGATGTGTCGTCGCCCATCATTATTGATGAGGAGAATGGAATAGTCTACAGCCCTGCATTGAAACGATCAGATTACATGGCACAGCGTTTGAAAGACATGAAAGAGAAACGGGAAAACCTCTCACTCACAGGTAGGAGCAGCAGCAGCAGCAGCAGTTGTACCGGCTGATAAACTGACAAATGCCAAACCCCAGAAACTCACATCTGTATTTTCTGTCTCTCAGCTTCACAAATGGTTGAATCCTGCTCACCCACTGGGCTGAAGCTGTCTCTTGGGAGCACACCAACCGTCCTCAAATTAATGTGTAAGAACATTTTTGGTGTTCCTGATAAATGGAAAATGGTATTGTTGTGTTGAAATCCAAGATAGCACTTGTACCCTGGCAAGAGCTTCTTGAAGTTGAGTCTCTGTTCTTGTACACTGCCAAACAAAGACAATCAACAGAAAGTAGCTAAACAATGCACAATATCCTTGTTTGTTTATTTATTTATTTTCTGTCTATAGATGACCAGTCGGATGATGATTCCAGTGCTTCTGTTGCTGAACCTGCTTACTCGCCTGATAAAGAAGAAGGGAGAACGCAAGTTGACGTTACTGACCATGACCATCCCAAACAGCGCAACAAGCCGCGTCTCTCACCCTGCCACGATGTGCCAAAACAGATCTCAAGTCATGTGGAATGTGAAGACTTCAAGGACGAAGACGCGACGAGACAAAAAAAGTCTAGAAGGACCTCAGTCAGAAAAAAGCCAGCAGAGAAACACAAGTCCGTAGGTTCATTAGAAAGTCCCTCTAAGGATAGGAGGTCTGGCAACAGCAAGAGCGTTCATAAAGAAAAATCCTCGAGTCCGTCACCTCACAAAACTGGAAAGAGAAAAATGAAAGCCGCTAAATCCTTTACAGAGACTAAGACACATCTTTGTTCTGACGCTGCCTCTAGCTGCCTCTCATCGCCGGCCACATTAGGTGATGGTGCAGCTAAACTGTCAAAAGAAAGTGCCTCCCCATTACAGAGAACAACTAAACAAGCCAGGCCGTCCCTGTCTGCCTTGGTACGATCCTTCACTATATCCAGCGACTCTAGAAGCCTTCCCTCGGGTTCCACTGACGGAGACGATAATGTGTTCGAGGACTATTTCTCCCATGCCAACCACCGCCCGAAATCAAAAAGACCTCCTTTGCCTAATCTACCCGTGGAGAGAGACATTCAGATTCCTTTTGAGCTGGACTCCGTCCCAAAGAAGAGAAAACTAAGAAGAAGTGAAAGCATTGGATCTGAAATGAAGAGTAAAAAGAAGATACTGGAAACAAGTCGTCCCTCTGACGCAAGCAGTAAGCCAAGAAGTCACTCACAACAGGACGTTAAAGAACCTCTGCCCGCACCGGAGAGTCTAAGTAGCGATGTTACACTCGTGGCTAAAAGGCGAAGACAAAGCACCTTGCCCTTCATGAGCTCCAGCACGACCACAAGCGATGCCGCGACACAGAGACGAGCGTCTACATCGGTACGGCCGACAGCGTCAACGGAGGCCGACGCGATATCGGAGAAAAACTCTGTCAATGTCACTTCTCATTCCTTGGAAAGTGAGTAGTCAGGCTAGAACGTGTGTACTAATGATTTCCTCTATCGTCTTCACTGTGAACTGAACAAAACAAATAATTACTAAATGGTGTTTGAACATTCACAGTGGTGGGTGTTTGTGAATTGTGTCTGTAATCTTTGGGTTATGCGTGTGGTTTCAAAAGGTTTTTGCAACGTAATTATTATTTCAAGGAATTAGAGCTAATTCTCTAAAGATTTATTTACTGGATGTCACATTTTAAAGAGAAGAATAAAGAGAAATCTTCAATCTAAATAAATGAGGCCTTTTTATATGAATATACTTATAATGTTCTGTATGTGTTTGTCTTTTCAAGAGTTTGAGACATGTTCTTCCCTTATGTCTCTGTGTTTCCTCCAACAGTCCAAAGACATGCGAGTTAGTTGAATTTAAGCTTTATGTGCGTTTGTTAGTCAGTATGTGAGGACTGGAACAGTACACGTAGTTATGAAACGGGAGACAGTTGGCGATGGAAAATCAGCCCTGAATATGTCAACGGGTCATTATTGAAATCTAAGACTTTTTTAAAAACATCACTGATGTAAAAGAAGCGTATCGCATCAGAACACATGAATAACTGAGATTTAGTGTTTAAACGACATGTCAAATGAGCCACGGACATATTTAACATCTCCTCAAAAAGATGTTTATCTAGAAAAACATGAGACCTGAGAATGTGTGAGTCAAGAGTTATTCTTTGAAATAATGAAGGATTTGAATATGTTTAATTCCTATAAACTGAAGTGAGTAGTCTGTTAATTATCTGGTAGTGAAGTGGTTTAAAAATTTGCATTTTACTGTTTTGAGCCAGGTGTAACGAAGAGATGAGAGATCAACACACACACACACACACACACACACACACACACACACAGTGATAGCTTGAGTGACACCCCCTCACTGTATTCAATTGTTGTTCTTGTTTTCAGATGTAGATGGAGGAAATGAACGTACAGTTGCAGCTGCTTTAACAGAGCTCCCGTCTGAAGGCGAAGAAGAAAATCACAATAAGCAAGTCGGCTTGAGTCTTCAGAACATGGTTAACCAAACAAAGGTAAGAAGGCACCGTGGCTGTTTTTAATCTTTAGTGTACATTCTGATGATTGATGTTTTTGCACTGAATCATAAAGTTTTCCTAACAACATTGTATTGATGTACAATTCCTTAAGTGTTGTGGGACTGCAAAAACCGGATGATCTGAGTATTAAGCTTACTGATTCATTAAATATACTGTTTTAATTAAATATCTCCCATTTAGTCATTTAAATACGTTTTTCCACCGTTGTGCAGGTGGTTCACTTTGACACAGATCCAAATAGTTTTGTGTTCTTCACACTTTCTCAATGTACTTTTGAGTTTGTACTTTATTTATCCTCAGACTCTACTGCAGCTGCAGAATTTGACAAAATTCCTGACGTTCATGGTTTTCTGTAATATAGGAAGTCCGGGAAGTAAACCAAACATCGGTAGTGTGTCGTTCCTTTTTTTAAGTATTTCCTCCGCGAGGTCACACACTTCCAGAGCTGGAGGCGGTTGACGCAGCTAGTCGCGAGGTTCTGTCTGGTCCCGAGGGTTTCCTGTGTTTTTTGCCTCTGTGATGGTGGCGCACGACTTCCTCGCTTGTGAAATGCACCTGGGCTCTGTTTTCGTTACGCCGGTAACCTCAACAAGCTGGAGCTGAAAAAAAAAAAGCCAAACATGACGTCGTCTCCCCCGAGGGATCCGTCATGGGTCGATTACAGAGATGACGGTAGTTGTTGTGTAGCTCTGTAAAGATCCTGATAAAAGATGAATGTTTAAATGTATCGGTGAACACATTCATCCAAACGGTTGGAGGTCACGCCTGCATGGCTCACCGGTCTTTGAAAGTGCAGCTGGTGAGCAACGACTTTGGGTGAATACAGATCAGCCATTGAGATTGTTAGAGTAAAAAATGATAATGCATTAAATGCAAATATTAACAGAATTATTTCGTTCATTTTTAGCGGCATGTCATTCCCCATCACTCTCCTCTTTTCATCTCTCTACTGTCAATCCTCTCAAAATAATTAGGATTTATTTAAATGTAGATGGTTCGAAGGTAAACTCAGTGTTTTTCATAAATCCCTTTAAGCGTAAGATTCTTTCAGTAATAGCCAAGAGTCAGAAGAATTTTTCAATTATTGCTCTTCAGTTGTTACAAATGGTTATCTGGTATTTCTTTTATTCATAACTGTTTTTTTTTTTTTTTAAATTGCCTCTCACAGCTTCAGAGACCCGGGCTCCTCATCTCTCTCTTAGAATTGTCTGAATGGCGTCATTTTCATTTTGCACAGAGTAGCAGCAATCATGGAGACTCACTCGTACAGTGAAGCATTTCCTTCATTTGTGCTCAGAGGCCGTGCTGCATTTCACACCAGCTCTTTGTCAGAGCCTCATTATGTCCCAACTGTTTTTTTGTGCGGCTGCCAGAACACGTCCACTGCGTGAGATAAGCCAAAGTCCCCTTTGAGGAACCTGTAGAATAACCGCCCATGTTTTGAGTTGTTTGACTTAGTTTGAAAGACCCCAAAATGAGCGGATTTTCTTGTCTGCATTGCTGAAGTGTTAGAGGAGACCATTAACAAAGTAAAATACCAAAACATTTTCTTTTTTTTTAAGAAAACTTCAGTCAGGACAGCCGAGTGAGCAGCAGTCGTGGGCTGATGGTAACCACCTCGATGTGATGGTGGTGTGGGAGGGGCTGTTGGGCCGTTTTGGCACCGCTGTGTGCAGCAGGCCTTAACCCCTGACCTCCAGCTGGGGGGCCAGATATCAGTATATAACAGTGTGGCGGTTAAAGTCCCAGGGGTCCCGTCTGTAGCCGCTGCTCAGGTGTTTGTGTCGATGATGCTGTTATGGGGCCAAAGTACCAGGCTGGACGGGCCACAGTCGTCACGTTACAAAGTTATAGTTCCGTTTCGGTGGCTCTGAATATGTTTTTCTCTCCACTCGTGGCCTTGGTGTTTGATTTCCTTTTTGGTCTCTACGCAACTATACATCCGGCAGGGTTGTTGAAAGTGCACGGCCTGTTTGGCTGGTGAATAATGATACTTACACCCAAAAGAAACATACATGCATTACATTCCCCAGTGTCTTTGAGACATTTCTTCATTAGTAGATACTGTATTATTGGCTGCTTTAAAGTATAGATTTGTTTAAGAAAATGTGTTATCCTGTCATAAGTATATTTATCTTTGTTTCAGGTGATGAGAACATTGGTCATGACAAGCATGCCCACTGAGTAAGTCCAAACATTTAAAACTGTTGATCTCAAGATAAATGTCACAGATTGCTCACGACAGTTTGAACGCATTGGTGAGGAAGCTGGTTAAAAAGATCTCTTGTTTAAAGCCTTTGTGTTGGATGCTTTGTGCTCTACTCGCCTCTCGTAGGAAGCAGCACACGTTGGCTCAGGTGGTGACGACACTCGGTGGTTTTTCCATCGTTGACCGAGTGTGTGAGAGCACGACTCACGTGGTGTCCGGGGGTCACCGGCGGACTCTCAATATTCTGTTGGGCATCGCCCGTGGCTGCTGGATCCTGTCATTTGAATGGGTGTGTAGTTTGTGTGAGCTTTGAAGCCATTACATCATGGTATTAACAATGATAATGAAGTGTCTTACTATCGTTTATTTACATTTGTCCGGAGTAGATCCTGTGGTGTTTGGAGCAAAGGCAGTGGATTCCAGAGGAGCCGTATGAACTTTCAGACCACTTTCCTGCAGCACAGGTGAGTACCAGGTCTACTTTAGTAGTACAATAGAAGTACCCAACACACGAGTACTACCAGCCGTATCCATCGCTGTAAACCTCGTTATGTTAACAATTAGATACATTTTAACTTTAGAAGTTAAGTTTTACGGTTATATTTTTTTCTGTGTATCAATTATATTTGCGATGCCGCTTTTTGACAGTAAAAGCTCGTAAAACCAAAGTGGAGGAAGTTGGATGGAAACCTACTACTTTTCATTGCCAGTCATCCATTTTCAGTTGGCTTGTTTTTCCTGAAGCGTCCTGTGTGAACTGTGAGTGTCGCTTCTTCCTCAACTCGTCATTTATGAATCTCCGTCGGCTCCTGCTTATGCGAGGAAAGACGTGTCAACACATTTCCTCTTTAAATGGCATAATGGGTTTTCTTGTGAGACAGAAAGTATTTTTTATGTCCCCACGGCCGTCTATCATTCCTTTGCTCTTACTCCGCATCACATGCTTCCTTCTTTTCTCTAGTTTCTGGACCCTGTTGCCTTCAGTTGTATTAATTATAGAAACTACTGTTTAAACAGATACTTTTCACAGTGAAATATATTCACATCTCACTGGGAATATCATGGATAAATAAAGATAATAATAAAAATACTGATGCCTGACCTCAGTAAGATTAAAAGACTAAACACCTACATGTTACATGAGGCCAATGTTTGAGGCAGTTTTTCCATTTTTACCTTTAACTCAACAACATGGAAAATGTTACAAACCAATGATCAGGACTGATTCATAGCCGGATTGGATTGATCATTGTATCATCTGATGAAGTACTGTTCCTTGATTTGTCAAGTATTTAGTTCGCAGAATTAGCCAAAAACCAGACATTCCCATGTGCCGATTTTGACTGTGTCACAACATATATCAGTATCGCTGTGTAACATTACATAAACTGTGATAAAAGATGTTATCCACATTGTTAGCGATGCCTATATCACTCTTAAATGTGTTGTTAAACTGTGATTAGTGACCCAAAAAGCAACAACAAGAAATGCAACTTTTGAGCATTTAGATTTTTTATTTTGCACTTGAAAGCAGACATTGCTGAAGTGCTCTGGCAGTGCATCCACCAGGCTGTGCAGTGTTACAGTGAAGAGCAGGACTGTTAGAGCGGAGGCTTACGTCTTAAGCCCTCTGCCTTGTGGTTGTGTTTAATATTCAACAGCTGGTAGAGCATTGCAGACAAACACTTCCTCACTCTTACAGATTTATCATAAATTTAGCTTGTTGAAGCTTCAAAAGAAACATAAATAAAGAAATACATTCCCAGAATACTGCAGAAAGAGATTCGTCAGGTGTGAGCATGTGGAAAGGTACTGCAGAATTGTATTAAAAGAACTCCTACTTGTGTGGATGTGCAATGAAATCGTTAACTAGCTAGGACTCGAATTTCCCTCATATATAATGTTAAATATAAAAATCTACATATAAATTAAACAACAAATGTACAAACATTCCCGGGAGAAGAAAAACATCTTTAGAGAAACATTTTCTGTGGCATTGTTTTTACATTTTAGGCATTTAACAAAAACATAATCACTTTGAGTAGTTTTCTGCATGTTGTACCATAGTCTCCTTTCTTTACAATGACATAAGAAGCTGTTATTCAAAACATGGATGATTGAACTAAAATAAAATCTTTAAATAAATCTTCTGTGTGACTAGCTAGATGCTCTTTCCCAATGTAATCACTATACCTCTAGTAATCTATACATACCACAGTCATACACATGTTCCACGTGTAACATTTGATTCAAATTATGAAACAGAAAAATGCACAAAATATGTTTTTTAAAAGGTATGTAAAATATGTTCATGAAGTGCTTTGGTTTATATTTTGGTCTCGTTTGTTGCTGTTTGTCGGGCAGATGTCCTCCCCACTTAGTTCACTCTGAGAGTGACGGCTCAAAGGGAACCGGAGAAGTCTGCCGGTCTGATCATCATTGTGGTGGACTGCAGTGAGTAGCCCGAGCCCTTCCAGTAGTACCATTTGATTCCATTGAAGCGATTTGAGTTCTGGCCTTGCTGGTAATACATCCCATTCAAATTGGATGGACCGCAGGCATCAAACCACCAACCTGGAACATGAAAGCAAACATAAATGTCTGTGTTGTTAAAGAGGATAATGCATGCAGCCCTGTGTAGGACAGGGATGGTGTTTCTACATTATGATATCCTGAAAACTTTCACTCTTTCATACGTGACTCATGTGTGTAAATGTTTCATGGTCACAGGGCAAAGCTATAGAATTAAATCAAATATTACATAAACCATCTTAACTTAATCTTTTGGCAAACTCCAACTAAAACAAATTCAAACAGTAGAAGCTCCGAGGTAAAAACAAGCTGTAACATCTACTCCTATATATAATGAGTAGTTGAGATTCCAAAGAGCAAATGAGCATTAAATACATATTTTCAAGCTATAACAGCGGCTATTTGGCTTCTATGTAATGAAAAGCATGAATGCACTATTCAGTTTGCTCTTTTACACTCGTAGCTGTAACTCAATCCTTGGCAGGATCTCACAAGAGCAGCCCACACACTTCTGTACGTGTCGTGGGGTTAAGGCAATTCACGTTCGGCGGCATCTTATTGGATGTGACAGTAAAATTGCTACTGCTCTTATGTAGAGCTGTAAACGGCGTTCAAGAAACCACATTTTTCAGTTAAAAATCTACAATGATTAGGGTTCGTAATATGATTTGACATTGTTACGGTTCATGCAGCTTTAGTACATTCATTAATTCAAAGCAGGCAGCTTCATATTTGTAATGGCAGATCCTGCTTTCCTCTTTTTTACTGGGTCAGTGCCACTCAGTCACGGTTGTGCATAATGTGCACATGGAGTCCCCCCCCCCCCTCGTGAGGGGTCTCTCATGGGAAAAAGGGGAGCGGGTTAGAGTCTTCATGCCTTCGTGCTCACTTGGCAGACCTCAATACAGAGGGAGACAAACTTCTGGCAGCAGAGTCACTTTCAAGGGAGCGGAGGAGAGAGGGAACAGCTCTGTTCCCAGGCTATTAATGTCAGCCATTGTAGGGGCTGAATTCCCCAATGAGTTGATCAGTGATTAACTCGGAGCTAATTGTGCTCTTTGACCCGGCCACAAAAGTACGGGAGCCCTTAAAATGCCCTTGAAGATTTTTGGGCCGAGATTAGTGTGGGTGGGAATGTCTTCCACACGCCGATATTTTGTATTTTCCCGACGAACACAAATATTCAAAAGCACAAGGTATTTACAAAAATGTCTTTCTCACCCCCCGTTGTCAGTTGTGAACATTTGCAAACACATTTGTCGTTGTCTGCATCCTTTGTACTGAAATCACTTCCTGGCTGCCCGATGCTGCTTATTTTGCCTGCTGTTCCACTGAAGCCTTTAAGGTGTATCCTGTAGAGTGGGAAAGGAAGAATGAAGGAAGAGGAGGAGGAAGTCTGTGATCGGTGTTCCTCAAAAGGCAACGTCCGACTCACTTCTACCGTTCGGCCGTAGCTTCACTAGTACTGGGTTCTCTGTTAACTGGGTCTGTGGTTCGGTTTTCTTCTCTTTGGGATTTCATACGTCGTCGTGCTATTTTTATTTTCATGCTGAAGAATTCGCACTGTGCTTATTGTGCAGCTTCTTTGCAGGCGTTATGTGGAAGTACTGAGCCAACTAACCGGAGACCTAATTGGTCATAGTCAAGTAGACTTAAGACCTGAAAAGAACTGTGTTGAATCGGAGCATTTCAAGGTCCGTTTGTCAAATTCAAAAGAAAGTATCCATTCCACTCCTGAAATCAGCTTAGGTTCAGAAAAGAAAACACTTCTGGAGGTTGTGTTATTGCCAAAGAGGTGCAGGCCGAATGTTAGACATCCAAGACATTTGATGTATTTCCTATTTTTCAAACACTGACCCGTTTTATTACATTGTCTTTGGGCTGATGCCAGTATGTCAGTATCAGGAAGTAGATAGTCGTATACAGCAAAGAGCCTTCCAGAGGAATTTCTATAATGTGTTTTAGCTTAACATTTAAGACCGGGAGCTTGTTTTCTCTGAAGTAGGTTTCAGGTGATAAACGTATGCGTGATACGGTCCAAGAACTCTGTCAGAATACATTAGCGATCGTGGCTCTCCAATTAATCCTTCTTGCACATTAGAGAGCAAAGTCAGTGTGTCCATTAACATGGTGTCATCCTCACTGTAGAGAATTAGCCTGATAAGCAATTGTTTCACTTCATTATTCCATTTATAGTAATTGCTTATAAACCCAGATGTGGGTGCTGATTCAGAAGTATCCAGGTTAGTAGAAAGAGTTGCATGATGAGATAGTTACAGCCATTATGTTTTATCTCTGGGGAATATATCCATGAATGAAATAAATGGCCATGACACTACACGAGTTCTTCAGAGATACTTTGTATCCGCTCAACAACGTGCCTCGTTACTATTGCCTCTGAACGTTGTTACTAACATAGTTGTTAATTCCTTCATAATGATTTTAAGGCTTTGAGTTTCAAGGCTGTGCTTTAGTTACGCTCCTTTTAAATTTGGCCCCAGTTCTTGGTATGTGTTCAGGATCGCAGACTTCAAAAGCACCGTTGTAAGAGAGACACATTATTTGCTGATGGGGCTTCTTTGCCCTTAATCACTTGAGCTACTTGAGCTGTAAAATATTGGCTTGAAACCAAAATGTTCAGTAATTGCCAGCGAGCATCTGACACACTTGCTTCTTTGATGTTTGTCGGTACAACGTACCTGTAATTTTGTGCTTCACTTTCGAGGGTAAACTGGTCGTATTGTGAGAATCCAGAGTTTCCTTCCCAGTCACTCAGCTGGATCCTTAGTTTGTAGGACTGTTGAATCGTCAGTCTGGAGACAAACTCATTTCCTAACCAGAATTCACCTGAAGGCTCTCCAAACCCCTGAAACGACACAAAAGAAATGTAATTAAACCTTGTCGGACTCCTGCAGGAGGGGGCTTGTAGGTTGCTTTTTCCATTAGCAAAACAGCAAACAGACAGGACCACCAGATCTGCTCCCTGTTTTGTGCATTAGTAATGAAAACCGTCGCCTGGGTTGTATTTTTTTTTAAGGGAAGAATTTCTTTCCCGATTGCTTTTACCTTTCTGTACTCCTGCCACGTTCGGTGAAAGTCAACATGGCCGTCGAAGCGTTTTTGTAGCACGGTCCACCCGCCTCCTTCTGTTTCCATGTCACAGAAAGCCTTTAAACACAAAGGGAAAAAAAGGACTTGCTGCAATTAATACTTCAAAATGAATGCTCTGTAAAGAATCCATCCTCATTTATAATTTGACAATGCCGTCGTATTTGAGTTGGTCCAAACAAATGTTAAGTTGTCAGGATGAGATCCAGAACAGTCTGAAAAGTTTCTAAGGAGATCACAGTTTTAGCTCAAGCATGCACGACATTAATGGAAGACTGAGAACATTTTAATTCAACTACCCCGCCTTCAAACACGGAGCACTTTCCAGAGTTTTAATTTAAAAGGTTGTGTAAGTCAGTGCATGCTCAGTCCGAGTCACTCTAACAGAATCGTTTACCTTAACCTCTACCGTAGTGTTGGGTAACGTGAGGGTGTAGACTCCACTCTGGGTGTTTCCTGACTTGAAGACGGCGGCGCAGTCCATGAAGGTGGTCGGAGTGTCCTGCATCATGACAGTTTTACTCTCTGCGGAAGAAATCATCCTTGTTAATTTGACACCACACGATTGTACGGCATTTAACTGTCCTCCTTTTGATAAGTTCACATCCTCTGAGGGAGGAAAAAAAGGTCACATTCATTGCATCAGTGTTGCTACTTTTGAAGTGAGGCACGCGGTAATTAAAGTTAGGCGACCTTTTCTTTTGTGCAATCCAATACAATAGCACAACCACACACACACAACGGCTTTAAAAACAAATCAAACGAGGGCTGCATTTGTTGCACAGATATAAAAGTTAACAGCGTGTGAAAGAGGTCCTGATGAGCTGAAGTGCAGACTCGCCTCGAGCTGAGCTGACGGAGATGGTGTGGATGAGGTTGTTCACGGTGTCCAGCAGCTCCTGCTGCTGACGCTGCAGCACAGTGTTGTTGGAGGAGACTCGGAGCAGCTGCTGCTCCAACTCGCCGATGAAGGCCGTCTGCCGTAGTATAAGAGACTGAAGCTGCTCTTTGTCATCTCGAAGCATCTTCAGCTCCACCTGCCTCTGCTCCGCCATCTCATCCACCTTTTTCTCCAGAAAGCTGCGGAGAAGCACGTTTCAGCGAGCCGTGTCAGCACAAAACTTTACTGAGTGGTCCTGAAAAAGTTGGTATTCGCAATCGATGTCCTCACCTGTTTTTGTCATTCAGCTTTCTGATGTCGTTCGTTTGGACAATCAGTTGTTTTTCCAACTTGTTGGTCGACAAGGAATTTTCAAGCAGTTGACGCTCGAGTCGAGTTGTTTGATGAATTACCTTAAAACAAAAGGAGGAGGTGAAGCAGTGGAAGTCGGGCAGTGTCCAAGAGATACCTTGAAAAACATCTTCCATTCATCCATCAGTAGATTTTTAAATTCTCCAGACTGTGATATTTCACACTTTTTACTAGATCCTCCAACTATCCCATTTGTTTCTCCACACTGCCCAGCATGGTGAGTTTAACTCACGACTGCACACAGGTGGTGTTCTACAGTTGACATTTTACTTTGAAACTACGCAGTTGCAGCTTACATTTCTCAATTTTTGATGTTTAATACAGTATGCAAATGGCTTTATGACTTAAAGCAAATTAGAAAAAAGAAAGCAAAAAAGCATGTGACCTATAAGAAGGTAGCAATAAACAACATGTATATAGAAATCCTAAAAATAGTTTGTCTTGTCAACAGGCAGTAAGTCATTCTGGATATTAAGTTCTGTCTTCTCTTAGTGGGTCGAGTTCAATACGAGCCCTGTTTGCACCTCTGGAGTGAACAAACAGACATTTGCAAAATGGAAAAGTTGGACTGGAAAGAACGACCAAATCCCAACACAGCAGACGTACCTTAACAAGGGAAACCTAGTTTCACAGACGGACGTATTGAACTAAGCTCTGGGGTTGGGGACCTTGCCTCTAATTTCCCAGTTAGGAGGAACTGAACTCAGCAAAAAGCAGCTTGTTTACATGGATCCTAGCCGTGTGTCTCCAGTGGAGCTGTTGGTGCCTTTGAACAGACGGATGTGTGATTGTGACAAACTGATAGACCCTTTCTGTGGGAATACCAATGTGCTAATAACAGGAAATGCTGTACAGTTGGCTCACATAAGGTCACTGACGCGTAGCCACAATAATAAACTGACGCAGTCGAGCCTGTTTTTCCCCCTCTGCTTATTTTTTTGAACATTATTTAATGCTGAGCACACTTTGGCTTGAGCATATTAATGTATTCATGTCATTAAAAACAACTCGCACCTGTGTGTTTAAAGCCTCACCTGCGCCTCCACATTGGTCAGTTTCCTCGTCTGCTCTGCGGTCTGACTCAGCAGGTTTGTTCCAATTTCGATCATCGTGGCTGTGTGGTTGTGTACAGCGGTCTGCTGGAGATGGACCATGTCTTGTTTCATGCCGTCCTGTATGTAGTTCTCCAGCTGCAGCACAGATAAAGACGATTCGCATCATTAACCGGTGGCTTTCGTAGCGCATGCACAATCCTGTATTTCATTCGGAGGTAGTTCACAGGTTGGCAGCTGGATGCTTCTGTAATGTAACACAGCTGTTTGTAGCTTGAGCTCTTGGGCAACCTCAGTTGTCCTTGTCACTTGTTCTCTTTTCTTGTTCATTATTGAGTGTGTAGCCATGCTTCTTAAAGTTGAGAAAGAATGTGTTCAAAATTTCAGATTTTCAAACACTGGAATGCACGTAGTAGAAACCTCATTATATTTCATTATTGTATTATTTTACTCGCTTTACACACCAGCCGTACGATCTTATTGAATTAACCATGTTTCCTTCTGTCTGACGCCAACATCACGACGTAAGGCACACTGTCTCCACCTGATATAACGATGGTGTTATCGATTTGAAAAATCTGCATTGCTTTTATGCTATTCCTGCAAGAGAATCTGCATTTTACGACCTATTTAATAGATTGATGGTGCTGTATTAGAGATTCATGATGAAGCACCATTGTTCCATTACTTAAGGAGAGCTATGAGGACAAAGGTGAATAGAGCTATCGCATGACAAGGGGTTTTTAACATGTGGTGTCAAATATTTTGAAGCCTCTTTAAACTCATTTACGAGCAGTTGTTCGTCCTGGAGGTCAAAAAGATGTTGTGTTATTTATATCAACTTGATTTAAGATGTATCAAACCTCTCAATCATAGGAGTAATACAATGAGCACGGTTGCCCTCAGGGGGGGGAAAGGTCAGTGTTTCATCCTTACACCATTTGTCCATATCTACCTTACAGTATTGCCAAATTTAGACCGAGACCAATCATTAAGTTATTTCCTGCACGGTGTTCCTGAGTGGCAATCAGGTCACACGACTCGTAAACAGGATGGAAGTGTTGAGTGAGGAGTTACATCCTTCATGACAGTGTGACACGTGTGTGTGTGTGTGTGTGTGCAAGTGGAAACCAGAGTCAGTGAAATAGCTCCAACATCTACAGTAAGTTTTGCATAATCACTTTTGTTATTTACTCGTCAGTCAGCAATGCAACCCCCAAACAGACAATTTGATTACTACTATTATGAAAAATACAAATATCATCTGCAATCGGGGCTGATTTTGTTTGTCTTCCTTTCACGGCGTCCACTTTGTTTACGTTCTTGGAGACACAGAAGGATGTGCGGTAGGTGGGAGGCTGTCATTTGAAATGTTGGCAGGATGTCCCATTTACAGTCAGTGATCCAATCAGCTGTTTACTTTGTGCGCCTCAAAGGCGTCGGTAAGAAAAAGACTGTTCCGCAACTAATTGTTCCCCTCAGTCGTCGTCAGCCGGTGACTAAACTCATTCGATCAATCAAGCCACTCCTGTAAAAGAGGTGAATAACCTCAGTGAGTAAAGTTATGTATCATTCTACTATCAATCCGTCTATTTCCTTTACCTGCTTATTCCTATGTAAGTTCATAGGGTGCTGACACCTTTAACAACAGGGAGTGGCTGCATTTTACCTTATGCACTCTATCATTTTAACACTGTTACATAATTTTTAATAAATCAGGGAGGGGAAGGTGAAGGAAACGACACAGTGCTCCTCCATTTACACAAACGGCTCGTTTGTTGCTACTGCAACATTTTTGTTGACGCATCATTTATCAGCAATGCCTCTCTGTGTCTGTGAGAAATATGTAACCTGTCACTACACCAGACTTTGCTGTTGGACTTTGTAAAATGTTCACTTGTGTTGCAAGCAGGCTTTGATTTGTGAGGCAGCACTTGAGCTTTTGTGCCCTCTGAGCTCTCCCGTGGACCAGATCAGAGCTCGCTTCATGTTACCAGACGGGAGCAGTGGGGATCAAGCTGTGAGGTCGCTCTTGTCTCGTCTGGCCCGTCTTGTATAGTTCTGATCAGTAATCACACTCTGAAGAGGGAGCGAGACAAGAGGCCGGTCGCTGCTTTCACTCGCACAAGTAATGGCTCAGCAAACTGAAAGGGAAGTATGCGTCCCTCGTGTGGACACCTGTGTTGAGTCTTTGTCAGTCGTCAGACCCATTATGTCCTCAATGAAAGTGTCTCACAGACACATTTTTTATATTGTTTAGATTTTGTTATGTCTTTTGTTTAGTGGAGCGGTCTTGTTGCGCTGTTATTTCGTGGTATTGGCCTTACTCATGTCAGTAAGGCACTTACCACACAGCTAGTGGTTTAGTATGAACCTGAATCATTTGCCCATCACATTAAACAAAAGCAGTTATCCTGGAATTTTTGTTGAGTCAGAAAAAACTAATTTCTCTTCATTGTGGTTGTTAAAATGTTCCGATGTTCCACATGCTGAAGTATATTAGATAATTATACACGTTTTAGTGGGAAATCTGGTCAATGTTGCATTCAAATTATACATCATGCTCCTTACTACCTTCTTTCCTTTTCAGAAAATTGGGAACGAAGTATGAATGTCTCCGGTGACACCTGTGTAGAGGAAGTGTAGCTCGTCAGCACATTTAGTCCTCGTACACATTATAAAGGTCTGTCTCAGATAACTAAATCGACTTCATCCTCTTTTCCTCTGAAAGCTACCCCTCTGAAATCACTGCAAGTCACCGGTATCACCAACTAATGTGACGCAACTTTACCTTCAGCAGCCACTGTGTGTTGTTCTCCATGATGGTCTCCAGTTGTTCCAGCCTCTGAGCCGACTCCTCGTTCTCCTCCGGTCCATCTTTTTGAACTGCATAGTTGCTGCTCTGGGTTTGGCAGTTTTCCTGCTCCGGCAGCAGAAAGGTGTAGCTGCACGGCCCGTTTTGGATCTGATATTGTCTCTTAGCCACAGCACTGTATCCTGTCCCCAGACCGAGGCAGAAACTTAAAAGCAGTAAGTCTACATGCAGCATCTTCATAGTAGAGCTATTTACCCCCCAAAAATAAAGTTAGCACAATTATAACTCCTTGGATTTGTCGGTTGTCTTAAGCTTCTCTTGATGCCTGGATGTCTTTCTCCGTCAGCATCCAAGTGTAAACAATCCTCTTGAGAGTCTGCAGATTCCTTTTATTGCCTCTCAGTGGTAGGAGGAATTAGAGGTAGTGTGTCATTCCCTTCAGGTTGACTGTGCCAGACTGCATGTGCTCGCTTTTCATCAAGCCCCCGACCACTTGTTTGAGCTGCCCGTGGCCCCTCTGATTAGCTAACTGTGAGTTTAAACCACTCCCCCCCCCCCCCCCCCCCCCCCCCCCCCCGTCTCACTGCTGTGAAGAGCAGTGAAGTGGAGATTCCTTTCAGTACGCACTCACTTAACAACACAGAGGAGCAGATGCACGAAACTACACACGTTCCACTATATCCTCTGTGATACCCACAGCTACTCAGGATGCAGCTGTGATAGTAGCGGTGTCCATCCCATTCATTGAAAAATGTCTCCCGGCCCACGACAACACACACACACACACACACACACACACACACACACACACACGCATCTTTGAACGGGAGATTCAAAAGAGAAATGAATTCACTACAAATATTTGTGTTCTTATCAGATGCTTAATCCCCAGAAATCTACTGATTATCTTTTTTCTTGAGGCTTTTTTCTTATTTCCTCTGTTTATTTCACACGTTCAAAATGTAAAAAAACAATCCACAATTCCCAGATCCTCCTTCGGGTCTCAGGGTCCTTAAAGTCTCATATAATCTGTTATTAGTACAAACTAAAGCTGCCACTTGCTGATCTCTGACCACAAAATAGTCTTTTTGTTTCTGCTTCGTGGTAGATTCATACAAGATTCAGATGAAATGTACTGAGTCATAAGTGTAATGAATCAGACGGTTCAGATCAGAAAAGCCGTTTCTTTGATTACTCTGACAAAAGAAAAAGCTATTTGTAAGTGTAGGCTACCCTGTTAGATGTCGGCTTTTTAGTACGTGGGTGTTTTCTGTATCCTGTCCCAAGTTTCTACACTCACGGAGGAACTACTTCACATTCAATGTTAAGTGTGTCCCTAAGTGTAAACACTGTAAATGATCAAACCTAATACTAATACAGATTCCTATGGATTGGATGTTTTCCAGACATATTAAAGGCGGGATTGTCATTTTGAGGCATGCCCTGATGTTAGTAACCTCTTTTTCTGTGGCTTAAAGTAGAAAATGGTTCTGAAAATGAGTCCACTTTGGGTTATTTTATAATGATGCAGCCATATACAACAGCATCTGTTCTAATGACTATCCTGCAGGACATAAATGGGAAGTTTAGGGGCTTTTAGCCTAATTGCAGGATTCTTTTGGGGGGCTGAAATGTGTCTGAGGGCTGTGATGTCACGGTGGGGGAACAGACTGCAGGTGTGTGTTGCAGGAAAGGCATTGATATAGGAGGATGTTTTGTCCTATACTGCAGGAATGTGTTTCTACCACAGACGCTTCACTCCCCCGAACAGTGAAATCTCTGAAAAACAGAGACCATGTCCCATCTTTAACAGTCTGCCAAATGACTGTAGATATACTGTGCTTTATATTGTGCACTGAATAGTCATTTAGCTTTGGCAGAGACACATTTCAGTGTCAACTGCACCATTTTTCTTTTCTGTTTTTTTGCCAGGAAAGGCTCAGAATTGCCCTCTGCAGTTGGATAGAAATACCGAAACAGAATTGTAGGAAGTAGGCTGATGTCATACACACTGTATAAGGGAAATGCAACATATTTAAAGAACATTACCAAAGAGGAAGGACTTGCCGTCATTCCAAAAACATTGACTTTTTTTCAGGTGTTCAGGCTGAATCACTAAAAGCTTTAATGGTTATTGAACGCACAGAGGGAGAAATAAAGTGCACAATAAACATGTTCTCATGCTACGAGCCGACTATGCGACTGGCCTGGTATTGGTCGTTACAGAGCTTCACGAGCTATCTGCCTCCCTGCAGACTGGTGCACAAGAAAAATGTAACTGCATTAGCGGCTGCGAAGACATTGATTAAGTTGTCAGAGTAAGGAGGTGGAATTTCCCATGTGAATAATAAATCGATTTTTGCTGGCAGTTTACAGTGCAACTCATCCATGTAACAATTTCCAGAGTGTTTTCCAGAGAAAGCTTGTTACCACTGGCATCTAGGACCCGTCCTCCGGAGATTTGAAAAATTCAGCGCGATAGTGACAAAGTGATACAGACGAATATCAAATGCAGAGATGTGGGTCATGAAAAATGTATCTTTAATGCAGCAGTATTAAATTAAATTTATGCAAATCCAAACAGCTGTTCAACACAACTCAAAGTATATGTTGTAGCTATTTATACTTTCTACAAATTCTCTGTATGTGTGTGTGTATATACAGTATATCTAGTCAAATTGATCAAACCACTTTGTCTTGCTGTGTTTTTCATGTTGCCCTTTCTCTCCTAGTTTTACCGCCCCTGTTGTCACAAAGTAGACCTTACACATGGTCTTCAATCATTCCCTTTAAAGTGCACAATGTGGGTTAATCTTAAACTGACCCCGTCTCTGAACCCTCTGACCAATCCCCGATTTACTCGACGCAAAGTGAAACCTGTGTGAACATTGACAAAAGACTAAAAGCATTACCGCTTGTTTCCTGGCATTCAACTTTCGAATAGAGCAGATTGTCCCCTTCAGTTTAGCAAGTGACCCTTGCTGGATGCAGAGCAGGCCCGCAGTGAGAGCTCAGAGCATCACTCAGCAAACCCAAGAAGAAACACAACCTCAAAGAGATTCACATGCTCTCGTTTAGACAGACTGATGATACTCTGTGAACGATGTGGGCCGCCGAAATGAAACGTAGGGCACGTAGGACGTCGTCAAAGCTCACCTCAGTGCCACTCAGTTCAACAGAGTGTCTGAGGTTAATGTGAGTCTGATTTGTAGTTTTATCAATTTGAAAATATGAGGCTTCCTTGAAGTTGCAAGTAAATTGAAATAGTGCTGAATAGTGTGTTTGACTGTAATAAACTGTAGTACGTTCAGCAATGACCTAGACATGTTTACTCATACAGCTGGTTGCTCTTTAAATTGGCTTTAATGGTATATTTAGTCTTGCATAGAGGCTGCTTTTCATGTGCCTCAAAGCCAAATTCGTTCAGCTTCTGCTGTGTCTCTAGCAGCCACCTTCAGGCCACTTTCAGTAGTGAATCACAGTTTCAAATGTATTGCTGTGATGACTTACAAATTAAGTTCTTCTGGGTTAAAGTGAATAATACTTTCATCAGGGAAAGAACACATTAATTGACTTCAATATGTCGAGTTGGCGGTCCACGGTCTGTATTATTGTGATGTTTACGAGAGACAATACCTGTGACTCATGTGAGATACACCCTTGAAACATGTGAGAGTTTTAATTTTAACCCTTGATTCACCAGAACTACAACAGAGGAAAGTTTCTTGAAAACCTAAACACACGATGAATGCTGGGAAGTAATGGCAATCACTGAACAATGTTTAGGAACAAACTGGTGTTTGAGGAGTTTAGTGAACAACCTGAAGGATGTTAATTCAATAATTCAGTGCAAGTCACACAACATGAACTCAATATTACTACGTACCCATCGTCCACCACACGGGTGTTTTCAGGTATGATGCCGGATTAGACCTTTTCTCTGGACTGTGTGTTGTCCATACTTGTTCTGTACTTGACTGACAGCTCCATCACTCTCCAGTTAGCTTTGTTGCGCTGGTAAGACGGGACTATTTAAACCATTATCAACTGGAGACATTTTGACATGTCACTGTCGGAAAAATGACAGGTGTGAAGAATAAAATGATTGAATTGCTTCAGTTTCAGGGTCCTAGTATTGTGCACGCTGTCACGCTGTCACGGCTTACTGGGACACTCCAATAGAACAGAGCCATCGTTAATGTTATTAGCAACACCTGTGCTTTTCCATACTATTACAAGTCAAACTGTATGCACGGACCAATGCCTGTGGGTATTAACTCATAGAGTGTGTGACCACCCAGCTTCAACCTGACTGGAGGTCTAATTAATCTCAGTAATTGAAAACACCTGAGTGGTCCCAGCCAAGAAATAGTCTGGCACATAAAACAGCGAATTACTGTCTTTACACAGATATACAATGTGTTAATGCGTGAGTTTTACAGGTGCTGTTAGGGTGATTTTAAAGAAATATATTTTTATTGAACCAGGCTGTTTCCCGCAGTTTCCAGTTCTTATGCTAAGCTAAGCTAATCAGCTTCTGGCCGAATTTAGCATATCCGTCTTCTCATCTAACTCCAGGCAAGAAAAGCAAAAAAGTGTATTTTCCAAAATGTTAAACTATTCCCTAACATTTTTGGAAATTGGGACTTGGCATTATACGGAAGCATGTTGAGCTGTTGTCGGTCCTTCTGAACATGAACAGCTTCTGTATCACTGTGTCCTAAATGCACCTCGCTGAAGACTGATCGTTAACTGTCGGTTTTCTCGTCCCAGATCTGTCGTCTTCAGAGGCACCTGTCTGCCGGGGAACACCAGCAGGACCTGTTCCAAGACCAGCCAGCCATGTTTGTGTCCCAGCACTCCCAGCCACCCACTCAGAGTCTGGTGGAGCTGATCCAGCTCTGTGGAGGAACGGTCTGCAAATCTGTGCGACAGGCAGGGATCTGCATCGGGACGTACAGCGGCAGGAGACCAGAGGGGAGCAGGGTCCTGTCTGAGCAGTGGGTGCTGGGTAAGAGAGATGTCCTGCCAATCTCTGTGTTAAATGCTAAATTCCTTTATTATGTCACTATTAATTATTCCTCTCGTTTCTTTGTGATTTTATTTCAGATAGTATCATGCATTTGAAGCGGCTGTCGTATGACAACTACCACTTGGAGTGAAAGCTGTGAAGTTTAGTTTTAATACTTTTATGTTGAGTGCCTGGTCACAGACCCTCAGTTTCTAACTTAGTCTTCCTCTTGTCACCTGGTCTCTTCTGAGGACTATCAACAACAAGCTAAGTTACTGTAAAACAAGAAACTGCTTTGACAGTGCATGTCGACCCTTTATTGTTTTATTGTTTAGTTGTAACCACTACTGTATAATGGTGTGAATTAACAAGACATTATTATTTTCATTTATAACAATGTGATTTTAAAGATACTTGCTGAGCCAGTTTAACATGAAGATAACATACTGTATCCGTATAGATGTGATGCCATTATTATTAAATACTTTGGTTTTGAGCGTGGGTTTTCTTAATTTTCAGTTTTCCAGGTTTTATTGAAATTGAATTGTAGAGAGATTACTTTAACTGTGTCTGAAATTTCTTCACACCCATGAAATGAATGAAGCACCGTTTTGAGAATATCAACTTGGTTTTTGAAAATGACAGCTCGGTGGTTTGATGGATCAATCTGTCAAAAGTGTTGTCAGAGACCACTCAACTGTGTCACTGGGTGATAGATGACAAACAAACAAGCTTATGTATCACAGCTTGTACTGTCACACAGTAACACATTAACTCTAATACTACACTATACTAATACTATACTTTAAATGTACTAGAATCTTATTGAGTGTGTATTATTCACACATACCGCAGTTACTATTTCTAAAGTATGTAATACATGCATAATACGTGTTGTATGTTAGGTTCATAAAGTATAATGGGAAAAAAGTATATAGTATAATAGTAGATGAAGAAATTAGTTTTTAGCTTTAACATTTACTTCTCTGTCTTTGCGACCAACTTTTTGGGCCACTTCATCAGGCCAAGCCCAATAAAATAAATAAAAAAGCGTTGTGTCGCTTTAATAACGGCGCGTATGGAACTCACGGTGCCTCGCGCCCATTGGCTGGCGTCTACTGCGTCACTTGACTAATCAGCTCCGTCGACGTCACAGGGTGGCATTACGTTGGGAGGCGTGTGTGACATTTGCTGCAAGAAGCTAGTTTATGAGCAGCTAGCCGGATAAAGATGAAGAACTAAGGAAGTAAATAGAACATATTTGGCCTCGTAAGGACCGATCTGACGTTTGGGTTACAGTTTGTTGTCTCATCCACATTAGAGAATACAGTTTATATCAAATGTAGCTAAAGGTAAAACTTCCTATCTGGCTGAACACGTTTAAACAGCAGTGAGTAGGCTAACCCTTTCTCTTAACTTATACTGTAACTCAATGTTAGAGTTGAGCTGGTGTTCTAACATTTTTTTTTCTGAGATGTTGAAACTAATCAGATAACTGTATCTATTTTTTTTTTTTAATTGCAGTGTGGGTGGACATTAGCGCGTGAGCCGACTTGCCTAACTGCATTTTGCACACAAGGTTAACATTAGCTTTAGCAGGCTAGCTACTCCCCTCTTGCTGCAGCTTTCTTACTTTCTTATGCTGACTTGTCAGGACAGGTGTGCAGACAGTAGGCCAGCTGTGGTGTGGGATAGATAGGGTCTGCAGCTGAATAGGGGTACTAAGTCCCAGCAGTCCACTTTTTAGTGACTTTAGTGGAGCCAGAGGTGGGACCATGCTGCTCTCCTTGGTCGTGCACACATACTCGCTGCGGTACTGGTTTCCAGCCACGATCATGCTGGGAACAGCCCCGGCTTATATACTGTCATGGGGTGCCTGGCGCTTACTTTCAACAGTTTTACCAGCGAGAATGTATCACAAGTTAGACGATCGGCTGTACTCCATGTACCAGAGTATGGTTCTGTTCTTCTTTGAAAACTACACCGGAGTAGAGGTGAGTGATCCTCCATATACTGCATGTAAATGTAAAGTTAATCTGTTAAACCCCTAGACTCAATGTGTTATATATATCCTGCTATTGGAACTACAAGGACACAGTCAGTCAGGTGACAGCTACCCCTGACTGGCTGTGCCTGTCAGCCTCTGAACTTAAATTAGTATCGCATGCAGATCAGTGCATGTTTGGAGGTGTCTGCATCCCCCCGCCCCCGCCGCCCTCTTAAAATAACAAAATGAAAAGTGGTGCTAGACAGAGCACCACTTGGTGCTGGACTCTGTGACACAGAGGCTAATAAACAAGATCTTGATGAACCAGATGTATGGCGAGAATATCTGCATTCTTTTTGTTGCCACTCCTTGCACAATTGGTGTTATTGTACACTAGACTTTGCAGAGAAACAACAGTGATGGTGTTTTGTGTAATTAAATTGTCTGCACTGTCGCACTAACTAGAGGCCGCATGAGTAGATTGTATCGGACCTTTTTAATGAATGGTCTTGGGTTTATTGAACAGCTGCAGTCTACGCTGGTGGGCTAAATCAGCCTGAACCAGAAACAAATCCGTGATGCAGTTCAGATATCTTTAATGTCGAATACTCTTGCACACTGATGACATTTTGCTGGAGTCTGTAATACTTTAAACATGCTTTCTCTCTGTAGATTATTATATATGGAGATATACCAAAGAACAAAGAGAATGTGATCTACGTGTCCAATCATCAATGTACAGGTAACACATTTAAATATTAAAATCTCAGTCTAGTGTGAATCACAGGTTGTAGTAAATATCTAATCTCTCCCGACGGTTTTCCTCGTAGCCGACTGGATCATTGCGGACATGCTCGCCATCAGGCAGAGTGCTCTCGGCCACGTCAGATACGTCCTTAAAGATGGACTCAAGTGGCTCCCGCTGTACGGATGGTATTTCTCTCAGGTAATGCAACTGTGTGAGTATTTGAATGTCATTTGTTATTGTAAATTGCAGAGGCAGAGAAGTGAATTAAACACAAATCACCCCCCCACCCCCACACACTGCTGTTCTCACCGGATTCTCTTTCCGTTTCAGCACGGAGGAGCCTACGTGAAACGAAGTGCAAAGTTCAGTGAACTAGCGATGAAGAAGAAGCTCTTCACTCAGAGTCAATCTGGGGTCCCAGTAAGTACACATTATACATGTTCTAAATAAGCCTTTAGACTACATGACTACATTTACTCTCTTAAGGCGGTCAAGACGAAAAGTTCAGTTCAAAAGAGAACAAGGACTTGAATCATATCTTCAAGCGGGGCTTTATTTCCCACATTTTTCTGATCGTCACAAGCTTGTTTTTAAATGTTTGCCACCTAAATTCGCTGCATAGCTTTCTGTAATAATCTTCCAAAATTCTTCTGACCTTACTTGTAATTAGGATTGAGCTGTGAATAGTTTCTTAGAGTTTATCTGATGGCGTCGGCATCATTGAATTAAAATGGATAATCAGATATTGGATGCACGAGGGTTCAATCGCAGTTTGTTATTGTGTTTTTAATCACTTTTTTGGGGATTTAACTGGGGGATTAGTGTGTGTGTGTGTGTGTGTGTGTGTGTGTGTGTGTGTGTGTGTGTGTGTGTCGACAGAAGTAGTTCTGGTGACCTGTAGGTGCACACAGTGTTTCTTCTAAACATTGTTTGGTTTCCCTTTTTCTTGTTCAACAAGTTCTCTCAATGTTAGAGATTCAAAAGACAAGAACACTGGAGACTTTCATGTGTTTGTTTTTTCTCCCCACAGATGTACCTCGTCATCTTCCCAGAAGGAACTCGGTATAATCCAGAGCTCAAGAATGTTATCGCTGACAGTCAGGCTTTTGCTACAAAAGAAGGTACAAACATGACGGAAGTCACTTTCTGCTGTACGGCTGCATGCTAATTCAGCACGCAGCAGTCTGTAAAACAGCTGACAACGTTCTGTTGTGCGACTAGTGAGCATCAAGTGCTGCGTACGGATTTATACAATTCTTAAGTTTGTATCGTTCATTATCAGGATCCCGTATTACAAACTTCAGAACTCTAACAAAGTGAATTAAGTCAGTCTTTTGGACATGTTTTATACCCCTTTGTTGAAGAATTAATTAGTAAAGCTTTATACAAATATAAACTACTGTATTAATCTCTGTCGTCACTGGATTACTGTTGTGTTGTGGTCAGCCTCCACCAAAACTGCTGATTACATATTCCAGCTGGTGCAGATCAAAGTTTTGAGGACTGAATTGACTTTCTGCTGTTATGATAAGAGACTTTATTGCTCACAAAGAATCAGTTTGAAAGAGATGTCTCTTCTGGTTATTTCTGTAGCATGAGGAAGTGAAATTATCGGATTTTAAATGGAGATTTTATTTAACTGCAATGTAAATTTCCATACAGTTCCACAGCTAAATGCAGTCGTTGCATCAGCATGATTATTGTGCTGCTGTTGTGTGGAGCTTTAGGTCCCATCACAGACTGCATCTATTCTGCAGAGATTAAGCCTATCTGTGGACCACAGCTCTGAATATCACCTTCCCCCATTAATCCCAAACAAATTGCTCTGGAGAGCCAACATGTGCACATGACATTATCTGCTATTAGTGAGGTATTAGTGAGCAGAGGGTGGTGCCACATCCACTGAGGAACCACAGGCTGTGCCGAAACTCACGCAAGCATTCACATAGAATGACTGTTTTTACCATCATATGTGTATGATGTGTATTTTGGAGGGGGTTTAAGCCACTATTTATTGAGACATGGTGATGACATGGGACAAAGGTTCCCAGCCACACTCACTCTGGGGATATTGTCTATCTTCTATTTTGTAGCCATGCTTTATTTTCACGCTGTTGATACAACCTGTAATTAATCAGGTGATCTGATCTGATTCGATAATGTGTTACATCTGTTCCTCTCCATAGGACTGGCTGTCCTGAAACACACTCTGACACCCAGAATGAAGGCCTCTCACATAGCCCTGGAGGCCATGGGGGGCCACCTGGACGCGGTGTACGACGTCACAGTGGCCTACGAGGGAACGCTGGAAGTCTCGGGTCAAAGAAAACCTGCGCCATCAATGCCAGGTGAGCAGGCAACTAGAGACAGTCAGTCAACGCAGCTTCCTTCATTTGAGCTGGTCTCACAATGTGATCTGTACCTGGATAGCTGGTCCTCAGTCATTTGTGTTAGGTGTGTTACTTATGCAGGACACATGCAGCTGGAATAAGTATGGAAGTGCACCTCCAGGGGAGTTAGCCAGGCCAGCAGTCTCATCAGTATTCACAGTAGCAGACAGTTGCGTGGTGAAAACTGTGTTGTTATTCTATATTTTACATATTGAGACTCAATCATAGTGCTGTCAGAATCAACATAATAAGAAAACCCATTATACTGGATATGAATGCAAAGGCCTGTGGGCCTTATTACGATTTGAGAAAACTGTGTGTGATTACCGGTTATTAAGGCAGGAGATGTGATTTTTTATTTTTTTCCATTCTAGAGGTCCAAGTAGCATTTTAACTCCGGATATAAAAGCAGCTACAGACTGTCTAACAGCAGCTTCAGCCTGCCTTCATCTTCTGTTGATCAGTGATCCACAAGCACACCGGCGTCGTATCATCAGTCCTGCAGCATTGTGTAAATAACCACATAGCAAACACAACCTATTAACAGTCGCGTCTTCCTGTAAACAGCATGACTCTATGTTTTGGACTTTTTGATTATTCTGTGTTGCCGGTTGTGCCGACATGCTCTCGTTTGAATGTTAAAAAAACATCCTGTTTCAGTCAGGAATAAACATTAATGTGTTTCTAACAAACGGAACAGAGAATAGAAAAGCATTCTGGTCGCCATCACGCACTTCCTGCTCTCATGCGGTGAAGGTGACTTTAGTGATTTCACAAGGAAGTGGAAGTGACTCGAGGCTGCGTTCACACCGCAGCTACAACAGTCCAAACTCACATCTCAGTTTTCTGAAAGTGTAGGACTTTAAAGACTTTAAAGGTCAGCAGGGATTACTTCCTATTATGTGCTGTTCTCTGGCATCGTTGCATTGCTACATACAAGACAGTTATTCTTAATTAAAATGAAAAGCCATCTGTTGTGTGAAACCTGCAAGTGAAAAATACGTCTGATACACCTGGGGTCCAGACGGGGGGGTTGTATCCATTCAATCACAAAATTCAGCTTGTTTTTTGTAGACACCTGACTCTGCTGAGTGCACCTTTTGTTATGAATGAATGCGCTCCCTGCATCTCTTTTGTAGCAGTTTGTTCTCCTCTTTGTACTCAAGATATTAAAGATTCAGTTTCAGCGATCAGGAGGTGTCTGTTGCTACAGAGAGTTGATTTCTTTCTTTTATTCCAGGAAGTTGTTTTTAAAGTGTCTGGAACATTGTTCTGCTCAAACACAGATGACCTGCAGCCGAAGCTCAGACGGACCGACGTTGGCTTCTTCATGCGTGTTCTTGTCTCTCTCTTCCTGAGCCTTCATCCACACTAACCCGTCTTTCATTGAGATGTATCGGTGTTTATTGAAGCGGTACACATTGTGTCTGACGGTCGATTTAAATCCGTGCAGCAGCTGATTGAGGTGCTCTCTCTCGGCTGACTTCGATCGAGTTTCCTCTTTAGTCCGCAGTGCCAGGTTTCCTGATAATGTTGCATGTTGTGGAAACAGGAAGTTGAAGGTCTCTGGGGATGCACGTGTAGCCTTGAGCGTTCACACTTGATTACATTTTTATGTCCGACCTTGTCAGACACTTTTCTTTCTCTGCTTAGTTCTCTGACGGTTTTCATTTTTACTTGACACGTTCACATTTATTTTAGGAAAATGTATTAGGTGATGCTCAAACTGAATGGTTTGTAGCTCATTATACAAAAAACGAATATTCAGTTGAAACTCTGAACATGAAGTATTTCATATATTAAATCTGACTTTTCTACATTTACACTTGACTTCGACCTGATTTCATGATCCGATCATATTGGTCTGATTCTGCACCAGTTTAACCGACTATCTGTTGTTACTGGGCTTCGCTCCATCATTGTCACCTCGTGTTGATTTGAAGTGCTTGCTCTACGTGCCGTTTTTCTGAAAACCTCTTCCTGTTTTTGTTTAGTCTCTTTTATTTTTTTTGTGTTTGACAGAATTCCTGTGCAAAGAATGTCCCCGAGTCCACATTCACTTTGACCGCGTGGACATAAAGGAAATTCCTCCAGAGCCGCTGTTCTTCCGCAGGTGGCTGCACGACCGCTTTGAAATCAAGGACCGGTAAGTGTGTGTGTGTGTGTGTGTGTGTGTGTGTGTGTGGGTGGAACAATTATTCATGTTGAAGTTGCATGTTCAATCAATACTTAAACCACAGTGATGTTTTTAAATGTTTTGCTTTTGGACGCCACAAGTTTAAATCCCAGATGTGAGTGTTAACCTATATCCCTGTTATTTTATTTCAATTTTAACCTTGGTAATGAAGGAATATTTTTCCCCCTGGTGTCCACATTTAAGATGAGTTACGGTAACTCTTCGTTCCATGGCGGGGACATTTACAGACTTACAGCAGCAAAGGGGGGATGGTGCAATAACAACAAGCATCCGTTAAAAAGGTCTATAATCAATAGGTAAACAGTAAAAAGCTCAAATAGAACCGAACGGTTGAATTCACATTATGCCCATAGGAAACATTGATATTGAACGGTTTAATATTGCACATGAATGAATTGCTAGTTTTGGGTTGTGTGATCTACTGATGGTGAAGTGTGTCAGCAGCAGGAAGGAAGGACCGGCGGTATCGCTCCTTTATACACCGCGAGTGAAGCAGCTCGTCACTGAAGCAGCTGTTTAATCCAACCTGCATTCAGGCTGATACCAGAACGCACTGGCGATGTGTAACACGCGTCTGTTGTAGTTCATCTACGACGTATTTAGACCATGCCGGCCTCACGTCGGTAACGTCTGTGGTCGCGTCATAATTCCGTAGCTCAGTGACCGTTGAGTCTGATTCTCTTAGCGCCACAGTTGTCTTTTCCTAAATCCTGAATTCTCTTTCACATCTTTCCTTGACCTCATGACGTTTTGCATCAAGATCAAGGAAAGGTGGTAAGGAAAGGTGGTAAGGAAAAAAACGTTAGGAGGTAATTTTTTTTTTAGCCCAGACTTTTGATATAGACTGTGAATCACAGAAGTTGTGGTTTTAAATAATAGTAGTTGAGGATGGAAAGTGGTAATCTACTGAGCCAGGCAACAAAAAGCCTCGATGTGATTTGGGTGCAGTTTTTGTGCTGCAACCAAAGATTTTCCTGATCCAGCTTTTTGCAATGTTTCACCTCTGTAGCCCTTGTGCTTTTCTAAGCCCGGCTGAATTCCTAAGAGAGTAATCTGTCTTTTCCAAAGGCTGCTGACTGATTTCTACGAGTCGGAGGATGAAGACAAAATCTCCAGGTTTCCCGGGGAGGGCAAACATTCTCCTCTCAACCTTTCGAAAACCCTCCCATCAGTGGTGATCCTGGGGGGGCTGACACTGCCGTTACTGCTGACGGAGACCGGCAGGAAAGTGTACGTGAGAACCTGGGTGTACGGGACTCTGCTGGGCTGGCTGTGGGTCAATGCTTTTCCTTAACCGACAGGGCAGCGGCTGCCACGATGAGACGCACAAAAGACACGGGAGAGACGTCGCCACTTTGCTGTATCGCAACAACACAAGGTGTGTTCCAGATGCAGAGCGGCATCTGATGAGAGGCTCAGAGATTTACTCCTCGTGTCTCATTCATGTCGAGCTGAAAGCTGAACGGCGGTATGGAGAAATGTGACGCTTTTTTGTGCTACTTGTTCCCTCGCGTTATTTGGATTTGCAGCCTGAAATGTTGAGAAAACATGAGTGGAATTGGTGGATGGTATTCTCAAAAATCCCCCTAGTTATCTATTATGAAATAAAAAATAGCTATATACTTATCTTAAACCAATCCCCCCCCCCCCCCCCCCCCTTATCAGATTTAGCCAAATTAGTATTCATGCATGCCCACTTTCCCATCAAACATTGGCCAGCTCTTATATGAGATATTTTTGAGAGCAACGTGTGCCAAGTGCTCTGAAAACAAGTTGATTGATCATGTCCAGCTACTGTATGTAGCCGACACAGAACACCAGCCTACTGATGAGAGATCATTCATTATTTAAGTGGACTAAGTCATTGACATTGGTTCTAATGTAATTCATGCCAAGTCCCATGTCAGGAGGTTTATGCAATTAGCTCATTGAAAGTGATGTTTTACATTAGTAGAACAAAAATAAGTAGCATGCAGTCCTCTGTAGGGGCTCATAAACATGACACCAGCTGCATCGTTTACTATGAATATTCATATGACATCTTAGTTTTATATAATCATAATGAATGTAGCTGTTAACTCATTTATGCATATATGAAATAGCTTTTTTATTCCCAACACCCAAGATTTTGGTTTTACCAATATTGATATCCTTAAAAAAAAAGAAAGAAATCAATCTACTGTACTTTTGAGCTCATATGGAGGAATGCGTGTTTAAAATGTAAGTATTGCTTTAACCTTTAAAATGTCAATCATTGCCAAAACCTGTTGTATGTCCCGTGATGTTCTACATGTGTTTAAGTTGAGCAATACTTAATGCCAGCCTGGATGACGACAAAGAAACCTAATGTCTCTTTTTTTGGGCCTCAATACATTATAATTTGATTTCTTTTGATAATGGTTTATTCATAGATCCATAACTTTTATATGCATTTGTTTCTTTGAATACCATGTTTCAGCTCATATGAAAGTATCTACCTTGCAAAAAGCTAACAAAGCCATGTTAACAGTATATCACAGGTTCCTGTGCACTCAAAGCCATTTGTATTATAAATGTCACTGTATTGTCAAATGCACTGTATGTCCATTGTTGTTTACCGTTCTGAAACCATTGCATTTTTTCCCACGAGTCACTTTAATTGTTTGCCATCTAGAGTTAGTCTGAGAAATGTTTCCCTCGTGTGGAAGGTACAGTACATCATAGTTCTTACATGTCAATCCAATACCTCACTTCAATAATCCTTCCTTGTTCTTAAATGACTTGTCAGCAATTTTATAGTCATTTTTATCCTGACAAAACCAGACTAACTCATCAGGAAATCTCTGTAGACAGTATTTAAATGCCAACTGATTTTGGAAATGTGTGCCTTCTCTTTGGAGGAGTTGGTCCTCAGCGGCTCTTTTCCACCAGGTGACTGCGTAGAGGCTGGAGCTGCTGCTCCCTGCAGCCTGTGGTCGCATTGTCTACAGTTCATAGTGGCTTATTTTGCTCGAAGAATGCATTGATTTACACTTTTTGAAGACTATTATGAAACGATGAAACCTTTAATGTATATAACTTCTTGAAATGGGGGGGTCAGAGAAATAAAGTTTTCTTTTGGGAGAGTCAAGTTTTCTGTTGTCTTCCTGTCCTGAACGTGTGACTTAAATTAAAACGTTGTACTCTTTCACAGATATTAGAGATGCAAAAGTATATCTAATACTGGCACAATGTTTTGCCGATGGAATTAAACTTGCACACCCAAGATGCCTTTTTTTTTTTTTTTACTGTACACTAAGTTTTTTTTATTTTAATTTCCTGTCACTAATTTTGATTATTTTGTGTAAGTCAGTTACATAAAAAACAAATACAAATCCATTTTAATTCCAGGTTGTAATGCAACAAAATAGGGGTGACTACTTTTGCATGGCACTCTTATGTTCCCATCTGTGGGCGGATTAAACAAAAGGTTTTTGCACTATTGGTTGTCTTCCTCCCACCAATGTATTGTAGCTACTTTTTGCACAATGATGTGGGTCTGACAATCCCTCCAGATACAATTAGATACAATAGAAAATCTTTGGTAGAATTCTGAATGTGATCCAACAGTCATTTTACAGAATAATTAGAGAGTTTTAGACTCTATACTCAAAAATAAGACCATGCTTTCTGGAGGTGAGGACCAAAACGGTTCTCTCGCAGATAAATAAGACAAGTATTTACCAAAACTAAACTAGTTTGACAACAAATCAAACATGAGAAATGGACTTGGAAATGTGATAGTGTGTATGAATACATTGTACACTTTGTTTAAATTGAAATTACTTAAATATATATTTTTAATATGGTTTTGGAAACGCAACCGGTTTTAATGTTCTGAAATACTACTTTCCCACTTTATCGAACGTCTACGAACACAGCACGAACCAAATGGCGCATGCGTAATACGTTTTGTGGGCAGTAACAAGGAAGTGCAGTCACAAATTGAAGAAACGTTTTTTCGTGCTGCTGCTTGTTTGGACGCAAGGTTTGTAATGTTAACCGAACGAATTCATTTGATGTATAATGATTATATGATAACAATACGTACTTCACATGAAGTACATTATAGGATATGCGTGTGTCGCTGGTCTGTCTGTACGCATGTTGAAACCACTAAAGGTCTCACAGCGACACCTAGCGGATTTATCAGACGTCACGCGGGTAGATACTCTGACAACAGGGGTTAAAGTATAAAGTACAAGTACTATCGCGCTTAAAGTGTGTAGGAAGAGATACACTTGCTGGTGTTGAAATCGTATTTAGCGTGTGACTCGTTTGTGGCGACTAAATAGTCTCGAAAATACTTTGAATTATCTTAACGTGAGAAAACCTGTGTGTTTTGATTTTTGTGTGTAAGCCTTGCTATTTACAGTCCTAGTTCAACATAAATACCAAACACACCTCACACCCTGAGCTGTACTCCTGTTTATCTGTGCAGCTTTGTGATGGCTGTGGACTGGATTGGATTTGGCTATGCTGCAGCCATCGCCTTTGGGGGATTTATGGGCTACAAGAGAAAAGGTTGAAATCTTTCCATTTTTTGCAGACGGCTTACCTCAAACTCGGTCACTTGATGAACTAATTAACCCTGATTATCACCACGTGTGTTGTCTGTGTCCCTACAGGCAGCGTCATGTCCCTGATGGCTGGGTTAGTCTTTGGTTGGTTATCTGCTTATGGTGCATACAACGTCTCCTATGACCCAAAAGACATCAAGGTCTCATTGCGTAAGTATGACTAAGCTCTTTTCATTGTGTTGATTTGCAACCAGTTTATGAGTCATATAAAGTGTATGCCATGTCATGGTGATTTTTCTTTCTTCAGTCACCTCGGGGGTCCTCTCACTCGTGATGGGAATGAGATACAAGAAATCTGGCAAATTAATGCCCGCTGGCATCATGGCAGGGCTAAGGTATGTTGCTCAACATGCAGAACAGTTTATCGAATAATGTAACGGGCTTTTACAAACTTGTGTTATTAATTTTTGATTTGATGTCTCTCTCTTACAGTTTGTTGATGGTGTTTCGACTGTTGCTGCTCCTCGTTGTGTGACCGGACCAGACTGTCTCTCATTGAGCAAGCCTTGTTTTAAAGGAAACAGCATTCCCAGTTTGCATACTAAAACAAGCCTTCTGCTTTGTTTGGTAATTTAACTCTTCTGTGACCAAAAAAAACTTTGCAAACGCTACCAGTGGGTGTTTTAACAGATTCAAGGTTAACTTTCCTTCTTATCTTATTGCAGTAAATCTGTATTGGTGATCTTGTATAAATAAACTGCTTTTTTCTTCTTTTTTTTTGTATGTGCATGAATGTAGATCTCTTGAATTGGGATTAACGGATGTAACATGAGCTTTGTGGGTGCAATAGTTTGTGTTGGCAGGCGGTTTACTGTATACACTACAACTTTATTTTTGCCGGCTGCTAATACTCTCACGGTTAGTTATCTCAAATGTTAAAATCACTGGAAAGATGGGGACAAGTTTAAAGAATAAAACGTGTATTATTGACTACTCTCATGCTATGTCTAACTTTTAAAAACTTGATGTTAATAGTTTATGATTTTTGTAATACAGTATTATCAGAACAAATTTGATTGTTGAAATAACACTTTTGTTTTCATGTACATGTGTGGATATAATCCAAATTCTGTAACTGAATAAACGGAACATAAACACAATTTATCAAATGTTCCTCAGAAATGAATCCTTTATTTAGTAGAACCTTCACATTGAATCACTCGTAATGAAAAAATTATTACATAGATTCCAGCTAATTAGATTTACAAAGGATGGTGTATTAGTATTCTAAACACAAACCAGCACATACTTGATCCGAATGTAGTACATGCTGAGCTTGGCTAATTAATCATTCACACTGCCCGTGTGAGGAATGTGCAAAGTTCACTTTGACGGTAGGTTGAGTTTGAACACCGCCTTGATGGTCTTCACATAGGTTTCATCAGGCTGGTGCTTCCTCTTGCTGCCTGGCTGCAGGAACCTTTTGATGGCGGGAATTTCGCTCATCCTGCCCTGGAAAGACTGGAGGGAAACACAAAGTTATGCTTTAACAGAGCATTCGGTAATCAGTGTGTATTTTTGTTCTTATTAACAATATACTGAGATTGTATAGGAACAAGTTATCTCTTTTTGTTCTGTTTGTACATCCAGTCTTATATACTATGTCACATTTACCTTGACGTTGGGAAAGTCTGCGAGGATTCCAGGAAAGTTCTCCTCCAACATCAGGGTGCATTCAAGCAGCTGCACATCTGCACAGCTTATCTTACTTCCCACCAGGTAGATGGGCCCAGACAGCGCCTGATATGTTCATCAAAGACACACACTATTGTGTTTAGTTATATAATATATATATATATATATATATAATCCTCAACAGCTCAATATTCCATCTTTCAGGGTTTTTAACTAAGATTAATCAGTTTCTAGAACATGCCATTTCGTATATTATGTGCAGTAAGCATGACGGTACCTTTTCGAACACAGGAAGGTAGCGGTTTTTTGCTTTAGTTTGAATGGTATCCAGTTGTGCCTTTGTATCTGTAGCGAAGGCCAACATCATTATCATTTCCATGAGATCCATCAGTCCCTCTGAGTACATGTTGATCCTGAGAGGAAACATACAACGTGACACATTCATCCACTAAAATCACATGTTACAGAAGACACTCATGATTACACTTTTTAAGAAATGGACCATACGCGACTCGTTCTTTGAGATCCTTTCCATGAAGATTGTGCTTCTCTGCGATGTAATTCAAGATTGCTTTTGACTGAATAAGCTTCATGCCATCAATTTCCACCAGAGGAACCTGTTGAAACATGAGATCTCCATCTGCAGAGAACATAGAGCAGTATAAAAAGAGCGGCACACCCTTGTAGATTATAGCTATGACTAGAGGCCAAGTGAGTTTAGACATTAACCTCAAACTGAAAAAGCAATCATGTGACATGAAAACAGGGCGAATGTTGAATTCAGCTTTAATTAAAACACCTTTTTTTGAAACCAACTCACCACTCAGGAGTTTTTCATACTGTTCACGAGTTGTCAGATAAACCTCATCAAACTGTGAACATGAGATTACGGAACAGATTTAGGGCACATTCAGGTTTTCGGGGTTGTTAAAAGAGACAGCAAAGTTCCAGATTAGTATCACTTACCTCGACTTCCGCAACAGTCAAAAGCCAACGGATTGACTCCATTTTCCCTCTCCCATCGAAGTAGTGCAGCACAACTTTTCCAGCCATGGCTTTAGTATTGGAAGTGTGATATTTAATATCTAAAAACTAAAAATAGACAGAGTAAACATCACATATTACTGAAAACAAATGCACGTAAGGTTACCAAAGCGTGATAACTGAAATAACGTGTCTTAAATTATACCTGTGTGCACCGCCAACGCTGCTGTGGAGAAAGCAGATGTATGTGGGCAGTCAAAGAAACGGTTAAGTCCTTATATAATGTTGTATTGTCGAGGGAAAAAAAGATAAAGGTGGGGAAAACATTCACGTCTGTGATTGGTTGGTTCTGGCCAATACAAACATGGCTTATTAACATACTGCCGCTAGACATCATGGGTAAAATACTAATTTACCGTGTTCGTTCAATAATTACGGCTAGTTTGAAGTATCGATGTAGTTTACGTTTGAAACCATGACTTACAAACTAAGGCTGAACTATAAAAATGTATACATACGTTCCGTCGACATCTGACACCATGACCGTACATTGATCTACTGTTCATGCTCTTATATATAGCACGCAGTGTTAAGTTTACTTGGATGTGAGGGCGATCTGGCTGCGACATCTGTCACCCCATTGATCGCTAGGGTTTATTCGGCTGATCTGGCTGGCTAGGCGGGTGTCCCCTTCCTCCCTCACCGCTCCATGTGTGTCCCTCCCGAAGCCCCGCGCTCGGTGGAAGAGGACGAGGTCCCCTCCGGCGGACGTCCATCCTTCGGTGTACCAGTAGCTGCGCTCCCCTGCTAGAACCTCCAAACAAGCTCAAGGCCCATTTGTAGGAGAAACGTAGGGAAGTTAAGCTCCAAAAGCGTCAGACACATCCAAATGAGGCGCTGCACGTGGCAGTCTGCCTTCCTTTTTCAATTTAGACCTTTGAATTAAGATATATAAGACACTATACTACATTTGATCATTAACTTGTACTTCCATTTCATGCTATGACTTCCCTTTTAAACTGAATTTTGCAGATCACATAGTGTAGTTCTCTAGAGTTGTCATAATGTATGTAATGTAATGCTATATATATATATATATATATATATATATATATATATATATATATATATATATATATATACAGTCTTGATCAAGCACTGAAAACCGCTGCATTAAAAACTAATTATCTTTATTGCTAATCCTAAACTACATTCTACATACTGTATGACCACATTTCCAGTTCCACTTTTTAAATACCACATAGGATGACATAATTAAACCATTGATGGGTTTATCACTTCTTATATTGTATGGTTTATCTGTAGCCACTACTTCACTGGAGCCCCTGTATATGGTGCTGTGTAGCACAGGAGTTAGTTAATAGTAGTAAATAATAACATACTGTTGGTGCGACATAAATTTAATTAATGTAGTTTGCCAGCATCTACCAGAGCAGCTGTGCTCACAATGGTGCAGCTGATAGGTAACATACTGTGTGGACCATATGGACTGACTTGCACTCAGCCAATCCATTTAAAGTGTTTCATGAAAAATGATACAAGTTGAACACATCAGTACCCAGTCAAAAGTTTAATTATACTCAACTGGCAATTCAATAATCACACTCACTTTGGCCAAGGGGTAGTACCATGTTAGCTTCAGAAACTAGAACAGCTTTGAATCACTTGCATTGTATTCATTATGATGCACAACAAAGAGTTACCTGATTACAAGGCTACCATCATAAAACAAAAACAGCAGCAATGTAAGAAAAAAAGAAAAAAGAGGCAAAGTAATTAGTTGTAGCCAAAACAACTCACAGTGAAGTTTATTGTGTATACAGGTTGGTGAACATTCACTGATAAATCTGATACAAAACTGAGGGTGTACCCTCTGTAGAACAGTAGCTATGTTACAGAAATACAAAATAAAAACACTCAAATTCTGTCCGGTTGCATTTCAGTATACACATACACTTAGATATTTTACATCTCACAACATCCATAGTACACAAAATGAAAAACAAAATTATTGCTGTGTAAGATGTATGCACAGATTAAAGTTATAAAACAACTAGGCCTACTCTTTGGAGGTGAAAGAGTCTCAGGAGCACACATCAGAGCTCCAGGCGGGGCACTAGCGGTGTCCATATTTGGCAGACCAGTCTGTTCGCCCGTGGATGGACTGGACCGGTGGGCGAGGCAGCAGACCGGGGGTGCTCTTGTTGCTCGATGGCATGTTGGTAGAGGTGTTCATCGGACTCCGGCCTGACTGCCATGTTGCATAATCTAAAAATAGCATCAAAACAACAGGTAAGACAGCTGAATATTACAGAAAGCTCCGAGCTCTGAAATTCATCCTCACTTGATGCTGTGGATTCCACCGGAGGACCCTGGTGCCTTCTGTGACCGGCTGAACCGACGTCTTTCTTGTAAAACGACGGCATGTATCCACCAGGGATTGTATTTGTACCTGACATTTAAAACAAACCGATGCAGTCATTTGAATGGTAGTGATAACAACGAGCTGCAAAAAAAGATTGCAGTGAAGTTCAGTGCGAGATGTCCTGGCAGAGATTACCGTGAGCGCCTCTGCTCGGCAGAGTCCCTCCAAATGGAATACTGCTGTTGCCCCAAAGATGGCTACCGGAGAAGTCTTTACTGGCATTGATGGCCACGTTCTTCTTTGTGCTAATGCCTGAGGGAGACGGTAAGAGATTATTAAGGAAGATTATGCTAATTAGCTAATTTGAATCGAACAGGTTTGGCATGAAAGCACCTGCAGACACAGATGGTATAGGTTTCATTAATAAGGACTCAGTCCTACTAACTTTACTCAATGGAAGTATTCAAATATATATATTACCAGGTAAATATCTCGACTGCCTGAAGTAATGTTGTTTGGCAGACGCGGTTCTCGGTGGCTCCTGGTAGGCTGAACCCTTGTTCAGGTTTAAAGGTGCTTCTTCCTGTCCATTGGGTCGACTGTAATCCAGAACATTTCCATATCTGAAAGACAGCGTGCATTCAATGAGATGATAGGTAGTAATATGTATGGACATTAGCTGAGGCTACAGATCTTGTATTCCCTTTTTGCATATTTGTTATTGTACACAAGCACACTGCAGATGCCACTGACTCTGCCCCTGGTCAAAGGTACCACATGATGACAGATCGTGGCCTCACCTGCCGAGTGTGTCCTCCCCCGGCCTCGACTTCTCTGCGGAGAAGTTACTTTTTCCAAGAATACTTATGGATGTCAGATCCGTTTCTTCGTAGTCGTCCCAGTCGTCACCCTTAAGGTGTCCCGTGCCGTGGCCCCAGCGCCGCCGCCCCCCTTTAGGCTTCAACTGATAGCTCAGTAGGTTTGCTTTTTCTGTCTCCTGTCTTGTTTGCTAAAAGAACAACATCAACCATACATGTAAGGAATATATTCCACCATTCCACCTTCGAAAAAACAAGTTCTTTTAATATATTTGTCTAGATATTCTGGCCCCTTTGTTATGTACTCTAAATTTGAAGTATTACCGTAAATACTTAGTGAAGCAAAATAACGTAGATTAGATGTTTACATCAATCAGCCATTATCAGGAGTGTATAGGAGGACAGGTTTATAGCATTGCTAGCCCGGAGTTTAACATCCACATTTTTATGCTAAGGCTTCATTCATTTATTCATCCTCTGTAAGAAATACTTGCTATAACTAATAATAGTAGCAGATATATAGTAAATACACACACACACGTAACAATATATCATGTTTCCAGCCTCACCTTGCTCTGGAGACTCTTGTCAACAAGGTAAGGAAGATGGCTCTGTGGTGTTCCTCCGGTCTGTTCCTGCTGTAGGATGTGCTTCGGTTGTTGCTCTCGCACCAGCTCTGTGTGCCGTTGGTACGCTGCCGCCTGCGCAGCTGCAGACCCAGGGGAGGGCTGGATCTGCTGGAAAGGCCTGGGGGGGGAGCAGTGTTGGTTGGGAGTTGGAGGCTGGGAGGGAGGCACAGGCTTAAGCAGCAGGGGTTGTTGCTGTTGCTGCTGTTGCTGCTGTTGCTGCTGCTGTTGCTGCTGCTGCTGCTGCTGCTGCTGTTGCTGCTGCTGCGACTGTAAAGGAGCTTGCAGCGGCATAAGGCCTGGCTGAGGTCTGCCCTGCTCCAGGATCTGTTGAGGAGTGCCCAAAGCCTGGCCCACGTGGAAGTACGAGTACCTGAGAGCCTGATAAGATATCAAGATTTGAACAAAACAACATCAGCTTTCATTCTGTATGTTCAGCTATGAGGAGGAAGTGCAGGTCAGACACTACCTGGGCTGAAGCTGGTCTCTTCTTGGGATCCCACTGGAGCAGGTCTGTCATCAGATGAATGGCTTCAGGACTGGCATTTGGGATCAGTGTCTTCAGATTACTGGGAACACACTGAGGCCAACGGAAGTTCATGGCACTAGCCAGATGGTATCCCTCCGGCCAATCATTCTATAGGGGGGAAGACACACACATTTACAGAACATCATATTTAACAAGTAGTGTGTGTTTTATTCACTGTGACAGTAGTAGGAGTAATAGATTAGTAACTTTAAAAAAGAAAAAAAAACACTGAGGGGTGACCTGTAACATAGGACCAACACCTGCACTGCGAGGCACAAATATACTGTGCACAATACATATTCCTACGACACAGTACTAATGTTTTTGTCTTATTCTTAAAGCAAAAATGAAACCTGGAGATGAAAACGGTGATCCGGGTCTCGGCTACATGCAAGTCAAGTGCAGTTAAAAAGTGAGGAATTACTCAGTTATGTGTAACAGTTATGTAAACATTACCTTCTTTGGCGTACCCAGGACTTGGCAAACTTTGAATATGGTGTCTACTTCACTGGAGCCTGGGAAAAGAGGCCTGAGGGTATAAAGCTCCGCCATGATGCAGCCAACTGCCCACTGGTCTATGGGCGAACTGTAGGATATGGATCTGAGGAGCACCTCTGGGGCTCTGTACCTGGTCCAAAAAGAGAGGGTAGTCGGACTTGAGTGCACTGAACTGTCACACAAAGTGCACTATGATCACTCTCAAAGAAACTCACCATCTGGTGGAGACATAGTCTGTGTATGGCGGTCGAGATCTGATTTCACGGGCAAGCCCAAAGTCAGCTATTTTCACCAGCTCTGGGCCCATGCACAGAAGATTCTCAGGCTTCATGTCCCTGTGAAAAAACCCTAACAAAAGACACACTGCGTGACCGTCTCGGCACAAAACGTCAAATGTCCCACATTAAATGCATCATCCTGGAGTGGTAAACAGACGTACCATGCTTATGAATGAACGTGAGCCCCTGCAGTATCTGAAACATTATATTTCTTACAGCAGATTCAGGAAACAATCGAGTCCTGCAGGAAGAAACAAAGAGTTAGAAACTGTACGCGTATATAAAATAAAGTTTTTAATAAACTGTGGTATTAATAATGCAACAAGTGACAACTATACACACCTGTCTTTCATTAGCTGGTATAGATTTTCCTTCATGTACTCAAATATGAAGTACAAGTGATCATTTTCTCGAATGACCTCCTTAAGTTTGATTATATTGGCATGGTTGAGTTTCTTTAAGGACTGTGAGAATAAAAGAAACAGATCATGTAAGAACACGTGGAACAGATAAAGGAAAAAATAGCAGTGGGAATAAAAAAAATAAAGTCAATCTAACCATGCTGGACAATACACACGGGTCACTGCAGCACATTCAAAAGCACGCCCTACAACTATGGAACGAAACCTTTGTGTTAACACAATGGAGTTTTGGGGGTAAATGTACTTACAATTAAAAAAGGGTGAATAGAAAGCAGGATGGAGAAATATACACTGTTCCCATGCACTGGGATGACAGGTTTAACCATGCTAAATTTAAGTAAGGGGGGGGGAAAGCTGTAATGGGGATTTTGAGATTTTTATGGTGCGACATGCTGTAATTATGATCTAATTAGCGTCTAAGGACCAGCGTGTTCTACACATGTGTTGCTGCGTTGAGGTCAAGCTCTAGGGGGGGGGGGGGGGGGGGTAAGCCAGGGATGGGAACGGGAGCTCAAAACCAACAGCACACAAGAATCACCTTCAACTCTTAGAGCTGGTGTGTGACTTTGAGCTGTGAGGAAATTTAGACAGCAACATACTGAATTGGTATGAAAACAAACGACAGAAATTTTGAGTATTTGACAACTGGTCTAAAATGTAGATGTACAGCATATTAACCATATTATCATTACTGCAGTACCTGCAAATCATCAAGTTACAACATGACATCAAACATGACATGTCATGTTAAATGTTTGCTATTTAAAGCCAAAATCTGAGAATGGAGCCAATACTCCATGTTTGTGGAGCTTCAATGACAACACTGACGTGCAAAGTTAATGGGGATCAGTTGCAGCTAGTACATACAACAGTACATTAACACGGGCACATATTACTTAACATTCATTTTATCAGTAAATATGGACAATTCTCTCCCAAATCATGGATGGAACTGCATGATGTAAGTATTCAAGTTGATTTTGGGGGTTGTATTTTTCCGTAGTTCTGCTGTGCTATTCACATGTGTGAAATTGTGTTAAAAATGTTGAAAAGATAAAACTCACCTTGACTTCACGGAGGTTCATGCATTCTTCCCAGGAGTAGAATTTTCTTTTCATTCTGAAAAACATTTTTCTCATTAACTTATATTTTTGCAATTGATGCGATTGCTGCTGATTGCAAACGCACGCAATTTTCCGGATACTCACTTCTTTATGGCAACCAGCTCTCCTGACTCCAGACTGCGGCCGAGGATGACCGAGCCATATGTGCCATCCCCGAGCTGTCTGATATTTGTGTACCTATTCATCGCGCTTGTCCTTCCGTAGCATCCGGGGGAAGATTGTAATTGGGTGGAAAACTGATTTTCCTGTGACAACAGCAGAAGACCACAGGCAGAGCTGGAGCACTCATGGTTTCATGGAATGGCCTCCTTCTAGCTGGGAAAGTGAGGGATTCACGAAAAAAAAACAGTGGTTAGTTATGTGAGCCTCGCTGTAATTACTATGTTGGCCATTTGACCACAAGCTTACTACTAAATAAAACATTTAATGGTTGGAAAACATGTTAGTGCTGTGGACAAACTATATGAATCTTTGGCACTGCTATAATGAAATGAAAAGTGTTAATGATGAATTAAGAACCACAGTCTTCCTGGTTTTCAGTGCCACCGTTTTATCTGCCTGCAACATTAACTGAAGGATTCGGGATAAGGATCAGGGCACTCCTGTGAGGAATCTTACAGAAAATGAAAGTCTCCCCAACACTCAGAAATATGTTTTGACTATTTTTCCTTCACTTGGATGTTTGAGCTTCGCTGTGCAGAATTATGCATGAGAGTTTGTTTTCAAATTCACCCGATGAAGAGGGAAACTGTCTCAGAGTTTCAGACATGTAGTTACACCCAAGAGGATTTTAATGATTTTTTCTTTTATGTGGGCATAATTTGCATAGTCTGTATTTTTTTTAATGAGGAAAACTAACATATATCAGACACATATTTGACATGTCTGGAGTAACTTGAACTGTTGACTGACAAGTTATATAATGTGTGTAGTACAAGAGTGTCACCGTATGAAGTCTTCAAAGAGAGAAGGATGAAAACTGTCAAAGTGGTCTTTTAAGTAGCAAACGTTCATCTATGACCGTTTGTAACCATCTCTCGGTTGAAATGTCGTTTATCAACGTTAACTCGCATTAGATTGTGAATACATCTAGCATACTACTTGTACACGTGGTACAGTTGAGGCTATGTCTTATAATTGTGTTGTGGTGCTGGTGATGGCCCAGCTGCTGACTACAATATTAAAGCGCTGCAGATAAAAAACACACTGGCCTGTCTGGACTGAATGGTGTGCTCACTTAAAAAACAAGAGGAAAAGCTGCAGACATCACTCACCCTTCTCGCGTCAGATCGACAACAACACATAGCCGAGCATTTGTAGTCGATGTTCAACAAATGGCTGAACGGAATAATCTGTTGACAGATAAGCGCATCCACTGTGTGTCTAACACACAATATAAATAAATGTTATCCAGGCCCTTTCGTCATAGAGCTCGTCGTAATCTCGCGTTGCTGTAAAAACTGTTTGCAGTCTCGTTACAACAAATCACAGCTCTCCTCCGTCTGCGTCGGCAACAAAGATACAAAACGAGAAGGATGAAATCACGGCAACTCTCTCTCTATCTCTCTCTCTCTCTCTCTCTCTCTCTCTCTCTCTCTCTCTCTCTCTCTCTCTCTCTATCTATCTCCTCATTGACCATCTAAATACATAGTCGAGAGAAGTAAATGTCATAATAAGTCTCGTGCATAACAATTAAATGGTAAAACAAGACCGATATTCAAAAATACTACAAGGAACAAGAAAGATTTCTCGGCGCAAAGCCGGAAGTGACTAGGGGTGTGTGCTCTTGTATTTAATTCTTCTTCTCTGCTCAAATGTTTGTCCACAAGTGAAGCTGATGGTCGAGTTCCAAACGTGTTTTTAAAACGTTGTCACGCGCACACTAGTAGTGGAAAGTGTTCGGAAGCCACAATAGATAAATAAATGATGTGTTGTACATACACTAAACAATGTAATTACTAGTTATCTAAAGTAATAGCGCTGATGGGAAATATTTGTCTTTCGCTGTTAAAATGTAGGTGAATGATTATTACACAAGCAGTATTTTAATATTGTTGGTTATGTTTTTTTCAGTTTTGGTTATTTTGATGCTTTCAAATTCGTTCAGTGATCACATTCTTCTCCCTAAGCTTATAATAAGTCAAATTGGCCTACCACATAACAAATAAAGCAACAAATAAGCAAACGATTACAAGTTCTGCTTTCAAGACTTTACTTGAAAATGAAACAAAAAATGTGCAATATTATGAGCAGCAAAATATACTTTACTATTAAAGTTAGTAAAATTATCTATCCTTTCAGAGTGTTATAGCACATGTATTTAATATTAACAGGTCACTATTACTGATGTATTACAATATATGACACACTTTAAAATTGTATTATTTTTACGACTTAATGATACATAATATTTTTAACCTAGCTCATCATATGTTTTGCATGTCTTGATCTGCAAAGTAACTTGTAGCTGGCCAATAAATGCAGAGAACTAAAAACTAAGCTTCAGTAAAAGCATGCACACACACACACACACACACACACACACACACACACACACACACACACACACACACACACACACACACACACACACACACACACACTTTTCTGAGAATGCAGATTTTTGTGTAAATTGTACAGGTGTAAATCATTGTAGACGTTTTTATGGCCTTGGCAAGTGAGGAGTTACCCCGAGGTAAACCAGCTGGACATACACCTGAAAAACTAGTTTGCTACATTGCTGGTGGATATGCCGTGTGGCGCTCTGTTATTGGATAATATTGTCAAACAAACAGCTTTTGTGACAACAAGAGGTAGACACATTTTCATTGCGGTGACCCTCACGGAGATATCAGTCACTGCTTTTCAGACAAATTTTAACAGGCTTTACAACTGCTTTTGGACATTTGAAATCAGTTAAAGTTTAAAATGCTTGGTAAGCAAATAGTTTTATGAAGCTGTTCAGGTATAGATGGATAGATAGATAGATAGATAGATAGATAGATAGATAGATAGATAGATAGATAGATAGATAGATAGATAGATAGATAGATAGATAGATAGATAGATAGATAGATAGATAGATAGATAGATAGATAGATAGATAGATACTTTATTCATCCCTGGCACATCCGGATGGAGGAGCTGATCAACACAGAGGTATTTCAGCTGAATGACAGTTAAATAAATATGGAGAAGCAGGAGATACAGTGGATTTGGTGACCCATCAGATTCTTTGATTAGGAATGTAAATAAGACATTTTCACAGCTTTTACCAAAATGATGTAAGGTATTTAGATAGGGTCACACACAGCAGCAACACATGGGCAGCAGTGTGTAGGTCTGTTTGTGGAATACTAACACCTCACCTGTCAATATTTGGTCAACTCCGAATGGGTGACAGATTTGGAGTAATACCCATCACATGACTGAAATGATAATGGGACAGAAAAGTGAAGTCAACACTGTTTTGGCCACTGTCATGAAATCAAATGACTAATTGAGATGATAATTGACAGATAAATCCATAGTGGAAATAATTGTTGGCTGCATCCCCACCTTTATATACTGGTACTACTACAAATAATAATGACGCTAATAAAAACTCCACTTCAGCTATACAGTTATAACCTTCTAGGACCCTTCAGAGATTGTTCCCAATAGGTTATATTAAGGTTTTACAGAAATGACCTTCTGGGAATGTTCCTCGAACCGATATAGTATGGAAAAGTTCCAAGAACGTTATTTAAAGGTTGCAGAAACATTATCTTGTGAAAGGCACAGGGCCTCTTCCAGGGCTTGTGTGCGTGTTGTTCCTGTGTTGAATATGTGTTTTCGGTTTATTATATTTAGTTTTGACGCCTCCCTGCCAGTCTCATTTGTTAGAATCGACATTGCAACATTTGTCAAACTTTCTTACTTGATACCTCTCAGAGCCAGACCATCACAATTCAATGACGCATCTATTTATTTATCCATTATTTTATTCATCAGTTCGAATCTTCATTGATTGACTTATTTCTCCATTTATTTACATATATTCACTAACGTAATCGTTGATGAATAAGTCATATTTGTCCTCCGTACACAGAATCAACCTGCTCCTCTCTCGTGACTCTTTTCCAACTTCACCACACTTCCTGTTGTCACTGGAGCTCCGGGCCACTCAGCGGAATGGCTGCGTTCCTGCGAGCTCGTAAATATGTTCGTTGTGTTGTGCGTTTCTCTGACCGTGAACTGTAAACGCTGGTGTTGACCGGTTGTGACGATATAAAAAAAAAGGACGCCTACTAGCCAAGCTGTCATGGTGGGTCCTCGTGCTTTTACTCGCTATCCAGACAGAAACGCGTTAGCCAGCTAGCTAGCTAGCTAACGTAGCTAACGTCACCTGGACACCATTAGTCGTGACGTGTCCAGGACTAGTTACCAAACAACAACTTGGTTGTGACAAGAATTAAGCGACACGTCGTCAAACATTAACGACATACTGGCATGAGATTGTAACAGTGTAATGTTCTCTGTTGTGTTATTAGCACGAACCTTCATGGGGGGTGTGAATCAGTCGAGCTGTATTAATTAAGATAGATTAGCGTTTGAACTTCAGTCCAGTTTAGTGAACGGGGTTCAGAGTTTGGGCACGTTTATTTCACACGTGGGTTATTATCCATGTGATTGTTGTTGTTGTTGTTGTTATTTCCCACAACTAACACCACGTGTGTGTCTGCAGTAAGGACACTTGTTTGTAACAGTGAAGAAGAAAAATGGAAGAATTCAGTGGTTTCGACTTTTGACAAACATCACAAAAAAATGCAAAATACACAACAATAACAACACGTGTAATACAGATAATACATCTAAATGTGCCATTAAAGAGATTAGAAATATAAACTAATTATGCAATATTCACAGAACAAAAAATATCCAGAATAGAAGAGGCAGTGTATTGTTATACACATATTATTATAGCACATTTCAGCAACAAGCCAAATCAAAGTGCTTTATGTCAAACATCAAAAGACAAAGTGCAAAAGAAACACATTAGAAATAGTAATTTAAGAGCTGAGAGAATAAAAACTTAAAATAAAAACAAGCTAAAATAGAGTAACGGAGGCAAAAACTACAAGTGAGGTGTAAGAAATGATTTAATGAAAGGCAGCGACAAACAGAAAACTACTAACCTTCAATTTAAAAATACTCACTATTCTCACTAACAGGAATCAAGTGTGTAGTGAAGTTAAAATAGTTTGTGGGTTGCCTAAATTAGGTTCCTTAAGTTGGGTTCGCTGCACGAATGTAGTGGAAGCTCCTTCAAGAGCTGCTTATTGATTCATTTTTACAGTTAATGAATCAATAATTTACCTCGTAAAGTTTTTTAGATTATAGTGAGAAATGCTTATGACGATTCCACAATGCCTATGAGTTGAACTGCTTCTTTTGTCTGACCAACAGTCCAGCCTGGAAGTATGCAACCGAGTCATTTTTCAAAACATAAACAATCTCAAGACAGGTCCTTTGTAGATTTTTTTTTTTAGAGAATTGTGACCAAGATACAGATAAGTTGGGCTTTTAAAAGTCAACTCATCTGTGCTCTCTGGTGGACAAACTGTAATGGAGAGTCTGTTTCTGAATAGCCTCACACAGAGTTCTGCATTTCTGTTACTTTCTCTCCAACATTTATACAGATTTATTAATCTAGTCCTATTTTTTCACTTAAAAAAGAAAGAAGAGGTAACACCAATACAAAAGGCAGTCTGGTAAGTGCATAATATATAAAGAATAAAACAAAGGCAAATAAGGTATTTGCGGTTACAACTTATCTAACTAACACAAGAAGACTAACAAAAGACCCATAATGTCTCCACACGGTTCTGCTATAAGTTCGAGAAGTCTATACTCTGCAGTGTAGGCTGATGTCACCTGCAAGAGGCCGCACACCCAAAAACTCAACAAATCCACAACCCCAGTAGTAACAGCTGTTGAGGACAAACAATAAAACGTAACTTCTTCTTTGTGCAGGCTGAAGAAAATGCAGATATCGGAGGTACGATTGAGGATGAAGATGAAGGTTCAGATGACCCAAACCTTCATGTGAGGAATCTTATATAGACATACAGTAGATCTCATTAGGTGAAAGTGTCACGTACATCCATCATGTGCAGTGCAAGTACAGCATGTATTAGTACATTAGCTTAGTGGTCTCGCCACAACTTTGTTTTGGTAAAAGGTCAAATTAAGAAAAACATCAAAATACTTGATTTATGTAGAAGTTTGATGAACGCTATTTCACATGGTTTCTATTCAGAAATGGTTCCTGATTAATCCTTTTATGATAGATTGAGAACACAGAAGGACTTTTTTTGGCCCTTTTATGACATATAATTTGTATTGTTTTGCAGCTGGAGCTCAATACGTTCAGAGCTCAGTGGATGTCTGAACTCAAACTGAGCTCTGGAGCCAGTGGACTGAGTGGCCGACTGCTGCGAGCTAAAGGTCTGAAGAGGCCGCAAGATATCGCTCGAGAGGAGAAGGTAAGTTGTGAGGGGATTTCTCCAGGTCATGTGGTCATGTGGTCATGTGCTTCCACACAGCTGTTGAATGACTGATGTGAGTCCTCTTCCTTCAGGCCACCGAGTTGTTCTTGAGAGCAGTTCAGGAGGAGCAGAATGGAGCCGTCTATGAGGGTAAAAAATGCTATAATTGTTTCAGAGTAAGCTTGTTGTGATAATACGGGCATCTCTAGCTGTCAACCATGAGAGGAAACATGTTTAATCCACCCATATAGTTTTGTGACTCCCGTATGAGAAACAATAACAGGGGATTGTGTTGCTTGAGCACTTTGATTTGATATTGTTGTTAATATTTCATCTTTCTTTTCTTGCAGCAATCAAGTTCTATCGCATGGCTATGCAGCTTGTGCCTGACATTGAGTTTAAGATCAACTACAGCCGTCCTGACGCAGACCGAGGTGGAGGAAACTAGTAAGTAGTTTTCAGACATTACTAAATCTAATTCTGCGATGTTTCAATATGGTGCTGTTTTTTTTTAATCTTAAAGCAACAGTTTCTTCTTCTGTACCTGGATCAGTGTACAGTTAGAAGAGGGGTTTAAATCAAGTACTTCACATTTGATAGGACTGCTAAAACGTGGGCAGAGCTTCAAGTTTAACAACAGAGACATTTTTTTATTTCATCTCGACTTCAAGCTTAAACCTTCCAGTTTATGTATGTGAGGTCATGGACTGTATTCAAACAAACAGGCGTTTCTAAAGTCCGTGCTTATGTCTGAAAGGTGAATGATGTGGTGTGCAGGCTTGTATGAGAGACGGGGATATTGTCACGTCTAAAACTGAACATGTGTTTAATTGCAGCATGGACAACAATGTTGACGGTGAAATCGAGGATCTCCTCGCCTACTTTGAGGAGGAGCTCACTCTGGAAAGCTCGTTTCCAAAGATCTGCACTCCTGAATTGGATTTGACTCAGACGCACATTTCAGGTAAAATCTGATTTAATTTAATTTTTAGATCGTAAACATGTCTCAAGTCATTATCCATACCTGCAAACTTGTCGCTTTTCGGCGAAATTCGCCGTTTTGAATCAAAAATATGTCATCCACGTGAATCGTGTAGATCCGTAGAGTTTTTTTTTGGGGGGGGGGGTCAACTGGCCAGCCAGCGTTTCTCCGATTGGAGTGAGACGAGGAGAAAAGGTGACGTGGTGATCTTCGCAATAAAACATCTTTGATGTGACGTGTCGAGTCTTGTCCAATCAGCGTTAAGATGTCTACACCGTCTTCATTTCCCTCCGTTACAGTTTAAGTTAAAGGTGGAGGTCTAAACAGACGTGAGTACAGCTTCCTGCTGTCAGTGTTTTAAATACATTGATGAGGCAGGGTCTGCTAAATGCAGCCTCTGCTCCAAGGAGATAAACTACAGCAACAAGGGCGTGCCCTCTTATCACACTACCAGACACTGTTCACTGTAATGACCACAGCCAGAGTAGATTATCATTTTAATTTAAATAATAGAACTGGATTGAATGCATATTAATTGCAAATAGAAGATAGGCCACTATTCTAACAGCTGTACAGTAACAGTGGAAGTTAATATGAAGACATACAGTAACAGGGTTCAATGAAGACTAATCACTTTATTTGCAGGCGATGGTTCTCGCTACTCTTGCTATCTTTGTTTTTATTTGACTAAAACTTTTGAAAATGAGACCTCGTTCTAAATGGATTTTGTCTAATAAAGGTTGTTAATAATAATAATATTGATTTAAAAAAAGAAAAGAAGCAGCTAACTAGCTCTTCAACTTGAGCTGAAATAGTGATAAATAACTGAAAAATAAATTATTCTTTTGCTTAAAGTAAATATGGTCTTATCACTTAATGTTATTCTCAGAGTACACCAGAATGCTACATTTTAAAGATCATATTTGAAATGAAAATTCATGACACCAGCACCCCCCCCCCCCCACCCCCCCCCCCCCCGACATGGTTTTGGACTTGTCACCTTTTTCACTCCTTATGAGTTTGCAGGTATGATTATCAACTTGTATTTATGCATGTATTTTGTTCGACTGTAGCCTTGCCGAGTGAAATCCTGATGTACATCTTCCGTTGGGTTGTGTCGAGTAATCTGGACATGCGAGCCCTGGAGCAGCTCTCTCTGGTTTGCCGCGGGTTCTACATCTGTGCAAGGTCAGACCCTCTGTCATAACAGATTAGATGTGGGGCAGCTTGCTTCTTCATTTCTATGTGCATGGTTTAAGATTCACTCAATCTTTCTTTCTCTCCAGGGACCCTGAGATTTGGCATCTAGCCTGTTTAAGAGTGTGGGGACGGAACTGTACCAAACTTGTTCCCTTCAAATCCTGGAGGGAGATGTTTCTGCAAAGGCCTCGTGTCCGTTACGATGGTAATTACGTATATATTTTCACTTTCAGTACAGGGAAAACACTAAATGTAGTGTGGTTTTAGGATTCTGCACCACACGAGTATATAATAAAGTCAAGGATAATTATTATAAGCACAAAACACCAGTTCTAAATATTGCCAGTGAAAATATCATTGGACCGATCTTACACTGGCCAATGTAGCGGTGAATGAGTTTTCTATTATCACTACACTGAACGTCCAATGAAGATGATTTACTGGATGTTGAACTTTCTGTTCATACTTTTTTTCACAGGTGTTTATATCAGCAAGACGTCGTACATTCGTCAAGGAGAGGCATCTCTGGATGGATTTTACAGAGCTTGGCATCACGTTGAGTGCTACAGGTGGATGTTTGACTTTAACTGTGATTTTCTGATCGTGAGTTGTGTAGATATCACAGATAAGAGTTGACATTGTTAATCACAGGTACCTCCGGTTCTTCCCCGACGGCCACGTCGTCATGCTGAACACCCCCGAGGACCCTCTGTTAGTTGTTCCTCGCTTGCGTACTAAGAACATCAGGTACACCTTCTCTGTTTACTACCAACTCAGCTGGGCTGGATGTCAGAACATTAATACATATTTTCACAGTGACTTTGCAGCACTTTTCACGATTGTTGAATTTTGTTTCATTTTCCAGAATGGATTCTGTTCTGCTCGGTCATTTCCGTCTGTCACAGGAGACAGACAATCAAACCAAAGTTTTTGCTGTTTGTAAGAAAAAGGAGGTGAGAACGCGTTTGGGGGGATTTGTGGGATGAGAGGAAGATGTATACTGTAGGAAAGAGTAAGTGGCCATTGTGCATCCTTTTTAAAGCACAAGTACGGATGTGCTGAGTTGTAACGGATGACTTGTTTACGGATACTTTTCAGTTACTTTTACTCAATTCAAACATGAATTTTTGCACTACTGCCTTACTAGTAATGTCATTCTGAGTGACGCATGGATGCTCACCTGCACTGTAAATTCTAAATTTCCAAGAATGTTTAAAGTACAACAGCTTGTGAACCGTGTTCTTTGCAAACAGAAAGCGACCGAGTTTCAGAGGAATCGGTTCTGCAGGCGGAACCCACCTCCTCCAGAGGCAGAGCACAGCTTCCACGTGGGACTGCATCTGTGCTCTGGGGGGCGCCAGACTTTCAGTAAGCTGGTGTGGATCCACCACTCCTGCCACATCACTTACAAGTAAGAGACACGAGTTAGAAAGTAGTGGAAAAGAGAAGAACAAAATTCCCTATTTGTTTCCAAATTGACCCGAATTGTGTTTTTAGGCCGACTGGGGAAACGGTCATCACGGCGTTTGACCTGGACAGCATGTACACACCCTTCTTCTTTGCACGTGTGAAGAGTTACACCGCTTTCTCCGAACAGCCTCTTTAAGCTGCCTGATAACCTGCACAGGATCCCACGAAGACCACAGCAAAAGGTCTTCCACCATTTAAAGAAAATGCATACTCGGCTTGTTTAATTTGTGTTGCAGCTGGATTACAGTCTTGACAAGTGAACCCTCGTGTTTCCTACATGCAGACACTTTATGTTTCAGGTTTACATGATAGAATACTACTTCTTTTCTGATTTCAGAAATGATGATAATCTGCTGTGAGCTAACATAATGAGCAACCTTTCCCACCTGCTTCAAGCAATGAATGTTCATACGGTGTTTGCTTCATGGTGCACTTTCTCCCTCAAATAAACAGTGGTGAACAGAATATGCTCTTATAGTTTGATTTGTTGCAACTGAATGACTTGTATTGACAAATACCACAGCCTCAGGGTATAGAAACAACGATACATCATAGAGTTATAGAGGTCCTATTACACAACCTCAGGGAAAAGACAGTGCAGATGTGATTTGGAGACTTCTACAGTGCATCATTTGTCTTGCTGAGGACACACGGGTATAATCCACGCATTACATTTTCTGGGAACCTAGCGCAGACAGATCAAACAGGATTTGCAGAGAAAAAAAATAAATGTGAAAGTTGTGTTGGATTAGGCTAAAAATGATTTCTGCTTTGTTGACTTTACTGTAGAGGGTTTATCAAACAATATTCTAAAGGAATGACAATAGTCTGTTGCAAATTCTGAATTAAAATGGCAAATTAATTTATTTCTGCTTTTGTATGAGTTGGTAGAAAATACAGACAATACAAATACAAACAACAAAAGGCAATTCAAAACTTTGAGTTTATTTGCACATGATAACTGTTCTAATTGTAAAGCCTCTAGGCTCCAGTTTCATATTGCTTTGAGGTATGGGGCAGATATCAGGGCACTATGCGTGCACACTTGAACTAAATCCAAGGGAAAGGTGAAATATATGAGATTAAGTAGGTGTACTGCGGTTGGCGTTAAGGGCCTTGCTCAAGGGCCCCAAAGTGGTGGTAATGAGGGAGGAGCAAGTGGTGCCGATGAACTTTGGGTCTTGAAGCCTGATCGATGAAGTCCTGAAGAGACACTTGTTAAGCACATCACTGAAACGATTAAACAGACATGCTTACTATACCGCTGTTTTCAGGGGAGAACCTCAACACCGTCACCCCGCCCTCTCTGTCTCCCTCAGGCCATGGCCTCTGAAAAATCAGCGAGTAAGGCATTGTTTGCATAGTGGCTGGCCAGCAGACACGCCACCAAAGCTCACAAACAGCTGCTCTGTCCTCCTGTCAAATGCGAGCTGTGTGACACTCCGCACACAGTGCTGAGGAGGAGATCAGAGTGGTACCTTTTAATGGAAAGGACTCACAAGGGAGGAGGCTATTTTCGTCAAAGCAGCTGTCAGGAAAGGAGAGGATTTCTAAGAGAATATCTTAAGGAAAATCTGTTTCTTGTTGCTTGTATCTTGCTTTCTGTCACACAAGCTCAGCAACACACACCTGAAACACGCCAGGTTAGTTTAACTATTATATTATCACTAGACTATTATAATCAAGCATGCCAAACATTCCTTCATAATGAAGCTCACAAAGAGTTGGTGGCTGATATCAGGACTGAGAAAACACAAAAACACTTCTAAGAAAAGATTCATGAACTTCGACCTCAATCCACTGAGAGCACTTATCGATGGACCAAGAAGGGAATAAAGTCAAGCAGAAATAGGAGACAGAACGAACACATTAGTGTTTTGGGAAAAAATGTCCTATCTGATAGAACGTCTTAAAATCCCAAATGCTTGAATTAGAAAATAAACTATCCCCTTCTAACATTTTCCTTCACTACAGGGTAACCTTATTGTATCAGATTTTTTATTGTAACAAAAGACAAAAAAAAAAAATGTATAAAACAACCGTACTTTACATATCAACTCTTAATATTTTATTTAGACATCTCATCACCTGAGAAAAGAGCTAAAGTTGGAATAGACTTTATAACCCAAACCCATTTTTCACATCACATAACGCACTTTTTCTATGTAAATAAGTTGCAGTAGACTAATACACACAGCATAGTTGCCGTTATAGTATATCTTATTTATTAGAGCCAGCTTTGACTTTTAAAAATCTACCTTATAACATACTTATTAAAATTCAAAAACCAGACAAGAGGCCATGTAGCGCTTTGAGCTAAATGCTAATCATGCTAACATGCTCACAACGACAATGCTAACATGCTGATGTTTAGCACATATAACTCTTACCATGTTCACCATCTTAGCATGTTAACATTTGCTTATTAACAATAGACCGGCCGACACACTAGCCTTATGGCAACCAGGCGTTGACCATGGCTAATACATATTTACACAAACATTAAATATGTAGAATCACAAATGAAAAATAATTATACTGCTTGGTGAACTCTCAACTCTGCTGCTGTGCAGATATTGTCTGTCTATACGCGGCATTATTTCTGGCATTTATCATAATTTTCAAGGAAAGAAAACAGGTTTACAATCTCAGTTTGTTTTTAATGAGTTACAGGGAGTAAAGCATGAGTCACAACATGTCAACCCAGATTTACCCCACATTTCAGAAAATATATTTATATGTCTATATTTATTTTAACAGTCTATAAAATTGTATGTAATATATAATTACATACGCTTCCTTGGCCTTTACCAATTGGGATCTTGTTAAATGCTAATCCAGCCCTTAAATATCTAAACCCTGTTACCTTTAGTGCTTTCACCTTGTACAAAAGAAGAACTGCAACAGGAATGGCAGCTGGAAATACTTCAACTAAATTTCGACTTATGCATGTTTACCAGGTTTTCTCTTATTGGCAGATATCTGCGAATCAGATTTATCATGCAGACACAATGGTATGAATTATTAAGAATTTAACAATAATTTCTGCTGCAGTGAACATGAATCTAGGTCATCTATACATTTGAACATGTCATGCTCATTCAGTGGTTAAGGCCATACAGTACCTCATTAAATTGATTCAGCATGGTGGAGGAGTGCTCCACTGAGAGAGAATCAGTTTTACAGAGTTCATAAATCAAACATCCTTGTACAATTGTTTTCTATACCAGCATTTACTGTGTAGGCCCCTGGCAATGGTTTCATTAAAAAGTAAATAACATAAACAAAAGGAACACAAAGGAATAAATAGTTCAAATACTCTACAACCTTCTTTCTCCACTAAAATAAACCCCAATTAATTATCTTATGATGACTTTATGTTTTTACTTTAAAAACATGTTTATATGGTAAAAAGAGAAACAGTTTTTGGAAAATGTTAAAAGAATAGTTCAACATTTTGGGAAATATGCTTGTTAGCTTTCTTGCCGAGAGCTAAATGAGAAGACTGATACCGCTCCTATATGGTTATACGCTAAATATAAGGCTGCAGCCTTTGGATAGAACCAGGCTAGCTGTTTCCCCCTGTTTCCAGTCTTTATGCTAAGCTAAGCTAACCAGCTGCTGGCTGTCCTGTAGCTTCATTTCACACAGACATGAGAGTGGTATTGAAACTCTCGTCTTACTCACAGCAAGACAGTGTACAAGCATCTCCCCCAACTATTATTTGAATATAAGATAAACATCACTGTTGGTTTAGTATGTTTCAGTTGTTAGGAATGATAGTTTCGGACATTTGATATATCATAAACAGAAACATCAGGCACAGGATTTGAACTGGAAGTTTGACAGATATTAGTCTGAAATGGACCAACATGAATCTGGTGATAGCATATTGAAAAGATGAAAAATGCTAAATTAGAAACCAAATAAACTGGTCCAGAAGGCACCATTTTTATGTAAAGACTCAAAAACAATACTACATATTAATTGACAAAACAATTCCATCTCATGATCCATTTAGCTGTTTTGGAGCTTTTGATCGTATCACATGATCTTCCTCAGTAGATGGGGTTTACCCCGTTGTCATGAAATTTCCATTTCCATTGTTTGGGACAAATTAAGGACTTGTGTTGAGGAATTAATCTGAGAGGAGACAAACTGATTTTTTAGAACATGGGGGGATGTTAAGATGAATTGATTTTATATTGTGCTCAGAAAACACAACTTGCCCTCTAACATTGTGTCTTAAACTGGTTTAAATATGAATCCCTGAAAATGCAATACACTATGCTTTGGTTAGATGGCTAAATATTCCAGACTGGAGAGCCTGCTCTGCAAACATATAGGCCCTACAGCAAAACGTCTGTTGTTGCAATCTGTCAATAAAAATGTGTTACAGTATTACAAAGGGCAAAATTTAGGATTATGCAACAACAGGCAAGAGAGAGGTAAAGCAAGACACAGGATGCATGTTCTAGTTACACATGAAGGACCATAGTAAGCGTTGTTATTTTAGTTGTCCCTTGGGTTGTTAAAAGAGACGTCATTGAGTGTGATCCTTCAGCGGCAACCAACTCACTGGAGCGTTCATCTTTGGACCTTTTGTGTGAAAAGCATCATTGAATGAATCAAAATGTGTTTAATTGCTGGTAGCAAGAGATTTTTTTTTGCTTCGGAGTGAATTTCTTCTAGAGGGTGGGTGAGGTATTATTGTGCGACCATTCTACAGTACTCTTCTATGGGAATTTATTATTCAATACCATGAGTAGGAACGTGTGCAAAAACATGGAAAGTCTCTGGATATATGTGACTATGGCTTACTTCATCTCAAGTGAGTGCTAAACTATTCTAGATAAGAAAGATACATATACAGTACCTCCTAGCAGCATTAGCTAACACGCTACAGTGAGAATTAGGTGGCGGTTTCTCAAATGTCAATCCACCCTCAGTTTCTTGTGTGCAGTGCGCTCCATGGCTGGCGTCCCATTTGCATGTCCATTTGTTGATGCAGGAGATCCATTTTGGTGCTCCTTCTTTAGAGAACCACTGTGCTTCTTGTAAGTCTTGAAAGAGAGGCAGAAATAACATGTTATAATTAAACACAATGTTATCACTGACAATTAAATAAGACCAACAGGTTACTTCATGATTAAATGTAATTGCTGAAACACAAGTTTATTTTTATACTGTGATGAAGTTATATAGAAACAGTGTTTTCTTCACATAGCTTTCTCACAAATTTAACTAAAAATCTTTTGGCATATCATCAATATCACATTTTCAAAACTACATTGGCCTCAAAGCTATATCGGACAGTTTATAAGCAACATAACATACACAATTGTTAAACCAAATAGGTCTGCTTCCAGTAACAGAATAAGTTCACCAAATTCAGCCTTGTTTTTATATAAACACAAAAATACAGTTTTATTTATAATATAAATGATAAGGTTGACATTATTCAGTCAACATATATCCTGAAAATACTAAATACATTTCCTTCTTCCTTTCAGCTCCAAGCCTGTTTGCTTCTTACTGAAGATGTATATCTTTTTAAACGGGTCATGAATATAAAGTTTAATTTAAAAAAATGCATAGTAAATTTCTAAAACAGTTGAACACTGTTGTTTTTAGCAACCCTTACTCAGACAGGAGTAAATACCACATTTGCTCTGGACTATTTTAAGCCATGGATTAATATACAATTAGACAATTTGGTGCTGTAGTGAGTATTTACAGCAGCAGGATGGAGTTTTTTGGATTGACTCAAAACTAACTCCAATGGCCATGTTCATTGTAATGAAGGAACATGTTACCTTGAGCAACAGTGTGGCCCATTTATGTGTTTTTATTGTTTTTTTGTACAACAATGGAAACAGCTATCACAGGCTTTGGCTACACAGAAAATACTTGTTAGTGAGATCAATTCATTGTCCGTTTTACTCTTTTTATGGCACTTGCTGACAAAAATACCATATCACCAAACTTATCCTTTAAACTCATTCATTAACAATTTAAAATGGAAAAACCAACTGACCTGAATGTAGAAGTTTGAGAAAAAGAAAATGAGTGTGACCATGTAACTTATTTGGAAGTACAGCCATCCGTTGGGGAAGCTACATGGCCATATGACTGCACACATCGTCTGGGACATGGTTAAAAAGAACTGGATCTGTGGAGGAAACATGACACATACTAGAGTGTGAAGGTGGCACAGAACCTATAGAAACATAATATTGATCCATAGCCTAAAATATCTTTTAGTGGAAGGTGAAAATGTCTGCACTGTGTTACAACTAAAGAGGGTTCTGGAGAAAATAGTCCAAGGACACTTTCAACATCTAAATAGTAACATCAAGCTCCACAATGTAAAGTGAATATAACAATTATCACATACGAACCAAAGGTCAAGAACTGAAAACCCATTTTACACCCATGTATTTTTAAAAGGACAATATGTGTATTAAGGGAAGAAACAGTGGCAAAAATCTGTATCTGTATCTTAAATATAATACACTGTTTGGTACACAAGTAATTCTAGTCTGTAATTAAGTTGTTTATGTTTGATTTTCTTTAATAAAAGCAAAAAGATCTAATGCTAAAATGTTCAATGCAGTTAATCAAATATTGTACAAAACTGTTTAATTTAAAATTTAGCTGATAATACTTTAAAAAATATATTGTTCTATAATTATTATACTACTTTTACTTAAGTAAAATATCTAAGCACTTCTTCCACCTCTGGGGTGAACCCACCAGCTGTAACTGTGTGATGTACTTCTTCCACCAAAGGTACGGCCGTATGGCTGGGATGGCCGACAGGCCGTAGTAAGAATACATCACCACGTGGACGAAGCTGTTCAGGGAGGCGCCAAAGTACGCTGAAGAGACACAGAAGAGAGACACGGGAAGTTATTTACTGCAAGCAATAACTGTCAGTGAATGGCAAGTGACATGCATTAGGAGTGAGATGATGAAATAGGGAATAACTTATCGTTAGTATGAAACCATTACTACAAAGTTAATGTAAAATCAATAGAAGCTATTAACAGTAAAGTCATAAAGAAATAATATAGTAAACATTCAGGGCTAATGGGTTTAACATTCGAGCACTTGAATTATTTAGCTCTCTTTAGGGCCAAACCGTAAATGTGGTTACTGCAGTGATTTGAGTCCCTGGAGGTCGAAGTTGTGTTAAAACACTCACAATGGCCGCAGGGGACCCAGTTCATAACAAACCACCAGATATTCAGCATGCTAGCGTGGTGGTAGATGTGAAGAAACGTGATCTGGTGATTGTTCTTTCGTAGTATGAAGAAAAAGGTGTCCATGAACTCGATGAGCTTGGAGAAGTAGTACCACCACAGGACATTTGTGATCTGACAAAAAAAGGGTTAAAGAGGAATAAAACAGAAGAAAAACTTCTTGACGGGAACAATATAGAGCTGGCAAATCAGAACGTCTTAATACAGTTAAGAAGTTCTTTCAAATTTCCTGCACATACTATTTATCGTACTAGGTGATAAGCAGAAGTCTTCCTCGAAGGCCCTTGAAAGTTCAGGATCGTAAAGCAATTAACTATCTGTACTGTAGTAGTGGCACAGTGATAAAGCTTTTGATTTAATCACCGCAGAACTGCAAAGCCGTGCACATTTCAGTTTGAGCCTTGTTTTCACCTCCACTGAGCTCAGTAGGGCAACTGAAGAGGGTCAATCATGATGACATGAGTCAGATTAAATTGACTCTCCTGTCTCTGCAGCTCATCCGCTGGGATTTACAGGTACTTGCCCATAGAAATCAGAGCAAAACAGAAACGCACATTGTGCTAAATATATATATAAACATATATATATAAATATATATATATATGCTAGCTTTCCTACAATAACTGGTATTTATTTATATGTTTACTGTCCTATTGATAATATCAAGAAACAGAATAGGAAATAAGATGCCAAACATGTGATCAAATGAAAATAAAATCACCAGCAATAAACTATCATAAAAAAGGTTGCACAGTGTAACTCAGACTGACTCACCTTATTATCCACTTCCTGTGCACTGTGAGTGTCCTGGCAGTAGAAGTTGTAGCCACCGCTCCACACAGCAGTAACAAGCTGGTGAATGACGAATTCATATTTTACCAATACAAAAGCTACACACACACAGGCACTGCAGTGCACAAAGACAATGTAAAAGTGAAACGACATATGATGTACAACAGCCTTCCCATCCTTACAAGTAATAAACACATGCACAGACAGATGGCAAGTCAGATAACTACATCTGGTCCCATATCGGTTTGGCGTCAGCTTGTGGTGACCAATATTATAATGATGTAATATAATTGATCGTAAAAAAAAAAGAGAACATGAGCTCTTCCTGTTACTGAAACAAACTGTATGATATGATATGATGTTTAATGGTCCCCAGGTAATTTTATGACATGTTATCACAGAGCGTGTTGGAAGCTAATTAATCTCACTATTAAAACATTTAACACAGACTAAGAAAAGTGTAAATACAAGAATTTCTATATGAAACACTCAATAGTAACAATCTAACTCTGCATACCTGTGCAGTGACAGGACTACTTTTTTTTCTCTATATTAAAGTGGTACTCCAGTGATTTATCCATAACATTGGGGAACTTGCAAGAGACAGATTGAACAATAATGGCTATAAATCTGCTAATAGCTCAAGAATCCTGACTTGTAGTTCCTAGTATAGGTCCAACTGGAAAATAACATTGGATCCCACACTTCCTATAAGACAACTCAAATATTTATTCCAGTTATTTGTAAGGGAATGTATAATATTTAACAAAAATGTTACCCTCGGTTAATTCACGATTAAAACATGCATACAATGACAGGACAACATTTGAAAAACTGAACAAACAGTACATCACACACACACACCATGTCAGCAAGAAGTGGATATTGGACAAAGTAAAAGCAATAATACTAATTAAAACCAAGGCTATTACCATGGCATAGGCCTGCGTCTTTCAGACTCAACACAATCTTTATCACATCTTTGCCAAGAAACTGCCACCAGTTAAGAACCAGCAACAGAATGAAGTATTTGGTTTATAAACATCAAGTATTTTATCATGTGCGCACAGACATAAGCCGTCCTCACAGTCAAGTTTTTATAACTCCTTGACTCTTTCTTTAAACCCATAGCAGCATTAATCAGCCTTTAAATAAAGAAAATTAATCACAATCAGATTTAATCACAATCATTATGTGACAAACCGCTGTGACCTGGAAAATTGACAAGAACAAAACTGCCTTGTACTTTGATCCACATCAGGTGGCATTGATTTTTGGACTGCCAAAAGTTCACCCCATGGCCGGGGCATTGTCAGAGTACAGGGTTTAATGAATCACAAAGCCAAAAGTCCACTGGGGCCTTATGCAATGCAGACGGAAAGACAAGAAGCTTGTCCTGCCAGCTGGATGGGGGAGTGCAGATACTTTAGACTTACACATATACAAAACTGCTTAATCTGTTTCTGACTTCCTGGTGTTCACCCAAAATTACTCTTTCCACTCACTATGATAAGTGAAGTCTGGGCACTTTTGCTACAACTTAAACAGCATATTCAGCCCAGACTCGGTCACCTCTTCAAATAATCCATGTTTGTTTACATCAGTGCATCTATCAATTTCAATTTATTTACAATGTATTTAGTCAGCTGTTTATCAAAAGCATTTTTCCAGCAAACAATGGAGGGCTGTGCTGATGTCCACGAGGGCATATGAGAGATTTGATGGCTGAAACAATGAGCCTGTCAGCGTCCAGCTGTGTCCCTCTCACTCCCTGATAGCACTGTCTCTAATGGTAGCTTTCAGTGAGAGACGCAGGTAGCAATAGGCCCAAGTCCAATCAGAGTCAAGTGTTAAAGAAATATTTCTTGGGAAATATGCTTATTTGCGTTCTTGTTGAGAGTTACATGAAAAGACTGATCGGCCTATCTCTCTCATACTTGTCTGCTAAATATAAAGCAACAGCTATGTTAGCTTAGCATAGATAGCTAAGCAAGAAAAAATGTGCGGTATAGTTGTATATGAAATATATTGTTAATTCGTGAGCTTTAGAGGGGCCAGTAGAATGATTTTGTTACCTGTTTGGACAGAGCCAGGGTAGCTGTTTCTTCCTGTTTCCAGTCTTTATGCTAAGCTAAGCTAAGATAACTTTCTCCAGATTTTAGCTTTATATTTAAAAGAACTTAACTCTTGATGAGAAAACACAGCCAAGAGATAAAGGCACATAAAAACCACAGCCTGTCATTTTTTTTTTACATATTTGTCTTTGTACGGAATAAACAAATAAGATATAATATGTTAATTTGTGAGCTTTAGAGGTGCTGGTAGGGGGATTTTGTTACCCTTGGACCGAGCCAGGCTAGCCATTTCCCCCTGCCTGCAGTGTTAATACTAAATTAAGCTTCATATACACATGAGATTGGTATCAATCTCATCCAACTGTCAAGAACGCAAATAGGTGCATTTTCCTTTAATTAAACATATATATCTTGTCATATTCACACATTAGAGTTTTTTTGTGAGGATGCTGCACAGATTCAGGTCGGTTTCCTCTTTGTCTTTTATAATCTGTTTGTAGTGTGACGTTGCAGAGATTGCCTTGGCCTACTTCAACACATCTCTCAGTGCCGAGCAGTCTGTTTACCTCATAGAACATGTAGAAGGACAAGAGTGTGAGGCCCAGATTGTAAACCACCAGGAGGCCTCTGCAGGAGTACGGCTGCCTGTGTTTCATGTACTTGGGCCCCATCCACACGATCAGAAGGTACATGACTGTGAGTGCAAAGGTTGGTGGGTAGTTGTCGAGCAGCAGCCATCCCCGCACCCGCTGATCTGAAATATGGAGAAAAAGAGGACTGTTTTTACCGTCGATAAGGTGGCCTCATTGGTAACAGCGGATGAACTTGAAAAGTGAAAAGCAGCTGCAGTGCTCACTGAGGAATGCTTGCTCAACACATAGAAAGGTTGGCAGGTAGAAGGTGAAAAAACCCAGCAGATTTTTTGTGCAAATTCATGTAAAGTGTGCAGTGTAATGTGGGTCAAATTTTGCTGCTACCTTGACTTTTCTGTTAACTGTAGTACTCTGCTGAGCTTTTGCAGTAAATACAGCATTTGCAACATGTTGGTAGACAAACACATTAAAGACAACAGCAACACATTTAATATCAGCAACTAAAGATGACAATATAAACTTGACTTACCCCTGGGTCCCATCCATGACTCCAAGTAAGTGTTCAGTTTATGATTGAAAGTCTCCATTTGTCACCTAAAAACAGAACAAAACAATTTAAACAATTTCAATCAGTATGAACATACACGATTGACATATTAAGCAAACATTTGTCTGTTTACACAAATTATGTTATTACCCACCTCACGAATCTAAGTCTAATATTCACTCTCCTTTTAGCTCTGGTTTGGTCTCCACCAACTCCTGAAGGAAATATCTGCTTCTTTAGCAGCTAGATGCTCCACTATGTTTACCAGTTAGTTGCAAATGTTGTCTGTCTGTCATTTGAAGCCGAACAGGTAGCATACATTGAGTTATTTAGAGCTTTTTTTGACTGAAAAGAGTGGCTGGTAACAACACTTATTAGAGTGACCAAAACAATGAGCTGAAAGACTCCCCAAGTTTTGAAAATCAACGATTCTTGTCTGGCCCAGGCAATTCTGCCACATTTACTTTGGTAAAAACGTCCAAATCTTTGTGCATGTTCTGTTGCCAAAGCTGTGAAATTGTGGTGGTACATCATTGTTTGATCACTCTCCACCTTTGTGAGAGTTTGAACACTTGGTTGGTGTATCCAGTACTGATTCAAACAGCTGTGCTTCCGGTCAGGAAAGGTTGAAAAGTGCAGATTTCAGAGGCGAGTACTTTTTTCATAAACAGTATAATTCATCATATCATTTCAGATTCCACTGCTATACTTGTGACAGTCAGATCAACCCTGTGATATAAAGCAGAAGGCCATGTATGGCGCGGCTGTATGAATGTCTGGATTATTCTTCTTACACATAGAAGTTTTCAGTTATTATTACTGTTTTGTCCACTACCTACTAACGTATGGTGAAACTGTGGGAAGTTTTCTGACTGAGATCTAAGCCTGGACAAACATCTTAAGTTTCAGTCATGTTTTTACAATAGAGAAAACTCACTTCCTGTAAATCATACTTTGTAAATACATTGATGTAGCTTTCTCACGCAAATCTTACAACTGTGGAATAGCCACCCTCTCCAGAAAAAATATCATATAAAGTTGTGACAAGATCATTCACACTGCACAAACAAATCCCTGCAGCGGATTTTCTTACTGTAGACCTCTGTATGTATTATCACCTCAGAGGGACTTGCACAATCCTGCAGGCCTTTTACATTGTTTGCTGTGTCACCTCAGGCTTTGCACAAAATGCCACATCGCAACCACAGAAATTCTTTATTTCCACTAACGTGTTTCAGCGATATGCACTCAATTCAATCTGATTACATCACAGACTGCTGCGCTACTGGACAGTTTCTACACCTGCGTCTACTGCTGGAAACAAAACATGGACTATATACTGTATGTCTTTCTTACATAACGTCTCCTTCAGATGTGAGATATTGTGGCTCTTTTACTAAATGACGGAGGGCCATGTGAACCTCTGCTTATTGGCCTGTTTTTCCAACAAAGACCCCTGAACATAATCTAACATAATATGATTAACAAATCTGATTTTGACTGCAGATGGGTTCCAGTCTTTTGGCTCCAGTCAGATTTGTGTATGTCTGAGGTGAGTGTAAAACACAGCTATACAAAATACTCTTGGACTTTATAGACAGAAATGTGAGTCCAACTATTACATTTAGATAAAGCATCTCAATTCAATCAGCATGCAGCTCTTAGTATTTTGATCATCAACTCGGATGATTATATTCCACAATGTTAATATATATTCCACAACGTTAACAAGGACTCTTATTTAAATAAAGTGCTTATTACATGGTAGATATACATGGTACATATTTGTTCCTTGAGTGCTATTGTGCAACTCAGCACAGTGTATATGGAGAGTGTAAACTTATGATGAGCTGCTGCCCAGGCAGCATTTTACTGATGGTTGCATTTGTCCATCATCACTTGTCTACAGGAACAAAATATGGCTTATTCTGGTCATCCTCAGTACAGTAATATCCGTGCTCTGATTATCAGAGATGCATTAGGCTGCACCAAAACATGATAATCTGCAAGGTCTTAATCAGAGCATGATGAGCCCCAACAGGGGAGCATGCTAGCAGCCAGCCAGTGAGTCTGTGCTAGCTCAATGTTGGAGCTATTCAAAATACATCTAAACAATCAAAGGAAATACTAATGCATCATCTGGTCAAAACGAGTGGTTTCATCACTGCAGCTGATAATGACTCGTTCAAACGGTCTAATACTGTAAGAGTTAGGGTTGGCCGATATGACAGTATATATACAACAATATAAATATATCTATCATCATGGATTTTTGTTTATAGCAAGGTAGCTCGCCCATATGTGACTGTATTAGGTCATTGTGGTCAATGTTGCAAATCAATTAGCAGGACTTCTTTATTTTCATATTGGATCTTTACATGATTTTTGCATCGATGTAATGATGTACCTGTATTTGTAGGTATTTTAATTCATTCAATGCACCGTAATTTATATATGTAAAATGACAAATTACAGCTAGTTCTGAGCCTGGTTATCCTCTGTCGTTTTCATCATTCACTGAGAGGTGGTTTCACAGCATCGCGGTAAAAGACAGAAACTGTTCTAAGATCAGGAGTGAAACAAAAGACATGAATTCTTCTGCAACCAACAGTCATCTGGAAAGCAGCAAACATGTTGGCTTCTTTGAGACAAGTCTTTGCAAGTGAATTATCTCTGTTGCTATTAAGGCATTATGTGTTTGTAAAACTAACCGCCATACAAAATCATTCATCCCCTCTGCAATACGACTTGTAAATGCTACATAGGTTTCTTTTTTGCCATTATTTATAGATTTTATTCCACGTTTTAGCTCCTTGGTGTGTGTGTGTGTGTGTGTGTGTGTGTGTGTGTGTGTATCTGTATGATTATGTTTGTGTATGTGACTGTGTTTCTCTCGGGATGCTCAGAACTAATTGCTGCTTGGTGGGATTGATTACATTGTTTTGAATTTAAATTTGAAACAGCAGCAAAAGCAACATTGAAAAGTTTTCACCAGGAAGTTTGACAACTATCAATCACAAACAGAGTTTAGTAAGTACGTGTGTAAATAGTATGCAGCATTCGGCTGCCTATGCCTTCATAGTAATATTTTAGCGTTAATAATGGAGTATTGCGAATGACAAATGCATTGAAATACTGTTGCCTACTAAATCTGTGTCCTGCCGCTTATTTGCACCACAATATATTGCATACAGTATTTTCCATCAGGGTCACACGTGTAATCTAAACTGCACTAGTTTTACTGTACAGTGCACAGTATAAAACAGCAGCCCGCTCTCCAGTTCAACTGAAAGATGAGAGCGCTGACATGATGACGGCGGTTATCTCATTACATCATCCTCTAATTTCATCCCCCAAACTTCCAGAGAGGAATTCATTAATTAAAAAAAACACTTATCGCATCCTGTCGATCGCTGCTAGAGGTCACCGCTTCAGCATCACCCAAACTCATTGCTTATGTAAACGCCATGCGCGCTGCAACATTTTCCCTTTTCAAAAAAAAAAAAAATGATAGAAAGCCTCACCATGCAGCTACCCGGCGGTCTGGTCGCGTTAAGACAGAGAGCGAAATGTTGAGTGTGGATGAAGAGATGCAGCGGTGTGCCGTAGACTGCCTACCTTTAGAGGCGGAAGAGAGAGAAAACGCCTGTGTAACCTTGGCTGGCTGGCCGGTCTGAGCACAATGTGCAGCCTTGTCGCTCAGTGGAAAATAGTGGGAGGAACAGGCAGACTGGCCCGTTGCCCTGCACGAGGGTTACAGCCAGGAGGTGACCCGGTGTGTTGCAACCACACACACACACACACACACACACACACACACACACACACACACACACACACACACACACACACACACACACACACACACACACACACACACACACACACACACACACACACACACACACACACAGATTCACAAAGATGGCATCAAGGCTATCTCTGCCTTCCTGTAATTGCTGTTAAATAGGTCTACTGCAAATTGTTAACTCGAGGCATGTGAATACTGTAAACGTACGGAGAACATAGGGTCAGCTGTGTGTGTGTGTTTTTTTTTTTTAATGTTGGAGACTCTTTATGGACTGTCGCTGTAGCCCAACGTTATAAAATAGAGTATTTAGGACACTTTACATGTAGAATGCACGACGGACAGCGAGTGGGGCTGTACAGTTTAAATGTGGAGGACGTGAGTAAAACGTAATGTCTAATAAGAAGACGGACAAAACATTATTGTTTGGCTTATAGTGATATACAAACAATATAAAGTATACTGTGTAATATCCAGGTCAGCATCGTTCCATTGAAAAGATGTTTAAAAGACGTCTATGGTCTCCGGTGAAAAGATGTTCAAAACTGGTCCAAAAGTCAATATGTTTTCTAATACTTGTTTTATTTACAGATGTCCAACTTGAAACTATGGCAGATCTCCTGAAACTGGCTCTTGTGTGCCTTTGAAAACGACATTTAAAGAAGGAAATGGAGATGATGGTTGCATATAATGAACATTGTTTATATTTATATTGTGCTTAATACAATATATTAAGCCCGAATGTGAATTGAAATGCTGAATGTACTTGTTCATTTTCTAACATATTGTTACATGTTATGTTGAACTGTATTACATTGTGAATGAAATTCCTTTAAACTTTAAGTTGCTATTGTTGGTTTTTTTATGGTCCATCCACCTGTAGTTTCAGTCATTTTTTTACAGCAGTTAGAATTAGAACAAAGGTTTAAAAACAACTTAATTACAACCTGCTGACATAAATAACTACACTATTACATTTCAGAGCTATTCACTGCTCACTGATAACTATGTTTTAAAACAAATGACTCCCAATTTGATACATTATAAAAGGGAAGTGTTGTTTACTGGTGGTGCATTCTAAATGTTATTTAATCTTGATCATTTTAAATGAACCAAACTAAATCCTGAAGAAAACACAAACTGACCCCTTCACCCCTTAAAGGTTAGTAAAAAACGTGTCTTCTGCAGTGGAAGAAGATATTTAGTATACTTAAATAAAAGTAGCAATGCCCAGTGTAAAAACACCATGTTACACGTAAAAGTCCTGCATTCAAAAGTACAGTCATCAACATATAAAGTACCAAAAGTCAAAGTACTCATTGTGCAGAATGTATTATATCACATTCTAGTGTTATCACTAATGTTGGCACTGGTAAAGGCGGAGCTCATTTCAACCACTTAATACGCGTAATATATAATAATGCCAATAATAATGCCATAATATCGTAATTTATTAGTTGATTTATATTCAATATTAATAACGTGAATCTGCAAAGTAACTAGTAACTAATGATGTCTACGACATGTAGTGGAGTAAAAAGTACCTCAAAATCAAACTTAAGTACAGCGCTTGAAAACTTTGTTACATTCAAACAGGGCCATATGTGTGCAAACATGAATGTAAACAACAGCTAATGATTCCCCTCTCTTCATGGTCCCTGTTTGACACAGGTTTTTAATTTGCAGAGTCAAAATTATACAGTTGACATGGCTCGGATACTTGCTTCCTGTTTGTAATAGCGGCGCGAGGCAAACCACGAGTTAACATGAATGCTAATGGTTAATTAACGTTCTTTTTGGTCATTTTTCAGCTCCTTGGCACTTGACTTTGTAATGTTATGGCTCAAATTAATGTTCATACATACTGTATTGTACATGTGAGAAAACAGTGCCTTGGGTGACAAAATTAAATTTGTGTAAACATTTGGCAGTCATTAGTAACGTTAGGTGGTCATATGCTAAATAATGCAAATTACCATTAGCCGCTTTATTAGTTGTTGTAAATACTTGGTTGAAGGCTACTTCATCTTCTAACAAAAAATGTTAAATACTAAATAAATGTAACTTAGATTACTTGAATACTTACCTCAGTGAAAATGTACCTGTATGTTAGATATTTCCTTTAAGGGACTTGTAGGAAAATACCGATGCATATTATTACAAATGTGAAATGTCAATGGTAATTTGCCACTTTGTAAAAAGTGTTTTTATCTTAATGAAAAAGACTTGACACAAAGAGAGAGAGGTCTTTTTGCATATTCTATTTTGAGAGATTTAAGAGAACAAAAGCACAATTGAACCATAAAGAAATGTTTAGTTATGAACGAGAAGAGCCTGAATTAAGACAACAACTAATGATTTCTGTTCCTTTATTTTCCTGAATGAAACAGGCTATTATTATCTGCTATTAGGCCCTATTCCTGGAGCTTGTGACAGATTTTAGGAGGTACCAATGGATCCTGAGACAATAGCTCCCAAGGCAATGAGACACATGCCCAGGCAACAGGACCACGGTGTGCAGTTGAGGCAGCTGCAGGTGACCTCAGAGCGTGAAGGGACCTTGGCTGAGAGAGTGTGCAGTACCCTGTTTTCAAAGTGCCTGGGACTGTGAAACATGGCTGACGGTGAAAGAAAAGGATGCGCTTGGAAGATCAAGACGAGTCTTCACACGCTGACAGCTGATGACTTCTTCCAGGCAGTCGAAAGCATTGCACCGGTACCAAATCTTGATCATTCAACCACAGTTAAGGGTGACGAAGAGAGTCACATCGAGGATATATCAGAATATATGCAATTTAGAGGATAGAGGGTTTTCTCAATTACTTCATCTAAAAGATGTCATTGATGAGCTTGTTCAAAGTTGTGAAGGCACTGTACTGAGTCAGCTTCCCTAGGTCCACAGAAAGTGCTAGAACACACCAGTACTGATATCTCTCCAGCTAATACAGGCAAGATAAACAGTGATGCACAAGAGCTTGGGTCCTAGGGAATTCAAAATCGACAGGGGTCAGGTATAGGTGACCGCACATCTGACATCAGCTATGTGTAAAAAGATGGATGAGGGAATGAAAGCCAACCACACAGCGAGTAAAGTCATTCAAGGCGTGCTCATCAATAAAGATGATATCGCTTTAGGCAGGTTCAAAAGTTTCCTTCAGTCACATCTGATTACAGGAGTAGCAGTGAGATCTTCTAGGAATTGATGAGTACCAAATAGCATGAACATGAGCCCTTCAACATCATGGGGTTAAACTCAGGCCGGCCAAGTGTAAATGATTCCCGTCTGCACATTTTTCCTGTTTAATACAGGCTATTATAATCTGTGTAGATAAATGTAGTGGAATAGAAGTATAAAGTGACATTAAGGAGAATTACTCAAGTAAGGTACAAGTACCTAACATGTTTATTTGAGTAAATGCAATTAAATTCCACCACAGGTATTTTCCTCCTCTTCCTTTATTAAGTCAGATACTTGGTCAGTCAGTTATACCACTTTCACACTTAAACGTGTTCAACTCAGATTATTTTTAACAGACTATTGATCGTATGTCAGTAACGAGTTGTTGGCGTGAACTCAAAGCTACTGCCTTGATTTGTCGATCACTCAATTGGTTGATCTACAGAAGATCAATCAACAACTATTGCATTTTGATATTTGATTAATTCCCGTTTATCAAGCAGCAACAATGCAGTTTTCTGTTTTATATCTTTGTAAATTCAATGCATTTGGGTTTTGGACTGTTGGTGGCTCTAAAAATAGCTCCGATATTATTACTATTATCTATCAGTTTAAAAAGTAACAACAGCAGCAACCCAGGCACCCGACGATTAGTACAAAATGAGATAACAGCGCACTATTGTTTGTCTCACCTTGAAGTGGAGAATATATGAAGAAGTTCAAACCCTGCTTATACGTTCACACCTCAGCACACCTAGCCAATCAATACATAAAGTGGGTATGAGTGCGTGTTTTTTTTGTTTTGGAGGGTTCCAAAAATTTGTCACATGCTAAATATCTCGTCTGTCTGTAGCAGCATCACTTGGATAGTGTTACATTACATCACATTCATTTAGCAGACATTTGTGTCCAAAGCAACTTACAATAAGTGCATTAAATGTCTACAGGAACAAGAGCCAGGTGTCATGAAAAACGGTGAGTAGGCTACTTCCCGACTAATTGAATAGCTGATGACTAACCTGTCACATTCATTTTTAATGCAGGCCTTACCAGATGAGAAAAATAAACCTTTTGCTTAGTGAGCAAGAACACAGTTCACAGTGACTATGGGTGTGAGGACTGTTATGATCTGGATGGTCTATGTTACTGTATGTGGTGTGTTATATTAAGCTGAGGTCATACATATTACACTTCTCTTATAATTATTGGCACAAAGAAATACCAATAAGTTGTTTTTGTTTTTTTTATATCGAGGGAATTCTAACAATGAGAAAAGCTCAGTTTTTCAGGATCACTGACGCAGTTAGACTCCCAGTACAACCAGTCTGGTCTTTTTGGCCACAAAGCAGCTTCACTGGAGAAGTTGTGGGCATGTGAGTGGTGGTAATGAGGGAGGGCTACTTTCCCCACTTGGATTGTCTGTCATCCACAAATCGAAAAATGAGCCATATCAAATCTCAAGTTGTCATTTTGGTGATAACTGCATTTATTGATTTCCTTGGCCACTTGGCAGAAACAGAAACAAGCTGTAATCAACACTGACACCTCATCACATTGTAGCTGGGTTGGCAAAGATGTTAGCAAACAGTGAACTCATTTACATCCGTTCGATGTGTTTCAACATTAGCATTCATTTGGAGTCAAATGAACAAATGTAAATCCAATATTCATGATCCTTTTATCCGTGTTATTGGTCTCCATCAACTCCTGAGGGAAATATCTGGCTCTTAAGCAGCTAAATGCTCCACTAAGGTCACCAGCCTAGCATTTCAAATTTACTTTATTCATCAAACATTTCATTTTGTTATTGAAGCTGTTTTGGAAAAAAAAAACGAGCAAATAGATTGTTTGACAATTACTTCTGACGTCAGTAAAGGGCCTTAGGGGGGGACAATGGGATTGGGCCAAAGACAGACAAGACTCAACTTGAAGTGCTTTATTAAACATAAATTGCCACCACACTACACACTAGCTACTGGATTGCCATGACTGACCTTCTCTGTGTACTGTTTCTGGAAGAAGACCAGTGTAAATACTGCATCAGCTCTATTATATAAGCTGGTCAGCAGGAGAACACAGGTGTAAATAATAAAATTAATAATGTCTGAATTCAATTTATCTGCTTTGGTCTCAGGGTCCTGATATTACGCATGCTGACTCACTGTCACTGGCTCACACACTTACACACACACACACACACACACGCAGGCATTTTAGTTACACTTGCGCTTTCTATTATAAGTCAAAATGTCTGCCGTAAAAAACGCCTATTTCTCCTCGCATAAGTGGGGACAAATGGCTGTACTGACATTCATATTTACCGCTTTGAAAAATTATTTTCACCTTGAATGTCTCTAATCAATTTTCTTGTAACTTTTTTAAAATGTTAATTTACTTTGCATTTGTGAACTTCACAGCAAACTAATTATTGGTAATGTTACTGTTCTCATATTACTTATGTCTTATTGGGACTTTAATTTTTGTTTCAATATCAGTGGAGAACTTCTAATCATTTATCATTAAATCATGTTTGTGTTAAAGACCAACTATTTAAACACACTAATGCATCTTATTTTACTCTAATGCTTAGTTTGTGGTTTAATATCTGTTTCTTGTCTCTCCACAGGATGGGCCTTTTCCAGCCACATATCCATCGTTATCTGGTCAAACAGAGGTAACGCTCTCAACTGTCACTGCAGCTCAGTATTATGTAAAGTTGCGGTTCAGTACTACCATCTTGTGGAAGTGAATGTTCATGTTTTGGCTGTTGGACATTTATTTATTTTAGTATTAAGAAGTGTTTTGAAATGCACTTGTTTACTTTTAGTACATTTTAGTAATATTAAAAAAAGGCTTATTGTTGTTATAAACTAAATGATACAACAATACTGTGATGAAATACATCAATGCTGGTTTGAATATTGACATTTCTTACGAAATTTATATACATGTATAAAAAAAAAACCAACGGCATTTCATGATTGAAAATGTTTCAAAACGCAGTCTGTTTTACATCAGTCCTAATCTTGCAAGGCCAATTCTGAGATAGAGTCGACCGTTTGGGACTAATCTGTGTGGCGGCGGGACCGCAGGTGTAATTATTGTCTAATTTATGGTCTAATAAACAGATTCATCAAATTCAGCACCCCATGCCGCTATTTTCCAAGCTATTGTAGCTGTCAAAGTTTGTCGACGGTCCTTTAATTAAAAAGCACTCCATAAAAGACTGACTAACCAGCTGTTGTGAAGATTTATTTTGAAGCAGCATCATATTGCAAAAAAAAAAAATGGTTAACCCTTCCCACTTGAATGCTACACTACTTTCAAGGTCCTACTACAATGTCAGCAGAGCAAAGCAAACATTTCTCTTAAAATGCAAAAAGAAAAAGGTCTCTACCAAAAGCAAAAAGCGCTTACCCAGAATTAAAAAAAAAGGCCTGTGATGTTAATGTTTTAAAGAGCAGAAGTACAGTATTTATAGAACACAAGATTAAAAGCAGACTACTGTACAACTCTTTACTACATTTACATGGTCACACAGATAGGCTTAATTTCCAGAGAAAAATAAATACACATCTGATTTCTATTACACAACCTTTTGCATGTCTTAACCCTATTAAAATAATTCTGTAATCATAAAAAATCTGATACAGTATATATACATACATTAGATGCAGGTGTGTTTCTTACAACACACACATGCTGTTTTGCATTCTCTTAAAATTGGACTGCTTTCGTTCTGAGCCACACATTTGGTCTTTCTTTACATGCATGTTTGTATAACGACGGTGCACTTCTGCAGCGTTTCTCATTTGAACCTGTTCACCGGGTTCCCAATGAGCTCCGGGCACTGCTCTTCGCCTTTCGCAATCCTGTCGCACTTCTTGAACAGGTCGTAGTTTATCTTGTCGGTTAGGACGCTGTCCTGCTTGTACTGCGGGTGCTTGGCAACAAATTCCCTCATCCACTTGGCCATCGTCATCAGTTCGCCTGTTACAGAGCAGAAACATTTAGAGTTACGCTCAGGGTTGAAGCTGCACAAAGGGCAATCTGCTTTTGGCTTTTAATATTAAGTTTCATCCTTTAAGTTTCTGAAAGATTTACCTGAGGCACGTTTCTTGATGAGCTTCAGATAATTCAAAATGGTGCACCTGGTATCCACATCCACTTCCATGTTTTCAAGATAGCAGTTAAGGATCGGGATAAGGCCTTGAAACACTCCCTCCTGGTGATGAAAACAGCAGTAATTGTTAGGGGGCTTAACACAGGACTAAGAGTCGGCAGCCTGTGAGGCTGTAATAATGCACAGCCGTGATTTAAACTAAATACTTAGAAAGCATTCACCCATTATTACAACTCAAATGTTCAAGCTTATTCCAAGCTGCTTACAGACACTGCTAGCCTTGTAGTCACGTCATTTAAATAGCCTAAATTAGCTTATTTTGCATATTTGTAGCAGTGCGTTAACAGTGAAACCAGATAAATGAAACAGTGTGTACCGTAATTTCCGGACTATAGAGCGCACCTATATATAGGCCGCACCTGCTAATTTTTAAAAGAAAAAAGAAATTGTACATAAATAAGCCGCACTTGTCTATAAGCCGCAGGTGTCCCCGGCCACGTCATCGTGCGGGACCACCCCCCAGCTGCTCTGCAGGCGCGCCCCCGTCTGAAGCTCGAACATCTTCCTGAACTCCACCCGGCCCTTCTTGCGGTACTCGGCGACGAGCAGCTCCCCGAACGCGAGCGGGCTCTCCCCGAACGCGAGCGGGCTCTCCCCGAACGCGAGCGGGCTCTCCCCGAACGCGAGCGGGCACTCCCCGAACGCGAGCGGGCACTCCCCGAACGCGAGCGGGCTCTCCCCGAACGCGAGCGGGCTCTCCCCGAACGCGAGCGGGCTCTCCCCGAACGCGAGCGGGCTCTCCCCGAACGCGAGCGGGCTCTCCCCGAACGCGAGCGGGCACTCCCCGAACGCGAGCGGGCTCTCCCCGAACGCGAGCGGGCTCTCCCCGAACGCGAGCGGGCTCTCCCCGAACGGGGAGACATCGTTGTAAAAGCCGCAGTCTCAAAGCGTGTGAAAAAAAGTAGCGGCTTATATGCCGGAATTTACGGTAGGCTCCTTTTAACTACCAGAAATGGTTGCTTTTGTTTGTTGACACTTATGTAGTTGTTTTGACCAAGTGGACATTTCGTTACTGTCAGAAGTTCCTAATATCTCCCACTTAGAATTAGTTGGTTACTCGTAAATGTGCTCGAAATTATATCGTATGAATGTGGCATGACAGCATGCTCACAATGATAAATGCTAAAACACAAAAATGCATAAATGTCTGCATCAAATTTCACAGCAATCCATCCAATAGTAAGAGACTGTTCACTCATAACTACAAATGTAAACCTCACGGTGGTGCTAGAGGAGAAGAGGATCTTTGGGATCAGTGGGATTCATCCACTGAGCACCATGAATGTTTGTATCCATCCCATCCTAGTTGAGATATTGTCATCAAGTGTCAGACGATAATCACCTTTCCATTGATGATTGTGTCGATACTCATCAGCGTGTACTCCTCATTAGCACCATCGGTCTCCAAGCCGTTCTCAGCCGAGGCCGCGCCATCAAGGCCCGGGTTGCAGCCTGTTGGTGGACAATACAAAGGGATCAGTGACTCCTACGTGAGGCTTTGAGCATCGACCTGAAGTTGCACTTTTTCTTCAACGCACCTTTGAAGATGTCCTTTCGGAAGTAAAACATGCCCTCCTGGACAGAGTTTCTCTTCTGTGCGGCCTTCATGTTTTCATCAACCTAATGAAAGACGAGGGATTATTGGATCAGAGCACCGTGTACGAAGTATGTCATTAGGACCCAAATCTCCTACTTCATTTACTTCATTCCTCTTGACATTTTAGAAAAGAGTAGAACTGTGTGGCTGTTTTTACCTTTGACAAAGGGATCAGAAAGTCCAGTTTGTAGGACAAGATCACTCTGGTGAGCAGGACGACAAAGACCACATATGCAGCGTTTTCAAAGTCAGTTAGCTGCACCTGAAAAACAAAACTCAACTAAATATCTTTTTTTTTTTCTGTGTTTGAAAGGCCATCGAATATAAAAACAGATTACAGTGCAGTTAGTTTTTACCTCCATGGGGCGGAACTCAACTCTCCAGCCGATATCGGAGTTTGGAGGCGGAGGTTTGAACCTCATCGTCTGCCAGTTGGTCGACTGGAGGTTCTGCAGGAAGACACGTGTGATTAAATACTCCTTTACACTGAAGGCAACCCTGTACTGTGCTTTTACACGTGGCTGGCTTTCTTCTAAGACCTTGAAATACAGAAAACCTCACCTCAAAGTGATCAGACTCGTTTTCATCATCCAAGTGGATTTTCTCCTCAAAGACGGAGAGTGGATCTCGGATGAAGAGGTGTGCTATGTGTTGGGCCAGCAGCTTGTCAATTCCTACAAACAGGAAGCTGATTATTCATTCATTTACTGCACAAGCGTCTATCCGTGGATTCTGACTGTGAAGTTGAATATTTTTCATTAATTTCGTATATATATATATATATATATATATATATATATATATATATATATTTCTATTGAGGACAGTATTTGAAATACATCACTTTCTTCACATTACCTGCGTCGAGCAGCTGCTTGTAGATCTCCTCGTCTATCGTCAAGTCAATGTCATTGTACTTCTCACTGCAGCTGGACAGGTAGCTGTCAATTGAATCGTATCTTGACTTGAAGATCCTGTATTTGTTGTTTTTCAAAGGCTGCGAGGGAAACAGTGATTTCCATACATTACACGTCATACAAATACCGACCTAAAGCATAAACAATATCACTGTGATATCTACGTGTTGCATTTTGCCTTTTGCTTGAGAAAAGTTTTAGGAAGCAGCAAGTAACATTGGATTGAAACAGTAGCATTTCCTGAATTGGACAAAATAAACAACCTAATAAAACGTTGACCTATTACAGAGATGACTGACAGCGTTGCCTCGTGTATGCAAATCTCAAGTGTCAACAATGAAAGGTGCTAAAGAAAGAATATATCAGAGGTAAAACTAAACAAAAGCACATTCTCAAAAAAATGACTCGACTAAAGCATATTTTTCCACGCTAGGGGTCTGGATTCTCACCTTGAGGCCACGTTCTTCCACCGTCCTGTCGTCCACCGAGGCAGAAATAACTCCCCAGCGACAATCATTATCCGACACAAAGCCTCTGTAGAAGGGAGAGGCTGCACTCAACGCCATCTGTAGAGAGAGGAAACAAGGTTCAGTCGTGTTTATGTTGTTGTTTTCCAAACATTTGATTCGGTTATAGGATTATTAGTTATATAACAGTCCAGTTGAAGAAGAGGTCAGGTGAACGATCATAACACATCTACTTGTCGACTCACCACTATGGGGCAGAATGTTGCTAGTTGGTCATAAAGGTATCTTGCCTCATCAATGCTACAAGCTTGGAATGTCACCTGCAAAAGCATCATAAAAAAAAAAAAAAAAGAGGCTGAAGTACATTTATAAATCACTTATTGGGATTGTAAAGTATAAAGTAGTCCAGTTTACAACATCTCATTTACATCACTGTTTGAAAAGAACAGGATTGTTGAGAAGATTTTCATTCAGTACCTGCAGACAGCAGTTGCCCATCCCGAAGCCCATGGCGTCCATGTAGATGTGATCAGGCAGAGCCGCCCTCGCTGCTTCACCATCATCCTCAGGGAACTCCTCCACGAATGGAGATGGAGTGCACTTGTCTTTAAAGACTGAAACACGAGAAGGAATATTGTCACATTTTTGTAATTTTCTAACTGCAGTCTGAGAGGCAAATCAAAACCACCGACTGAAATCGCATTTAGTCAAAAATACAAATAAATTGTTAAAATGTATTGTTAAGAGTTTTTATTATTGAAAAAGAACAAATATCAGAAAGGCTTCATTATGTCTCAGCTAGCTATAGCATACATACTGAAGTCAGCATCTATAACAGGTATTAAGAATATTGATTGACCATATATTTAAAGGAATAACAAGTCACAACATAAAGTAAATGTCACATTTGAAGAAGATATTTATGATTAAAAACTAGTTTATAGTACTGTTCATATCGGTCATTTCCTTCAAACTTACTTGGCACATTAATCACAACTTTCTCTCCTCTTCTGTGACGTATGTTTCTGGTAAGGGTGCTGAAAAAGCAAATCCACATACACATGCAGTCACATAAGCGCACACGCCCACAAACGCACGCTTCATTATATATAAAAGCAATAAAGATCTACTGGCACCTACAGTCAAGATAAGCCAGAAAGAAAAGCATCTCTTTGTCAATGATCCTGTAAATTCACAGTAAGCTGATCTGTCAGGAAGCTACGACCACGATGCCTACCTGAATCTTGGGTGGCTGTTGATGGCTTCATCTGGGAAAAACAGTGACTTCGACACTCCCTTTTCAACAGGGGTTGGCCGGTGCTCTGGTTTGGTGAAACCTGGGCAGCCTAACCTAAACAAAGGGATCAGAACATACAGAGTTATTATAGGGCCGCAACTAACAACGATTATTCTGACAATTATTTTGTCTAACAAATGTCAAAAAATAGAAAGAAATGCTAATAATTTGCCAAAGTTTTAGGTGACGTATATTAAAGGTCTTGTTTTGTCCGACCAGAGGTTAAAAACCTAAAATATATTCGGTTTGCAATCAAGTACGACAGAAAAAAGAATTAAATCCTCACATTGGTGAATCTATAATCTGAATTTTTGCTAGAAAACAAAAACAATTCACTATCAAATGTGTTGCCAAATAATTTGTGTAGACTGATCAATTATCAATGTAGCTAGTTAGCTCTAAAATATTATAAAAATGTACATTTTTGTTGCTCATGCTGTCAAGCGCCTCAATCACAGTTTCAAAGTTAAAAACACCTCATGGTAAACCAACTAAAAGAATCCATCAAACTGATGAATGAAATATATTTCACACCATTGCAAAGACTGTATATCAAAACTCTTATCTCCACTAACAATGATCAATGAGGGTTAAAACCCCCGTAAAACAAAGTACCTTGGAAACGCGGTGATGGTGCAGAGGGTTTCATTGTGGTTCAGGATCGATGAGGCCTCTCGTCGTCTCTTCCCCATGTTGCCCTCCACAGTGTTGAACTCCGACATCGTCCCGCCGTACGGCTGCCCTGGCGTTCCTTCGATCATGTAGCTGCCGTACTCTGGTCTCCAAAGTGTTGGGTGGCTGCACAAACATGACAAGTGCTGTGACAACAGTCTACTTTTATAGGTCAGCGAGGAAGGCGGCCATCGAGAAAACGCCCCCCCCCGATCTCTGTATCGCGATGACCTTTCTGATTGAACGAGCTGACCGCTCTCCCTTTACCATATGTCAGCCGCAATCTTGGCACGGCAAACGAACGCGACGTATTTGTGCTCCGGAGCGTGCTCTCTGATGTGTGCGACAGAGGGGCAGTAATGAGGAATGCATGGGCTCTACTATTCCCACTGCCACTGGTATTTCCCCTGGGTGAAGTTGGCTCCACAGATTCAGACAGACGTCATGAGCAGCGAGCAAGCATAACACTCACAAGCTTCTACAAACACGTTCACACCGCCTGCAGAGACTCTTTTTTAACAAATGTTTACGACAGTTTGAACATGCAAACCGTATTACCAGGAGCAGCTCTGATGGAGATCACTGATGGATTTCCTTTGGCTAATTATCCTCACATTACCGCTTCATTTTGGGAGGATTTATCTGGAGATACTTTTGTAAACATTTTCAACTTATTATTTTTACCATGCACCGTGACAGTTTGACTTGTTTTACTTAAATCGACAAGCAATCCAGGCTAAAATGGGACATTATCAGAGCAACGTTATTAAAGTGTAAGTGCAGTGACACCTTGTATGTAATTCATGCCATGATGATTCAGGGACTTTATGTACAATATACAACTATGTTGGGGTATAAATCATAAAGAAGGGTATAACACACACTGAAACTCCTCTGGGACACAGTGGGCACTAACAAAATGAAATGGAAGAAGTTTGTAAGGAAAAGGTCTTTTATTTTGTAGAACCCAGAGGAAGACAAATAAAAGCCCTCCTAAAGCGTAAAACAGCAATTAATGATAGACTGTGAGAATGCGTAAAATAACCTCTCTGGTCTATTAAGACAAAAATGTACCCTTTTGGACTGAATATTGAATCCGACGAAGAACAATGCTCATCGCATAAATACTGACGTCTCCACAGTGAAGCCAGTAGCAGCGTCATGTTAGGGAGGGTGCAGTTACAGCTAGTAAAAACTATGCAAACAAACTTGAACGTGCAGTTCACTGATATTTCCCAACCAACCTTAAGGAGCCTGAGGGGGAAGTTACTGTCAAAGGTTGAGATCCAGGTGTGGAAAGCTGGAGGAGACACACTAATAACTCAGAGCTGTTGTTTTGTACAAGCGGGTCAGACTTGTTTGTGTGGTGTGCTTTGTGCATGTGAGCAAAAGCACGACAGATTTTATATGTACGACCTTGAAAGTCAAATTGACACATGGGCTTTCAGGCAAATTCAGTGCGAGTGAAACAATGTGATGAGACTACAGGGCATAATGCTTCGTGCCTCTGCTGGACTGCACACTGATACAAGTGATAAAAAACAAAACATTAGAGATCAGTTTTGACGATGGGTGGCAGAGCTATGCAAATACATTTGTGACAGCAAAACAAATACCTGTGTGAGTGTGTGTGGTGATGCATGAAGATTTTGCTTCTTCTTTTGTGCGCAAAGGTCTGAACATGAGGGCCGAGCGATATGACCAAAGTCTTCTATCCTAAAATAGGTCATTTCATATCTTGATAACAATTTATTTTACTCTCAATAAAATGTCTGAGTTTGACAATCTGTTTGTGAACATGTTTACTTACAGACAGAAAACTTTGACTTGAACTTTTAATATCTGTAGTAAACTCAGCTGAGTGTATTCTGTGTCCGGTTTACTTACTTGGGGTTTATCTTTTCACCCTGGTCCTGAAGAGTTTCCAAAACATCTTCACCGTTGAGGACGAGTCGGACTTTTTCATCCTTGTCATCCAATTCCACCAACATGTACTCAACCTGAAAGTAAATGATTAAGAAGAAATAGCACACATTATCAGTCAAACACTGCGTTACAGCCTCTGGTTTATTCATTCGACACACTCTTCTAACTTCTAAACCAGGGTTTCAATCCACACTGGACTACAACACAAAGCTGATTCCAGATCAGACTGCGACGCCATCGCATCAATTCCAATTCATGGGTTATGTTTCCTTGACTCTGCTACCGCCGTAATCCCCTGTCTGAAAGAGGGATTAATCTATAACAACAGCATTCCACATTGTTCCAGATCAAAACACGTTGTTCAAGCTGTAGTACACTGAAGTTGTGTGGACTGGTGGCGGGTAAAAACTAATGTGGAGTTATGAATGAAATACGAAAAAAGTCAAAGATGAGCCGACAAAGTGTTGGTTAACATGTGGTATAGCAGGCTTTAAATTACAGTCACTCAACAGGGAGTGTCTTCCTGAATTACCAGTAGTACAGCTTACATCATTAGCATTAGTATACAGTTACAAGTACACTGAATTATTCATAGTAAATAACCACTAGTACTGCAAATGCAACTAAAAACAACTATTACCTCGTCAATAAACTGTTGTAAAGTGGAGCATGTCCATGACAGCACCTCGTGAACATGCAAATCCTCTTAAAATATATTACATAATATTTATGGTTGCCGGTTCAGTTGATTTAAATGTTGTTTTCCTGCACGGAAAGTAAAAACAGTCCTTTTCTATCTCAATAAAAGGCCAATACTGCATCATACACAACCCTCGTGACAGACAGGTCAAAAGCATCAACAGGCAGCAGCAATGCAGCACGTCCCACATGTTGGATCACTCTCGTGTCTCACCTCATCGCCCCACTTCAACACATCCTTCTGACGTTCCTTCAGCTTGTTGTAGATGTTGAGGAACTGAATGATGCCGTGCTTTCTGATGTGGTCCGCGTACTTCTTAGTTTCGTCCCAGTTCAGCGGAGACCCCTGTGACAGTAGACCCATCGCACCGACAGGCTGTGTGAACGGACTGACTGGTGTCTTGTGTGAGTTAGCGTTAGCTAGCTAGCTAGTCTGTCCAAACTCGTGCAGAACTAGCATGAAGTCTCGGTCCGAACACACGGCAGAGCCTTGGGTCCTTAAGGAGCTGCCCGGAAGAGTGCAAAGGCGGAAGCGGGATCTCGTGGTGCTGTTGGGCGGCTTGCCCTGTCGGTAACCTTAGCGGGGCATCCAGGAGAAGAAGAAGCAGGCCCCTGCTCATCACCTGCTAATGTCTGGTTAGCTCGGTAAAGCACACCGGAGGAATGATGTGGCTGCTCTCCGGTAAAAACCCGACGTGTTTAAACGGTGCCTCCTATAGATTCGAATGAACGACCACGGACCGGGCCCGATACCGTGCAGCTCTGTGATGACAGCGCGATGAACCGGTTGTTAGGTTTGTTGTCACACCAGCTCCTCTCGTGTTGTATATATGTAACGTTACGCCCTCCTGGCTTCACACACGTGATGTCGTCCGGCGGAGCGGAGTGACGTCACGGTGACTCAGCGTTCTTTCGTCATTTGGCTCCGCCCACTGACCTGTCAATCGGAGCAGGTAGAGCGATGATGCGTTCACGTACCACCCTACTGTAGGCGATGATATGTTCACGTACTGCCCTACTGTAGTCGACAAAGAGCTCTTTAATCGATTAGTTGCTTTTTTTTATGCTGAATTACTTATTTCCAAGAAACGTCTGAGCCCATCTCTGGTGAACACAAGTGTGTGATTCTTTGTGGAGAAGCTCAGTTTTATAAATCAACTAATTAATTAGTCAACAAAATTCGTATGAGCGCAATCCAAGTCCCAGTTATTCAATTATATATGATATACGGCAAGGAACAGCACCAAATAATCACATTTAAGAGGCTGGAAGACTTTTATTTGTCTTATAAATTATTGTTTCTCAATTATCAGATTGATCAGATCAATCAATCAATTCAATCAATTCCTAATCAGTGTGTGAAAAGGATGATTTAATTGATTTAGGTCACACTGCATAAGATGTTCATAGTTCAGTTTGTTTAAACCTGCTTATTTATTTCTTTTCATTTTGTTTTCTTTCATCAAGTTGATTTTCCAGATTTCTCTGTCACTAGCTAGTGTCTGAAAGACAAATGTAAAAACGCTGCTCACAAGAACAACTACCACTACAGAGCAATGTACTCACTGGCTCACTTCTCTTATTATTTCCAAACCACAGTATTAAAACTAACGAGTCATGCTTACAACTACAGTTTGGAACGTACCAGTTTATCAGGAACGCCTGAATGCAACATCATGAAAGAACAAGAGCATAATGACACAGCACTCAACTTCTTTGAGGGTGTGTGTGCTTTACAAGGGTGGATAAAACAAGATAAAGTTCATTGAACTGACATATGGCCCAAATAAGGATTTGGTTTAACTCTCAACACACTTAATTTTTTTTTCTTCCCATTAGACTCATTAATGACATCCTGTTTGTTCGTAATGTTTCCAAAGTTGTACAGCCAGGACTAAAACACAAATACCGACATCTCTAATGTGAAATAACCAGAACTGTTTTGGTGTTTGAATAGGATCACATCACTCAGAAGCTGATCGAGAAGATAGTTTTTTTCTTTAACATTGTAATGACACCTCTGCCTTTATACCTTACATTTGTAATCATGTAATCACAATTATACTTATTTGGATAATGTTACATACCTGAAGCTGTTTTCTCGCTCTCACAGTGTAAAGTATGTTTAGGATAAATGAGCAGGAGCTCAAATATTTGCGGTTTTAAATTATTTAGTTTAACAACAGACTTGAGGAAGACGTAACAGCTGTATAAGATAACTCACTTGATGCCAGTGAACTTACTGTTTCAGTTTTTAAAACGTGGTACAAACACCTGCAATCTCCTTGTATTTATGTAAAAATGTGTATAAATACAGTATGTAAAAAAATACACACATTTATGAGTCTCTCGGTTGGACAGATTTCATGATAGGATTAAAGACAAAAAGTGCTAATTTAATGGGAAAATGGAAATGTAACCCTCTAAATGGCCTCATCACTCGTTTCTCCTGGTCCACGCATACTGCAATAATTAACAATTTCCAAAAAGAAACAGCTAAAAAGGGCAAATAGATATGAACTGAAATTGAAAAGAGTAATCATTATGGGGATCAAACCAAAGTGTGTTACTCAATTATTTCACTTTATGGTACAAAATTACCGTAAAGTAAAAAGAAAAAGAAAGAAGAAACTTGCATGAAAAGGATTTTAAATGAATGACCATGGCTCAGAGAAGCTTCAACTCTTCATCTCTTTAATTTAAAAACAAAGAAAAAAATGAAGACATGAGCAGTCAGGGAATCCATGAATTCCAGGAAGCTCAGGCTGACAACATCGTTCCCAATTTCTACTTTTCTTTTTCTTTTTTACAAAATATTTTATTGTTGTCACAACTAAACCCATTCAACCCTCATCACTTCCAACATTTTCCCAACAGAATCCATTTCTTTGCACTGATAGTGTTTTTGACAATCACACAACATACGACACAAGACCACTACATGAGACACATGTAGAGAAATTGCGACCTTACTACTCCTACTCCTGGTAGGTGATGTCAATACTTATTTCAGCTCCAGCTCATCATTCTGTTTGAGTATCTGAGAATCACAGGAGCTATAGTTGACATAAACAGGACTGTCACAAAATCCTTCAACGGCAATAGCTTTGTTGCAAACACTGGATAAAAAAGACAATCATGTTACAGATTAATCTTAACAACAACAGTTATTTTGCATCTTTATACCTTTCATTTGAGTTTTAAATAACATTATATTTGCTATAGAAAAAGGGCTAATGATATTATCCCAACTGAATTGGCCCCAAAGGTAAATTTCTGTCTAAAATTGATAACATTTTATTTTATTGCTACGTTCTGGTTAAACATTTTCTCTATCATAAATGACCTTTGTGATGCCCATTATACTAATTGTTAAACTATAAATACTGAAAATGCGTTTCAAGGCTTCAAATTGCTTTTAATAAATGGAGTGTTCCCAAATCCTTCCATTTTATTATCTTTTTGTCATCTGAAGAAAGTTGACCATTTAAACATCATCTTAGTCCCAAAAAAGGGACTGATGGTAGAGTTTAGAACAAAGATTTATTCAACAGAAATGCTGGAGATCTTTAGACACTTAAACTACATTATTACTATCTAAACTTTTACATACTGACTGGTGCAGAAGACACTGAACTGGCTCTGGACTCTCGTGTTTTCCGTGTGGGTATGGTGACAACACAGCATGAAATGCCAACTGTTGCTTCTGGCAATTCATCATCCTCAGTCCATTCGTTGAGGTCCGGGTTGAAAACCTGAATGCATTTCTTGTACTTCTTCTCTCCCTCGTTCCAGCCTCCGAGGAGATAGACCTTGTTGTTCAAAATGGAAATACCAGCCGTGCTCACTCCTGTGAGAAGAGGTGTGCAGTAGCTCCACTGCCCGCTGTGAGGGTTGTAAGACTCGACGGCGAGGACATCCACCCTCTCCCCACGACCTCCCAGCTGGCTGCCACCGATGACATACGCTCGGTCACCCACGGTGGCAGCGCAGTGCCAGCCTCGAGGTGTGCTCAGACTGCTCTTATCCTGCCAGGTGTCAGTGGACGGGTCATACGAGCACACGGCCTTGGAGTAGGCATTGTTGATGTAACCTCCGGATACAAGGATCTTGCCATCGATGAGGGAGCTGCCGTGACAGCAGCGGGGCACCTCCATGGGAGCTTTCATCTGCCACTGGTTGGAGGAGGGCACATAGCACTCCACAGAGGCCTGAACACCATCACCGTTTCGCCCTCCGATGGCAAACAGGAGGCCGTTGAAGATGTTGAGGCTGAAGTGTGTGCGCTTCTGGATCATGTTGCTCAAGTGAATCCAAGTGTTGAAGCGGGGGTCAAATCTGAAGAATGTGAAAGGGATTTGCAGTTATTTTGTTGCTTCACACCAACTAATGTGACAAACTAAATACCAAACATGACAATTAGTTCTTACCTGCAGAAGTTGCTGACAGCATGTTTAGCCTGGTTCCTTGCGTCATTCTGGTCCTCACCACCTGCCACATACAGGAAGCCATCCAAGACTGCCACACACTGATTGAAGCTCTTTGCTGGCATTTCTGTCAATTTATTCCACACATTATCTGCATCTCTGTAGAGGACGTCTTTGCTGAGAGATTTCTCTGTCAGGGCAGGGCGTCCACCAACTGTGAATATCACCTTGAGGCCACCGCGCACCTTTGTTCTGCGTGACTGGAGGATGTTCTGTTGGTATGGCAGCAGATGGTAATTCATGGCATCAACAAGGAGACGGTGGCACTCGGGGTCTTGCATCATTCTAGGCGCATTCTGGACATGATTCACCAGGTCTTGGGCAGAGATGGTGCCGAAGCGGATGAGAGTTAGGAGATCCGCCGCGTACTTCAACCTCTTCGCGTCAAAGTCCAACCACTTCATGGCGATCTGGAAGGCCGTGATCTCGGAGGGAAGGTGCAGAGAATCGTCTGAGAGGAAATCGCTGATCTGCTCATAGGTGAGCTTCAGGAACTGCTCCATCTCAGAGAACTCGATGAAGTTCTGCCGCATGAACTTCTGAGCTGCCGCCTTGGTTTCTTTGAGGTCATAGGCATCGGCGATGTTGGCCACATACATGCAGTTCTCCACGCTGAGCTCCTGCATTAGGAAATCACTGCACAACTTCACCAAGGTGCCAATCTGCAGCAGCATGGCCGCGGCGATAGTGCCACCGATGCTATACAGCGACAGGGTCAGCTTTCCAGAGTATGCATATGTGATCGCTGTGGCGAGGCCGACCGGCGAGAGGTCGTTCAGGTCGATCTTCTGGAGGGACGAATCCTTCTTCAAGATGCTTCGAATGTACTCGCTGCAGGAGGCCATGACAACCTTGTGGACATCAAATGACTTTGTCTTGGTGGCGACTGTTAGATCGCAGAGGAAGCTGTCCTGCCTCATGTTGCTCAAACCCTCCAGCAGGTTTGGGGCATACACAGAATCAGTGATTTCAGTTGAAATGCAGTTGAAGCCGTTTCCTCCTTCCAACAGAGTGTTTAGCCCGTTCATCTTGTTGATGGGGCTGTCCTCGACCATTATAGTCACTTCATTTATGTCTCCTTTACTCTTTTTGGTCGCCTTGTTCTTTTTGGGTGCCATGGCTGTAGCAGCAGAACACAGCCCAGACCTTCTGAAAATATACATAAAACATGTCAGCCTTTATCAGGAAAGTGCAGGATTCACAGAAATCATAAACAGATAAGTTGTGTCAAATGCAACTTGTGACAGACATGATTTATGCTGACAAAGATTTAGCCTAGAATTAATCTGGTCTGTGCATCAAAATATTAGGGAACTAGAGGGGAGTTATGGGGTATGCCCCAATGACAAGATTGAACTACGTTAAATAACCTATATTGTTGAGTTTCGAATGATTTCATGTGTGTGCTGTCTTGAGGTCCTGTTGTCCTTGTGCCATGTGTATCTACTGTTTTATTTCCCTCAAACTAAGCAATAATGTAAATTTCCTGTACATTCTTGTTACTTGTTGTATCCAAGGGGAAACGTTTTCTTCCATTTGGGAGTAAGTGGGATTTATTTAGACGCTACTAGACACAGACACCTTTGAAAACATATGTGCTACTACCGGGTGATGCTGGAGCAAGTGAGTGCGTCAACGTGCCCCTCTTTGCATCTGTCACAATTTATCAGCAGTATGTCCAGGAATAGCATCGCTGGACGGCTCACCCATGACGTTCCTTTTATAGACTTTGAGACATGAGCACCAGGGCTCATGTCCTCTCACTGTTTAAGTTCAATTTCGGGCAAACATTCATTTTTTATGTCTCTTTTCTTTATTTTATTTAATGGTTGTCGACTTGTCCTGGATAAGTCTGCAATGAGCACAATCTAGAAGACAAAAAAGTTTCACAAAAAGCCACTCCTCACATTATTCACACAAAACCTAGAAAACCTGAAGCTTATTGTCACCATGTGTACGAACTAATTTTAGGATGGGGTCAACAGCTTTAAGCAATGTATCCCCTTTTGAAGTAATTAAGAAAGAGCACATTTTCAAGTCTAAAATGACGGACAAACGCTGAAGCATTAACTGCACTGAATTGCCTTTGTTAAATTGGCAAAATGATCAAGCATGGGAAAGTTCCACTTACGTGAGAAATGAAGTTGAGGTTGGTGAAGAAGGAACTTATGCCTCCAGAACTGGACCAGGAGAGAGAGAGAACAGCAGTCACACGGCTGAGAGAGACATACAGTTAACTCCTCCTCTGCGTTAGTAAGTGCCAATCAAGTATTGTGCAATGCATGTGGCAGAGGAGAGGGACCATTCAACCCCCCCTCCATCCTAAAGTGTCCCACAATAGCCTCCAATCAGTTGATGTCAACATACTGTGCATGGGCTCGACCTCCTCAATGGGATATGAAGGTTTCATTCAGCCATCGTTTAGAAAAATGTTATTAGCTCTCAGTGGTGCCCAGAGCATTTCATTTATTAACTTTATTAAAAAGTGATCTATTTTAGTATTCTAGTAAAACAAATGAAAGTCAAATTTTAAGAATATTAATTTAATTATTGTTGGACGGGGTCTCATAGGCAATCTGAATGGAAATCTACAGAAGTTAATTGGAGGAAATAGAAATGGAAGCGTACAGAAGACATTTGAGCACCACTTCATTACCGGCACATTTAATATGTTTGCTATAAGGCAATGTCATGGGAACTGCAGCTCTCTGTGCAGAGGACATAAACAAGTCTAAGACACAGAAAAAAGGATACATTTCGGAGTTTGATGAGGCCTAAGAGTACCCACACCTGTCCCGCTCGTATTATATGATTGGTTTCTAAGCTGATGTGTTTGTTTGACTAAACCTGAGAGGTGTACAAGTTTTGAAATACACACATTTTCTTCTTTTTTTGTTTGAAGGATGAAAAATGTCTCTTTTATTAGACCTGTATTCCCAAAGACGGTTTAGGGTTTACAACCATCAATAACTTACTGCAAAATTATATTGTCTATGGCAACAATGTGATCATGATTATCAATGTGTTTTGTCACATACTGATATGCACACCCCTAATTGATTCATCACTTCTAAACCACACACTCCACTTCGTTTCTGTCATCGGTTCCGCCCATTATAATAGTGTCATCAATGGGCGCGCGCTGCCCGGTGTGTAGACGGTTGCACGTGAATCACCGTGATGGCCAGCAGCTCTGATGTGGTGAAGAAAGTCATGCGGTTCAAACTTCAGCTGACAGACACAGCAGAGTCTGCTACGGTAGAAGATACTCTAGTTTATTATTTTTCTTTGCGCACAACAAGAAGAGCAGGGAACGGGTCCTGCCTTCAGGGGAGAAATTGTTTGCAGTATGCTGTAGACTACTCTCCCGTTTCTGCTGTTGGCTATACGCTATTTAATTACACAGCCAATAATTGCTCCAGAAACATTAGCTTCTGTGTTCTCGGAAGCTTTTTTTTTATTATTACCCGTACCTTATGATTTTATAGGCTAAAAGAACAAATGAAACGTTGACAAATTCACAATGGCGTCTCTGTCAAAACCCGTGGGCTATAAGATATTCTCTCTACTTAATTGCGTTCGTCTTGTATCCTTGATTATGTGTGGAAACGGGCTGATTTGCGAGCTGTTTCCGTCCGTGACATGTGCGCTGCTGCCACACAGCATTTTAAAGCACTTCACTTTAGGGGTCAGGCTGTTTAAATGGGAGGCGCCTTTCTGCTAAAATTGGCAACTCTTCCAGTTGTCCATTTTATGGCTGCTGTCCATCATCAGAGCAGGTCGGGTCGCTCTGCAGGCGTGTTTGAGTTACAGATGGCATAGATCATTTAATTAGCCAATGTCTATATTAGATTTAAATGTAGATACATTAAAATCAAATACAAATGTTGAAGCACTACCTGAGAAGGATTCGGTGATATAGGGAGACGTTATACCAGCCGGCTGCTTCATCCATTTATAGATCACAGTAAAAGGAGTAGCATAAAAGGTTAAAGGGTGTGCGGGGTTCCCATACATAGCTTCTGCTCTGAATGCACAATCAGCAACTGTGGTGATCCAAAACCAGGACTACCTTATTTGGCCTGTCAGGTTTTCCTCACTTACTATACAATTTAGTTACTTTTTTTAGATAACATGCATGAAAACCATGCTCATGGAAAGCATGTAACATGAATGTGTTTATTACTCTTTCCAGGTTGTAAAGATTTTGCAGAAACTCAAGGGTCTCGATATCACATTCGACCTTCTTGCTGTGAGTATCTTTTGCAAAGAATGTCTTTAGTGTTGATATATTTGCTATATATTTATTTTGGTTACATTTTACTTTGATTGCGCTTACTTGTGTCTGCATATAAATTAGGAAACTGGAATTGGCAAAACCGTAAACTCCTTGCGCAGACATGTACAGGCTGGAGAATTGGCCAAGTCGCTAGTCAGGGGTTGGAAAAGATTGGTCCCTAAGGAATCCAGAAGGTGACTTATATTAACATTTTATTTTTATTTAACAGTATGCTGTAATTTCTTTGTATTTATTTTACATCTTAATCTTGAGTTTTTCTTAAATGCAGCCACACAGATGTTGGGGATGCGTCAGAGGGTTTGTCTGTTAAAGACAAACTGGATGACCAAAACTGTCCAAATAATGGAAGTCTTACAATGAAGGATTCAAACAATAATTGCTTAAAATCTCACATTAAGAGTCAGAATTCTTCAGAAGAAGCCCTCTTCAAAACAGGCAGCAGGAAAGCTGATTCAGAGAAACAGTGTAAAGAACAGAAAAGACACAAGGACCAGAATGAAAATCAAGAAAAATGTCGACAAGAAAACCAGCTTATCTCTCAGAATGACATCTTGAAAAAGAACATTGATATCCAAGAGGATCAAATGGACAATTCAGTTGTCTCAAAGAAGATGAAAAGGAATGAGAGAGATGGAAAATCAAGAGACACTGATACTTTGCTTGGAAACAAAAACTCAGAGGACACTCATGGACAATCCAGCGTTGATACTGGAAGATTTGGGTCAGAAAAAAAGTCAAATAAGAAACAAAAAGAATCATCCAGAGAAGGCAAAGAATCTTTTTCATTTGAATCCAGTCGCAAACACTCAGAAACATTAAAGCTGGCCAGTGTCAAAGATGACAGAGCTTCTGAAATATTGAGGACTTCAGAGGCCCAAAATAAAGAGAGGAAAAAAACGAGTAAAGAGAAGCACGGAACTCTAAAATACAAACAAGAGTCTGAAAAAAAGGGAAATTCAAAAAAGAAAAAGGCCAAAATAAAGCACAAAGACAAGCAGAGTGAGTCCGAGGAGCCCTCCGTGTCTTTTGAATCATACTTGAACTACGACGTGAATGTTTTCAAGAGAAAAGAAAGATCTGGAGTGAAGAAACCGCCCAAAACACCCAAGACTGTAGTAAAAGAGGAAGCAACTAAAGGTCCTGGCATGAAACCTTTCAGGTCATCCGTGATGTCTATAAATGTTACCTCTCCAACACAGGTATGTTTGACAATAGTCTTATAAGTTTGGCTTTTAGAGTGCAGACCTTAGTTGATCAAATTTCAATTCATATTTCAGCAGTTTAAGGAGTCTGTAATGGAACTGCTTACCATTCCTTTACCCGCTGGTCTGCCTGAATGTGAAAAACCATTTGGTGTCGAGTACTTTGAGAGGAAAGGTTCTGTATTTACAACAACGACGTTCAGTTGTATTTTCAGATTGCTTATTTCATTCTTGACATTCTGCCTTTTGTCTTACAGTTGAGAGGGAGTCTGATTTCTGTGACTTCTCAGAGGAGTCCGCGATCTTCACTGGTCAACGACTGAACAAAAAGATGCAAGTGTACTCTGGTGCCAAGACCGCCTTCCTCCCAACCATGATGAGCTTGCACCAGCAGTGTATCCGCACACTCCAGAATAACATTAACTGTGAGTAAAGCCCAGAGAAGCTTTTTTTGCTGATCAGTCTGTCAGTTTGTTGGATTCATATTTAGGTGCAGGGATCTCTCCTCAGTGCTTTATGAAACTGGCGGAGTCCCGTTTGAAATCCTCGAGCCGGTGTTGGAGAGGTGCACACCAGAGCAGCTGCTACGCGTTGAAGAATTCAACCCAGTAAGAATTTAGCACAGAGACACGCTCTTAGTGGCCACTTAATTATGTACACTTGTCTGGCACTGCATCGAACCTGTTGTTTATACGTTCGCCTACAACTATATTTTCATTGAGAGGAAAAGCCATAAGGTCAATAAATTTAAAGGGTAAAGTCCTTTGGACGTATGAATGTAATCGCTAATCTTCCTATTGGAAAGTCTTCGGTACAATAATGTTGAGTTAAACAGTAACTTTACCTCTGACTTCATTGTTATACTTTATATGCAGAGATCAGATTGTCAGATTTAATGGAGCTCTGAAGTTTAATGATGTCAATGAGCAGCTTTACATACAGTGGCCACTGAGTGTGTATCAGTTTATCCTGTAATAACCTTTGTAGTAAAACTAAACTTTTACACCTTGGGTAGACATTAGAAACATCATGTTAGGTTTGTAGAGAACTTAGTTTGAGTGTACAGGTGTGTCTTTGTTGCTAGCCCTGTATTTGTTTGTTTCCACAGATCTACATTGGAGAGACAGACCACTTATGGGGGAAACATTGCCAGAGGGACTTCAAACACTCCAAACTTCAGGAGTATGAATCATGGAAAGAGATGTACATCAGGCTGTCTGAGGAGAGGGAAAGGAAACTCAAAAGACTCACAAAAAGCATCGTCTCGGCCCACTCTACGAAACCCAAAGGTGTGTGCTGTAAACTGGAACTGTAAGAGGCTAATCTTGAGTAGAACAGTCTTTCTGTGTCGATCACTGTCAAAAAACTCCAATTACAACAGATGAAAAAGTGAATATTTGATATACACTGTATACAGTTTAATCTTAATGTTCGGTACACTGTGACAACTTTTTTTTTTTTCTTTAGGTCGGCAGGTGAAAATGGCATTTATTCACACTGTTGCTAAGCCACCGAGAGACGTGCGAATTCAGCAGGAAATTCATGGAACAGCTGTTCAGCAGCCTCAGCTCAGGTGCAGGTTGGTTTCAGCATCCTAAATATAGAGAAGTATCTACAGGGGTTTTGCGATTAGCTCTTTTTTCTTTAAAAAAAAACAACACAATTTGTGCTTGCATATTCATTTCAGCTCTGTGGTTTACCGGATTATGAAGTTCACAAACAAACCAAAGATTAAAAGAGCTGTAGTGGGGCGTTGTTGCACATTTAGCCCTCGGCTACAAAACGATCACTCAACAAGAGCAGCTTAGCAGGGTCATAACCTGCCGGAGACTCATGCGATAACAGTGGGTGGAATACTTTTTGTGTGAGCTTAGCCAAACAGGAATTGGAGCAATGTGCTGGATAAACTGTTTTTATTCTGGTTATACTGCCTTGGTTGCTTTTGTTGTCAGCTGTTGCAACATGGATGTTATGCTCACTAACTGTACTGTAGATGGAGACTCATCTACTTTATTTTATGTGCATGGCTTTTTTTTCTGTTGATTGAGGTATGCGCTGTGCTATTATCTCCTTAATTATCAGTGTCAAGGTTCAAGACAACAGACCGAGGCCGAGTAATGAGCCCAGCAGGTCCAGCAGCGCCAGTTCAGGGGCAGCCAATACACAAGACCCTCGCAAAAAAACAAGTGAGCTAGAGTATAAACGCAATGTTTTACATTTTTTTTAATTATGTTTAAACATGTTTTTAATTATGTTTAAAAATGTTTTAAATTTTTTTACAAACCATTCACGCTGGCCTGTTCAGTTTTTGTTTTGAGTAAGAATGAAAGCTATACATATAGAAGTAATCTATATGTAATCCTGATTGATTTTATTTTACCTCATCACCTATTTTTTTTCTCCTGTTCTTCACACAGGAGTTGCTCCAATGATGGCAAAGTCCTTAAAGGCATTTAAGAAACAGCTGGGACGCAGATAAATGTGCTTATGTGATATTTACAGTGTGGATGTGGGGAAAGTGCACTCTATCATTCATTAACTTTGGACAATAGAAGGCCTGTGCTCACATAGATTACTCAATGTTGTTTGTCTAAATATGCAGGAATTTGCATTTTTTTTTCTTTTTTCTCTATAACTGTAAATTGTCTTCACTATTAAAGGGACGATGGAAAAGACCAGATTCCAGTGATTTGATATTTTGTCTTTTAGCTTGTTTGAGCTAAAGGTCAGTCGGTAGTTTTTTTTTAATGGGATGTGGCTCCCTCTAGAGGATGAATAGATATGTGTATATATACATTTTTATTTTTTACAAATTTCTCCTACAAACAAACTATTTTTGATAACATTCACCTAAACTATTCCAACACTAAATTTAACAAAATACAAGTAAACCAATGAGAAAACTCTGTACTACAACTGATAACATATTTAATACATGAGGTTCATTGTATTCCTTTCAAATAGTTTATGTAAACATTGTTCTCATCCACCTGGTTTTGAGGCAAACTATTCCGAGAAGATGTCAACGAACTGTTGACATCTTCTTCCACATTATGAAAATAAATCAGCTTTGTCTACTCACTGTAATCCCTATGAAGTTGTGTTGTGTTGTCTTTAATGGGGCAAGGCATCTGCTGTGTGCCTCTTTTCAAGGACCCTTTCTGTCTATTTTTGTTGTTTTGGACAACGGTTTGAGATATTAAAGAGTGGCTCTGAAACTGCTGTAGCCTTCAGCACCACCTGTGGCAGCCTGCTGAGACTGCATCATTTATCCATCCTCGTGTTTAATTAATTGGTTTGAGGCAAGCTGCTATTTCCAGGGGGCTTGTGAATGTGTCTTATTGCTAATACGTTTAAAATTATGACTTTTTGGAGGCTTATTTCATGTGATTTAACTGAAGGTAAGAAACGTACCTGACAGTTGTGACTGAGCAAGTCTCTTTCTCATGAATCAGTTCAGACAGTGCAACAATACATCCTTAGTAACCTCAGATAACATATTGGCAATTTAAAAAAAAAATACCATTTTATTTATTGCTAATGCGAGCTATTGGCTTGCGCCCAAGCTGAAGCCCTACTAACCATGGAGGGGGTTGCTAAATGACCTGATGGTTAATTATGCTGTCCTGCCACAAGGGGACCTCAGACCAGTGGGCTGGAGCTGACCTTCACCTCTGACCTGGAAGAGAGCAAAGTGTGGAATAAAATGCACGAGGATGGAGATTCTTGTTCCATTTAGAAATTAAAATGAAGGCAACATCCATCATGTTCTGTGTATAGAAGGCCGAGTTATGACTCGTGCAGGATGCGAGTAAATAAAGAAACTTTCAAGCATTTACTTACTGAACAAGTATAGGACACATTACTGCATTTGCACACAAAGTAAAGCTGATGAGGACATGGTTGTAATACTAAGGGGAGCCCCAGGTTCACTGTAGCAGTTGGTTTGTGATATACTTTGATTGTGACTTTGTTCTGGATTATACAGCATTACTTGTGTGCTATATATAAGAATGAACAAGAATGGCAAGGGAATAATGTGTCCCTCCCTGTGTCAAAATATTTACTGTCATTATTTCAGCTGATATTGTGCTTCCATATCGTGCATATTCCTAATTGGAGTTTAATCACATTATCGCACAGCAAACCTTGGCCCATGTAATATTCCATCCTCAAAATACCGTGCAAAATGCAAAGGGAGGGGAAGGAGTGGCACGTTAAAATGAAACCCAGCAGCAAATTTTTTCCTTGTGGTCCCCAAGCAGGTTTATCCGGCTATGCATTTCAGGTTGTTAGAAAAACAAAACAAAACTAGTTTCAATCCAGCTCACTTTTAACAGACAATTCAAACAAAAGTAGTATTCCCATGAAATGTAGGCTATACCTAAAGTATGAAAAGTACCTATGATACAGCCGAATGGCCCTAGTCATTGTTATATGTTTGATTATTAATACTGATGCATTACTGGGAAGCAGCATTTTGATGTTGCAGGTAGTTTAAGTCTAGCTACAGTAATAACAACTTTATACTGTTAGGTGGTTAAATATCTAACAAGCATATTTTATAATTGATCATATATTTTATGTAAATTATTTAATTGTCATAGCAGTCAAATAAAACATTACCTGTGAAATGAAATTAAATGAGCTGGAATAAGAAAGCACAAAATGGAAAACATACCTTCAAAATGTTCTGAATTACAGTAGCCTATTTTAATTAAATAAACTCTTACATTCAGTCACTGGGTATTGTTGCTTATAGCTACTTAAAGGCAGACAATTTAACTTTTGCTTATAAATGGCCACTATGGCAAAAGTGCCATCAAGGGTTAATGGTTTAACAATAGCTTGTTTAACAGTAGTCATAAAGTAGATGAGCAGTACTATGTCTACATTTTAATAACATTGGCCACAATATGATAGGTCGTTTTAAACATGCCGCTGGATCATATTTTAAATACAGTTTTAAAGTAAACTGTACTACAGCCTTATTCTAAATATGATGAAATAAACACTTGTTTATTATATTTATAGTGTTTATACTTATAATTAAAACAACCCCCCCGGGCTGTAGTAGGTCCTCTACGCCCCATCATGGCGGCCCTGTGCGGGACGGGACTACTACCGAGAGGAGGGACCGGAGAGAGGAGGGACCGGAGGACCGGAGGGAGGAGCAGCCCGGATGATGACGTAGGATTGGAATGAGGGAGTGAATGTTCCGGGTCAGAAACTGGACGGGAGAGGAAATTAACTCCGGGACGAGACGGAAAAACGAGAACGCTACCCTCTTCCACACGGAGATGTAGCCCGTCTTTTAAACGTTGAAGAGAGGGGGGTTTAAAAAGCGACGCGAGGTCGACGCGAGACGAGGAACCGAGCGGCGACACATATGCAGGTGCCTGCTACAAAGTAACCAAAGTGAGACATCGACGGAGAATAATTCCCATGTTCGTCGCGACCTAACGAACGGTAGCTCGGTGTTGGAGTTTCGGTGTTCGCTCGTCTGTGAGTTTCGCCACACTTGTGTTTGACGTGTGTTTATATCGAGTCCAGGACTGTCCCGACACAGCAATCTGTTGCATCTCTAGTCCTGCCTGTTTGTTTATCGCACGGGTACGAGGTTTCTCCCCACCTCCCCAGTGATGTTTAACTGTATACCCCTGTGGCGGTGCAACCGTCATGTGGAGGTGATCGATAAACGCCACTGCTCCCTGCTGTATGTGCCCGATGAGATTTATCGCTACGGACGAAGTTTGGAGGAGCTGTTGCTGGATGCCAACCAACTCCGAGACTTGCCCAAGGTAAGCAAGAAAAAACAACAACCCTGCTTCCGCTCACTGATTTTAATGGCAGGTTCAGATGCTGGTAAAACGTATCTTATTTGTTATTTTGGTAACATGAAATGCGGTCCTCCAGTTTAAGTGGTTCCGACGCAGAGCTGCTCAGGCGTCCCGTGAGAGGACCTGGGGACAATAATTACGCAAGATCAGCAAGGCATGTACCTTGTGTAGGTGGAAATTCCCCCTGAACTACACACCTCCCACCGCAGGTTAACTAAACTTGCACATGCCACAGTCTGGGTTTTTTATTTGACACACAGGTGTCTAAAGCGTTCACAGCCTACCGCAAAACCCGGACATTGTGTCTGATATGTCCCAAAAGTGTTTGGGCAGGTGAGCCCCGAGGTCAGAAATGAACAATCTGCGATGCTTTCTGTCACGGCTGCGTGCAGGGAACGTTCAGGAAGTTTAACAATATTGATGCAATCTTAAACCAGTAACTTTATGACTCGGTGATACATATTTAAGTGTTATGAGTAATGGAACTCTAGAGCATTATTTGTTCCACGAAGAGGTGAGTGATATGAATGAAGATAAATATTATTAGTTGTGTGGATATGATTTCCTTTTCTTTTTTCCTCGAAATGTATTTATTGGATTTTCAACATAATCACAGTAATTGCACTTTGTTATTTAGTAGGGTTACATACATATGTTTTGATACAATCATTTACAGGTCAACTCAGAAAGAACAGACTTTGTTAATCTTAGATGACAACTATAGCCTGCACATACAGGCCCCGTCCTCACCAGAATGTGTCATGTCCTCACCTTTTATAGGTAAAATGAAACACAAAATATCCAGAGATGTAAATTAACATCACATGGATATGATTTCCATGTTGCTAGACACATTCACTATCCCATATAAGACAATTGTTTAACTCAACTATAATGTAAAGGTCGAAGCTTCATTATTGATCTTGGAATTCATTTTTACAACAACAAGAAAGCAAGCGGCATCCGCTGATGAAGGCCATGACGTCGAGATGTAGCCGAATTATTAGAGTCCAGACCAACCGTCCCAAACTAAAAAAATAAGCAATTCATTTGAACCAAAATAGCAAAATCCTCACATTTGAGAATCCGGCCTTCTTACATGTCACCCTAGCGCTCAGGATTAAGTGGGATTCTATTAGTTAATGGATTTGCAGGTTATTTCCCGTGGGTACGAACGTTACATGTAATATTTCTCTTTGTCAGGGCTTGAGACTGAAGATCCCAGAGGCTGACCTGTGGTGTCTTTCTCACATATATAGCTTTGGAGCTGCAGAATGAAAGGACGACTTTTGTGGTTTTGTAACATTTTCCCTTTAACTTTTGCGGCCCAACCGGTTTTATTGTAGAAGCTCGCTCTCAGTTCTGCTCTGGAGATATTTTTAAGCCTGAGAAAATGGTGTTCTCAATGTAACCTTCAAAAGCAGAGAGTCCATTTGGTAATATATTGGGACTACAGCTGCTTGAGACAAGTGGACAGATTAGGGAATAAGGCATGAGACCTCATATAACTGGAGTCATGGTGGGTCGATGTAAAGCTTGGATTAAAGGACTATTTTGTGCCTCTGACATGTCTTTCTTTGATTCACAACTGTCTGTAGTTTAAAGAACAAACACCTGTCAACCGTATTCCATACATAAAACTGCTGGTTAGCTCACCAACTTTCCTAATAGTTTAAGTAGCATTGATAATTAGTTTTTCACCTAAATAGAAAATACAGTGATTTTATGTTGAAGCACCTTGAAATTTCGCTTTATTTTAAAGTGTGAAATGTGAAAACAAAATGAGTTATAGGACCCGCAGAGGAAAGAAAAGAGGGCTGAAAGAATATTTTTTGGGCTTGGCATGTTCATAGAAATGTGATGGAACAGAGATAATGTGAGCAACCTCCCGTGGCCGTGTCACACTGCTTACTTTGTCCAGTGGAGAAAAGCACAGGAATAGGTGTTCTGACCGGAAACAAAGACGGCATTATGTGTTTTGTTGTTGCCTCACTCATGCATTTGTATGTGCTAGTGTTTACTAATGAAGTGATAATGAATCATTGACCTGAATTGTAAAGTACAGACCAATAAAAACCATAAACCAACACACATGACAGACAGTGCACCTGACAGACTAGGGTCTGTTTTAAGTAAACCCTCTTATCGCCCCGGTGCCCTTATGGATATGATTAGCAGGTGCACGTTCATCGTGACAACACACACGACTGCGTGACAGTAAAGGCATCTCTATGCTCAGTTCAGACATATTCTAAGTATGTTTAGAGGGCAGAGGGGTGGCGACAAGAGAAACTGTTTATTGTGCTCTTTGGCATGTAACTAATGTCATCAATGCTTGCTGAGTGAACCCAAGAAACGTCCAACTGGATAAACCTTTTGTATCAGTCCAGCTCAGTGCTCGCTGTGTGGCCTCATCACACTGCCTCCGAGGTGGCTGAATGAATAAACACTGACCTCCTATTATTGTAGTGACCATGATGTAACTAAGACACAGTCAAATATTTCAAGTCAGTCGTTGCAACCAGCAGGCAGATAAAGACACGCACGAGGCAGTGTTATCGGTGAGATGAAACTGCAAAGGTGTGTTTTTACGGTAACAAGATGAGGCAAGTTGAACTTGAGCTAGTTTCAGTAGTTTTACAAAGAAAAATCTGCTGACCAAGTCATGGAGACACGAAGCACAGTTATGTTTTAATGGATAGGCCCTGTTTCTTTTGTCTCTTTGATTGTTTTATGTATTATTTGTGCTGAGGCAGTTGACCAAATTAACAAACAGTAACTTGTGTCTCCTTGTTTATTCAAAGTTTCCCTTCAGCAACTGTCCCTCAAGATATATACACCATCCTTCTAGTTTGTAAGCTGTAGTCGTTAGTTCACTGAACTAATAAAACTAACTGGAGAAGAAGTATTTCTGCTGTTCCTGGGTCCAGTGACGCTGTAAGACAGACGTGTCAAAGAGCTTTGAATAACTGCTTTTTCATCTTTCTTATACAACCAGATATAACTCTCAGAAAACTCTCAAATTGCGTTCATTCTGTATTTAAAACAATTAGTCAGTTAATCGGTTTGTCAATCGACAGACAATTATTTGGCAACAATTTTGCTAATCAATTCTTTAAGCCTTTTTTAAAAGCAAAAATGCAACAACAAAAAAAAATCAATTTGTTCTAGATACTCAAATGTGAATGTTTGCTGGTTTCTTAATATTCTATGAAAGCGTACTAAATATTTTAGTAGTTTTATGGGGACCTTTTCTGGCCTTTCAATAATGACACGCAAAGTGATAGCACAGCGATGGAGAGAAGAAGCCACTCTTGAGACCGGAAGCTGCAGGTTTTATGACATGAATGACGTGGTGAATAAAGTGGTGGTGTGAATCCCACAGCAGGAAGACGGTTGTTGAACTGACTCACGTACTCTTATGTGATCTCCAAATATCATCAGGTTCATGAATGTAGTGCAGTTGTTGAGTTTGTGACATGTGGGTCAGACAGTTTTAACTCTGGCTGATGCTGTGCGATATATAATACAGTATACATATGACCATGTAACCTACATGCAACCTTAGAAGAATTCAACACTCATGCCTTTTACGGCAGTCTTTAATGGCTGCAGGGCTGTGGCCTTGCAAAAACACTTTTAATGCAGATTTTCTAAGTTATTGGTAAGATTATGTAAGGATTTTGTTACTAAACTACAAAACGGATCTTTTTGTCGTGTGAATATGTTGAGGGCTATGGTTGATATCTTGCACAATAACTTCCCACCTTCAGGCTCGTGCTTGTTCTCTATCGAACAGTGTTGACGGTGAAGCTGAAGATTCAAACATTGACTCTGGAGTTAAGTGAATGGTTAATGTGTTCCTGACTAAAGCCTGTTTTGGTTTTTGGGTGTCACACATGGGTGGTTGTTTGGGGCGTGGCGCTGAATGACACCAACAGGAAGAACAGGTTGGCTGTCGCTGTAATGCACGACTCGCAAAGCAAATTTGCTACTAGACTGATAATAGAGAATCAATTATGTATTGCTCTTTGTTACTCCTCTGATTGTCTTAATTGTTATCCAGAGGATTAGTTTCGGACAAAAGCTAAACAAAGGCAGAAGGGATTCAGAGTAGGCCTACCCGTGTACGCCTCTGCTATGATTTCTGTGTCATAAAGGTGTGGGATAGAGTTCAAGTAGGAAGTCTTGAGATCGGTAAACACGCCAAACTGAATTTGCATTATTGTCCTGATATGCCACAGTTCAGGTTAGTTCTCTGGAAATAAATAGGTCTGTACAAGCCAAAACTCCCTTGATAACATCAGGAGACAAATCTTTGAGCTGTGCACTCGAGAATGGGAGAGCGACTGCACCCACAATATGATTTCCTAAGTAAGTGAAATGTGAAAGTGAAATTTAAAGTGGTTACTTGATGCAACGGTGGATTAGAGACTGTTTGAACTGTCTTAAGACCTTGGAATCAAGCACATTTTGTAATAGGGTGGAGTTTGACTTTTGGACTCTTGGGCCTTATTTATTGTGCACACATTATTAAAATGTGATCTGGATATGATCTACGAATAATGAGTAGCCTGATCATGAGTTCTTATTTTCAGAAATGCAAACACATTTGACAGATTGCATTTACACCAAGCTGACATTAGCCATGATCAGATGTGCTCCTCTTCCTTACCCACATTAAACATCCAGAAACCGAGCACAGTGTCTTCTGTAGTTTGAGGGAAGTAGAATAAAATATTATCGGAAGTGGCACAATCATTAAGAATGAATCAGAAGTCATTAAGGCTGGTAGAAGAAGTGAGGCTAATTTTACAATATTGAGCTGTGTGGGTTGTCTCCACACCAGCCACACTGACATTACTTTATAATAGCTTCGATAAAATGTTCAATTCAATTTCATAGACTTGTTGAGATCCAGCAACCTCCAGACAAAAACATGTTACATTTACCTGAGCGTACAACAATCAAGGACAGCAAGCTGATATGAAGGGGAACCAAAGGGGACCACTGGTCCAGTTTCCTCCCAAGACATTTTTCCTAAAACCTAAAAAGTGTTCCCCTGGCAGCTTGAAAGGCCAACTAGACATTTTGAGTGTCAAACAGGTGGCTGGAAAAAGCTGTTGCAGCTTGAATTCATGTTGGTTGCAATGGATTCCAATGGTGACAGCATACAAGAGTATAGCAAAGTTATAGAAAAGGAGAAACCTGAAACTTAATCATCGTGTCTGCTTGGAATGCACATCCATTGTGTTGTATTTCTGAATTTCTTGTGCAACAAGTGCAACAGGCTTGTGCATAAGAAGAAGAAGAACAAAGTTGTTTGTCTAGCCACATTTTCGGCGAACATATTTGTTTGCAACATACAGATCAAAAGAGTAGAGCTTGTTTAGCAATCAATTTAAATGATTGAATAAAAGAGATTATTATTATTATTATTATTATTATTTAGTAACTGCATTAATGGATGAGCCGTCATGGCCAGCTGCCTAGGAACTTGCAATAGTAGGAAAAATACAAAGGCCAGAGGGAAAATTCACGAGTCTGCTTTTTCTGTTCATGCCAAAACATTCAGTGAACCTGAAGCAGTATTGTTAGCTCCCTGCTTCACCAACACACAGGCAAGTTTCTGCCCGCTCTTGTTCTGTGGCGTCAAGTATGTGTTTATTGTATAATTGCTTTAAAATAAGTGGGCCAACCGGATCTTTCTTTCCCATAAGTTGACAACAAAGATGGATCTTTTTACTTACTAGTAGCAACCTGTAACCTTGACCTCTTCAAACTATTTTACGAGTTGTATATGACTACCTGAGGCCCGGCATTCAGCCTGACGGTGTCAGAAAAGCACAGTAGAGAAGAAAGCGACTTTTAACTGGGAGACAAAAAGAACAAATCTGTTGAAGCCTGCTGAATAAAAATAAAAATATCTCACAACAAGGACACTTTAACTGTTAATTGTAATTCCTCAAAAATAGCAGTGAAAATCTGTGAAACAGGAGGCGTTTAGTCATTAGGCCATTGGACAAGTTTACTATTATTAAAGTTCATACAAACCGAGCAAATATTTGAAAGAAGAGTGGAAATAAAAGACGGCATGTTAAGGCAGCAGAATGGCCTCCATCATTGTACTCATGTTCTCGTGCTAAACCTTTTCGACTCGAGGATTGCCTTGAACCTGGGTCTTTTTCTTGCTTTATGTACCATTCAAATCCTCTGCTCCTCTACAGTCATTGTGTCAGTGTATAGTCAGTTAGCCTAGCCAAATACATTTCAAGTTAAGTTGATGCATCACAACCAATGAGCAGACATTTGGACTAGAAAAGCACAGGTTTTTACTAATAACCTTAACATAGACTCTGTTCTATTCAAGTGTCCCGGTAAGCCATGACGGTGTGACAGTTAGCCAGCATGCACAATACCAGGACCCTGAAACGGAAGCAGCTAAAAGGCATTCAGCCATCTTTTTTTAAATTTGTATTTACAACTGTGCTTTTCCTACTACGACATGTCAGAATATCATCATCATGTCTGAAAATACTAACAATGTGTGCTTCTGCCATTCAAAATCAGACTGATTTACTGTAGCATCCTTAACACAGGTAACGATCACCCCAACAAATATGATCATTGTGTTTCTGTTGATTTCAATTATTTTGTATGAACTAGTAACATTCAAAGGAGTGATCCTATAAATAACTGTGACTCGCTGTTCACAGTTTTCTGAGATGATGTTGGTACAACAGGTGAGCGATATTTGCCAGGCATTGTTGGGTAACAAAAGTCTCACTCTTTAATCAGTCCAGGATGCACCAGTGTTGTCGAAGAGCATTGTTGAAATGTAAAACCCGTTTAAGCTTTTTACTGAATATGTGTTTTGTTTCAATTTTCAGCCATTTTTCCAGCTGGTGAAACTAAGAAAACTTGGCCTGAGTGACAACGAGATCCAGAGACTTCCACCAGAAATAGCCAACTTCATGCAGCTGGTAGAACTGGATGTCTCTAGAAATGGTAAATGAAAACACTGATATACCAATGCAGCACAAACTATAGTAGAATATTATTGCACATACCACTTTGTTACATAGTACATTTCTGAACTGTGTTTCTGGGTATTTTCTTCACATCTGCGAGAATATTACAAAATGAGCAAGACGTCACTAAGTTCAGCGAATGAATCGCATTGACAGATTTTCTCCTCCTTGGTGAAGCTGATCCAACAAACGTGCATAAAGATAAAGTTTGGTTTTCATTAAGGCTCAATCTCCCAAGTCGTTTGTGTAGACCCCGGATATTCTGTTAGATACAACAGAGCCGGCAGTTCACAGTTCACAGGCTGGAGAGCAACAAAAACACAACAGAAGTTTAAAGAAAGTACAAACTGACATTTAACACACACAGTGTTGTTTGTATTGAGTCCTAGTTAAGTGGAAGTGTGTGTAGAGTGAGACATGGTCGGTTTTATTTTACATTGGATTTACTACTAAATACAATTTTTTGCAATAATAGCTTCACTATTGTTATTGTGTTCTTTGTTGTTCATCACTTGCATTCAAACCAACTGTTTTTAATATATTATCTTGTGTTATTCAACTATTTCCGATTGTATCTTATGATTATTTTTTGATTAAGAAGTATTATAACCAGTCTTTTTTTCTTTTATTCAGATATTATGGAAATTCCAGAGAGTATTTCATACTGCAAAGCTCTCCAAGTGGCAGATTTCAGTGGAAATCCATTAACAAGGTAAACCTCCAGATGATGTTGTTTTACATTTTCAAGAAGGAAAACAAATTACCCATCAGTCATATCTAATACTTGAATAGTGGTCTCTTCTGAAATATTCAGCTGTCAAAGGTCGTAACATTGCTAAACCCATACGTTTCACATTTCATATTGATTTTGATGCTTAGTGATCTTTCTCTCAATTATCAGGCACATTTATCCAGATAAAATAATGTTTTAATTAAAAAAAGCAAAGAGTACATCTATAAAAAGTAATTAAAAAATACTTTCTTGTGCAGAGGAATTTCTGTTTCCATTGTCTGTACTATGTTTGTGTGTGTGTGTTTAGAGATCCCCTGCTGTTATGAACATTCACACACTCTCCTTGACAGATTGCAGATTTTGCATAATATGCTTTTCATTGTGTGTGGGAGACTAAATCTAATTTGCACCTCAGCAGGGGCAAAACCACATTGTTGTGCAGTATATAGTTTAGGAGGCAGCAATGAATAGTATTACAGAGTCATTGGTGTTCAATACTTTTAAAGTGCACACGCACGCACGCACACACACACTCTTTTTCCACAGTAGTAGCCTAATTTTCCACTCATCAGTCCTATTTAAACTGTTTGATAGTGAAGGTCTAGTTCCCACTAAGGGTTAGCAGAGATGGGATGTCACATTGTTGAAAGAAATATAAAAGACCCAATCTGAATTATTGAAATTACTAAAGTATATTCGCATACGACATTCAAATGGAAAAAAAAAGAAGCATTTTGTGTGTTTCTCAACTCATCATAATTAAAAACAGCATCAGATGATATGAATAACTGAATTTAGTTGTCTGTATTAAAGGAGCTGTCATTTCGGGACTGATGACAGGTTCCAGTTGTGCAGAAGTTGTTCAGAGCTTGCTTAAGAAATATACAATACCTGAATGATTTCAATGCTTTAATTACTGTAGTTCAAGAGGACTTTTGGTTTACATTCATTCTTGATGATATTAAAGCAGAAGTAGCCTTTTTTGTTTCACCAGTCCACGTTTATGTAGGATTCTCAAAGACAATAACAAGTGAGCTTACGGCTGCCACCAAAAAGGGAGAAGCATTATTTAGTTTTTGCTGCTATTGATCGAAGTGTGACCACAACTAGCATATAAGTAGTCCCATCTGCCCCGGCCTGCAATATTAATGAGGATAATGGGTTTTAAAATAAAAACGTGACAAAAGAAAGTATGCAAGTTGTCTGTCTTGAACAAGCAGTGTAATGTCCCATGTAATCACAGCCCAACATCCTGGAGTAGAACAGGAATATTCTGACTCCCTTTGTGATATTATATAATTCTACCCCTGATGTTCATAAACAAGTTAAAACATTTGATTTAATGTAGAACAGAAAAGGGCAGAGCACAGGGTAAAGATGAATAGCAACTAGCACAGATAAACTAAATCAACTTATCAAGAGTTTAAGGTTGAAGGTTGAACTCTTGCTTAACATTGCTTAAAGAACAGTGTGTCTGTAGAAACAAACCAACATGGGCGTCCAATTAGACTCCGTGCACTCCTTTTCCACCTGCATCTCACCATGTGGCCTCTCCTCTTTTTATTATATTCTCCAGGTTACCCGAAAGCTTTCCAGAGCTAAGGAATCTAACATGCCTTTCCATCAATGATATTTCATTGCAAGTTCTACCAGAAAACATCGGGAAGTAAGTAGATGCACCGTTTCTCCGTACTTACTTTGACATATTGATATCTACCCTTTGCCAGTTAAACATGTCCACACAGTTTCATAGCAGCCTGAGGTGCATTCAATGTAATGATGACGTCCCACACTGTCTCTCTCTGCATTTTCTAGTCTTACACTTTGCTTTCTCCTTAATGGTTCTGCTAGGATTATCATTCATTTTACCTGTAAATTAATTACATTTTATAAATACTGAAAAAACAATTTCAGTTGTTTTAAAAGCAGACATTTGCTCAACCAGACAACTGATCTTGAGCTTTACAAGTGCCTACATTTATTTTGTCTCCCTTTCACCTGATTGTAAGAATTTATTCTATAATCTCACTGCATTGGTAAAATGATACCAACCACATTACTCTTCATACTCTCATCAGTCAGGGTCTCGAGCCTTGTTGTGAGATGGCATATAATCTGCTGCAGTTAAAAGGCATGTCTGGCCAACATTCTTATTCCTATGAGGTCTCCCTTCTTCTTGAGTTCAGTTTGTAATTGGATTTAATAACAGAACTGTGCTTTTACATCAAATTGCCACAAGGGATGTTTTTAGTAGAAGTTTGGAGTTCAAGGGAAACGGATTTTAATTTTAAACCCTTTCAGGAGGGATTTAAAGGGATGCAATTACTCTTGACGTGCACCTTTGGTTAGAATGTTGATATGATCCTGACATTTGACTGATTTAAAACCTACTAGTATGTAACTGCTGAGAAAGTCAGACGTTTATTTTTGTAAACACAGAACACTGTGGTAATTTTATGTATTTCTAAGACAGAATTACAAAAATAGATGTCAATAAAGACATGCTCTTTAAAGGCACTTTTTTTCCAATGTGGATACAGTGAAACGTGTGCTGATGTTGTCCAGTAGGATATCTAAAATAATAATTGGCAGTGCTCTAGGGTGCATATTTTAACCATAAGATAACTGCTGAAACAGTTGGACTTAAACTAAACAGAGTTTGGTCTTGGCTGCCATTGTGCCATAAATTAAGGATTACAGCGTAACCTCTAAGGGATGATGCATTGCTGACGGATGAGACCCTGACTGTGATTCTCTTTGCTCCTTTAGTGATCATAACCCAGGATTGTAGGCTTTGAAATAATACATAATACATAAAAAAATGTTTAGGCTTAATGTTAATCTGATGTTCTACACGTACAGTATTGATAGACCTAAATTAGATTTCATGCAAGACACAAAACACCAGATGGATTTTCTGATTAAGATCCATACTGCAAATGGATTATAGACGCAGGGGCTAAAACTGGGCTACAACAAGTGTAGCTGTGCTATGTGTTCTTCATGTTGTAGATATTCTACAAAATGTTAAACCAAGCCAAAAAACAATAAAACCAAAGTCAAAATGTGTGCTGGCTGTGAACTGAATGTTGCGTTATAGAAATGTCTTAAATAGACTTCTTGTGCAAACCATGTGCGACCTAGCAACACAGTGTTTTTCAATGTTCTCCCAAAAAGATTTAGCTTCTTTCAGAAATCTTTTTTGGACTAGCTAGTTTGCTTTAACAGCTACCTCTCATATTGTTAGTGTATATGACTGATTTTGCAAACGGTCTCTGAGGGTTACCTTAATGAAAGATACAATTTTCCTACCAGAGGCAGCTTGAGTTAAAGAGATCTCTTCACACCCTTTTCCCCCTGGTACGGCATGTGCCCCCACATATGTCCCATATCTATCTTACATAACGCGGTGACTTAAGGCCTGCTCTCTGTCGAGGAAGACGGCTATGAAAAACATGCTGTGGGTTTTTAGAAGTGGTTAAGGTTAACGTTCAAGGGGTTACGTGACATCGGTCGTTTATCTTCTGAGACGAGGATGTTTTCTGTCAAAAAAAGAGAAGCTTTCACAAAAAACTAAGATGCAGTGAGGTGTCTGTTTTCATCATTTCTTCTGTCTGTTTTTTAATCTGTGGCTCAGCGGCCGGCTGTGACGAATAAACAACACTAGATTAAGGAAAAAGTAGCCGTTGTATTTCATGTTGTCTCATTTGAGGGCCAGCCTGTAAGAACACACCTACTAGATAATGCTAATCCCTTTGGCACAAACATTTATTTGCTCACAAACTGAATGGAAAGGCTTTATTTTGACTCCTCAGTCCATCTCTAACAACGCACAAAGGCTGAATTATTTAGTCTGGGTTCTGATCAACAAGATGGACTTGTACTGTACTAGTTTGTTGTCATACAATCCTCCATTAATTGGGTACATTTACAGTACTGAGGCACGCATAAGCAGCTCTGCAAGAAGATAACCCTGGACTTTGTTCTATGATATCCATTTAGACATTTAAAGTACTGGTTGTTTATGCTCCCGCAATTTTACAGCCCTGATAAGACTGACACACCTCCAAAATACTTCCTGTTCTCAGATATCTGATTGCAAAGAGACATTTTACAATAATTTTTAGCCTTCATTAAAAACATTGTTTGTCTAGAAACACGCAGAGCGTCATGGATATATGTGTGTATATACTGTATATATATACTGTATATATATATATATGCATTTCACAGGATTTTCAGAGCTGTATAATCATCCCTCTTTTGTCATGTCATCATTGCAGCCTTTCCAATTTGGCGTCACTAGAACTCAGAGAAAATCTGCTGACATTCCTACCAGAGTAAGTATTCAACCAACTGCAGTGTCTATGTGTGTAAGAGAGGCTGTGTATTTTCATTAATACGTTATTAACGGAGGTTATTAAGTTTTAGAACATACAGCAGGCCTCTGCATTTTTATTTTGACTGTATTTGCATTTGAACTTTCGTTGGCATGTGTCATCCGCAGGTCACTTTCTATGCTTCATCGACTTGAAGAGCTCGACCTAGGAAACAATGAGCTATACAGTTTGGTAAGTTGGTCTTGTGTCTGGATGCTGGGGAACTTGTTTACTCAGAAGGATGCCACATGGCACGCATAATGAGCAGAAATAAACTCTTCCCATTTCCTTCTTCTTGTCGCGTCCAAGTAGATTAGCATCCCTCGAGAACAGCTTTCACTTCTTACCACCCAGATGGGAGGATGGCCATCTGCCTTGAGCTTTGGTTCTTAGTTGTAATCTCATGTGGTAAATGATTTAATGACCGATGAAGCAAAGTCAAGCTGCCAAGTAAAGGCTCTTTTTTTTAATTTATAATTTAGTGTACATTGAACTCAATTATTTTCACTGTTGGATGTTCTTTAAATTCTTTCTGCTTTCAGTTTTGATAATTCATATTCAGTACACTTCTCAAATCTTATTTATTTTTCGGCATTCTGTTGACACAGAGACATGTTTAATACATACAAATGCTCTATAAGTTATTCATTTCATATACCATACATTTCAATCTTTGAATTGGCTTTGACAAATTAATAGTATTCATGATATTTTACCCTCTTGAAGAAAGCAGTGTAGCCTCAAACTGTTGGGGGAAAAGAAGTATCGATAGAAGTTTATGGGAGCGTATTGTATTTTTCTGCTTTGTTGTCTCTTTCGCTTACATTTTCTTGGCTCTCACTCTTTCAATCCCTACATCTCTTCTGCCCTCATAGCCAGAGTCAATAGGCGGTCTTGTCAGCTTGAAGGACTTGTGGCTGGATGGAAACCAGTTGGCCGAAATCCCCTCAGTAAGAAAAACAATTTTCAGAATCTGTTATTGTCTTTGTCTTGATAAGAGTACCACCGTTTCATATAATTGTATTGCTGTGTGCAATGGTACATGTAGGGCTTTGAATGAAACGCTGTAAATAAGTGTTCAAATACAATGAGCAACCTTGTCATGTTGGCCGAAACCTTAAATGTACGACTGTGTGCTCTGAATGTAAATGTAGTGCAGTGATTCATTTGAATTTGATCTTATCTGACTTTGTTTATTATCAGAGTGGTCACATATGTCCTAGTCCTGAGATTAGGTGTTGTAAATCCATAGACAACATTGATTGTACTCTGCTTTCCTCGACTGTATTTGCTGCCATGTTATTGTAACTTTGCTTACCACAAGTCTCTGCTCTGCATTTAAGGAGATGGGCAGTATGAGAAGCCTGTTGTGTCTGGATGTATCGGAAAACAAAATAGAGCGACTCCCAGAGGAGTTAGGTGGCCTGGTGTCGCTCGTTGACCTGCTGGTGTCTCAGAACCTAATTGATGCTCTGCCAGAAAGCATTGGTGAGCATGTGAATCCGCCCAGCTCTTAATTAGCATGATTACACCACCTTGAGTGCTTGTGTCTTGTATGTTTCGACTATCTTCTCTGAGAGGTTATTTCTCCTCATTGGGTAAAAAATCATGTATGGGAAAATATATATATATTTTTTGAAGTTTCATTCACAATGGCTCGTTGGGATGTTCATATCATAAATGTACTGAATGTGGCGAGCCAATAAACTTTGGTGTGAAAACAATCCACTAAAAATAAAATATGCAAGCATCCATTTTCCTCAATATCACAGTAACCGCTTCATCAGTCTGCTAATCCGTGTCTGAGCAAGGTTGATTTTGATTAACATGTATTTTTCTTTCTCTGCAGGAAAACTACGGAAACTTTCTATATTGAAAGCTGATCAGAATAGGCTAACTTATCTTCCAGAGAGCATTGGTAACTGTGAAAGCCTGACTGAACTTGTGCTCACTGAGAACCAGATACAGGTTTGTGTTTGCAACTGTATTACACCCTAGTCTTTTAAAATGTAAAGAAAACACTATCACATTAGTACATATATGTAAATACAGTTCATTTTCATTCGCTGTTTCTATGTAGATGTTGCATTAACACAGTTAATATGAAAGCAGCAGCACATCATATTTGGTATAATGAAAGTATAAAGGTTTCATCCTCATTACAAATGACATGAAATTGCTATAGATGCACCATTGAGTATCATTCAATAGGTATAGCCTTTTATGCTCTTGATTAAACACGGACATGTAACAACATTTCTCACAAAAGTGAAATAGAGATTGACATTCAGGCGATGCACACATGGCCGCTCTTATCAGTGTTTTTCTGTTTTGTGTGTTGATAAATGAACCAACTGTGTGAGCAACACATCTCCTTTTGTCTCTGTGCACGAGAGCACTGCACTGTACTGGTGACACATGGATGATTTGGTTTTCTACGTTGTCCCTCGGATAAATTGACAAATCAGACAAACGGTTTATTAAGTTGTTCATAAATAATGTAAAGAGACGGCGCTTCCAGTGGATTCAAAAACTCAATGTTTTATGACATTTGTTTTTTTGATTGGTTTATTACAGAGTTTGCCGAGGAGTGTTGGGAAATTAAAGCGACTTTCCAACTTCAACTGTGACAGAAACCAGCTAACGGCATTACCTAAGGAGGTAAGCTTTTCGTATATCAACCGACATCATTTATTTCAAATTTAATTTGAGGATAAACCCCTGGAGACACAGCATCTTCTTTTCAATGGGTAAAAAGTTAAAGGTAAAGAAATCCAGGTGGCACTTTCTATGACATCCATGTCCATAATGCATTATAAACATACTTAGAATGGGTTATGATCTGCTTAAAGCAATGTATCATCATAGTTATAAACTATAACTAAATGTAACTATTAATAATGGTGGTATATAATATTGTATCATATAGTATCATAATACTTAATAATAATTGCTGGTCACTCACCGACATCTTTTTGCAAGCCCATGTCTATAATGCACTATAAACATACTTATAATGCATTATAATCTGCTTATAAGCACTGTTTAATTACAGTTTAAAAGCATGCATAAATCTTTATAATGCTTTATAACAATAACAAATGTTATTGTGTGTGTCAAAAATGGCAGAATCTGTGACTGTTGGCTTGTAGATAACACTCGCGGACATGTTTTACATCTTCAGGTCTAAACAGTCGCTGCTGTTACTTTTAAGTCGATGGGTGTCGCAGTTTGGATTGGAACTGCACGTCTGCAATTAATGGTCTGAAACTGCCGTTCTGAACTGTAATATAACATTATTACAAACCTGAGATTTACTTCTTCCATCAAATAGAATCTGTTTTGAGTACAGTGATGCAACGCTGTTAAGGTAGACTGTTGTCAATCTTTAATGCAACTGTTTAGATTGTCATTGGCTCAAAATGTCAAAAGTTAATTCGCGTTTGCATCAACAATGCTCCTACTTGTCGAGCTCTCTCATTTCACGTTCACTGCTCAGTCCTCTGGTGTGCTCAGCTCTGTCTGAGTGTATCCATTGTGTGTGTATGTGACATTCTTTTCTCAACCTCTTGTCTGTTTAAGTGAAGGTCCGCCTGGTTTAAAGCTTCATCTGAGAGGCTTCTTCAGACGTCGTACAATGACCCCCGTGTCTTTATGATGCAAAGACTGCAGTGTTTGGAGAAAAATAACAGTCGGCCTAGATAATGAATCGATGGCGTCACCTTTTTCTCAAACCAGCGTTGCACGGCATTGCTGGCAATCACAGCGTAGCCATGAACCAAGTATTGATTTTTGCATTTCTGAGCTACTTGACCATTGGCCAAGTTTTATGGATTCTATTGATTGTTTATTAGTCGCTCATATCGCTTTTTCCCTGCTGAATTTTGTCCGTGCTTACATGGAAGCAGACTTAATACGGTATTTGATTTGTTTTAGACTAGTTTCTTCCTGATGCTTTGTTTACTGCTAGTTTATTATTATTCATTTAAGTTGTATGCTTGTATAGTACCTGCTGCACAATGTAACAATGTTATCCACTGCTGATTATTCAGATAAATCTTAGTCCTAATTTAAGCCACAGTGGAAGGCTAAAGTAGCGTAGAAATAAGCACCTATCATATTAACTTGTGTAGATGATGAGCTTAACTTGCCCATTTTAACATGATGGATCTCTTATACAATACTTGTATCTCTGCCTTGGCTGGCTAGTGGCTACTAGGCCTAATTGTTTCTAATTTTAGGTCCCTCTGCATCAATCCATTGACATTTAACTGGTCATTGAGATCACCAATTCTGAGACAAAGTGCACAAATGCTGACCACAGATTTACTCTGGTTTTTATTGTCCTGGCTGTGTTAAAAAAAGACAGATTTATTAACACGGGCATTTATAATCGCAAGGGGAAAACAAGTACAATTGAATCCTATATGTGTGTCTTCTTATACATGTTTTCATGCCCCACAGGACACCTGCACACTGTCTGACATGCAGCCTAATCAAATGATCTCTTCTGTTATCTAGATCGGGGGCTGCAGCGGTCTGAATGTCTTCTGTGTACGAGAGAACAGGCTGACGAGGATACCGTCAGAGCTGTCGCAATCCACAGAACTGCATGTGCTAGACCTCTCTGGGAATAGGTACGTTCAACAACGCGTCCACATCTTCTTTTTTCAAGTGATTTGCAGACTTTGTGATTAAATAGGAATGATGAAAAAAACAAATACTGGAATATGATTTAATTATACTTAATTAATACTTGATGAAATGCATGTTTTCTACTCTCTGAGGCCCAAAGATCTGGATGTTTTGACCATTATTACTAACCGTCTGTCAAAAGGTTGTTTTGGCTTTGTGTCTCCGCTACTACCGGTTTTGTCTTCAGAGCAAGCTGCAGCGATGTCTGCTGCATTAGTCACACACAAACGTGTTCGCCTCTGTGTCTGGAGGGTTTCCCCTCCTCCACGTTGTCAAAACAACTGCAAACCTGTAGTTACCTTTTGGTTTTCTAAGTTCGTGATTTACATCCGGTCTGTTTTCAGGCTCACCTACTTACCGATGTCACTCACCACGCTACGACTGAAGGCCTTATGGCTGTCAGAAAACCAGTCGCAGCCTCTCCTCACCTTTCAGACTGACCAGGATCCCGACTCGGGGGAGAAAGTGCTCACCTGTGTGCTGCTGCCACAGCAACCATGTGAACCAGACAATAAAGGTACTGTTTTTCATCGAGCCGAATCCTAAAATAATCCTCAGAGGTTCTGAATAACCTTCATCGATCATCGGTATTATCAGAAGCAGGGACTGTATCTCGACATTTTTCTCATACCTGGTTGACTGAAGTTCCAGTATACGTGTTCACGAACAGTGTTTCTTTGCATATGCACTATTTGTTTGTAGATCAGTGTCCCTATCCTCCCTACGTGTCGGGCTTCCTATAGAGTGAAATGACTTCGTGCCAACACCGGGATATCTTGAGGAATATTCATCAGTTCTTGCATCTTCTCAGAGTATTTAGTGCCCCGCGGTTTTGATGACATTATCACATGATTATCTGCTCGGGGAAGCACAGTGTGTTCTGCGCCCTCTGATCCTTCCCTGCAGTATCTGTCGATTATGAGGTCCTGTAAGGGATAACAGCCTATAACAGATCAGTGCCTCTCCTGTCCCTTGAGGCCCTCCTTGGTTATGTTTTTCAGAAATGCGGTGGATTGGACAGCTAAAAGAGGCTTAGCAGAGGCTGGCCCATTGCCGTTAAAAGCTCGCCCACTGGGTAGATGCAGCTGAGGGCTAGCTCTATTTCTGCCTGATACAACGGTTTATTGTAATTATTTTCCCTTTGCTGTCATCCACAGACTTGTGCCTAAATCTGTCAGGATTCACTGAAAAGTGTTTGCTCCTTGCTTGACCCTGTGTTGTGCATTGTTTCCCCCTCAAAAATTAAAGTATTCAATACATTTCTTTTAACATAGTCATTAATTTTTTGTGACGTGCCATCTCTCTCGTGGTAGAGATAGAGACATAAGGCTGGTGGAGGTCAGATGACCGAGGCTGAAGCTGAAGTTGGGGGCAGGGAAGATTGTGTTGCTGTAAGCCTATGACTAAGCCGGGATTTGAAACTGTGATCTGGCAGTTTCAGGCTCTCTCTTATGAGCGCTGGGTTATGTGACAGATTTAATTTCTTGAGTTGACAGTTTGCGGAGAAGCAATCATAACATCCATATTGATTTTTAATGTGCTCACACATCCGCTTCAGATCGCACTCTTCAATTCTATCTGAGCATTTTGATGAGAGCATGAATTCCAGTAACACAACTTGTGTTGTCTCTTTTTAAAAACCAGGCTCTGATAATCTTGCCCGCTGTGGAGCCCTGGATAGTCTGGTGAATGACATGGCAGATGACAGTTGGGACAACAAAGCCGTGAACAGGATCAGCGCAATTCACTTTCTTGATGATGATGATGAGGACGAGGATGACGACAAGGTGAGACCAGCAAGCTCGCGGGCAAATCTCACAGTTGTTGGTTATAATAGTGGTATTTCACTCTGATGTTAACCTGCTGGTGGTGCTAGAGGAAATATCAGAGGATCACCAAAGTCAAAGACGTACCAACTCATTTGAATCTCTTTCCTTCACACAGGGAACACTACTTCGACGGGCCACGCCTCACCCCGGTGAGCTGAAGACGATGAAGAAAGCGGCCGAGAACCTCCGCAACGACCTGAACGCTGCCAAAGGCCTGGACTCCAACAAAAACGAGGTCAATAACGCTGCAGACAGAGTGACCACATCTGTGTGACCTTTACCTCAGAAATATTTTTTACCTCCTGTGTCGTCCCGCACAACCCCGCAGCCCCTTCTTTTCTTTTACCTACAAACCCGGTGTGGCCTACCCTTCCTCTGATTACACCCTGGGACGCCTGTAACCTTACTCCATCTCCAGTCCTGTGTAAAACGTGTTTGACTCAGTCTACCACGGCCGCTGTGCCTTCCTCTTTTTAATTAATGTCCACAGTAATAATCTGCACAGAGATGCTCCTTTTTAAGAAGATATTTTAAAGATTTATGACTTTTTTAAATTAGGTAGTTGCACTATTATAAGTCTTTATAATATGGTCAAAACTTCGTTAATGTATTATATATTTGTTCTATATCTATTTTCCAAAACACTGGTTGAATACTTTTTACATTTTGGGCAAACATAAAAGCAGGAGTTTTTGGACCTACTGATTAAGGATTATTGTATAGTCTCTTGTGAATATTGATACTTTTATACTTTTTGGCAGCTCGGATGTAAATAAAATGTATAGCAAATTTCTTAATCAGTTGAAGATTTTTCAACTTATTTTTCTTCTTTTTTTGAACTTGGTACTTTTGTCTTCAAGGAAAAAAAAAATCAAAGAAATGAACAAAACACTCACTGATGTCTTATTCAATCCATATAATTGTTATTGGGTGAGTGGATGGCCTTGAATACTTTTTTGTTCATCGATAAAACATCTAGTAGATAATACATTTATTTGGTTAATTAAGTTTGGATTTAAGTACTGCACATCAACCTTTAATTACTCATCTGCAACGTAATTGTGCAGAAGTAACAATGTCGTCTTATTTATACGTGCTGTGCTTTACTGTTCTGCAATGTTTTTCAAATAGATGCCAAAAACAGTTGTATATTTTAAATAAATCAGTTTTCTTTCCCTTTAGAGTACTGTATAGAATAATCATCGGAGGTTTGGTCAGAATGAGGTTCGTACCACAAGGACGGCATCCTTTAAAAATGCAGTTGTTAGAAGTTTCACTTTAATGCACTTCTCAGCGTTTCTTAAATTCTTTTAAATGGTACATGATAATTTGCATTATTTTGTTTTTAAATTGATTGCAAAAAGTGGACCACAGAAATTGGTCCAAGTGTTGGTTTTTATGTTTTTAATTATTTTCTGATCAAACTGCACAAAACAGATCTCAAATGGGCACTGCGCCTTGAGATTTGAATGACTTTTTAACCACTGATCAATAAAATGAGTGCAACACTAAACAACATGTTTCTTATTCCTTTTAATTTGATTGAGTTTAGAGAGATAGACTCAATCTCAGAAAGGTGAACTTAAAAATGTCAGATTTAAAACCAGATACTTTTGGTGTGGCCTTTCTAATTATCCATATCTAAAAATAATATATTAAAACTTAAACTGACTTGCTTTGAGGCAACGAACCAGATATTCCATTTCCTGACCCCTCCATTGCTTGTTTTGTCTGCCCAGCAGTGCATGATGTTTCTGTAATGCTCTGCCAGCATGTGCCATATTTGACTTGTTCACCCTGCACATGCTGCATGTTGTATTGACGCTGGCATGCTTTAAGTATATCAGAGAATTGTTGTATGTTTGTATATTTTAATGTTCAAGGCAAGTGCACTTTTATTTTAATCTCATTATACATTTTTGGTTAATCGCGTGAAGATTAGTACTATTTTCCCAGTGAATTACCCGTTAAGACTCGGTTACTGGTGTTCAGTTTCAGGTGCTGAACTGTTTGTAATAAGAAATGTAGTGAAGCTTCAGATGGACTCCCACTATTCTCAAGTGGAGGCTTCTTCAGTGAGACGACAATGCATTTCAAGCATGGCATCAACCTTCACTCTCTTTCTTTGCCTTCTACTCAAGATGCATCAGAAAACAAATGTTGTCAATAAGGCAGAGAAAGAGACAAACGAATGAGATCTTTCCACCTTGACTGCTCTTGCTTTATAAAACGATTGCACCAGTGAGCGCAGTGCAATTACTCTTTGCAGTAATCACTGTTTTGGTGCACAACATAAGCATGAATTAAGAATAGTCAAACAGGATTTAATTAATGTGGCTTAATAACTACATTGATTATCAGCTGTTCCACTGGAAAGCATGATATTCCTCCAAGCATTGGCATTGTGCTGCTCTTAGTTTAAGTCCTGCCTTGACAAACAGGCCATGCATTCAAGATGAGGGACATGGTTTCATCAAACTTCTTCCCCACTGATCCATCACTGCCGCTACATATTTCCTTCAAGATTTTACATAAAAATTAAACTTTCAGCATCGGCTGGTGTCTTCTGACTATCTCCAGGAGTGTAGAAAGCCTCATATTAACCCGTCCCTCAGGACCAGCAGCCAAAACGTGGCCATTCCAGGCTTCAGCTGGTTGGCAAACAAAGAGTGTCAGCAGGCAAGACATCAACTGTTCCCGGCCGGCGACGGTGTGTGTCGCCACATAAACACTGACATGACCAGCGCAGAGAAGGAAGCAGAGGAAATTGAGCAACCCGAGGAGGTCTGTTTTCAAGTTTAGGTATCTTACACAGTTCATGTTGTTTATCTTGATTTCTCTTGATATGGGGATGCACGTTTTTTATCAGCCACGTCTTCCACTGCAGATGTTCATCAACTGTAATTCTGCTGCAGATTTCCACTTAATCTAGATGAATCATTATTACATGTCAAGAAACCCTTTCGGAGAAGATGCTTGTTTAACTACTTGTTTCATCCTTTGTCAGTCTCACATTTTGCTAATGGCTTGTGAGTGAATTTAAATATCAGCCTCCACGGATGTATCTCGCAGACTGACACGAACAAAAGCGTTGAATTATTTCTAATCACCAGGATGGTGCAGGCCAGCTGTCAGAGAGCGATGCCTCACCACGACGGTTTCGCCATCAGAGAGGTGAAAACAAGGAGGGGAGGAAGTTACAGCGTCACAGAGCTCTTAATGCGGGGACCGGTCTCCATGGAGACCCTGCCACCAACGTAAAGATCTCCTCCACAACTGGGCATCTGAAGTCTTTGGTGACAGAGAGGACCCCTCCTCAGGAATCATTCGTCTTCCATGTGCCATTAAGAGTAACTGAACACTGTCTCTTTCTTTAATGTCTAATCATTCTCTGGGAGGTTGCACTAGATGCTGCTGGAAATTGATTGATTGTGGCAAATTATTATTATTGCAAATCTAATTTTTTTTGTTTGTGTTGCTCCACTCAGGCCTAAGTTGTAAATATATTTGTATTAGTTACAGATCAAAGTGTCTGGCCAGAGTGGTAGTTTGGGAATCAGCATTGCTGGTGGGAGGGGCTCTCTGCCTTACAATGACCATGATGAGGTAAGTGCTGGTGCAGTGCAGAAGAGCCAGCAGGGCTCAATCCCTTGCAACATGTTTGCCTGTTTTGTTAAAGATAATGAGAAGCAGCAGCTTTGAGCAACTGAACTCCAACAAGAACACATTCTAATTTACCAACAGGGAGTGCTTTGAGCACAATGTTATTACACGTGTCCCTCAGGCTAACATGTCTATTTCCTTTCAGGGCATTTATATTTCCAGAGTAAATAGAGGGGGGGCATCAGAAAAGGCAGGGGTCCATGTTGGAGATAGATTGCTGGAGGTAGGCTGGGATTAATTTTTCTCTCTTCATAATCTCCTGTTCACCAACTGTTAAATATTCAACCCAGCGTGTGAAATGTTGTTGACTGAATGGAAATCACTAAGCACTTTATATTGGCTGCAAGAATGCCATTATGAAACCTACTTCCTGCTGATGTTCCTCTTGTGACCAATGGAGGGCATCATAAGACCAGCAGAGGACACTCTGCTGGGACTCCCCTCACTAATAAAGCCAATATGAGGCAGCAGCCAAATTGAAAACAAGTGAATAAAAATGCAAAATCAATCTTTAGAGTCACACTTTGGTAGGTTAGCTGATTTAGAGTCTGTAGTGGTAATAAACATGCTATTTTCAGACAACCAAGTGTGTGACTTAGCCCCGCACCTCTGACTCCTGACCCCTGAAAGTGTAATGTGACCACGGTGCTTCCAGGTCAATGGCCTCAATATGCAGGCAGCAACCCACCATGAAGCAGTCAGCGCCCTCAGGAATGCTGGGAGCTGCATTAAGATGAAAGTACTCAGAGAAAAGCTGCTACCTCGAGAGGTGTGTGACCCAGATGAGCCTCAGGATCCTCGGGAAGTGACGGAGCGACAGCCGTGCAGCCAGGACGGCGGAGGCCAGAGAGACAAACAGCCCAAGATGGAGAGCACAGAAGACTGTTTGTCAAAGAAGATTGAGGCAGTTGTCTGCAACGGCAATGGCATTGTGGGTGGTTTACTCAAATCACAGCACAAATGGAATACAATTTTTCAAATGTCACTATTGTTTTACGATGTGCCTCAAGCCATATGTGGATTACGCCCTCAAAATAAGTCTTTCTTTTACACTTCTTTGTCTTTTGGTGTTTCAGTCTGATTTGGAGAGCCAGTTGAACAGGACCTTGTTTAAGATGAAGGTGCAGGCCTTGATGAAAAATGATTCACTTCAAGGGGGGAAGCACACAATGACAGTAAGCAGATTTCATCCCTCAGTAGCATATACCACCTACGATATCATTTTACACTGAAATCAATTCATTTTAGCAATCCCCGATCCAAGTATCCTGCAAAAATAGACATTAGAGATTTTTCTGACATGATTTTTCTGACATTTCAGCATGTAAGCACGTTTTATCACATGAAAACTTACTTATTTTCCTTCCCAATCCTGTTCCCTTCTGTGGCAATCATCCGACAGATCCCGCGGATCATCCTCACTCATCCCTCTACCTCAGATGAAGATGTGGAGCTCTTGACACAGATCCCCAGCAGAGAGGCGTTACACGAGTCTGACATTCTTGACAGACGCGTACACTGTTTCGACAGCGCTTTCTACTCACCTTGACCACAGTGTAGAGGTACATACATGAAGGACACAGACTGTTATTACCCAGCTCTTTTCTTTTTCCTTCATGTTACTCTGGTGGATTAGTGTAAAACAACCCGTGGGGAATGTGTTTTTTATGCTTTTTGTCTTCATGAATCAATTGCTGCTAATAGTATTTGGTAATATAAAATCCATTCGCAAGAATGGCCTTTAATTTTATTACTAAAACCACAGAGTTTTGCCTGTGCAACTACATAGAACAGAGACTGTAAAGCATGAACAGACTGCTCTCTAATGTCCAAATTAATTCATAATAATATATACAGTCAATTTAACAATGGACACTGCTGGCTACCTCTACTTCACACCGTTGTGCTAAATAGTGTCTCCGCCAATGACAATGTGACGCCCTCAAACTTTTTATTGTCTTGACCAAGATTAAATGCCAAATGGCTGAACTGAGTCCACAGGAAGTTTGCATACTGCAGAGTCCTGATTGAGACTCAACACACCTCGTGTATGAGCAAAATTCAGAATTGTGAAACTACGCGCTCTGTTTTCTAAAGAGACAAAGAAAACAGACATTTTGCTTGTCAATATCTGCCTTGTATTTATTTTACACTTTTACATTCTCACAGTCACAACAGTTGAGTGTTCATTGTTCACTTTCTCAATAAAGTGCACAAATATTGTTCCAAGAGGTTTGTCTTTTCTTTGAGCTGTAGAACAAACAAACCCATGCTGACATGAACACCTGCAAAGTATACAGCAATTCAGTAAAAGAGCTCTGCAAACACACGCACTTTGATTAGTTTCTGTTTTGTCAGAAAGGTGATAGTTTGACAGATATATTTTGAGGTTGTAATTTGCTGTGGTGTCGGGCTGGATTGCATAATGTTGCACAAGTGTTCCCGTTTGTTGTGTCCACCTACTGTACGTTTGCTGTTGGCCACATAAACACTGACATGCAGTGGCGGGCCGTGCATTTTATACCTGGGCCTTCTGTGCTGTCCTACTACAGTTGAACCACCTCCTAATAACCTCATTATGTAGCCACAGCTACGGTTATTATTTGTTTCTAGGGGTGTAACAATACACGTATTCGTATTAAACCGTTCGGTACAAGGCTTACGAACCGAACAATACGTTTGAATAATACTAGTGCGTTTGGAAAATGTAGAAGCTTAAATTGTAATGTAATGTAATTATAATGTTTTCGGTGGACTTTGCTCAAACTGGCAACCCACGCGTAAGAGACACGCCCACCCCGGAAACAAAACATTGTACCCTGGTGAGGTGCGTGTTCTGAGAGGCTATGCTAAACTAGCTTAGCAGGAAATCCAACAGCAGCAAACAAGCTACAAACTCTCCCTGCAGCGTTTAGCTGTTCCCTACTGATTCAAACAGGGCTAAAGAAATTGACACACAATCCCCATTTCTCCAGACCATAATTCTTGCTTTGTAAAAGAAAACAAAACCCCAAACAGAGAATCAAATTACCGACCCTAACCCCGCGATGACGGGATGCTTCGTCATTACCGGACAATGCATATAGTCAGAATCAATGTAATTAACACAATGACAAGAACAAACTCACAAGAACCAGTCACATATATTTATATGACAACAAAGCATGACAAATCAATCCAGCAACACTGTAGCGCTACAACATGTATTCCACTGCACACTCAAGAGCACGAGCCATTCAAATATTCACATCAGAGGGAACAATATTCACCATATCATAAAAACGACACCATAGAAAATCAGATGTAAAAACACAAAAGCAGTTCACTTAGCACAGCTGCTGTTCACTTAAAGACAAAGTCCATCCTCCTTTCTTTGTTAACAGTTGTACAGAACATCCGTGCGGGTCAGTTCCAGCCAGAGTCCTCCTGCGAACGTGTTCGTTGAGTTGTAGATCCACTCGGGTCTCAGCAAAAGTTTTCAAAAGCACGTAGCTTGTGAGTGTCCTGTGGTGATATGGTGTCTTGTTGCTGCCTTGGTTAGTGTAGCTAGCTCCAAACACCAAGAGCTCAGTTGCAAATGAAACGCATTCTTAGCCTCTAGCTTCTCCGCCGCTGTCAGCCAGAAATACTGTCCGTACAAATCCTTCTCCTGGCTGGGTCAGGGCTGCTAGCTGTGGGGTTGACCGACCCTTTGATACGATGTCCAGTTTTTCTGGAAATGTCCTTCTTGAGAAATCTGTTTCTCCTAGTTCAGCCATTGAGTGTTAAAAAAACACAGCTAGGTAAAAAAAAAACTTGTCATAACTTCTCTTAAATATGTTTCAACCTGAACTCTTACTAAACACGAAGATCTGCTAGCTAGCTTTCTGTTTTACAAAAGTCATGCTGGCCCACTGACCAATCACGGCGCACGTTAATGCTGAGCTGCACGTTAATGCAGACGTATTTAGCAGGCTACCTCGGTACCACTGGCACGTCAAAGAATATGCCCAACTTGTCAAACTAAAGATCTGATTGGTTGAAGACTATGACAATCAACAATAACGTCCCCATTTACTTAAACTGCAAAGGCTCTCTAGCGGGCATCGGGCCTCTCTCCTTACATAGAGACACAGGGGCTGAATCTGATTGGATAAAAGCTCTACTTTAAACAAGCTGTGCTGGAAGCAGCGATGCAGGCTGGAAGCAGAGCAACAGAGGAAGACAGGAGCTGTGCAATGAGAAAATAAGCTAGTGGGGAAAAAAATTATAATACATGTAGTGTATTTGTGAAAAATTATTAAATTATAAAATAGCTATAACTTTGTGATTCTGTTTAGGCCAGCAGAGAAGGCTTAGCTGGCCCTGACAGCCCACCACTGCTGATATGACTTGTTTCATCAATGATGCTCTCCAGTGATGACTGTCTGCTGGGTGATAATAATCTGGGGACACAACTTGTTGAAAAGCACATCCAGTGTGTGAGATTCCATCCAGAGTCAATTACTGGCTGGTCCTTGTATCATGTTGTGATACTCGAGTCTTCGTCTCAAGAGGCCTTCATGGATCTGAGGAGGACGAGCGCGGATTTGTATTACAGTAATATAACTGGGACTCTGGGACCATTGGTTTTGTAAAAGAACTGAACCATGTAAGATACATGCTAAAATGTTTGTTATTCCATATTTATTCATAAAAAATGTTGATTCAATTTATTTATTGAAAATGATTAGGTAATGATGACAGTTTAATGTAGTTTTAGTGTTGTAAATTAGTCACATAAGTCTTGACAACTTGATAACTTAAAGCAACACTATGCAACTTTAGAAGAAGCTATAACAGTGCACGTTGTAATTTGAATTTGTAAGAAAAAAACAAAACAACGGACAAACATCCTCTTGCTCAGCTTAACATACTCAGTGGTTTTAGATGAACCCACAACCTTTCTGGGTCTGGTATGATCAGTAGCTTCTGATACATACATTCTGATGCATTTAAAGAATTATTTCAACCACAGAAAGTGTATCGAATACTTTTAACTCTGTTATCTGTTCTAGTGTATGCTGCAAAGGTTAACTAGATAATAATAATAATAATAATAATAATGCATTTTATTTGTAACGCACTTTTCATTGAGTAAATCTCAGAGTGCCACAGAGCCAGTACATAGTAAAAACATAGTTATTGTAGGTAGGGAGGTGCATGTCCATTTATGCATGTATGTGTGAGTAGTAGGACTTTGTAGTCAATCCGGAATGAGAGTAATGAGATAACTAGTTTACTAATACAGTAGAAACCCGCCAAGTGAAGGCCCAGGTATAAAATGCACGGCCCGCCACTGGCAGTCCATGATGGCTATAATGTATAAAATTGAAGTTGCCAACTGACCTATGACCTATGACTATGAGCCGGTACGTCCCCTATATTAGGCTAAATTGGTTCGTTCCATAGGGGATTTCCTCATCAAGTGTGTTATTTGCCGCTCACGTCACAGGTGAGATCACCTGTCAAGTTTTGGAAATGTCTGTTTGGCATGTGCAAATATGGATTAACTTGCAAATAAGGATACATCTGCAAAAAGAAAAGACTGTGCAGCTTCAATAAACAATGCGAAGATAAAAAAAGAAGAAGAAGAAGATGCCAGTTAAGCCCGTCAGCAGTGACTCGACGAAAAGCTCTGTGAACTAAGCCGTTGGGAACACTCAGTTGGCGGAGGTGAGACTGACCACTCCGCATGCTTCCACAGAAATGCACAAGAAGGCCAAAGTAGACGAATGTGCAAACAATGTCGGTGCATTCTTCGTGACATCAAATAAAGATGTGAAGTGAAGCCTCGTCCTATATGTGTATCATGCTGTTAAACACGGACTCAGCTACAACAACACTGACTGTCTTGCTGAGCTCAACGGTGCATTGTTGGGTAGGTGACAGTTTTCCAAAACATAGGAAGAGCCAGCTTGATCCACATGTTCAGTGTTGTCTCTGTCCTAAGTGTGCCAGGCTCAAATGTCTTTGTAGAGAGGATTGTCTCTCTGATGACCATGAGGCCTAAACGGACACACCCAAGACAAAGATGTGGAGCACAGAGCTGATCAAAAATGAACTGGGATTGTCATTGAAGGACTTCTCTTTGGCTTTGCAAAAGGAAAATCGACTGCTTGAATTAGTAAAAAAACAACAAAAAATATCCATGGAAAAATAGACTTGGTGAGTCATGATGCCCTTATTTTCTTCTTTTGCATTTAAAGTGTTTTATTTTGTGGCAACATGCGCCACCTTTTGTTCCTTATTTGGCAGTGAGAATGTGTACCTGAGTCATTTAGTAAATCTTTGGCCTGGAGAAACATATTTTGCAACACCCATAAATGGCCAATGTTTAGGGAGTAAGCCTATTTTACACATGGACATGCTAAGATCAATAAATCAGATCTATCAACTGATAGTAAATGCTCTTATACAATCTTGACTTGTTCATCACACTGCTCACAAATCACGTTGTTCATTTTTCTCTGGCGCTCCTTTTTCTTTTGATTTAAAATTAAAGAATCACCAGACAGGTGCATTTGCATTCTTTTTGCTAACAAGAGTGGACATCTTTCCTGCTGGAGTTTGGGCTGCATGTGTGATTACACATGGAGCACGCTGGCCAATTACACGCTGGCCTTCTACTTATTTTCCTCTGCATCTTGTTCGGCTGTGAAAGTGGCTCGTGGCTCAGTCCTTGTCAGCTTTACACCACCCATCCCCTAGACTTCACTGCTACTCAGGGGTGTGAACTTGCTGCTTACTCTGCCTTCTCTCCCTGTGGCGAGACCCCCCAGCTCCTTGCCCTACTGTTTACCGGTGTAGACTGTCCTCATGTGCTCCATCTGCGGCTATGTTGGGAATCTACCAGATCTGGATTGACCTGAAGTATTGTCATCAACACTTAAAGCTACTGTGAGGAGCTTTTAACTGGTTAGAAAAAGGTCTCAATTTAGAACCGATGCCTTTATATGACCTATATGAGTGAACAAGACCATAAGCGAGAAGATTATTTCTATATAATAATTTTCTAATGCTTGTTATTAGTACCACGGGGTCGGATTCTGCACGAAATCAGATGAATTCACAAACTTGTATTTAATTTGTTTTGTCTCTCTGTGTGGGGCTTTCTTTTAATAGTTGACATTTACCTCATTACATTTTGATAAATACTGCACATTTGGACTCTAGCAGTAAACCAAACAATTTAGTATTAAGCTTAAACTCATTAAAACAGTAGATTGCCTAGAGGCTTATCTCTGCTGGTGTGAACTAACTACTAAATATAGTATTCCAGTATCGAAAAATGTCCTTGGAGCTAAGCTCCAAAATTGTCACATGTTACATGCCAGAAATCAAAGCAAACTGATACTGGATATTAATCGGGGGGGAAATAGGATTATATGAAAATCATGTAATGTTTAAGGCTATAATTTAATATTTGCTGCTATCAAAAGCATTTCATATTTACATTTCAGGCACTTGTCAGATGCTTTTCATCACGAGCCCCTCCCAATACCATCTCATAAAACTCCAGAGAGTTTACAACACCAGAGGTAAACTAGAGAGGACCAGGCGGCGCTGTAGGTGTAAAGCTTAGTCGTATTGTAATTCTTTTCTGTGTGTGGCTGCCACAGTGAGACAGAGGGACAGGAGACAGCAGGGTGGAAATAGACAAGAACAGCTGTGACAGGAATGAAGAATGTAGTGTACTTAAAGGATTAGCATCCACTCCAGAGGTCTGCTTTCACTCACTGATAAGGGAACAGAGAAGTCCATGCAGATTCAAACAAGCACGAAAATGAATTTGTTTCAAGCACCCCCGATAAGTCATTATTGGAAACATGCTGAGATATCACGTCAGTCTGCTGGCAGAGGTTCATGTTATCTGGAGACTGAATGAACATCTTATATTGCTCATGAATTTTAAAATAGTGTTCTTTATTAATGAATCAGACGTACTTGTTTCATGAATGTTTGATATGATGTTATGATGTATGGCAACACACATTTTCTTTGAAGGTTTTTCTCATTTCCTAATCAATACAATCACCTCCACCTTTCTTATTTATGATCTGAGCTCAGTCAGCCAAGATATTTGTCATGTTTTCAGCCTTATGTCAGTCATTTTGTAGCAGTATATATAATATATGAAGGCCCCTTGCTGGGGAGGAATACACAACTTTTGTGTTGTTCAGGGATCGGAGACTAAAAGTGTTACAATTGAACAATAAATCTTTCCGTGGACACAGAGCTGTGTTGTTTGTAGCTCTAAGTGTAGACATTGTTACTGGTGCCCAGCAGGCTGACTGCTGTCTGCAAGCTATTTGTGGCTATTATGTGTCTATAAAAGGAAATCTGCAGGGCGCTACACACACCAACATTAATACACTTTGAACTTTGTGAGTCGGGCTGAAAAGTGTGCGTCTTGCTTTCCGTATGTGCTTTGATCATCATCTTAAGTCTTGAGATATTTCCTGAATCGTGGATGCACAACACTTCTGGATGGAGAGGCATTTGAAGCAGAAATATGGACAGTTTGAATAACAGTCTGGGGAAGGTAAGAGGGTTTGGAAATACATATATTTCTTTTGAAAATGTGCACCAGATAAGAAACCTGTGAGGCTGAAGTAATATAACTGTCCTTTCTTTCTGATTCGTGAGCTTTGTAGTTACAATGGTTCTGGCTTTAAAGTTGTTAGATGAATTTTAACCCCAAAGCTAAATCCTACTGGAAAATCAGCACTATTAGCCCCCCATTGCGCCCTCTACCACCCGCTGCCACCTTCCAGGCTTTCACACATAAACATATAGACGCAGTATATAGTCAGATGCTGCTATTTGATCCTCTTATTTCCTGTAGGATAAAAACAGAGACCAAACTGCTTTCGAGTGAATTCAAAAGAACAGAAAAGTCACAAGAATGATTGTAAATTGATCTTATCAGTGTTAATATGTTGTGAAAATTGCATGTGAATCACACTGGCATTTTTTCTCCCTTAATATGCTGCTCTTGAAAATGACGTGCATTTTTGTTGTAGTTCTTGTCCTTGAGTGACTGGGAATGAAAGCATTTGTTTATAATCTGAGAGAGATAACGCAATGTGCTCGGTAGCAGCTGGCAGTGGGCTATATTTGCACGCCCTATCTACTCTGGAGGGAGGGGTAGTGTGGTTGTCTGTAATTAAACTCTTTACTTAGTGCCACACCCAACTGTTTATGCTTTTACTGTGGCACACCGTGAGCCGCTCAGATATGTATTTTAACATATGTGGAGCACAGCGGTTTTTGATTTAAATCAGCCTTTTATGTCCTTTAAGAAGGAATAGCTTACATGCTCAATGTGTCACTGAACTTAACATCATTAAGGGCAAAGAAATGAGCGAATATGAAATTGTAGAGTGCTGCTTAAAGTTGGACTTATGTTTTGTATAGCAGCTTCTACAGAGGAAGCATTGGAGAAGGAATAGCGTCCTTTGCATTCATTTAGTGTTTCCTTTAAGTATATTTGTCACTTTCTGGTTGCTAACTGTTTATGAATGTCTGTTTTTTTAAAGGTCCCCCACATTGGGTGGTCTGCTTCAAAAAAATGATTTAGTGTTGCTTGTATTCTCTATTTGGGACGAGTCTGACATGCCACATGAAATAACTGTGTGAGTGAGAGCACTCACACAGTGAGGTGACATGTAGCCCGTGTGAGCTAGTGGTGGCTGGAAATGTGATCTGTGAGGACGGCACGACCTCAGCAACACTCGACGCAATCAAACATTTAAGAGGGCTCTGATGGGCAAGGAGGAAATGCTGGCTTTGACCTTTCACAGTGTAAATTTACTCTGCTTTGACTACAGAGGACATGCAAACAAGGAGGTTGCATAAGAGCATGAAAACATAAACAAGTTTATAAGATGGCACATGATTAGTTTAGCTGAGGCATTTGTTCTCTTTATTTATTTATAGCTGATATTAGATACCTTGGCCCTCAGACGTGTAAGCCAACCTGCTCAAGCTCGGGAACTAGGTGTCATGACACAAAGAACATGGATGGCATGGTGTTAAGGAAAGTGGTAGAAGAAGTACTCGTCAGTCATATGACAATGTACATATATTCCATTACAAGTAAATATTAAAAATAAAACTACTCATTGTACAGGCAGAATGACCCATGTCGGTATTAAATGATTATTATATAAGGCTGCAAATGGTAAATATGGTGCAAATTCCAACTATTTCACATGCTATTGAGTATTTAAATCTATATCTATTATGTTTGTTTTTTTAACTCATCATAAATATGATCTGGTTAAGTAAAGTGTGTGTGTGTGTGTGTGTGTGTGTGTGTGTGTGTGTGTGTGTGTGTGTGTATGTGTATGTATATATATATATATATATACACCAGAAAAGCCACAGTAATAATCAAAAAACCCTGATGGGTATATATATACTGTATTGCCGTCAAAATGCCACATTTGGTTGATAAAATATAATGATTTTGGCAGAAAAGACATTTTAAATTTTGCTATGGTTGGGAAGCTTGAGAAATTAGCAAGAGTAAGCTAGATTTAAAGAAATTCCCATCTGAAAAATCCAGCTCAGTGTTGCCAACTCTGGGCTAGCAGCACTAGCTCCAACAGTTGCCAAGTGGGCAACACTGACAGGCTGGCTTGTTGGACTGCCCTGGATCTCTGAGATGAAAGGTAAAAACGAAACATTTGCTTATTCTTTGATTGAGTCTACGTCAACCAGCAGAGGCTGTGAAGTCTCTTTTTAATAGAGTTTCAAGTATGCGTTACAATAACCTCTGCTGATTATATAAGAACATGTTGGGGGCCTTACCAGTTTTCATTTAGCAGATAACCTGCTAACACTGTGGAGAGAAGCATCGTGAATAGTAAGCAGCAGAAGTACTTTAATGAGTGTGTGCAGTGATTGCTGAAGTGAAAATAAATGGGAAATGTTTGCACACATCCAGATTATGAAATGTCATTGAACTCAAACAGCGATGGGAACTGTGTCGCCATTTTAACAAATTGAAGCCTTTGCATTGCTCGTATTTATGTACAACATATCTCAGCACAATCTTTTTGCAATTCAAGCTTAGTAATTGGAAGCATATTGGTTTTCCCCTTGTATTACAATTGTACAGCTCTACTTCCTTCGAGATTATAATCACAGAGACATGTTGCTTGTCTTTCATATTTGGGGCGAAGCTTTTACCCACCACAATTCGCAGCTAGACCTCCTCATACAGTTCAGCATGGTTTGCCCCGGTGAAAATCGACCCATTATTGCTGATAGTGCGAAAGCTGCACTGAAACCTACTGAACTATGCAGGCTCAGGAAAAGCTGAGAGCTTGTATCTAATAGATCACTTCTGCAGACAGTACAGAGGTTTCACAGTATGGACATTGTCGCAGGTTTTATAAGATAACACCAAAGAAGTTTTCCATTAGTTTTAAAGATGACACCACATGCCTGTTTGGCAATGGAAGTACTGATTATGGATAACTGCGGTTTTGGATTTGAGATAAAGCTACTTTTAGTAGTCATGTGATTAAAATGACATCCAGGGTGCTAAAAGCTGCAGCATCAGTCAGGAGTTGCTGCACCAGAAGGATGTAAAACTGCCCGGCAGAGCTTTCATTGTAAAGTATTGTGATCACTTGAACATTTTTGCAAATATTACAAAGTTAGCCATGAATCAAGATGTCACACTATTTGGAGTACATTTTTTTAATACTGTAAATGTGGACATGTAAATCTACATTCATTGCAATAACCAGACGCAAACAGTAGGATATGATCTAGTCTACATGGACAGATGCAAAACATGTATTTGCTTCTTTTGCAAAGAGATAGAAGATCAATATCTCTCTTGTCTCTGATTGTTTTATATATATATTAGGGGCGACCGTGGCTCACTGGGTTAAGAGGGTTGTCTGGTAACCGCAAGGTCAATCCTTGACTGGGACGTGACCCTGAGCAAGACCTAGCTCCCCAGGAGCCTGTCATTGGCAGTCCACTGCTCCCTATATACAGGGATGGGTCAAATGCAGAGAAGAATTTCCCCCATAAAGGGATAAATATAGTGTAATAAATAAAAAAATTAAAATAAAAAAATTATATGAAGCTAGAGCCAGCTAGATCCAGTTAGCTTAGCATAAAGACAGAAAACAATGGGAAACAGCTAGCCTAGCTCTGTGGGTAACATAATCTGTCTACCAGCACCTCTACAGCTACACCTCTTATTACAGCTTAATATCTCGTTATTTAGTTTTCCCGGTAGTTATGCTGGTGTATTTTGTCCTTGTTAAATTAATCTCTCAACATTTTTGGCTTATTTGCTTTATTACAGAGAAGGCTTTAGCATAAAGATTGGAACAGCCTGTTTTATGATTTTTGTATGGAAACAGTATATATAGCTATATGATTGATAGCACTGCCAGCCATGCTGCGAGAGTACCTGGAATTTTTAGTATCACCTGTGAAGCAGTGCTGAAATTTAGTTCCATGAACTCGCTCCCAGATTTGGCAGGTTGTTTATTTCCTGCAGTGGAAACAGCCCATATATTACAAAGCTTCAAAGTTTTAGTCACCATGGTACAACCTCAAAGAACTCAAAGAAGCATCTTTGGCTTATTTATACAGAGCTCCTGTGTAATATTCATGCCATAGGCTGCATTCACATCAGATGTACGGCGAAATAACAGCCCTCCCATTCATTTTGAATGTGGGTAGTGCGTGTGGACTGCGGCAATGGGGGCTGCAGGGGGTGCAGAAAAGAATGCAGAAAAGTTGATACAGAAACCTCTTTTGGAGAAACGCAACCAGACACTGCAACAGTGGCCGATCACAAAACTGGCAATCCAGAGCTATAAAACCCAGCCATTAGGGAACAAAAGACATTAATTGTCGTGCAATCACTCGGCCCATTAGTGCCACTACCACACCGTCGCCTGATCTGGTGTGAATGCAGTCTCATGCAGACGTGAACATGAGCTGACTTATTTGCAACTCATTACTCCTTATTGAGTCTGGGTGTGCTGAGGCTTTGATCTACAGGGTGCTAAATTGCCTGAGCTTTGTGATTGTGTGATTATGGCTTATTAGTGGCGAGATACATTTACACAACCCTGTGAGGCAGAACGATAAGTAGATAATAAGATATTCTAAATCTAAAATGTAATGGTATTTAACTGTGAGAAGAAGAGTAAATGATTAAAACAAGGATTTTATGGAGAACTTAACAATATCACAGAAGAAGTCCCATAATGCTTGACTCATCAAGTGTTTAACAGGAAAATTACTGGGAAGTTATTATGAAGAGTTTGTAACAAAAAAAGATGATTTGTTCCTCTTCTGTCTGTTTTTACAGGTTTCAATAGGAGTGCCATCTAAGTCTTCTTATTTCACATTCGTGCCAGTGGTGCAGACATTACCAATTGAAAGCATTGTTACTGAGGAGAGGAGATCTGGAGCTCTGACGGGAAAACCAAGTAAGGTACAGCAGCAGCAGCACACACACACACACACACACACACACACACACACACACACACACACACACACACACACACACACACACACACACACACACACACACACACACACACACACACACACACACACACACACACACACACACACACACACACACACACACACACACACACACACACGCAAGATAAAGAGTGATATTATTCAAGTGATGCTTGAAGTGTTATTTTACGTCTCATCTCTGTTTGCAACCGGTAGACAAACTTGCTTGTGTTTTATATTTTGGGGGAAATTCCCCAGCATTGAAAATGAACCCACTCTGCCTGTCTGAGTCCTCACTAATGTCTGTCCAGTTTATCCCATGAATTGATGTAATCTAGTTTTTAAGCTAAGATTATCAGTTTGAATGCACCCAGACTGTCGCTGTTTAACGATGATGACAGCATATGAATGTGACCATTTTATATTGGATGTGGCAGATATGCCTTCCTCCTCCTCACTCTCTCTTTATTCTCTAAATTACATTCATAACTTTTGTTATCAAACTTTTGAGCCTCGGCTTACAATACAATTTATTGCAAAGTTCTTTCAATTTTTTATAGTATTCATCAAGCACTTTGAACATGGAGATGAAATAACTTGCACAATCTTTATATGAATCTCTTAATAAGGATTTTGACCAACATAATGAGTGTGACATCATGTTATTTCTTTTGAATAGAAAGGGAAATTAAAACTATAATAAGTCTATGAGCCAGAAAATATAATTTGACTACTTTTAAGCCTTTTCAAATGACCCTAGTTGTTAGGGACCAATCATGTCAGTGGCTTAAGGGTTAATTAAAGGACAACACTCTGCCTCTGGGCAAGAATCAATCTCACGCTTACCTGCAGCATTTTAGCAAATACACCACAACTTTCTTCTCAGCCGGTGAAACAGCTGTCAGTGTGACTCATCCTCAAGGAGAAATAAGCAAAATCGATTCACACAAAATAATAATCGACCTTATCTTGAGTACGTTTTCCACAAGGGGTTTAAGAGTATAAGAGTATAAGACAGTGCATTATATAGAAGAGAGTCTGTTCTAACACTACAAAATAAATGAAATAAAATAACTGATTAAAAGGCAACCACATTTCTTTCTCTATCTTTGATCTTGGGCTCAACTTTATGTTGGAACTTTGATTCTGCGACAACTTTAATGCACCCAAACTACAAATGTTCAACAGAAAGTTATTGAAAGCAACCATCGTGGGGGCTGATGTAGACCCTCATTAGTGTCGATTGCCGAAGGGGTTAATGTGCTTTTGGATGTTCATCCAGCATCAACATTATGGCAGCAGCACATCTCTGGGTGCCTCGGGATAGTGGACTGCGTCTGCTGCCTGATGTCAGACTTCAAAGGCGTTCTCACTGGCGGGGTGACACCATTACTTCCTCCACTGCTTTTACCTAGAGGAGTGACAGACCGCCAACACATGATTACTCAAAACACTCTAAACAACCCCGTGTTTCAGCATACATAGGGAGTATTATCTTTCATAGATGCACAATGTTAGATCGAGTGTCACTATGCATGGCGTTGTGCTCATTTCTCGCTGCCATGACTTCATTTGAACACCATTTCCACTTCATTAGTTATTTTTCCTTCTAAAACTCTATCTCCATCTTTCTCTCGTGGAGGGGTAATAGTCAAAGTACTCGTAGGGCAGAATGGTCCCTTTCAGAGGTTTATATTACTATATTAGTATATTATAATGTTGCATTATTATTGCACATGTAGTTTAACCTGGAGCAAATTTCATCTATATGCTACTTTATATAGTGACTTCAAATTTGTGATATTGGACTAGACAAATACAATTGAATTTAATTAGAAGTAGGGAGTAGAAAGCTGGGTAGGGGCCATCACAAGATGGTCATAGTTCCCTCTGAAATTTAGGGGATTAGACGTATATAGTATAGCATAAAGTAGAATTACTCAAGTAAAGTAATAATACCTCAAAATTGTACTTAAGTACAGTAGTTGTGTAAATGTTAGACTTAGTTACTTTCCACCACTGATAAGTAAGACTACATTATGTCAGCATATGAGGATTTTTTTTCCATATTCTGTTGCTAATCATATTAAACTGTATGAATGCAAAATATGTTAAACGGTCCTTTTGACACACTAGTTATATTTAAACGTTCTTACACAACTTTCAGAGTTATTTGCTTTGTATGAAAATGCTTTTCTGCTAGTTTGTGCTGCTAAGTTGATAATCTCTTCATGATCACAAAACTGCAAATTTAATAATAAATCACATTATTGTACAAGTAGTAGGCTAATTATACATGTAATATGCAAGGTTTGCTGGGTTCAGTTGGCATGTTAACTAGCAAACAGAGCAGCCTGGCGTTCGCCTGCTGTTACTCAGAGTCAAGCCAGGAGAGAACATCTTTAAGCTGTTTGTGAGCATCACAAACAACAAGCCAACACTGCACCGGATCTGTGTCTGCAAACCTTATCTCAGTCGTTGCAGTTGGACTACACAGAAACCTATTTTTCCTATGATGCTCTTATGGAGCGGAATTGTGGCACAAGGTGGATTTCGTGCTTTCTTACACCTGCTATTTGCCGTTTTAACGCATGAACGATAAGTAGCACTCCCTGTGGAGAGACAGCTTCCATATTTAGTTACAAAACGGCAGAATATGAAGGATTACCTTTGAGACAATTGGCAGCTCATTATTCCACCACTCTAATTCACAGCAGCCTGTGCTTTTCAACATGTCCTATTGAGAGGAATTAAATGGCAGATGCTTCGTAGCAGTATTTCAAATTAGTAAGTAATGATGTAACCTCAAGTGGCCATTATCAGTTTTCATACTGAGTGGCCACCATTGATTTAAAATATGAGGTAATTACTAACTATCATCTTCCTGCTTCAAATGTGTGGGTTTCTTTTCTATTCCTACACAACCCATGTGCATCACAGATCTTCAAACAGACTAAATTAGTTGAAGTTGTAGCAGATATTCCTCTCTGAAATACACTGGACGACTATTCTTTCTGAGGTATTTTGTTCAGTTTCGTGCCAGATGACGCACATCTCAGCTAATGAGAAACTAAATGAATCACATCTTAATCGTCAAGATTGCCTAAAGCTAGAACCATACCAAATGTGATTAAATAGTCAAAATAATGAGTTCATGACGAAGTAGCTGTAATGTATCTCTCTTGCATGACCTTACTGTGCATCTAAATTACTCTAATGGCAAGTTGTCCAAAGTTATTACGGTATCATCATATGTGCAGTCCTAAGACATGTCAATGGGTTCACACATGAAAAACTGCATTTGATTTCAGTGCTAAATATAAAACTGCATTTGACACACAATATGTGACGATATTATTGACATGAGCTGACATTCATGTTAATCCTAGGAACATGTGTCATTCTAGCTGCCTTTCATTTGTTTGATTACTGCTCATCTACAGTAAGGTAACAGGAAAGCACTGAGAGAATTATATAATTAATTTAAAAAACTGAAAGGTGTCATTATCATGTGGTGTCGTATATTGTTTTTTTCGGATCATAATTACCATAATTGTGGGAGTTCATCTCAGTAATGATGCATGTCATACCCTTTAGCTCCCCGTAAATATCACTCATATTACCCTAGAATATTCCTTTAACTCCAATTCATTCTCATACAATAAACCACGACTATTTCAATCATATCCTATATAATGTAATGGCCTGAATTTATGTTTTGGTCAAATGATATAAAATTGCAGTCACAATCGTTGACAATGTTGAGTTAAAGTAAATTATGATAATCTTGAATAATCACTTAGCTTAATTTAACATTAAGACGGCAAATGAGGTTTAACATGTTAAATAGTGAGCTGTAGAGGTGTTGGTAGGTGGATTTACCTTAATCTTTAGTTCAGAATTACCTTTCTTTGCCAAGTAGGTGTGCACATACAAGGAATTTGACTCTGTTTTTTGCATATCTCTGGATGTACTTACACAGAAATAGAAGGACAACAGAGCTGGACAAACAAAGGTAAAAAATAGATTGAATAGATACACAAGTAGTGAAAAACATATATTATATAATATAAAAAGCACCAATGACCAACAATAAAACGAATAGTGCAAAGACATACATACTGAATTGATACTTATAGGCTGGATGCTTATGTACAGTATGTATATGTAAAGGTTTGGTGTCTGATCCAAACCACACAGCGATGGATCTGCAGAGAACAGATCGGATTATTGCGATGTTGAACACACATCCTCTGCCTTTTTCCTGATGGTGTCTATGTTGGAAGTTCACTGCAGGTCATGGGAGTCGATGGGTCCACGAAACCTGAAGATTTCCACAGCAGACACAGTGTTGTTCAGAAAGGAATGGCATGTTATCTTTAGAACGAGCTAAGCTATTAGTTTCCCTCTGTTTCCAGTCTTTACGCTGAGGTAATCTCATCAGCTACTTGAGAGTGGTATCAATCTTCTCATGTAACTCTCAGCAAGAAGAAAAGTATTTCCCAAAATTCGAATTTCTTCTTTAGATTTTATATTTAATACATGTTTTTAGTTTACTATATGCTGGCATATTTTTTTCAGTGCCTGGTTATCAAAGCAGGTGGAATGTAACTAAGTTAAATGTTTGCTCAATTACCATACTTAAATACAACTAAGGTACCTATTACCTTTTATACAGTTCGTATACTACAGTAGGCTGTATTTCAGAGGCAATACATAACAATTAATTGAGGTCACTGGTCAGTCAAGGATACCGTTTGTTACCGTTTGTTCTTGCTGTTTACACAGCGATACTTTGTGATCACATCACACGTGTGAGACTCTGGACTCTCTGTCGTCTTGGTTAAAGTTCAAACATCATTTCAAGCACATTGATCTTGCAGAAAGTTAAAAGCTTTTATTTAATTTGTTTTGGGACACATAAAATGTTCACGTATATTTAATTAAGTTGATTTGGGTGGACCAGGAGGAGCAAGCCTCTCCTCGGTTGTTCAGTCCTGCCCATGCGGCTTGTACTACTCTGACGTCAGCATGAGGGTGTACATGTGAATTTTATGTGTCGGTCATGTGGTGCGGTGAAACCAAGCACACCCCCTGAGCTCAAAGAGGCTCGCTGAAGTTCACCTCAGGTTTTCTCAGGTTTCACTTGCTCAGTTCCTCCTAAACATTTGCCTCATTTTCTCCTGTCAGAACGTCGCTGTGTCTCATGAGAAGACAACCGGGCTGACCATGTCGAACAGGGAGATTTTAAAAGCAGAGATTGTCTTTATCGAAGACTCTGCAGCGAGAGGAGCAGGAAACACAAACCAACCAGGGACAAAACATCAAGTAAGTACAACATGAGCACTCTCAATGTCCTCTGAAAACGTTGACAGAAAGCTTTATACTTGCCATGTTACAATATTAATATGTGCATGTGTCAAATACTGTGGATCTGTGGATCAATACAGGGTGAATATACACTGATCAAGAGATAAAATAAATGAATGAGACAGTCCAAGGTGGACATTTATCGCTTTTCAAATCTTTAATAATTTGTAATACTTCACTCTGACTTTTAAGAATTTAAAGTGACAATAACAAGAACTTTATAGTTGCCATTTATTTATTTATAAAACTTTGTTTTTGTTTTTCAGCCTTCACTGGATCACGTGAGCCTCTCTCAAACCAAAGTCTCTCCTTCAGTCGCTGTTCAATCTGAAAATATCCCCAACCACGTAGCTGCCGGGACTGCCTCTATGGAAACAGCTGTTGATAAACACAGGGGCATTTCCCAGCAGCAGTGTCACGATACCTCTGGACTTGCTGAGGTTAGCTCTGGTTACTTTGTGAATAGAGCGCATGTGTCAGAAGACGGAATGAGCCCCACACACTCTGCAGACCTGTTCCCCACCCCGGCTTCCTCCAGAGAGTCCATCCTCTCAGAGTGCTCGGACGGAGAGAAGAGCTGGTCGGCTGTGCAGCTTTCCAATGTAACCTCTCCTGTTTCTTTCAGCCGAATCGGTTCTCCCTGCTCATCTGTCTGCTCTGGCATCTTCTCCCCCGCTGTTGTCCAGATCAAGAGGCACTTTCTCGCTCCTGGCTCTAGTCTGGTTCACACCCCTGGTTTCTCATCCTGCGAGAGCTTGTCCTCCTCTGTCTATGCCCAATCCCCTCCTTCTTCTCGCCGGCACCGGCCTCCTCTCACCCGACTCTCCCTCCTCACAGCCATCCTAAGAAAAGGCCGCCTTCCTGTCCTGTCCTCTGCACTTCAGAGGCCTTACACCCCCTGCTGGCCTGTTAACCCTGTGACCCTATCCTTCTGTAATGCATGCTTAGCAGCATCCAGTGTGGCCTCCATTCCCATTGACTTTTCCTCTCAGTTCTCCTCATCAGCGTCTTTAGATAGTCAGAGCCACGATCACAGGGAGCCTAATAGATGCGTCACAGCTCCTCCACCTGTGCAATCAAATGAGCTCCGCAGAACGTGCCCTCAAACCCAAGTGAAAAGATGCTCGGAGCAAATTCGCTCAAGCTGTGCGCCTAGATGGGAGCAGGTTATTTCACCTCCGGCAGTGAAGAGCACACTACCCCGAGCTCCACCTCTATTTTGCTCAAACTTCAAATCTGTTTCTCCACCTAAGCATGAAGAAATTGACTATGCGATTTCAACAAAGCTGCAACGCACACACAAGTCCCCTGAGCTAAAGCCCATCAACACTGACATGTACCTCAAGGGACCTGCAGATAATAACCTTAAAAAACTCATCTCCCCGTCCACTACAGTTATGTATGAGCAAGAGACCTCTGCGCCCCACAAATGGAGTGGCCCACCAAATTCATCTCTCACAAGGCTTCACTCGCTTTCTCAACAACTGAGATCTCCAGCGGTCTGCCCCCCTCGGCTTCAGCCTTCTCAATCACGCTCACCCGGTGACACAGCATCATCACCTGCACGAAATACCACAGGGAGGTATGAGTCAGGGAGGAGCTGCCCTGATTCCAAAAGTCCCTCAGCATTAGCTGGTTTTCACAAAACTCACTGTCTGTCTCCTTCCCGCTACACACCCATCGCTTTTCCCGGATGGCCGTCACCCACCAGCTCCCCGACGCCTACGCCCTCTCCTGCTCCACCAATCAGAGACTTCGCCCTGTCCCCTTCTCTCTCCATGCGCTCCACGCCCTCCCCAAGACCCGGGAGTGGAATATCAGACTGCAGTGACAGGGAGGGTAAAAAAAGAAAGGTAGCCGCTCTGCTTGCCATATGCATGTTTAAACTGAGGATATTATTTAATATGCGACATACTCGTCTCCCACATTATGGAGTTAAAAACAGACTTTGCTCACTTGATAGCTGGATATCAAGTGCTGTTCTCTGTCTGTAACTGTTTTTAGATTTAGATTCCTTATTTGTTGATGTTTTTATAGATCTTTGCTTTGCAGAGATTTCAAACTGTTTGCTGGTTTGTAATGATTGACAAATCTGAAATGTCATATGTTGAAACAGGAGGAAACCCATCATCAGTAAATCAATACAGAAGCTTTTCAGAACTCTGGTTTCTAGGCCAGATATACATGCTCGACGTTGTTAACCACCAGGGGTCCAATTTATTCAGTGCATGCAGGGAAATATAAGTCAATGTGGGACTCGGCCGTCTTGCCCGTCAGTGTGGAAAAATTGTTTGTAACTGAACTTTTACAGTGAGTCAAATGAGCCACCTGATTAGCTGTGACAGCAGGCAAACACACGTCAGTGTTGTTCTTTCCGTTGAGCGTCTCGAGCGTGGCTGACTGTTTTGCATGCCTGAAGAAATGTAAAATGTTAATCAATTCATATTAACTGTCTACTTTGTTCTCTCTATGAACTCCAGACACACAAGATTAAATTAAGCTACAAATCGCTCGCTGCAATTCCTACAAACACCCTTCTATTGGATCAGCAGGTAAGTTAATTTGTTTGACTCTAATTCCACAAACTCATCTCTTTATCCTGTTAAACATCCAGACATATGAAGCCCTAATGGAAGTTTGATGGAGGCAATAAAGCTAATTTTACTTTGTGGAACATTACGTGATGAAGGTCAAATATGAATTAACTCCTAAGGTATAAAGTTTGTATTAAAAAAGGACTATTCTTTAAAAAAAAAAGAAGATACATCTCAGATCTCTAATCATCAGGCTTTAAAGAGAATTACATTTTGATTTGTATTTGAAAAAACTTGTTGGCAGAAATCTCATTTCATAAGGACTAAAAAAATCAAATCACACTCAAAGAGAAAAAAACATGGCATATTGATGTGTTATCACTGCAGCATTGTACTCTTTGAGCTGCAGAGGAGGGAGATCTGTGAGAGTGGATGAATATAATTTGTCTGCAGGAGATGTTGCAATGTTGTCTAAGCCATCTGTGTAATCCCTCATGGAAAGCACTAGCAGTGGTCGAGAGCTCAATCTGTCCACTCTGCTTTGCATTGACAGGCAATAGATGAGCAGGTAGAGAGAGAAGAGAGTCCATGTTTGGACAGAGGTGAAACATTTGACAGAGGTATTGCAGACACCCATGCTAAGGTATTACTGCTCACATCACTGCTGGTTTTCACTGCACGATTCATACAGCAGTCCGCTGACTTCAATCATTTCCCACAGATGTGTTCACCCGCTGAGCTCCGGCAACAGTCAGAGGAACTTTATGCAGTTATTGATGAGCTACTGGCAAATTCCACTCCAGCAGTGAGTTCAGTTATGTTATTTAAAAAATAAACATGTGCAAATGTTGAATTGTAATATTGATTATGATTTTATATTTTTTCAACCTTTAAGAGCAAATCATCCCGGTCACAGCAGCCCTCCCGATCATTAACTACCGACGTTGGTCTGCAGGTAAATTATGATGCTTTAACAGCATGTGACACAAATGACAAACTAACAAGAGGATTTATACCACTCTCACGTCTGTGTGCTTTTACAGGGGTTGTGCCTGACATTTCATGTATTTTTACATCAGAAAATGGTCTGGCTTATAGCCCCCATGAAACCACAGTTTGTCACTTTTACATTTGGATTTTTGTATGAATTAAACAATATATAACATGTTAATCGGTGATCTTTAGAGGTGCTGAAAGGTGGATTTTATTGCCTTTGGACAGAGCCTGGCTAGCTGTTTCCAGTCTTTATGCTAAGCTAAGCTAAATGGATGCTGATCTGTATCTTGTTTTCACATTTACCTGACATATTTTGACATATTTTGACATATTTTGTATCCTTTCAAACTTCAATGTACTTTGAAATAAAGTTTGACCAACACTTTTCCACACAATTTGAGTTTGTAAATATTAACCCAAATGTAATAACATCTACCGACCGACCTACAAAGAAGAACCCTCCATCTGGTTTCCACATAGCAAAATTCACATGATTTTTTTCCCAATAGTTGGTTTCTGTAACTCTTCTGTTTTGTTTAAAATATTTCTCTCTTTCTTTTTTTCTTTCAGCAGAACAACTCATCATTTACAAAAGCCTTGGGACGTGAGACCAAATATGTGAGTAAGAGTAGTTTTTTCTGTTGAATTAAAGGCAAACGTTATTTTATGGCCGAAAGTGACAAACCAATTCATTTTTCCATATTAACTTTCCGACCATTTTACGTTATGAAGAGAATATTTTCCATCAGGAATTTTACTGCTAAACAATCTGAACACAGATGTTTGTGTAATCATCTCATGATGGCAAATATTTCTCTCTCTTTTCTTTTCTTAAACAAATGTATTCGGCTTATAAAGTATCATTCCTAATTCACAAAACTGACATGAAGCTCGATCATTTCATACTTTTGCTTGTCTTTACATAAAACCTTCAGTACTTCAAGTGTTTTCTTCTATCAGTACGAGAGCAGATTGCTTGAAAACGCTCATCCAAACAACTTTACACTCCATTCTGTGCTTCCTTGTGTCCTGATCAATCCACCTGCCATGACATATAGTTGCAACTAGTGGTGCAACGAAATTAAGTACATTTACTGAAGTACTGTACTTGAGCACAATTTTGATATACTTGTACTTTACTGCTTTTTGTCCTTGTACTTTTTAATCCACTACATTTGTTTAATACCTTGATTTACTACTTGGCATATTCAAATTTATAATACAAAATATGATTTACAAATATAAAACAATGTAAGCTCCACCTTTCCCAACTGCAACATTAAAGCCATGCACACATCTATGCATTGATAATTATAATCGATAATATAATAAACACTTTTCTGAAATGGGCCATTCTGCATAATCAGTTTGTCTACTTTTTGTACTTTAAGTATATGCTTTTGTACTTTTACTGAAGTAACATTTTGAGAGCAGTGCTACTTCAATAAAAGATGTAGTATTTTAGTATTCTTCAATCACTGGATCCACTAGCATTACTGGAATTGGATGCAAAACCGCAAACGAACATTTACAGGGTTGTTTCTAGATGGTACCCCACAATTCTTGAAACGCTCGCTAGATGGTTACGGTTAGTCGTTGACCTTGAATGGTTAGGACAAAGATAAGTGATTCTCGGGAGAGTTTTCGCAAATTGGGGTTTACATTCAAGACACGACCCATTAACGGAGAGCGAGCTGTACCCAGGTGTAACAATTAGTTGGGGTCCCCTCTGGATACAGTACACAGTGTGTACAAAATGCACTTTAAATAATCTAAAAAATTGTAGATCTCAAGAGCTCACAGTCCACACTGAACGTCCTTGGGTCAGCAATACACCTGCCAAGTGAGAAGTCGAAGGACAGACATACATACAGAGACTCCTTCCATTTTGCGAGAGACTATGTTGATACTTTTCTTCTACACTGTTTACTCAGGCATCTGTATGCAGCTTGCACCCATCTACCGGTGTGGAAAGAAAGCTCATGAATCCTAAAAAGGTACTGTACATATTCAATCATTTTTTCGACCAAGTTCAGGCTACTGGATTTGCTTTAACACTAATGATGTGAAGGAAGCAGGAATGAATTCACACTCTGCTGTCAACATTTTTCCTTCCAGACAAAGCCCGGGGTTATTCGCCCAATGACGGCCATTCCAATACTGACAGTCGACGATGAAGAAAAGTTTCATCCAAGACCTTTCCGGCAGTTTGTCGTCAAACCGACCTCGACTGACAACAAAAAGGTAGGCTGGTGGAATTAGCTCATATCACAGTGCAGGAATCTGTGTCTGCGCATGTTTTCAAACCCATATAGTGATCACATTAGTTTTATTTTTATTTTAAGTAGTAGCACCCACACTCCTCATGGGTTAAAAATGTAGCTGTTTAAAGAGAAATGTTTCAACTGGACTCCCACTTTGACAAGTTTTGACAGCAGAAGAAATTCAATTGACTAAAGAAACTTCTCAAACTACAATCCACTTATCTGCTGTCCATCCATATGCCTGGTATGTTCCAAAGATGTCTAGAATTTTGCCAAAAGAAATACTGTATATTCGCTGACACCGAGCAAGTTCCATCTGCTGAGGAGGACTACAGTTGAACTCTGTAAAATCTAGTAAGTGAAGCTTGACTTAAAACATTTGATTATAAACTATTGTCAGTTACCGCTCTAGTGAAACAGACCTAATCATGGGTTCATGTGAATAGAAACATGCCTTAAAAAATGTATATCAAGTTGAACATGCCTTTCTGTCTGTGGTACATGGTGGAGAGCTCTTTGTCTCGTCCTTCTCCGTTATTAAGTCACAATTAAACAGGTAATCAACACCTCCTGATTAAGTGAACACTGCAAAGGGAATTGGAAAGTAAGTTAGGTGGAGATATTAAATTAAGTTTGAGCAATCAAAGCAATATTTTAACATCAATTTCCTCTACCGCACCTTCTTTGTAAACCATTTATCCTAATATACTCATACTGATTACTATTTTTCCAAATAGCCAGATGCTAAATCAGACTCATGTTTGAGGTAAGAGCAAAACGAGGAGTTTCCTCTGAACTCGGGCTTATGGGTCGAAAGGTTTGTTTTAGTGAGAGCGAACAAATCTAATCATTTTCAAAGAAGACACTTCCCACTCTGCAAAATCACGTCTCTCCACACAGCTCATGCTTATGTATTAGTTCCATAAGTAATTTTCAGAAAATAGTATTGAAAACTCCCATCAGTCATAAATTGATGTTTTGAGATTCAATAAAACATTTTCAGAACTAACATTCTCGTGCTTTGTTTTAAACATTACCATTTGACCATTTACCATTCATTTGAGTTACATTTTTTTATTAAACTGCAATATTCATACGATTTGGTAAGCTTTCACTAATTATCTCTTACATATCCTTATCCTGCTTTTATTATTTTCAGCTTTGTGAAATGATAATGACTTCGGGGTCTATTCCAGTTTCAAAAGCCCTATCTGTAGAAACTTTGAGTGATTATAGCGTAATTCAAATTATTGTGATGGCTTACATTCAATTTAAGTCCAATGTCCGAAACGTACAAATCCTACACATAGAGGCATACCTATAGCCCAACCCATACTAAATTATAGATTCGGCAATACACTTTAGAATAAACCAAGTACATTGTTCAGTGCCTCTGTTAAGATGAAAAATGTCTCTGAAGCATAACAAATCAAGATCTTCACTAAAATGATTTATGATTGATGTTGGGAAAATGGGGACAACTTCCATCTATTTAACTGAAGTCACCTCATCTCCAGGACAAAATCAATAGTATGTTTAGCTTAAAGACGATGTTTTCATTCTGACTGGAAGAAATTGGAAACCTTTCATACCTTGGCCTTCAGCTGTCCATTGTAGCAGAGTAGGCCATGCTGCTTCTTCTCCTCTTGTTTCGATTTTTCTCCACATCGCTTGTCTCGTCAGTCTCAAAATCCTCAAATCCTCTGAGAGGATGATTCCTTTTATTTCATGAGCTGTCAAGGTCTTGTCAAACGTCTTCTTGTCAAACTACTTTAACCGGAGAGCTTAAAAAGACTCTGCTCAGCTTTCCATCGAAGACGTTGAAGCAGTGTAGAGTGCAGAGTTTTCGATGAAAAACAACATGAAACTGCTTTGGCTCCTCAGGTGATGTACTCTTTACTCAAAGCATGTCTTGGAAAATCACTCTTCACTCTGCCCCAGAGAAAGTCAGTTAACAGCTTCAATTTGCCTGCTGATGAAGGAAAACAGGTTTGAAGAGCCATCAGGAGGATAAATAAATGCGTGGCAATTCATCTGCCAAGCCTTTTATCATACAATGAAAGATGGTAAAATATGCCTATTTGAACTGCAGAAAAAAGGACACAGGGGATCCCGTATTTATACTAGGTGGCGCAATGCAACAACCATAGAGTGATAGCTTCTTGCAGCTTTGGTGCAAGAAATGTATTTATGTGTGTTATTTACTGAGTTTACACATTAAACTGTTGTTCCACATCAATATTGTTATGAACATTTACTGCAATGCAAACGTATTTATCAGGCCAGTTTTCATTTCCCAGCTTCTTTTCACACAGAAGGTGAAGTGAACCAGAAAAAGAACAAAACTCAGTTTGATAGCAAATTTACATGATCGTTATTACTGAAAGCTCCTTCAATGGAATTCACAAGGTTAAGCTTCTTGTGTAATTCTGAGCTGTATGCAAAATTATAGTCTGAATGGTTTTCATTTGTTGAATATATGATATAAAATGTCAAGGTCAACAAAACAGACTCACAGATATACAAAGAACTGATGCGACTGTGAACACTTAAACCATAACCATGTCAACAATCTTCTACATTCGAGAGATCTTGACATGTTTGATGCTAAAAGCGCTATTTTCCCTCTGAAAGGCTGCTATTAACCTCCAGAATGCAATCCATTCACTGTTTATGATGCAGAGAGTATTGTTAGCTTTATTTCCGAGGCCGTGGAATATCTAGCTTTGTAAATGGTTTGTTGTGATGTGGAGCATAATAATGTGCAGAGTGTTGGGAACCATGAGCTGTAACATTGATATTCAGTGTGTGATGCAATCTGCTTCTTACCTTGGCACGGTCGACTGCGCGTGGTTTGTCCTGCTGTTGTCATTACACCTCAGATCTTTGATTAATTACAGTTGACACAGTTGTATGCAGTGAGGTAATCACTAATATATCATTTTTATTCATGTTGATTACATTGAAGGTGAAGTTTAATGTTACACTTGCATTTTTGTAGTTTGGATTCAATTCAATTTAATTATGTATAGCCCAAAATCATAAATCATAAATTATCCTCAAATACAACATCCTCTCTCCTGGGACCCTCATATCGGTACAGGAACCCCCCCTGAAAAAAAACAAAAAACAGACTTCTGGACAGAAGTGTAATAGATGTCATGTGTACAGAATGAACAACATAAGAGTTACAACACATTCAATGTGACCTATACAATGATATAAAAATGATGACTACTAACAATAACAGCAGCAGTGGATATAGTAGAATAACAATGATAATAAATGCAGTAATGGTATCGGTAATAGTAATGTGATTAATACTAATAATAATAATGACAGTAGCAGTGGGTGTCAGCAGGAAGGACCAGGGTCCAGATATAACCACAATCCACAGAAACCTGTGAGGTGAGAAAGCACAAAGACTCCGGGGAACAAGCAAAGTTAGTGAGCATTAATGGGACATGAATTCATACAGAAGGAGAGAGAGAAGAGGAGAGAGGAGCTCAGTGTATCCTAGGAAGTCCTCCGGCAGTCTAGGCCTACAGCAGCATAGCTAGGGGCTGAACCAAGGCAAACCTGAGTCAGCACTAACTATAAGCGTTGTAAAAAAGGAAATTCTTAAGCCTACTCTTACATGTGATGAGTGTGTCTGCCCTCTGGACTGAAACTGGAAGCTGGTTCCACAGAAGAGGAGCTTGATAACTGAAAGCTCTGGCTCCCATCCAACTTTTAAGACTCTAGGAATCACAAGTTACCCTACATTCAGGGATGCAGAAATTGATGTTATGGCATAGTTCCACATAAGAAGAAACACTCTAATTTAGAGTAGATACCCATCTCATGTTTGTATAGTGAATATGAAGCTACAGACAGCAGCCAGTTAGCTTAGCTTAGCATAAAGACAGTAAACAGGGGGAAACAGCTAGCCTGGCTCTGCCTGCCGGTAACAAAATCCGCCCAACAGGACATCTAAAGCTCACCAATCAACACATTTAATCTCGTTAGTTTTATTGGAGACTCTAGGAAGTGACTGTTTCCAGTCTAGAAAATGTCCAGCGCATTAACTCTCTGTAAAACTACAACGTGTTGTACAAATTTAACAAATGAGATAAGAATTTGAATGTGTTGAATGTTATAACAACTGACTGATTGATACATGTCATGGTCATAAAGTTATATCCTCTCTCTCTTTAGACTCTGTTTAATCACAGCAGCTGAAATAAGATAAGATAAAACTTTATTATTTTTTACATGAAATTGTGGCTTGTATCGCATGCTCCAAACAGAATAACATAAAACATCTGGGGAAAAAAAACATAATTCCAAGCAGAAAGCAACGCATTTTATATCACCACTGGGTATGTTTTTCAGTCTTTGGTAGAATTAAAGCTGCATGAGGATGGGGGGGGGGGGGGGTGCTTGTGAGCACACATTCATCAATGATTAAGATCAATAACAAGAAACATGGATATTGATTGTGTGAGCAGCCAAGACAAGTTGCTCATCAAAGGGTTTAAGTGTCAGGAGACATTTACAATCACAACCCTGTTGATGTGACAGCCCGTTCACTCGCTCTGTTGTCATTGGTTACACTGATTTCTCTGTCCGCGGCCTACTCATTACAACTCAACAACTACATGGTATGTTTTTGTCACAAACGAGAGTGACTTTAGAGCCACAGCCTTAGATCACCATAATCACCAGTAGCAGGTTGAAAGTACAGAAGATGTAATATTATATAATATCTCTCTATATTCCTGTCAGTGTTGGGCAAGCTACTCAGGAAACCTTATTCATTATTTTTAAGTTTCTTCTTAAGGAATAGTATTAATTTACTATTTAAAAATGTATATTACTATAATACTTTAATTACACTATAACTCTATGGGGTTGATTATATCTCAATATTCTGCTTTTTTTGAAGGAGACGTCTGGTCACCATAGCCTCTGTTCCAACTACGAGACCAGTGATGTAACTGGCTGAGACAGTATTTAATAATCACCACACCTGCAGATCGATATTCACCTTCACCCAGCCGTGTTGCACTTCGTGCTGCTGCACATACAAACGAATCGCGTTCTAGTAACGCAGCTTTAGTTGGATTTATAACTTAAATACATTTACTGTTTTGGAAAAGATAATCCCTTACACAACTTGTTACTTTATAAAGGAATACTATTACATGAATAAATTCCTGACAGTTCCTTACCACACTGATTCCTGTGTAGTGTATCTCCTGAGAATATGTTTCCATTATAGAGAGGTAAAGAAGTAAGAGTCACTGTAAGTATTATTTTACAAGACAGTTACTGAAGACAGAGAAGGAAAGGAGATAGGATCAGTCAATTCATTTGAGAAAGACCGAATAAAAAAGCCCCTGGAGAGATGACACAAATTTGAATTACGAAAAGAAACACCTGAAAGGAACACTGCAGCTATACTTTTATTCTTTCTTTACACTTTGCTTTATGTTTCCATTGTTGATCACAGGTCGCCAGTCTTTGGTCTGTAAATAGATGCGTTGAAGTGGTTCAAATTTCAAGAAGTGGTGTTTGATCAATGACCATATTCACCACCAGTGTCCTGGTCCACCTTAATGCTGCAGTAGGTAGGCGAGTGCTGGCTTGCTCTGTGAAATACCAACTAGTGGCATCTAATGCAAAAATAACAGACAGTAAAGACATAAACTTAAAACAGTTTCTCTGCTGCCTTATGTGTAACTGAGCTATGTGCCTCCTCCACATTTGTACAAATCCTGTCTTTAGCTCTTTTCCATAATGTAGAGCCTCGCCAACGTTTGCAAATTTCACTCTGTCAGCTTTACAGCACAGTGGCAAATAATCTCATGCCGATTCCTGTATCATTAGCCACTGCACCCCTGCAGTGCCACTGAATCCATAAATTAAACACATTTACTTTGTGAGACAGAGTGACAATCTTTGTGATGTTCATTTCATGGCTGTGAGATGACACAAATAACATTAAAATGTAAGCCTCATTAGGATAACATCAGATGGACTGGTTTGAACATACGGTCTGTGGAATAGTATAGTTATAATAGTATTTTTAGCGTGGATGGATGGGCATATGCAACATTTGACATTAAAGACTACAGTTCTCGTCTCTGATCTTTCAGCCAATATGGAAGATGACACGTCAGTTTGGAACATCGCAATTATGTTAATAAATCCAAAGGCCAGCCAAAATTTAAATAATAAATGGAGCAAATATAGAGCAGGTGATTGATGTCACCATGCAATCCAGAAAGATAATTGTCAATTATAAACAAATACACAATGAATATTCATCCCAGTGCAAACCTCAAGTAGTTGCAGCGAGATCCAATTTCAAGCAATTTCACTTTGGGCTGAAATCAGTCGAGCAACAATTTTGAAATTGCTGCTGCTGTCTTTTTTTCCTCTAGTCACTCTTACTCATAATGCATTAACCTAAAAACCGATGTGTCCGTTTCTATTTCAGGTGGAAAGTATGAGTCTTGAAGAGGCAAGAGAAGATTGCTACACAAGTTCAAAAAGGCAAAAGTTTGGAGAAGAGAAGAAGCCTGAGAGAAGAGGTCCACTCTCAGTATTTGATCTGCAGATAACGGAGCCTGATGACCAGACAAATCCCCCTTTCAGTCCAACTGAAGGGCGGACGGATTTTAAGCCCTTTGCTGCTACTTTGCAAGCTGCTAGAGCTACCATGGAGCCCACACTATCACTCCCTGAATAAATATTCTACATTCTTTTGAAAAACGAAAAAGTGATTTCAGAGAGAAGCAGACAGAAAGGTATACAATGTGCGTTTGAAGGATGTATCCAGTAGAGTAAGCTGATTCAGCAGCGAAAACAGGTTGAAAAGATAAAAGATAATGAACCACCACATCACCTGGCGATCAAGACAAAAGACAATGAAATTAAGGAACCACACTGTTCCTTTAAAGATGGGTAGGTCTTTACTCACTATTAAAATTATTTTTTCAAAAGCAGCATGTGTGTACATTCACTTTACCTTCACTAACTAGCGTAGCATAGAACTCCTTACCCACTCTGCTATTGTTAACTCCACATGTTTTTACGTAGAAATTTAACAATTTGAAAAACATGCATCTCCTTCCAACCTCTCTGGGTAACTACAAAGTATCACTTTTACACAATGTTTGACATGCATGACTATCACCAAATCTACAAAACGAGCCTGAAAATGAAGAAAATAAAGAAACATTGCATGAGAGTCTATGGAGCAGAGCCGTATAGTTGTCGGACCCTAGTCTGAGCTGTCCGATGCTACGCTATCGGTCTGCATTCGAGGGTCAGGACTTAGTGAAGGGTCAATTGGACCTGAATTAGCAAATTCATAAAAATGAACAAAAACTGACCTTTCTCTAAGTTAATGTTGCTATGGCACATTTACAGTTTGAGATGATAAGTGGTGGCAGATTCACCTCTAGTTACACACAGAGGTAGACATGTTCGGTATGTGGAGAAGTCCAGTGCTTGACATGCTGTTTCTAAGCAATGATTAGACAGGAAGATTATTGTGGGAAGATGGGTTTAGCAAACAGTCAACTGGTGCAAAACATCCAACAGCAAAGAGATTTGCGATATGGCCTATACAACATAAAAGTAATCAAAATCATGTTACTCATTCATCTCTAAGGAAAATACTATTTTAATATTGTCATGATTTGTGGAAACGCTGTAATATTTAATAAAGGACATCCATATTTTCCCTATGCTCTTGAGTTTTACATCTATCTGTTATCTGTAAATTTCCATATCAGTAAAGAAAATCACAAGCTAATGACACGATAAAAGGTATGAGGATGCTTGATAAAAGGTATGGGTATATATATATATAATGGGTATGCAGGCTTTTCATTCATGGGTTGGATGATCTTTCATGTTCTCATTTGCAGAGCAGGAGTGCTACAAGACAAGGCAAGTTTATTCATAAAAGCACATTTCAGCAACAACCAAGAAGGCAATTCAAAGCTCTTTAGATGAAACATTAAAACCATGGAGACAAAAAGAAACCCATTATCAGGTAGAATAGAACATAGAATACATCAAATAAGATAGAAACCCATCAAATAATAATAATACATATTAAAATCAGTCTACTCTGTTCTTTTCTACATCAGTGGTGGAGATTTGAATTTTTGACGACAAAAAATGATCATGTAATTTTACACTTATTTGTTGGATTTAGTTCAAATTTGTACTAATAGTACAGCCCAAAACAGCCAAAGACATCAGCATGACTTAGTTTAAAGCTCCATAGACTCTCATACAATCATTTCAGATTTATTTCATTTTCAGGCTGTTTTATGGATTTCTTACATTGTGCCTGGGGCACATGTGATAGTGATACTCGTTATCCGGAGAGTTTGGGAGGAGATATACGTTTAATGAAATGTTACATTTCTAATTTAAACCCGTGAAGCTAACGATAGCAGAATACATCAGCACATCAGCTACCATAGCTCCATAGCGGGTCCAGTTATTTCTGTTGTTTCATCTTCTTCTCTTTTTCTTGTCCTCCGTACATCTTTATGAAGTAGGTCATCAGTCAGCCCTTTCAGATGGGGAACTGAAGCCATTATATCACTGTCTTCAAACCCACCAGACTCCGTCCACAAAAACAGTAATTGTACCTCGCAGAACAGGGAAGTTGCAAGTCTACTGCTGCATGGATCGGTTAGTTTGTTTTTGTTATTGTGTGACTTTCAGATACAAACTAACGTGGCGTCCACACAGTAGTTAATTGCTTAGCTTCCATTCCGGTACTTCTGTCTGCTTCTCCAAACAGGGAGCATGCCAACGGCCATCTCAGTTACAGTAGGTAATACACACTGACTAAGGATATGTACATGTAGAACATCATCATGCTGAAACCTATACGTCAGGTCGTGTGAGAAAAGGTTTTTTTAGAAGGGCTTTAGTAAAATAACATTTTGATGATAAAACATACGTATGACCAACATTTTAATGTTCAGAAACCCAGATTTAAGGGTCCCCGTCCTTTTAAAAAGCGTTAATTTTCAAAATTGTAAGAAGTGAAGTGGTTAAGACTGCCTTCTGAAAAAGTGTGGGGGGATATTTCCCCTGTGTCCCCCCCTACCTGCGTAGATTCGCTCCTGTGACGTCATTCCCAGCGCCTAATTCCTATTTCCGTGTTTAATAGAATGCTGCATTATGATCTCAAATCTAATGGCCAACCACTGACATCAACATATACCTACATCTGTGGTGGAGATTTGAATTTTTAAGACGAAAACTCAAGCGCACTCCAAAAAAGTATAAAAAATACACAAACAGAACCTCCTATTTCCGAAGGACACAGCCTCTCCATCGGTCTAGAGTCTACAATAAAATAAGCAGTTTTTTTTACAGGCAGATCATTTGATTCCTCTCTTGGATAAACCTGTGTGTGTCAACGCTGTGATTGACATTTGATGTCCCTGTGATGATCATTTTCGGCTGGTTGGCTTTAAGCCCCCTGGAACCCTCTAAAAGATTACGCAGGTATAGCTACCGGATGGCTGTTCTCACACCTGATTAGAAATCTTCAAAGAAAAACCTTGAAGAAAGGGGGGTTAGTGCAGTGCAGATGATTGATGCACTCACAGCCTCCACTACACTGTGGACTTCACAGCAGTCTGACAGCAAATGTGTGCCCGCAATCAAAGTCAAGAAGCGGTGTTATAAAAATAGCTTGAATGGCATCTAACTAATGGCCTCGACCTCAAATTCAACAGCTTAGAGATCTGTCATTTTGTTGTTGTACATGTAAGCTTCATTTATCTGTGAGGCACATTTAAAACATGGTTAATTTCAGAGAAGATTAAGTCTAGGTCTAGTTTGGTGTACTTCTCAATGGGAACAAAATATAATAATCAGGATCAGCAAGTAACAGCAAGTTACTGAATCAAGAACGGATGGACGTGTATTTGGATCACTGCTGGCTGCATAAGGGACAGTTTAACTCTGGTGTGGAAATAGAGGCAAGGCAAGGCAAGTTTATTTGTATAGCACATTTCAACAACAAGGTAATTCAAAGTGCTTCACATGAAACCATTAAAAGCATCAAAACATAAGGCAAAAGAAAAGGAGATTTAAAAACAATTATGAACATTCATTGAAACATTAAAAACAGTCATTAAAACACTAAAAAGCAGTGTAAGAAATAAAATACAGTAGTAAAATGCAGAAATGCAGAAATTGATTAATATCCTTGAATCTGGTTCAATTAAAGGCAGCAAACAGAAAAGTCTTCAATCTTGATTTAAAGGAGCTGAGGGTCTCAGCAGATGTATTTTGGCCCTAAACCATTCAGTGCTTTATAAACCAGCAGCAGGATTTTAAAGGTAATTCTTTGTTGGACAGGAAGCCAGTGCAAAGACCTCAGAACTGGTGTGATGTGATCCACTTTCTTGATCTTAGTGAGGACTCGAGCTGACAGCAAGACAGCAATATTGAGATATTGGTATCCATGGCCTATCACATTTCACTCCTTTTTTGCCTTCTTTGACACCCTGTCATCACATCACAGTCCGCATCAAAGTAAATAATTAATAACTCTGCAGCTATTTTTCGCAGCATGACAGGATGACTTCTTGAAAGAATGAGGTATTATTCTGAAGCACATTGAGTCTCTCAGCAAGGTCTTATGCTGCTCTCTCCTGTTTGTCAGATCAACTTTGAATTTGTTTCCCTCTAATTCTAGTTCGGCTGTAGCAAAGTCTGCACTAGTCTGTGGACAATGTTAAAATGTTATTATTTTACTTTATCACATTATTTAATTTAATTAAATAAAATTTATTTTGTATTGCCCAAAATCAAAAATTTGCCTCAGAGGGCTTTACAATCTGTACACATGCGACATCCTCTGTCCCGGGACCCTCACATCGGAACAGGAAAAATTCCCCCAAAAAAATGATTTAACAGGGAGAAAAAAAAGAAAGAAACCTTAGAGAGAGCAGCAGAGGAGGGATCCCTCTCCCAGGATGGACAGAAGTGTGATATATGTCATGTGTACAGAATGAACAACAACAGAGTTACAACACATTCAATGCACATGACAGAACCACGGCAGGAGGCAAGACCAGGTCCAGATATAACCAGGATCCATGGGAACCTGTGAGGCGAGAAAGCACAAAGAATCCGGTGAAGAAGCAAAGTCAGTAATGTGCGTTAATGGTATCGGTAATAGAAATAGTTATGTGAGTAATAATTTATATATGAAAAAAAAAAAAAAATGCCATTAACAGATTAGATCAATATGACTCATCAGCACATAAGCAGAAGACTATGTATATAAAATCAAGCATGCAAGGACACATTCGTCTTGTTGCCAGGGGAGACTGTTCATAGCAAAGACAAAAGAGACCATAATGACCATAATTTGCTGACAAATTCAAGGTTAACATTATACTTTTATTCAATGTCAGACCTGGATCAGTCCATGTTTTTGGAACAAGCCTGAACATGATATGCTGAAAATAAAATGGATACTTCTCTTGGGGAAAAAAAGGATTTATACATCCGAGTTGTACATATTTACATCAACACCAGGACAGGGAATCTGCTTTTTCTTGAAGTTGTGCTAAAAAAATGGTCTAAAGAGCATTTAAACTGACCATTCAAGTTAAATAATTCACACTAGATATATTCTGCATATCATACAACCATCACTTAAACTGAATTCTGTGTGTGTCCCTTTCTGACACACATTTGTTCATGTGTGTTTGATGCCAATATGAGCCCTGTTTTGGGACCAGAACAAATCAAATACTCTCCACCAGTAGGCACTAGGGGACTTGAAGTCTTAACTGATTTCTGTCTTTGTCAGTCTGAGTTTAACTGAGGGGGGAATAAGGGCTAAAGATTACAACATATACCGCGAGAGTCAAATAAATGTGAAAATGATTAAACATGTAATATTTCAATATTGGTATGTGACAGTGGTTGTGGATTATAATGCACTTGGATATATTGCTCTCATCTGTATACACAGAGCTTTATGAGCAGGAGAGTCATAAAGAACCCCTGCACTCCAGTCCTCCCACGGTTGAGTCAGCCTGACGTCCCCTCTGCTCCTTGGAGATGAGCTCCAAGAGCGTAGGCTTGGTTTGACACATTAAGTGGGAGGTCTCTGGGTCCTCCAGTAGAACATTTTGATCATAAAAACACTTAATTTCTTGCACTCTAGTGAATTGTTCATCAATTTATGGTGGAAATGTACTTATTATTTAAAGGAAAACCCAAAAGGTGACAATATAAAAATACAATGAAGTAAGGCTCTCTGGCATTCTTTATTTCTCTCAAATATTTATTCTCCAGTAGATGAACTTTTCTAATTTAATGGTATCTCTGCTGAGTCAACACACATGTAGATGATTTAGTCTTCCCCCCTCTTTTGTGTCTTTAACCCCTTTAATGTGCACGTGGCACCTATTCACATGTCCCAACCGTACATATGCAAACCTGTTGGAAAGCTGACTCTCTGAAGACTGACAACATCAGAGGTGAAGAACTAAAATGCATAACGAGATGAATGACTTTTTTTTGCTGCAGACTGCAGGGCCACAGCTGATGGAGCTGAGATCACTTGGTTTGAAGTACTCTGAGCAAATGTGAACCCGCAGGCGTCACAAGCATCCACCATCTGTGCCAGCCAGCTGACCCTCAAGCACGAATGATGGGCAACAGTCGACGACCCGCTCCTCCAATTTGGTAGGAAGCCAAAACAAGAAGATCCTCTCTTGGATCGCCTCGAGCCAGAAACCTTTTGAGGAACATGATGCTTTAAAAAAAAAAAAAAAGAAATACTGGTTACAAAAATTACCAATTGTTCTTTTAGGGTGACAGAAAAATGTTAAAAACTTTTCCATGAATACAGAAATCATTGTTTATTAGTGAAATAACTCCAGAATATGTGTGTTCTCATGTGTGTTGTCTGCAGTAGGCTTCCTTACATCCCACATGGCATTTAATTTAAACCTTGTTCTATTTTTATTTGTTGTCCTCTCTCTCTCTGTTTGGAGGGAGGAATGTTTTTGTCTCGATTTGAACAGAAGGCACAGCAGCAATTTCTTTCTGGAGGTTGAAGACACAGTGGGAAATCTTGTGCTTATAGTCCCTCATTCATGTGGGTGCTGAGTCAGGCAATACTGTAAATCTCTGTAGGTAAATGCATTGGAACAATAAAGGGATTAGACTGCTCCTGGGAAGTTTACTTTTTATGAAATATGTAACATGAATTTTTAAAACACTGAAAATAGTACAGGGAGTCCTGTACTTTTGTTTATGACCAAATACCTGCAAAACTAATGAACTTTCCATCAGCCTTAGTTGTACTTTATGTTTAGTGCTATCAAATGTTTGCATGCTAACACACTAAACACGAAAAACTCCTAAAAATCTGCATTTTAGCATTGTGAACATGTTAGCATGCTGAAATCTCATTGTGGGACTAGAGGAAAAGTCAGAGGATCAAGTTATTATGATTCATCCTCTTAGCAGCATGGATCAAGAAAAGATCTGTTAAATAACAGTAAAGTGCATTTACTGTAATTCTACAGTACTCGTATTGTGAAATGACTTAACAGCCTTTTACTCTAAAAGTAGAATACAGTACATTCACAGTATATTACAGTAAAAATGAATGCAGTATTTTTCCGTGATTATTTACAGTAACATTCTGGTTAGGGGGTTAGTTTACTTTAAATTCTCTGAGTTTACTGTGAACAGGCAAAATTGATAATACAATAACTTTAGCAGTTTAGAATATCTTAAAATATCAATCTGTAATTCAATTAAAATTAGAACTTTATTGTTCTATTGGCTACAGACATCTGCATTATTATGGAAATTATGCAACATACGCAATAAACAACTTAGAAAGGATATAAATCAAACACTTTTATTTAACAGGGCAGTGTGAACATAAATACTATTGTAAAAAAAACACTTGGACGACCCAGCGAAACATTGCCAAAGAGATTTTGGGTAGCAAAATAAAACTGCCTAGTGTCTGCCTGAAACAATGGCAATAAATTCAAATTCTTAAATTGCATGTCATAGACTGCCCCTTACTTGAAACTTGAAATCACCTGAGACATAAATTGTAACTCCTTCCAAATTATTGTTATAGGTGACTTATCTTACCAAACTTGGTTTTGGTATAATGGTGCAGAGAAGAGAAGTAGTTTGAAATTTCACCTCTAGCCAAAACCAGCCTGATTGAACAGCTACTGTACAAATGTATTTGGCCTGGAAAAGTGTGAAGCCAATGATTTATCATCAACCTATCTCCCTCTCGCTTGCACACGGGAGAGATTGGTTACTTTTATGGGATTTATTGCAACAAATTGATCCATCTGCTGCTCTATTAGCCTATCCATCATAACCAAGTAACTCCTCCACTGACAGTAAATGCTGAGCCATAGCAGGTCCTCTCCTGATTCTGAGAGCACCGGAACGGCCTTATATTTCTTGTGAGGCGGTTGAAGCCTGTTTAACCTCCTCCACCATAGCATCGTAATGTTGCAATAAAACTCTCCCTGCATTAGAGCACACACAAACCTGCACCACAGCACACCTTGAAGTTTAAGGCTTAAACTGTCACAGGGTGTGGTGGAGGACTCAAAAGCAGGCAAGACCAGAAGTAGAGTGAAGCAGGTATTTAATGAATAATTAGATCAATCCACGGACAAGACAAGAGACGAGGGGGGGGGGGGGGGGAAATACAGCAGGGCAGGGCAGGTCAGGTCAGGAAGACGGGAACAAGACGAGCCAAACCAGCGGGTAAACATGACAATGATCTGGCAGTGAGTGCGTGTGTGTGAGTGGGGTTTAAATAATGGATGCAGCAGAGTGAGCAGGTGAGAGTAATGAGCTGACGAGGTGGGTGTGACTGGCAGGTGCGCTGAATAAACTGATAGGTGAGAGATGGAAAAACAGGATAATGGTGGCAAAGCTGTGACATAAACAATGCAAGCAAAAAAATAAATAAAAGTGAATTTTGTCAATACACACATTTTATTGAGTTCAGAACATTTAGAGCAGCAATCTGATTCCTTCAATAGATTTTATCTTGCCAACGTGTTTCAGAAACCGGTTTCCTTTGTTGGATTCCTGCATTGCCTACATGAAAAGGGTTGTTGTATAAATATAGATATCGTCAATGACATGAAAGCATGCCCCTTCAGTGACAGCACCGTGGACGTCTGCTATTAAAGCTATTATGTGGGCCTGTAAGATGCACATCCACTGTGAACGAAACAAATGAATGCTGTGAAATTGTATCAAGAGAATAATGACTATAATTCAGAGTGATACCCCCACTGCAGCAGTTTTGGTTTCATGCAGCCATTTTATTTTTAAAGATACTTAGGGTGACTTGTATCATCATAGAAGTTTTGTCGGGATTGAGGATGACATATGGCAAGAATCATGTCAGGACCAGCTCTTATCAGTGGAGAGCTTTGTGAGTGCAACCACAAGCTGCTCTGAGAGCACACAAGCACGATTTGGCATCAAAATCCATTCAGCAAACAGAAGAAAAGAGGTATGTAGATTTCATATTATAATAATTTGGCAAAATTATATAGTTAGTTGAAAAGCATTTGAAATGCACCTGTTTACTACAGCAAGAAACACACCCACACACATGGATTTATATTCCTGGGTAGTGTCCTTGTCTGTGTGCTCAATATCGCACAACGCCACAAAAATAAATATTGTGGCAATAACCAAGACGGCGTAGGCAGACAACTTATGAAACCTACCTTCTGTTGAAGCACACAGAACTCACACAGAATGTCAATATGCTTTATGAAATATTGACCATTGTAAAGTTTGAAAACAAACTTGAAACATGACACAAAAGGCTCAACTTGTCTGTTGTAGAGCATCATAAGTGCCTCACCCAAGGTACACATTGTCTCCAGTGCAACTACACAGGTGGTATCTGGTATATGTGAGCACTATAGAAAATATAGACAGGGTGCTTTACACAATAATGGCCTTAATTTTGATTATACGACCTTTACAGCTACATTCACCTTTAGAAAATGACAGTCAGGCAGTGGAAGGAAAGTTACAAGCTGCACAGTGCGTCACCAAGGGAGGCGGCTTAGATACGATAGACCACTACAAAACAATATGCACCACAACCTCGGTTTTGGACACCTATACAAGTTAGTTGGTGCAATTTAGCATTATCTGTCTCCTATATAATGCAAATACAGATACATTTTATTGGAAACATAATGCCTCCTGGATTATTGTTTTAATATCATAACAAGGAAACACAACCAACCCTGAATGTTCAGTGAAATGTTAACTGACAATGTGTTTCATTTGTTTTTCAAATGTGTGCTCTTGGAATACAACATCTGCTCATATAAACTTACACAGCACACAGTAATTTAGCCTGGGAGAATATTTGAGTGTGGATACAGTTGTGATGCCAAATATGTCATAAAAGGACAGCTGACTAATAACAATTATTGCATATTGAGCAACTAAAAAGTGTCAGTCAATCCCCTAAAAACTAAATGCTTCAGATGATCCATAATTTTCTTTCATTGGATGCTGATTAAGCTTTATTATCCTCACAGAACTGTTCCACATCTTCTTACAGCAGGAGACCTTGTTGTGCCTTATTCCGACCTTCAACCATCCAGCATTCAATCACCGGCTTACTGGGTTACTACACTGGAGCAACAAACCAGCCTTTCATTCTAACTAAGCGATGTGTAGCTGTGTTGCTTAGCTATCAAAGGGGAGATCCTGGTTGGGTTTTTAATATACTATGAGTAATGATCCATTTTCAAACAAGGATATTACAATGAACAATGGATTGTCGAATTTTCATTCAGTCCATAATTGGGCTATATTAAGATAGCGATAGGAAATAAGATATTTTTTAATTTGATCAAATCTTTTAAATTGCACTATTCACATGTATCATAAACACACACAAAAACAGAGACTCCTGCAATGTGAACACTTTCTTCCTTTATTTAATTTGTGTTTTCACTAACTTCAATGCAAAATCCCTATTTCCTCATCAAAGAAAATATAATTCAAAGGTTTTCTCCCATGATTAAGAGATACGGATCCCACAATTACATGATACAACAACATAATTATGGTAGACAGAAGTAAAGGATGGAAGTCAGCTCTCTGGTTTGTTTCCACACCTACAGTAAAGCCATCAAGAAGTCAAATATGCACCTTATCATCTTTGGAAGATTCTAGTCTAACAATATTTAAAGTTACTGTGAGTAACTTTTTAACTGGTTATGAAATAGCCATTTAATACGAATGACTCTAAATGACCTACATAAGTAAACAAGAAGCGTAGAATATTGGCCATTTCTATATAGTTATTCTTCATGCTTTTCATCTGTTTCACTGCGCAAAATCCGACTTTATCACACAGGTTCACCAGAAACTCCGTCAGCTCAGACTCCGACGGGGCTTCTGGCAGCGACCAGCCCACTGCGGACCGACCGAGATCTGGAAGCTCCGGCAGGAGGAGGAGGAGGGCTCAGCGCCAGACTGCAGAGTCTCCTTCTCCGGCTAGGAGCAGAGCTTTGCCTCGCTGCTACACCGGTCCCCTCTGGAAGCCAACACCTACACCACGCTGCTGGAGACCCGGGCCGTATTGTTGGGCCCACGGGAGGGAAGGGAGGCACGGGAGAACCAGAACCAGGACCGAGTGGAGCAGACTGTCAGACCCTGCTACAGTAAAATGAGAGACTTTCTAAAGAGTATCTGGTGCTCGGAAACACTACCACTTCCGTCCACAGCGACCGACAAAAGCAACACAAAATGAATGTTCCTTGTAACTTGAATTCAATATATTAGCTTTGTTTTTGTTTGTTTCGGAGGTCTACAGTATCATATGTCAACTTCTGCATCTTTTACAGGTGTCTCGATATTCGAATTGATTTGGCCTTTTGACATTTGAGGTTTGACGTGCTGACAAGTTTCCAACGTTTTGAAGTGGCTGTTAGTGAAGAGCAAGACCATTAAATAGTACAACTGTGAGCATCCTCAGCACAATTCAGATATAAATCTGACGATTAAACCAACTTGTTTTGCTACAACTGCAGAAGCTTTACAATAACCTGCAGTTCATATTCTCATGGTAAATGCAGACATAGTCACTTTTAAATACAATACAATAAATCCACTTTTCTTTTTCAAGCTCTCTATTTTCATTCTTCACAGAGCTACATATGCCATTTGTGTGTGTACAACCAAGTTCAACACCATGAATGCCTTTGAGGGGGGACTTTCAAAGTCTTGCGTTTCAAAAAATTGCTTTAGGCGCTGGTGAGACAATGAAATCCAGTTTAAGTACCATATCCATGAGTTTTGAATGCAGATTGGAAAACTCTGCACAGTGGTTCATAGTCTTATAGAGATGCAAAAAGCCACAGAGTTCTTGGAGAAAGATAAGGGGAAGAATTGGGATTCAACAGGAGAAGGCTAGCAACAGGCGTTTCAATACACAAACCACTTATGGCCACTTAACAGATATACAAACCCCTTTCCCTTTAGACGAGGTCATCAACCCCTCCTATACTTAGTACGGACTCTGAACACTTTGAAAGCATCGAGAACTGTACTGCAAATGGATGAGAGTAGAACAGAAAAATCTAATTAATATAAAAGCTGTGGGTGCACAGCCACATAAAGATAGACTGACCCTCTGAGCTGCGTTGATGTTCTGTCCTCTAACAAGTGTTCCCAGTTGGAGAGCATGTGTGACAGCATGAGCCTGTAACGCTGTTTGAAATCACCATTCTCACTAGAATCATAAATGACATGAATTTGGCAAACCTAGAGGATTGAATAATGAAAATTGTTATTGGAATGTTAAATAAGAAAGTCTTCAGAAGAGGCACTTTATATTAAAGATAAATGGGGCCGGGAAATACAGGGTTCTCTCTGGGGAGGAGTGGCATATAGTCAGCAAAGTACAGTGGAACTACAAGTTGCCTTGGAGGGAATTTTGTTGGCAGAGTTTGGTTTGATTCTTCATTACCCTTCACCAGAAGCGACACAGAACTATCCATTTAGATTGCTGGAGGATGTGTCAGGCCAACCATGCGAATAATGCCCTGTGCTGGCCACTGACTTGAAGAATATCCATCAGACTGCAGAGGAGGTAGTCTGAACCACTATTCCTTTTCGATTTGATGTTCTATACGTAATATCCGACACAAGATTTTTGTACTTGTGATTCAATTGGTCAAAGTGTAAAAAAATGAAAGCAAAAGATTCCCTCTTATTAATTAAAGAGCAGACTGTCTTGATAATAAATCAAATCGATTGATTTTTCTTTTTGTTGTTGTTGTTGTTGTGTGTTTTGTTTGTTTGTTAGTTTCTTTCCTATAAGCACTTGGTTTTGTTGTGGCTGGCTTTGTTCTACAGACTAAAATCTGAATCATACAAACCACCAAACAAGGTGTTATCAACCATGTTTAATCAACTAGAAACTCTCTTCCTGATAATACATTTTCGCCTCAGCAGAGACTTTCAGATCCAGCATTTACAGCCAAACCTGTAATTTACATCAACGGACACCTTTAATGTCCCCTTTTATGTGAACATGTTATTATGTCTTTTACATTTAAATCATTACCATCATCTGGAGTGCTAATTTAAACTACGCATGATGAAGGTATAAACAAGCTGTGAAATCCTAATTACCAGCCGTGATGATGTCATTCTCACCTCCTGTCTCTGTGTGTGTCATCGTGGCAAAATGTCGGCCTGAGGACAGATCTTGTCACCCCAATTGCATTGTAACCGTGCAAGACGTACTCACCAAACTTTACAGCTGTAATGTTGAGATCAAAATGAAGGTTGAGTTTCAAGAATGGTATGGTCCAAGCAGGAGGGGCGAAGGGGTCATTAGCCCCCCCCTCTTTACGCCCCTGGCCTAATTTGGAGTTGCGGCTGGTGTGATCCCATCAAGATGGTCTCTAATTATAATTCTGCGTCTGCTCAGTGTGAGATACTTCTCAAAAGAAAACTATACAAAATGTTAGTTTTTACAGTCAGACACAAAATAACTGATAAATGATTGATGACAAATGCCTTCGAGATTGGTCGGTTCATTCAATGATCATTGTCATGCTTATGTCAATCAAAATGTCAGTCCTGCATTTAGTTTAGAAGAAGCGCTTCATGATGGCTGAACAGCTTGCCACTTGCTCAGACTTGCCAGCAGGAGTCAAGAACCGCCTGAGGAACTGATCATGATGACTGCACGAAGCAGAGAATGGGTGTCACAAAAGGTGACTCACACCGAGGCCGCTTCAGGATAAGAAACTCCCTGTGACTTAGTGCACACGTTACTTTATCTACACACACCCAGATTCAAGACACAACTAAACAATGGCACAGGCATATTGTTTTTCACGACCCTTTTCAGGTGAAGCCACGGTGGAACAACCAGAGGTGTTTACGTCTTGAGAAAGGAACAGAGCGTCTTCATATCTATGTTGCATATCACGCACTGTATAACAGAATAGCATGGCTGCATTTAGTTTTCTGTGAAATCCTTGTCAATTAATAATTGGAAAGATAAGGGGGCAAAACAGAATAATTAAATTATATTAAATATTATTATCTCATTAAAATATGTTGCTGTAATTATGACATATATTTTGACAATGGTGATGAATTTTGTTTCTTGACTTTATCTCAGTTATGGGTTCCTCATATGATACAAAAGAATGGACAGGAAAAGAAGAAATTAGCTTCCCTTGCTTACTTTAATTAAGTGTACCATGGCTAGATTTAATTATTGATTAAAAAAAAGAAAAACAGTCATGCACAAGTGAATTGATAATCTGTTAATTGTCTTTCAACAGTTTAGGGCCTCAGTCAACCAGACTGGAGTCTATTCCATATAAATCCATATGTTTCCTCTGATTCAGCTCACTGGAGGTACATTTAAACATAATCTGTTATTAGTAATATTTTACTCTTTTGGAGGTTTGAATGAAGAGTTTGACATTTTTGGAAATATGCTTTTTGCTTATATGACCTGGTTAGCTTAGCTTAGCATATAGACTGTAACAGTTGGGAAACATCAAGCCGGGCTCCAACAGAATCACAGAATAGTTGTTTTTTTCACTTTTTAATGAATGAGTTTTAGAGGTGCTGGTAGGATTTTGTTACTCCTGGTTGGCTTTAGCTTCATATTCAGCATACAGAAATAAGTAGAACTGATCTTCTGGTCCAATTCTCTGCAAGAAAGTGCATACGTGTGTTTCCTAAAATGCTAAACTATTCTTTTGAGTATTCTTATTATTGATTAAATAGTTTCAGACTGGTGCCTGACAGGTAGTGTTGGAGTCTGATCAACACTTTTGAAGCAGTACTATTTGAGTTTGAGCAGTAAACTGAGAAAAACTCTCACACACACAGGCACTATAAATGAAAAAGAAAATGGCTAATAGAAAATCCACCCCCGGTAATAATGACTTGAATAATTTATCATATGTTCTGTTCTCAATTTTATATTTTCATTATAGCAACTGTTTTTTAAACCTAATCAATATTAACCTTGAGAAAGGCCAAAATGATGCAAATAAAATGAAAGTATTAATCCATACAAAATAAATAAAACAACTAAAAACATGGTGGATCAATCAGTTAAACTTATTTGATTTCTGCTATCTGGAGGTCAATGCAATATGATAACAACAGTTGAAGGTAAACTGTTTGAAAGTTGTTTGTATGTCCTGAAAAGCCACAAAAAGCCATTGATAAGATTGTACTTTGGCACAGTTTCCTGCAGTCTTTACAAAAGAAAACTTGTGATTGCCTTCACAGAGTGTTGTGAAAGTGTGCAGGCTGAGTGTCAGCAATGTTTACCATAACGCTATGTGTTTTTGAACACAATTAAGGACAAATACAAATGTGAACAACGATACAAAACAAAAAATTGAATCCGTCTAACACACACAAAACTTTGCACAAATATATTCATGAAGACAAGAACATTCAAAATATAAAAATACTGATGTGACACACACGTCCATTTCTCTGTTTTGCAAAATTAGTCATTTTTGGCTTCCTGAAAAAGCACTCTCAGCATTTTTGTACAATGAATTCAAAATGGATAACAAACATGTCTTGAAGATTCATTTAACAATAAGATATTTTTTCCACTTGTGTAATGGCAGCCATTGAACAAGGTCAAGCTAAACTTGTTTGTGTTTTTAGCCTCACAGGGAATACTTGTTGTAATTTGCTCTTGTGAGATAGCTTTGGTAATTGCAGCTGTTTCCTGTAAGAATGCAGATGTTACACAATGAGACAGTTTCTCAAGAATGAAAAGGGACCAGACAGGGTGGAGCACGCCAAATGTCACCAATATCAATTCATGAATGCAAACATGTTTTACTAACTCCATTTTACAAATCAAAGAAATGGCATAAAACTCACCAACTCTCCTTCCTTCCCTCTCCCTTTAACATGTACAAGGACATCAGAAGTGCTTCTTTGCTCCCTAAAGATTCAGCCCCATCTGAAGTAAGATGAAAAAGACTAATGATCACTGGTTTATTTAAGTTTATTTGGGTATGTGGTCATCTTCTCTTTGAAAAAATGTCTTCATGAAACACAAGTGTCATTTGAAATGGTCACCTGGTGCAGTTACATGAAACACAAGTGTGTCAATTGAAATGGTCACCTGGTGCAGTTCATGAAAGACTAAGCAAGAGGATATTGAAGTAAAGTCCTGCAGCATTGAGTACATTTCCCAGCACTGGACAGAACACCTTGACGAGGTCCTGTACCATTACACCTGAAGTATTCTTTAAAGCGTCTTTATGTCTGTCATTATCTTGGTTTTCGTCAGTGTGCACTTTGTCCCTGAAAGGAGGAGGGGAGTGGCTAAATGTCTCAAACAGGTTTATGGCTGCCTGTGAGCAAGTTTCGAGCCAGACCATTTGCATGTTAAAACTAGAATCCACACCCTCTATCTGCAGACCGCTTATCATGTTGAGACACCTCCCCGTCTTTGTTTCTTCCAGCTGGCAGTTCCTCCGATTATTGAACATAATCTGAACATGAATCTAAGAGGAACGTTCTGGGAGCAGTCAAGAGGATTTTGATGAAGTTCACAATCCAAATGTAAGTCTCTGTTGTTGAGCATATAAGAGTTGTGTGTAGCGTTCAGCAAGACGCAGCAGATCAGTATGATTTATCAAGCGCCTCAGCTTTCAAATGAAGTCTCTGAACAGAGGTTTGACAGATAATTTGTAAGTAAATATGCGATTTGCACAAGGTTGTATTGTAGGTTATGATTAAACATGCTGCAATAACAGCACTGCTCAATGTTTCTTTTGCAGCATATCTATAAAGATAAGGCGCAGCAGAGTTAATGCTGACCTCAAAGGATCTTTTTTCATCTAAAACTTAGTTGAAATGTATACTTATGATTGTACGATGACAGCAGCAGGGTCTATAAAAGAGCCTATAGCTGAAAAAAACAAGAGGAAAGGACGACTGTACTCAATATAATACCAGCAGTGAAACTAACTTGAAAGCAAAAGTTAGCACAAACTTTCCCATGTCAGTGTTTAAGTTGTGTAGCTGCTATGAAGTCTGACATTCAACTTGTTGTTCCGCTGTCTTGACATTCAGATGAATCAGGCATGACAGACAACATTAAAGGGAAATACTTGAAACTTTAAAATGTCTGCAAGATTGCTTTCACCCAGTGAGGTTTTATTTATAATATCAAGTATCATATCATTTCAAGGTGTTTTAAATACTGTAAAAGTTGTGAACTTAAATCTTTTTTAAAGTTTAAAGAGTTTTAAAAAGATGTTTGCTTTGTACATTTTCATTGAGAGATTCATTCTAACACATACAAGATTTGTTTCTCTTTCTGGCATTACTTAAAAGATGGTAACACCGGTTTTACTTTGTCAATACATTATGGTTCAACAGTCCCAAAAAATGTCTTGCAGAATGTGATAGAAAACATGACATTTATTTTAACTTGTTTTGTTTTACCCCACCTTAACTTTGAGGCGCACTAGTTTACAGGTGCAGCGATAGCACTTCTCCCTTGGGCATTCGATGCCTTTTAGTCCAGACTGTGAACAGGTTTCGGTGTCTGATAGTGATGAGTTTTCATGATGTGGCTTGTCAGAAACGAAAGTTCATTTTTCAACAGGCATGTAATGTGTGGTACAATATTGTAAAGAATGTCTTATACATGGAAATAATTGGGAACTCAACATATTGGAAAATATAGGCCTCCTGTTCACATAATCCCAATGTAAAAAAAACACTGTAACCTTTACAAAAAGGGAAACAACATCTTGTTTAGCTACTGAGAAACAAGTAAGGGACTAATCAACTAGCTGATAATAGACAAGTAGTTCTTAAATAACTTGGAATCAATTGGTTTATTTAGATCTTGTGCAGATATATAAACATGAGACACTGGTTCATTAACACAGTATTTATCTGTTCTGTTGTTAAGTTACGTATCATTATATACTTTAAAATCTGGGATTCAGTGTTACTCAGAACTACGAGTGTATTTAATAGGCTAAATACCATGAAAAACTGAGGCGAGGTTGTGTCACAGCGTCTCAATATTTCCCCTAGGTTTACAACAATATGACCTTTCCATACAGTTTACTTTGCCTCATTACGCTCAACAGTCTCTCAGTACTTTCCACTGTTTCAATGTTTGTTCTCTGATTCTCCCACATCATGTTATTGATTTCCATTATCCTTGACAGGTCCTATTGATACCGTCGACAGCGATGGAGTCCCCAGAATCTTCCCTGCTGTTGTCATTGAGGGGAGAGTTGAAATCAGAGGATTTCATTCAACCGCACTATAAGGAGTGCTATCGCCTGGCGATCGATTGCCTGGCCAGCGGCTGCAGAGACACTTACCAGGAGTTCCTCAAGGGAGAACGTATCGGAAGCTTCCTGTCAGAGGAAGAGCTTCTCTTCATCACTGAACATGCAGAAACACCCCCACCTAAAAACAACGTAGAAGAAATCAACAATGGTCCACCGGACGACCAGTCATCCTCAGGGACGTACTGGCCTGTCCACTCGGATGTGGACGCCCCAGAGTTGGAGTTGGGTTGGCCAGATGTCATGCACGAAAAACTACAGACAAATATAGATTTGCTCTTTCATCCACCAAGACAAAACAACCCCACCATCAAAGAGGTGATTCGGAAGAAAATTCAAGATGCAAGACAGGTAATCAAAACTACCTGGAACAATATGCTAAGACAGAACCCACATAAAAAGATTTGATGTGTGATGTTCAGACTGGGCAACGGTATTGCTGACCTAAAACTTTATTATAGGGCAGCAAATTGACTCAGACATACTGTTCCTCCACTGTGTTTATCTTGCAAGAATGTTGCAAGCATCTTTTACATCAGGGAATGTCCACAGACCTTTGTTGCTCTCAATTCCTAGTTATAAGGAGTGTCGGCTGGGGTTGTTGAGGTCATATCTGGTTTTGCAACTCTCTCTGAAAGTGTGGGAACCGTGCACAGAAGTAGGATTACATTATGGAGTCATATCCATTACACAGTTAACGCTTCAGTTAGTTATTAAATTGTGTCTTGATGAATCATAAACTAGTTTTGTAGCTCAAAATTGTGGTTAGTAGACAATTAGTATTCTACTGCATCTGTACAGCCTTGTTACTGCTGCACTGCTGCCCTTAATTAAACCAACTTCCAAAACAAAAGACTAACTAAACTAAATCCTTTTCTCTTTTTTAAATGTAATTACAACCAGTGCAGTGAAAAGTAAATGAAATGCAGAGAAACATGTCATGGGACACTGGAGCAGTTGGAACGTCTCCCTCTGAATAATATTTATAAGTATAAGTAGCATACATGATTAAGAATGACTGACACTTCTCATAATCATAAGGGACAGAAACCTCCTACACAGGAAATGAAACGAGTGAAAGAAATTAGTCCAAATAGCTAGTCCAATCTAGTCGGACTGGTTTCATTAAAGAGCTCATTACATGCTAGAACACAGTATGAAGTCGCTGCTTCGTAACATTCAATATTTTCAAACTGCACATCATCTTGATGGACTTTCATCACAGTTCACTCAAAGTGAAATGAGAGAGAAAAGCCTTTAATCTGGTCCTTGAATAATGACAAAAAAATGTTCCACTAGTGTCAGATATGAATTTGGGATCAATAAACGTATTAAATATCACCTACTTCACTTCTCCAAATTGATCTCAGTAACATTTGCTACTTTATGCTTCGTCTGTCTCTGTTTATTATAACAACTTTTCGTCAGTGGCATCACTTTGAGGTTTTTATCTTTGTAGCTGTTGGATTCAAATGTATTTTTTATGATTGTAAATGACGACTGTGTGTTATCTTAAATAGGTCATGTGTAAACGGGTTTTACTTGTCTCTAGCACGTTGAACTGTCTCTAGCACGTTGAACTGATCATGATTTATTCACTTTGTCCTTGCAGGTCATTGCCATTGCCATGGACATGTTCACTGATGTAGATATATTCAAAGAAGCTGTTGATGCCTCCATACGAGGAGTCCCGGTCTACGTGCTTTTGGATGATTTCCATTTGAAAAGTTTCCTCGCAATGGCTGAAAATCAAGATGTCAAAATTCATCAACTCAGAGTAAGTATATGATTTAAAAGATCCATTTTATATTTTTAAAGAATTCTAATTAACTTAATTGATTGCTTTAGAGGTGATGTTAGGTATTTCTGTAACCTTTGGACAGAACCATGTTTCTCCGTTTCCTGTCTTTATTCTAAGTTAAGGTAACTAGCTGTAGCTCCATATTTAATGGTACGAGAGTGGTACTGCATATACAGTATCTTCTCACCTAATTCTCTGCAAGAAAACAAACGAGCAAATGTACCACAATCTTCAACTATATCAACAAGAGGGGATACCTTTGCTGGGATGTAAACTGGCATTTTTTTATTTGATAGGCATGATTCAATAGTTCCATATGAGTTTGGCCCAACATGGGGCTGGTAAAAAAAAAATGCAGACGAGTTGGATGAGGAGGAGGAGCTCCAGTGCCTACAATTAATAAGGTTGTTGTTGAAACAGAATTTGAGGTACTTGTCCGGAAATCCCACCTCCCAGTTATAATGTCCAATCAAACTGCTGCGGCGTCCGTGGTGCTCAGGGGCTAGTCACATTTTTACGGATCTTAACTGCAAAACTCCGCTAAAGTATAGATTAGGCATGAGGGACTCAATAAATGCATCATATTACAAAACTTTAGATTAATCTGCACAGTATTTCAGTTTTTTTGGGGGGATGATTGATATACTTATTACCTTCTGCTGTAAGATTTAACCATGAAAAATATTTTCTGACATTTTCCTTTCACTGCTTTGATCACAGAACATGAGGGTGCGCACTGTGAAAGGTCCGGATTACCTCTGTCGATCAGGAGCTAAATTTCATGGAGCAATGGAGCAGAAGTTTCTTTTAGTCGACTGCCTCACAGCGATTTATGGCTCATACGGGTAAATACATCTTCAGTGATTGAGACTACTGGGGCATGAACTAAATGCACTCATAAAGCAAAGCAGTACATTTATTGACACTCTCCACATAATTGCTGTCATCATTTCTTATTGATGTATTTTGAAGAAGTTGATTGAACTTTCTGGAAAATGTGGCAACACAGCTCTTTACAAAGAATCTCAATTAAACCTTTGAAAATAATACTATTTTTGCTTTGTGTATTTAGTGGCTGTGGTTTTATTTTTTTATTTTTTTGCTTCAGTTAAATTCAACCCAAATTTATGAAGAGTGTTAATGAGTCTGTTTTCTCCACTTTCGATGAATAAATAATTATGTTTTTTGTGTGTTTGCAGCTTCACATGGTCATTTGAGAAGATTAATCTGAGCATGGTGCAGGTGATCACAGGCCACCTGGTGAAGTCATACGACGAGGAGTTTCGAACACTTTACGCCCGCTCGACTGTGCCAGCTGAGCTCTGCCCTCCGGAAGGTTTGTTCCAACGCAATGGAGAACATGGACCACAGATTTTGCCAAACACTCAATCTGCCCAAAAAATTGAGCGGAGGGACCAGTTGAGGCATACGCTGGACACAGTCTATCGGAAGACCTGCGAGAGGAAACTAGGAGCGAGAAATCTGGAGGAGAGGCTCTTTGAAGAGGAACCCAACAAGTTTGGGCCCTTTATTGAGAATGGGATCGCCGTTCAAAACCAGATGCCCCAATTTCAGTCTGCAGAGACGATGAACTTCATTAAAAGGCACAGCTATGCTGGGGAGAGACAAGACGGATATATGCCGCAGAACATCAGGCCCAGAGGGAGCAACTGGAATATCTCGAGAGAAACAGGAAACGGAACAAACCACTACCCCATGGACAATCACTTACCGGTGGCACAGATACATAGAGGTCAAAACATGCGTCAGTCTTACAGTGGCAACGACAAACAGATTCTTTCCATGCAGCAGAACATGCCAACGCTAGATAATACATCCAAGTCGTTCATGCGCACATTGAGGATTGACTCTTACCTCAAATGCCCTGATGTCCCATTCGGAGACTCTTGTGACTATTTAGACCAGTTTGAACCACAGGACAAAGCTAACTCCTTCATGCAGGGAAGGATGAGGTCTTCCCTTGTTTTCAGGTCCCCCATACCAGAGCAAATGGAGCCAAACCGATACATTAACAACTCATCCACTTGTGTCAACTCCTCAGCAGTCCCAAACACTCCTTTACACTACTCATCCATGCAGTGGAATCCAAATGCAGTAACTGAAAGTAGGATAAGTAATGACGAGTCCATGTTCAATAGGCAAAGTTCGCAGATGTTGGATGACAATCGGAATAATGCAAACTACGGTCCAGGTAGAAACTCTTACCACTCTGCATACACTAGTTTAGGCAGAGCTAAAGGTGGACACATGATCACAAACCCAGACATGATGTCAGACAGTTGGCAAAAAAGGCATAGCGTAGCAGATCCAAGATCAAACACTGAGTACAAGCATGAATCATCAGGTCACATGTATGAAGCTCTCGCAAAGACGCAAGTGAACAGAAGCACAGCAGGGATCAATGCACAGAGTGGAGGATACGGGTCAAATCTGAAAGAAGATCAGAGATCTGCTTCTCATTATGATGTCAAGAGTGTCACAGGCACAAAGACCCACGGTACTCCCATTTGGCAGGAGCCGCCATCCAGGACTGTGTCCGCAGCAGCCTTGGATGTTAATAGCAAGGATCTAACAGCTAAACCCCACAGCATAAGCTCACAGCTTTTTAGAAAGAAGGGTTCCAAACAAATAAAATCGTCACTTACCATACCAGAGAATTCAGTAGGAACCATTGATACACAGAGTCTGCAGTCAAGTGGCAGCACAGACACCATAACAGCAGAGGATGAGGAGAGGATATCCTATGGAGGAGGAAAACTTCCCCAAAAGACAACCAACTCTGTCAGGTCCTCCTCGGGGCACCAGAGGAAGCGGATAGAGGGCGACAATCCAACCTCTTCAAAACCTCGATTCAGAACTGAGGAGCACCAAAATCCACCGCAAGTCTCTCTTCCTAAACCTACCACACAGAAGAAACCCAGCGTTTCTGACAGGAGCGTGAGGCCCGTCCCTGACTCGGCAAGCTGGAGCAAAGATCGAGGCACGGACACTCGCCTTTACAGCAGATTTGAGCCTTTCTGCTCGTTAGACAAGAAACGCTCTGCACACGGCTTTGGAAACTTACTGGAGAAACCCAAAAGCCTTCCTAAAGGTGAGGCAGCCATTGAACACAACCTCACCCGGGCTGCAAGAGGGCACCATGAAAATAAGCTGGAGAAATTCATTCAACGAGTGGGAAACCTCATACACAAGAACAAGTAGTGAATCTTCACAGGTCACTTCTTACCAATGCACATTTTACTCATTATGTAAATATTCTTAGAGTTGGTGTTTATTTCTGTTTTTATTTGTTTTTAGCAAACACTGTTTACATTTTCCGCTTTTGTTACTGTGTACAGATGCACTGATGAATGTTGTTTTACATCAATACAGACCTTTATATAACACAATCTTAAACCCTGTCTTTAAGTCCGTCCTCGACTGGTGTCAACCTGAAGCAATAGATTCAAACAACAAATGCTGCAGATGCTTTAAGTGGTAGCTTTGCCAAAAGGTAATAGATAGCTAGAAGTTGGCTATTTTGTTTTGCAACATGTATTCTTTCACTAGTCTTTCAGACTAGTGGAAGGAACACATAAAAAATACACTCAGGTGCTTATTTTACTACACTTTGTCAATTTGTGTCTGTAGATTTCTCCTAAAGTCACCAAACGTTTGCAGTAGATAATGCCTCATCTGCATATTTAAACATTGAATTTCAGAAAACTTGTAATACAAAAAGTAATTGTCTTAATGTCAGTACTCAAGTGGGGAAGTTGCATGCTGATATCTATTAGTTACATTTTTTTTATTCTTCACCTGGTGTGTGTCTTCCTGTAAAGCAAAACTCAATGTGCACTACAAGCCCAATGAAAAATGCAGTACACATATTCAGAGGCCACTCAGAAGTGATTCATGTATTTCATCTTTCATTCTTCACTCAAGGTGACAGATTTGTGGCTAAGCACAAAGCAACATGGCCTCCAGAGTAAAACATATGCAAGAAGAAGTATTCATCTCGTGATTCATAAATATTCATTCGTTACTGTTAGGTACTCAGTATTACGACTGAGTATTCAGCTTTATTTTAAACTGCACCTTTAATAGTGCGTGCCAGCCAGTCCCACGTTGCTTCTCTGGGTTTTGTCTCAGTGATATTTGTGGTGGGAATGTAGTGGATATTTTAAATACAGCAGATCCTCTTCTAATGCACTTTCTATTGATAATGCTGATAAAATGGTGATGAAAATGATCAATGATGCTTGTTGTGTTTCTTCCTGTCTGCCATCTAATGATGAATCATGTAAATGGAATCTAGTAGAGTTCAACCTTAAAGCTTTGTCAAATGATGCATTGAAAAATTATAAAAATTGAAGTGACTATGAGGAAAATTTTCTACAAAATTGGAAGCACAAATAAAAAGAAGAAAATGAAGCTCTTTGGCTAATCTTAATCGACTGGCCTAGAGCTATTAGACCAGGGGTCTTCAATTAAAATTCCAAAAGGTCCAGATTGAGAAAATCTCCTCGGGCAAAGGTCCGGAACATTACAATAATATCTAACTCGCGCCACTTAGTGCCATATATATATATATATATATATAGTAGTAACGTATCTGTGTAGTCAACAACTGTCAATTACACATCAATTATATTTTAACAATTATTATTCTCAGTTTTCAAATAGATTATAAATAATACATAGAAATACATAAATAAATGTTCTTCTCTCATTTCAAGTAAAATAATGTCTCCATCTAAAAATAAAATACACAAAAAAGAACTTTTAAAAAACTTATCTTAAAAGAAAGTGCTTGATTTTAGAAAGATGAGCCTTGTGGCTGAGGCTGCTGACAGGTATTTGCTTTGATTTTTTTCACATAACTCTTCTTTTTGTTTCCCCTCAAGTAAAGTTCCAGCTACTGCACTCATGCACTCCTTGACAACCTCTCCGTCAGTGAATGGCTTTTTATGTTGACCCAAAATCCAAGCAACTTTCAGGGAACATTCGTAAGCACGTCGTTGGGCAGTGAATGAATTTGTTAATATTCTGGGGGAACGTTCATATTGGGCTCTTAAATGGTTTATTTTCTGTGCCCTCAGTTCGGATTGGAGTGGGTATGTTTGGTCTCGTAGTGGCGTTTCACATTGGCGCTTTGAATAATGGCCACGGGTCCGTGTACGTTTTAGTCATCTGTTTTACCGTTAATTCGGAAAAACCAAAATACGGAAATACCACGGAAATGGTATTCTCGTTTTTCGTTTCAAACCAAAAACGGGAAAACGGAAATGGGCGGTCGTATTTCCGTTTTTGGTTCTGAATTGAAAAACGGAAAAACGGAAAAACTAAAGAACCAAAGTCAAATAACGAGCCGAATTTCGTTATTGCAAATCCCTTTTTTGTTTTTTTCCTTTAAAACAAGACGTAGAGCACAACAGGTAACCCGGAAACAAGAATATTTCAAAATAAAAGTGCAGGCAATATAATGACCGTATGCAAGAAATTAATGAATAAATAAATGTCGGCCGATGGGAGTGTGTTAGGGGTCATCCAAAGTTATCAACATTTTCACAGTAGTACAAAGAGTACTACTTTTCCAGACCCCCCCCCCCCCCCCCAAGTAGTACATATCAAAATTGTTATCACATTACATGACAGAGGTCTAGATTTTAGGAGTCCCAACTAGACACAAACACAATAATATGTATATAGAAGATATGTATCCAACAATTTATTATTAAAACCACTTTAAAATTGTTTTTAGTTTGTGCTGAGTCAGTTTCTGATGTTTCAGAAGTTGATAGCGAGTCGGGAACAGCTCCCTGCACACCGGGCACTGGTGCAATTTCCCCCCAATGTTGATGTTGTTATCGTCCTGGAATGCGTAACGCACGGAACCCGTTACGCACAGAACGCGTTACGCGAGGAACCCGTTACGCACGGAACCCGTTACGCGTGGAACCAGTTACACTTGGAACCCGTTACGCTTGGAACCTGTTACGCGTGGAACCCGTTACGCATCGAATCCGTTACGCGAGGAACCCGTTACGCGTGGAACCCGTTACGGGTGGAACCCGTTACGCGTGGAATCCGTTACGCGTGGAATCCGTTACGCATGGAACCCGTTACGCATGGAATCCGTTACGCGTGGAACCCGTTACGCGTGAAACCTGTTACGCTTGGAACCCGTTACGCTTGGAATCCGTTACGTGTGGAATGCGTAACGCACGGAACCCGTTACGCACAAAACGCGTTACGTGATGAACCCGTTACGCGTGGAACCCGTTACGCGTGGAACCCGTTACGCTTGGAACCCGTTACGCTTGGAATCCGTTACGCGTGGAATCCGTTACGCGTGGAACCCGTTACGCTTGGAACCCGTTACCCGCGGAACCCGTTACGCGTGGAACGCGTTGCGCGAGGAACCCGTTACGCGTGGAACACGTTACGCGTGGAACCCGTTACGCGTGGAACCCGTTACGCGTGGAACCCGTTACGCTTGGAACCCATTACACGTGGAATCCGTTACGCGCGGAACCCGTTATGCGTGAAACCCGTTACGCTTGGAACCCGTTACGCTTGGAATCCGTTACGTGTGGAATGCGTAACGCACGGAACCCGTTACGCACAGAATGCGTTACGTGATGAACCCGTTACGCGTGGAACCCGTTACGCGTGGAACCCGTTACGCTTGGAACCCGTTACGCTTGGAATCCGTTACGCGTGGAATCCGTTACGCGTGGAACCCGTTACGCTTGGAACCCGTTACGCTTGGAACCCGTTACGCTTGGAACCCGTTACCCGCGGAACCCGTTACGCGCGGAACGCGTTGCGCGAGGAACCCGTTACGCGTGGAACCCGTTACGCGTAGAATCCGTTACGCGCGGAACCCGTTACGCACGGAACCCGTTACGCGCAGAACCTGTTACGCGTGGAACCTGTTACGCGTGGAACCCGTTACGCTTGGAATCCGTTACGCGTGGAACCCGTTACGCGTCGAATCCGTTACGCGTGGAATGCGTAACGCACGGAACCCGTTACGCACAGAACCCGTTACGCGCGAAACCCGTTACGCTTGGAACCTGTTACGCTTGGAACCCGTTACGCGTGGAATCCGTTACGCGTGGAACCCGTTACGCGCAAAACCCGTTACGCTTGGAACCCGTTACGCTTGAAACCCGTTACGCGTGGAATCCTTTATGCGTGGAACCCGTTACGCGTGGAACCCGTTACGCGTGGAACCCGTTACGCTTGGAATCCGTTACGCGTGGAATGCGTAACCTACGGAACCCGTTACGCACAGAACCCGTTACGCTTGGAACCCGTTACGCGTGGAATCCGTTACGCGTGGAACCCGCTACGCGTGGAACCCGTTACGCGTGGAACCCGTTACGCTTGGAACCCGTTACGCGTGGAACCCGTTACGCGTCGAATCCGTTACGCGTGGAATGCGTAACGCACGGAACCCGTTACGCACAGAACGTGTTATGCGAGGAACCCATTACGCGAGGGACCCGTTACGCACGGAACCTGTTACGCTTGGAACCCGTTATGCTTGGAATCCGTTACGCGTGGAACCCGTTACACGTGGAACCCGTTACGCATGGAACCCGTTACGCTTGGAACCCGTTACGCTTGGAACCCGTTACGCGTGGAACCCGCTACGCGTGGAACCCGTTACGCGTCGAATCCGTTACGCTTGGAACCCGTTACAGCAGTGAAGGCCCAGGTATAAAATGCACGGCCCGCCACTGCTTCTTGGATACACCTAAAGCACATTTTCCACTCCCTGATACTGATCTTGACAATGCTGCTGGCATTCCAGTGAGCCTCATTGAAATGCAGCTCAATTCACCACTGAGGTGAATAGATGTGATTGCATTGCTGTCACCAAGTAAGATTGAGGATGGAAGTGAAGCAGCTCCCACTTGCACGGTCTCTGTCTCTGACCACTATGAGTTTTGGAAAATGTAGCAGGTGGCTGCTTTTGCACTGGGGAATTTTTCAAAAGGATTTATAATAGAGTGTCTGTTGATAAGAATACAAATTTTTAAATAGTATCACATATTAATGTTATGAAAAGCAATTTTAGGTATTAAGTGAGCTGTCTATCCTCAAACTATGTTTCTTAGCTCAAATTCCTTTCACTAACATTAATATATTTCACAAATTTACTCCGTTTCTGAAGTGCTCCTAAACCTTACTGACATTCTGAGTTGTATTACTTAGTCTCCCAAAGTTGATCCAATCTCCATGGCATTTGTCTCAAGTTACAGATGCAGCTCCACAGAGTTTTGGGGTATTTACAAAATGTTTCACAGTGGCACACAAAAAGAAGCTGATAAAATAACCGTAGGTGTGTCATAATCAACAGCATAATAGACATATTAAAAGTTTTGTGATATTGCCGTAAAGACATGCAGGCATCTCTGACAGTGACTAATGGCTGAACTAATGGCCACGGTATATGTCTGGATACCTCTACGTTAAAATTATCATTATGCTTTAATAGATTCTACAGATTCATATATGGGACTACTATGCTCACATTTATGGTGGTCTGCATACTGTTTAGTTAGAGATACATACAATTTTGTGTCAGATCCTGCTGTGTGATCAAGTGCCTGAGATTCCACTGCAATGAGCCGTAAAAAAAGATATTGCTGAAAGATCAATGAAGAATAATTTAAAAAAATCTTACAGTTGTACCAGACAACTGGCAAATATTGACAGACCACAAAGCAAATATAACATGTGCATACACCCAGACAAATCAGATTGCGAGTCATTTACATAGACATAGACATTTATTATTATTTATAATAAATATTATTTTATTATATATTTATTCATTTATAGACATTATAATCTCTTTTCTCTAGGTGTACTTGACTGAAATAACACAACCGGCAAATAACACTAAAGAAAATAAACCTTAGACCAGAACAATGATGTGATTTCACAATATTCACAGCATGTTATCAGCTCCACATTTCTTTTTCACACATTTGCTGTAATTCCGTTCAGATATTAGCATATGAACCAGCAACCAGGAGATCTTGATAATTGTCTTGGCAATTGCTATGATTGCATGATGCAATATTGTTCAGGCATTATAACTCGTTGGCAAGCAAGCAGAGAATTTATAATATATACTGTCGCTAAAAGTAATGGAAATAAGTTTGAAAGTCCAGCTTGTGGTAAAAGTAGACAAACTTAAGAACTTGACAAAATCTATGGAAAAAAAGAACAAAAACTTTCTGAGGCCAAGTGAAGAAGAAACATCTGCTAAATTAGTCAAGCACAGTTCAGGAAGTTAAGTAAAGGTACTTGTATAGCGCGTTTCTAGTCTTCTGACCACTCAAAGCGCTTTAACACTACATGACATCATTCACCCATTCACACCCATTCATTTACTGATGGCAGGGGCTACCATGCAAGGTGCCACCTGCCTATCAGGACTCTCATTAATCATTCATACCCATTCATACAGCCTGCGGGAGCAGTCTGGAAGTACGTACAGGTATGAACAACAACGATGATAGGACAACACATAAATCAATTTGCTGTAAAATGATATCTATGAATCATGTTGCTGAACAGACTTCAGTCTCCCTGTTCACGCTAGATCAGTCATTCGCAAACAGTGGGTCGGGAGCAAATTTGTAGAATTTGTTCCAGTCTTATATTTAAGATATAAGATATAAGGTTACACTTTTGAGTCTCATGAGGTAGCCTGAATGTTTGTATTGTTCTCATGTAGCGTACTTATAACTGGTAATCTAATATTAAAAGCTAGCGTACATTCTGTTTATTTTACTGATGAGAGGAAATGACAAGAATGAGTTGGCGTGTTAACTCCGCCTAAATGCATTTGGTCTCATTTCTAAAGTATTTAACATGTGTATATGTTTTAATGCATTACACAAAGATGTGATTTATCAAATGTATATATTATCCAAATGGCTACATTACCAATTCAAAATATAAGGTGACTACCTTACCTTACCTCTGCACTGCTCTATAGACTCTTTAGATGACAATAAATATGAAGAAATAATAGTAGAGAAAAGGGTTTCTAAATCTTGTAAAATGAATGGTTATATGCTTCAGTTTCCATTACATGGAAAGCTTTGGTGGATTCCTTTATTGTTCATCATTTATTGAGTGTATGGAGTGTCAGGTCTTCACTTAATATAAGATGATTTAGGATTTAGAGGCTTAAAGCATTATTCCAACTGAAAATAGAAGAATATTGATGCTTATTTATGATCATCTTTCAATACTGGACTTCATCTGCTCAGCAACGAAGAGCCCCAGAGGAAAAACACTCGACTTTAAACTCAGTGCTGAGTCATTTCTGTCATCTTATCTCAGTTGCGCTACTTAAGCGGGGGCGTATTGATCAATAATGGCAAACACAGGAAGTGTACTAGATGGTGTAATAACTTTCATGTGATGAGCTTCAATCACAGATAATCATTGGTGAGCAACAAGAAACACAACAGCACAGCAGGAAATACATTAGCTGGGCTTTGGGAAGGTTAAACTAATTAAATTCAACAGGCAGATATACTGTATGTGGAAAATGGGGACATCGTCCTGATAATATTCAACCAAACATTAAATTAAAAATGACAACTATAAAAGCATGAAAGAGGTTTAACCTGGAAAGCTCAAAGACAACGGCAGTGGTACATAGAGTAGCAAGGCTTTTCTTTAGACTACCTCTATTTGGCCAGTTTGACACAAACATATAAAGAATGACAAACAATGAGAGAGATTTTGTTTCATACCAGACATCAAGAACAACAATAGACTGAATGTTGACGGTATAATATATGAAAACAACTCAGTCCTGTCAGTTGTTCAAATGAAGATGAAAACCAAAACAAAAAAAAATCAATAGAAGCTAAAGATTGGTTCTGGTCTTCTATATTAAAAAAAACCCAGTGGTGTCATGGCAACCACGTATGGTAAATAAGTGAAACATGAGGCTTTAAATTGATTTGTCGTTGTCAGATGAGCCCGGTCATTTAGCCTGTCACTCAAACAATAATGTAGAATCCATCATTATTATAAAAATCGGGGTTTCACAGCTGTGTGCAATTATGAATGCAAATCTTCATGTATTTAGTTGCAGCACAAACTGTCATCCCGTCTGCAGTCCTGCAGGGAGCTCTCACTGAAGCTTGTCTGCGATATCTTTGTTTAGCTGGAGGATTGTTTTTTAATGAGTTCTGTTTTCTTTGTTGTGAGTATAAATTGGACTAAAGGAACAAATCTGCAGGAATAAAGTCATGTTTCTTTGCTGGTGCTCTGGCGTATGCCTCTAACAAATCTGAGTCAATGTAACAGCTTAAAGGAATAGTTCAACATTTTGGGTACTACAATTATGTATTGATGAGAGCTAGACAAGAAGATTGATACTAATCTCATAATTGTTTGTGAAATATGAAAATACAGCCAGTTAGCTTGCTTGGTATTGGGACTGGAAACGGAGAAATAGCACCTTTAGTCCATAACTTCATATTTAGCGTGCAGGGAGTGGTATCGTGTGCCTCATTCAATTCTGGGCAAGAAGTTGAAAAATATACTGTTGCAAAAATTAATGGGAAAATAAATTGAAACGTCCAGCTTCTGGTGTAGTATTAAACAAACTTCAGAACTTGACAAAATCTACAGAAAAAAAGAACAGAAAAAAGACCAAACTCAAACGTTGAGAAGTCCTAATAATTTTGTCTTGCATGAAAAATATTTGTGGAATAAAGAAAAGTCTGTGAAGAGAACACTTGCAGAATTAGTTGAGTATAGTTAAGGGAGTTGAATGCAGTCTGGAAGTGTGGACAGGTATGAACAACCAACCCGTTTTCATTCCCATCTCATCAAATACTGCCGCTTGGTCAATGCCCCTCAACATCAGAGATAGACACACAGAGGAACCCTTTAGTGGAAGGTAAGAGAACCCGACTTTGTATAACGTGTGTAAGAGTCTGCTTACATTGGGCAGGTGGTGGATGGTTCAAACAAACCCAGAACGTAAATCCAGGAAACTGGTGTTTGTGTCCTTTGAGAAACTAATAGTAAACGATTTTGTCACCTGAGTTGTTAGTCACGAGATTGGTTTGTGACTGGGTAGTGACAAGAGTGGCGGTATTTGATGAATGCGTTACAAAAACACCCATTCATTCACTGATGGCAGGGGCTACAATCTGCCTATCAGGACTCTCACGAATCATTTATACCCATTCATACAGCCCACAGGAGCAGTCTGGAAGTACGTACAGGTATGAACAACAACGATGATATATGACAAGGACAACATATCAATCAATTTGCTGTAAAATTATATCTATGAATCGCGTTGCCTTCTGCAATTTTAAAACCAAAAAAGGGAATTTAGCATTACCAAAGACCTGTCGCAGGAAATGTCCACCACAATACTGCAATAATATCAAATAAATGATTAACGTTAAGTCTCTTTAAAAGAACACGTTGGGAACATGTTTGGTAGCTCAACTATTGGGGCTGTGTGGTGCATCAGACAAAAACAGTTGGAAACCACCGCTCCAGTATCACAGAGCAACAAGAGATGACACCATACATGGACAAACAAAACGTTCACATTTTTTATTTGATCCATTTTGTATTCTCAGCAGCCATTTGTGCTGTTTCGTCTTGTTTTTCTCACAGCCGGATTCCACCACTTTTATCATCTGAGGCCTCTTTTCTCGCTGAAACGATACTGTCATCAATTACATCATTCTTTGCTCAAAACTCAACAAACCTGGACAGATCACTTTTTTTGCAATCAAACAACAAGACCCTGGCATACAGTGGTGTTGTGTGCAGATTCATGATACCTGTTATTTTGCATCTCATTCATTTCCCTTCATGCCTCTTGGCATGTAAGGCAGCAACAAAAGTCTTCCACTCCTGTCTGTCCTGGGCGAGTCGCTGGATGGTGCCCCATGAGTGGTTTAGGCTCTGCATCTCCTTCTCCACAGTTCTTCTCCATGTGTTTCTTGGTCGGCCTCTTTTTCTTTTCCCTTCTGGTGTCCAATGTAAGGCTGTTCTTGTAATATCAGCAGGATCTTTTCTCAACACATGTCCTATCCATCCCCATCTTCTTCTCATTAGTATGGTCTCCATGCATTCTTGTTGGCATTTGTCATACAGTTCTTCATTTGAAATGGTGTTTGGCCAGAAAATGTGCAGTATTCGTCTTAAACTCTTGGTGTGGAAGGTTGATAGTCTGTTGAGGTATTCTTGTGTCATTCTCCAGCATTTAGAACTGTACAATAGGGTGGATAAAACACAGCTCCGATACAATTTAAGTTTGGTCTTGGTGGTGTACTGCTGTGACCTCCATATGTTATTCAGTACTTTGAAAGCGTTCCTTGCCTTATTAAGACGATTCTTGATGTCTTTATTTGTGCCCCCATCGTGTCTGACAGTGCTGCCCAAATATGTGAACTCGTCAGTTTTGGGAAGATCTTCTCCGTTAACCTGAATTGGTGAGGGATTTGGAATGTTCAGAGTCATCACTTCTGTTTTCTTTTTGCTGATCTTCAGGCCAATCTTCTGAGCAAAATCACTGAGGCGGGATGTTTTCTCCTGCATGTGCCGATGAGTATGTGAAAGAAGAGAGAGAGATCATCTGCATAGTCTAGATCTTCAAGTGATGAGAAGAGTGTCCATCGAATGCCTCTATTTTGGTCTTCAGTTGTTTGTCTCATTACCCAGTCAATAGTAATATTGAAGAGCAAAGGTGACATCACACATCCTTGTCTCACACCTGTTTTTACTTGGAATTTTTGGAGACTGTTTCCAACCCTGCATGTGAAATTGGTATAAAAACTTTGGATCACATGAACTATATCTTCAGGGATCCCATAATGCCGCAATATACGCCAAAGGCTTTCACGGCTTTTGCATCTGCTGCAGAATTATTCCTCAGCTTGTGACAGTGAACAGTTACCCTAATTTACTGAAAGAATTTACGCTTTCCCATACATTTTCCCATATATTGGTAAGATAAATATGTTGTAATGAAATTCAGTCATTGCACAACAGCCGGTCAATTTCATAACATTCTGCCCACACTTGGAGGCAATTTAGCCAATTTCTTTTAATAAATTGCACTGCTGTGTCGACAGCTCAAGCAATTTGATCATGCAGGTTAAAAGTTTGTGTGAGATAGACCCAAGTCGTCCTAATATACTTGTGCACTGAATTCACAATAGAGAAAGCTGCAGCTCATTATCCTGTCAAGTTGGCTTTCATTTACCTCGTCAATGACAAAGGCAAATGTAAGACGTTGAAATCTTAACAAAATGTAAGCTTCATTTGAATACCAAAATTGAAAATCTCCAGGGAGAGCGTTTGATATAGGAGATATAAAAGCATTACATCATGCACCATACAGTCAGCAGCCATATACCCTGGGGATATTTAAATGTTCTTATAAGAAAATAATTAATATCAGCAAAAAGAGTTTCCACTGTAATCTGATCTACTCAGGTTTCTCCCAATCCAATGTGTTTTTCCCATTTCTTTGAGAGGGGTGGGTCGCTGAAGTGGCTCATAGCTCCTTGCCTCTTACAATCCGCTGTGTTGGTGTATGACCCTGCGGTCGCGCACGGAGACAGAGGAGAAATCAGCGTCACGCTGACGAGGTCCGTGAAGCGCTTCACAAGCACAGTCTGCAACCTGCGGTCACTGCAGACAGTCGTCAGACAGCGGGAATACAACAGACACATAAACAGCTCGGAGGATGTCCGGGGTATCCGGGAATTTGGATTGCGAGGAGTGTTTATCTTCGGCACATGTGGCCAACAGCACGGAGTTACCGCCGCACTCCGTTGTGGATGATGACGATGAACTTCTGAGATACATCTGGAGAGAGTACTTACACCCCAAGCAGTATGAATGGGTTCTCATTGTGGCTTACATTATTGTCTTCTTCGTCTCACTCATTGGAAACTCGTTGGGTGAGTTGTAGCCTATATATATATATATATATATATATATATATATGTCTTTTTTGTATTATCATTCATGCATAAACAGTCCTGCAAATATCCAACAGAAGTACACTTTGGACAACTTTTTGAGAATGTGCACGAGCATAATGCTACAGGGAAAAGAGAGCGTGATATGCCACATTGATGAAAAAATATAAAGTAGTCCAGTTTTTCTTTTGATGTTCGCTTGAACATCAATGGTGCTGGAGAATGATGAAGGAGGATCCATTAGAGCGCGTCTCTCGGCGCAGCTTGAAACGCTCGGAATTTCACAAGCACAGATGTGTTTGAAGATACGGATTGTGCAAATTATACATCACTTTTTTCACACTGTGAAGGGGCATACATTGCTCTTAGTGCAAGACATGGGGGAGAAAGATTTGTGCACACATCGTAATTCACAATACTGTCTCAATTTCATCTAATCTGTTCCAAATCATTTGATCTTATTGGACTGTTTTATAGTTTTCTGATGTATTTGAGAAAGCCACTGACTCACACTCAGAATATTAAAAATGCTGTAAACAGGAGCAATTCTAGAATTTAATTTAAAGAGGATTTAAAGTGACCAAGCAGCTGCTTCTCTGACTTGTATTGCCACTGCTTCAAATATATATAGAAGCAATTTATTGGGTGACTACTGTGAAATATTTGGCAAGAATTATTTTTTTTGTACCAGGGAGTCCACAGGTGGTGCGCTGTCTAATGTGACAGTTATTACAACCTGCTCAATTTAATCCATCTCAATCTCAACACCTCATGGCTTTTTGTGCAAATTAGTTGTTCACCTGACTGCAGGATCCCTTCCTCTTTTATCATCTGAAGCAGTTTTTCTACACTGGAACATTTTTCTTGATCAATAACACCTTTTGTCATAATTGCTGTTTCAGCAAACAGACCAAATGCATCTCTGTAAAGAACAAGACCCTGGAATACAGCTGAGCAAATAGTACAATTTTTTAATAATCTCTCTTGGTTTGCAACAAGATAGTATAGAGACAGAGACGGTGATGCATGTGGGAGTACAAACGTTAATTAAACAATGCATGTAAGAAATACAGCGTAGTTTAAGTCAGTCAGTGTTGGGTTATCGTAGTATTTTGTCAATATACAGTAGTCTGTCAATATCACATTTTCCCTAACTTAATGCCACAAAATCTAGTTCAATCACTTTTTTAAAAAGGAAAACGTCATTCATAGATTCTAACTAATAATATTTTGGAAAACAAAAGTAAAATTATTTACATATTTAAATACTTCCTGTTATAAACTGCTCGAAAGGAGTCGTTTAAAAAAAGTGATATTTTATCGGGAACACCTGTTCATTCAACAGTATTGCCATTTCTAGTAACAAGACATAAATGCTGCAGACAACTCAGAGCAATAATCCATCCTGCCACACAGCTCAGTCCAGCAAGGCTTCCCGACTAATGGACAGATAATTGACAAATAACATATGCCTGCACGGGTTGGGATTGCAGTAATCAAACACTAATATTGACCACAACAACGTTAAGGTCAAGCCGCCGTGTGTGTATATATATAAATATATATATATATATATAGTGCATGTGATCACATGTGAATACATGTGCTCTTTATAATACCATATATCATTGATATGAAACCATTTTAATTCACAAAAAGTACCCATGTTGCAGTGATGGAATATGAATGCATTGACATTGAATGTTGATTATATTTCCATATAATACATGTAATGGCAAGCACTCTGAAGCATTTGAGCTTCAGGGTTGCAGTCTATTGCTGAGGAGGTGTTTATTCATCGACTTCTTGAAGGCATGAACACTGACTGATGTAATGTCTCCGAAGACAGCAGGGGGAATGCTTTTCCATGTTGTTACAGCAGAGTGTAGAAAGTTCCTGTCAAGGCTTTTGGTATAAGCCAAATAGTGTTAGGGTCATGAGCTGAGGGTAGCGGTGCTGTCAGGTCTACTGGACAGTTGGGAGTCAATAGATATTGTGTTTGTCCCTGTGGGGAAATCGGTTGGTGTGTAATTCTTGATAAGACTAATTGTTGCAACTGTTCTGCGATGGCTCAGCTTGGTGATGGCATAATCCTTAAGGACAGGGGTCACTAGACACCAGACGCCTTTTGGTGCAAACGTCCCCACTGAAATCCGAAATGAAGACAGAAAATAAACAATCTAAGAGCCCAATATGATCGATCCATTTGAATCCTAACACATTGATTAACAATGATGTTAGCGGAGAGAGGAATAGGACTAAAACAAGTGGTTTGAATAACGAAGGATAAATTCCCTACACACAATTTTCTCTTTTTAGAAGATGAGAATAGTTTGGATATCTGAATGAACTGAATTTAAAGCTGCAAGGCAACGACATTCAGTTCAATTCATTTTTGTAAAATGAAGTACTTTATTTCCAGATAAACATTTTCAAAAGCAAAGGAAAGTCTCTCTAACTGGACCCCACTGAATTAATTAAATCCATCACTTTGTGTGATATTCAATACATGTTTACTAATATAGTATGACCCATTTAGATTAGACAGGAAAAGAGATATGGTTGACATATCTTACTGGACACTAGATCATATACTGTTTAATAATGAAGAAAACTTCAGATTTAAAATTACATTCCCCCCACCCCAAAAAATGCACCTTAAATTTGTTATGTTATGCCAATAATGTTAGGCTATATAATGACCAAATAATGTAGTACATTAGCATAATGGGATATTACCTTCTCATTCTAAACTGAATGAATATTACTAACTCTGAAACATATTTCTACAAAGAACTAAGCAGCACACTACAATATTAATGGATTTACAAATAGTTGTTTAATCCATGTTACTGTACAAGCAACCCGGTCATGTTACATAGAGTCATTAGATTTAATGTGACCATCAAAAACACTGCCTAATAGAGCTTTAACACCAGTAGCACTGTAGTGTGCAGAATATATATTTTTGAATTGGGCATTATCCTCAAATTGACCCAAATCAATCAAATTAACTGTTGCCTGATTATCCAAAACATCGTTAGGTGCATCAAGCCAGCTAGAGATAGCAAGAGTGGAGGATTTGTAATCCCAAAAATTTTGATGAAAAGTTGAGATGCCGTGTGGACAAATCCTAATACTGGAGAAACATTTGTCAGAAACCTTGATTAATGACTTTATGTCACAAATTGGTATTGATTCTTTTTTTGTACCTTTTCTTTTTTTTTTGCTAACACATAAATATGCAGTGAGATATGCTGTCAGTCAGAATTTGATTGCTGAATGATAGCTCCTGTAAAAGGGTTTTGGGATGAGCACACTCTCCACTCTGCTTGTGGACCTGAAACGATGCTGGGGTAGGATTTAATATTGAGAGGGACTTGAATAAAGTGGCCAACAATAGGCAGGACAAAGATTGAGGATCATCAGCCCCCTCCATCATGGCAGAGGTAGAGCTCAAAAAAGAGGAGGTGTGCTTTTCTACGCAGGCCTCGGCCCTGTTATATTTGAGAGTTTGGAAGCAGAAAGAGCAGTGGTTGACAATGTTGTTACAAATTGACACTCAGATATCGACTTCCGACGCACTGTCCTGCTGATTTAGCGGTAGTTAAGCTTGGAAGACAAATCTTGGAAAACAAATCTCCAACCAAAAAAGCTTTGGTGCACCCAGAGTGCAGGAAATGCACTTTACTGAAAGACAAACCCAATACTTTTCTTATGCTGTATAAGAAGTCTTGTCCTCATGTTGCTTCTACAGAGTATCGATGAGATGAGGAAATGGGAAGGAGCTATTGGGCAATGGATGGCAATGAAAAGACTATTTCAGGCTAAATAAAAGAGACAAAAGATGATTCTTTACATTGGGCTGTGTGATGTTAGCTAATCAAGCACACAATTTCCTGAGTAAAACATGTAATATAACCAAACAACTACACACCTGTCTGCAATCAACTGCAGCGTACTTTGAAGTCTTCATGATTTGAAATAAAGGTTGACTCTGTCTGCGATCTTTTATGCATTTCTTCAAATGGAGATGCCCATTCATTAAAAATCAAAGATTAATTTTGTGTTGTATATTACTATATAATAGTATATTACTATTTATATTAGTATTTATGGATGTATGGATGTGTGTTTTTATCTGCACATCTTTGCTGCTTTTTTTATGTAAAGCACTCTGAACTAATTGAATTACTAGGTATCAGTATTGACTTTGTTTGTTTGACACCACTACTTAGTCTCTACTGTTGTTTAATGGATATGACCATCAAAACACAACTTTAAGTACGTTAGAATTATTCATAAAACTTCTCAGCATTTATTCTGAGGGCCAGATGCACACAACAGAAATGTTATGAGAGGAGAATGAATAAACACCTCCTCAGCATGAGACTGCAACTCTAAAGCTGAAGGACTTCAAAGCTGCACAAAGCAGCTTCATATATATTCCTGCGTAGCTCCAAACATCTAAACTATAGTGAGTAGGGACTGTGTAGTGCACAGGCTAATTACCTGTGGTTAGAAAGACATTATACCTTGCCTTTCTCACGGCAGACATTTAAACTTGTCATAGCAGGTAGAGCAGGTGTAACTACTAACATTAAGAATGGCAAGCCAACAATACCAGAGGACACAACACCTGTACATGTACATAATAGACCTAACTCTTAGTCATATTATAGTATAAAAGCCTATATGCTTAAGTAAGATGGCATTATATGTATACACAAAATCCAGAAATGTATCCAGGAAACAAAATCCTGAGATTGTGTTGAAGGAATACTGGAGAATCCATCCGTCATCCAGGTATTTACGGTAATGTGTTGTTTCATATGTGGTTTTGAAAGTTGAGATGTGGTCTAGAATTGCCTGCCGCAGCTTGGTGCCTCTAGCAGCATGGAGGGCTGTAAAGGAGACAGCAGAAAAAAAGCGTGTGCATCCAACTTCAATACTGTAGTTTATCAAAACTGTTGAGAAAAAGTGCAGACAGAACGCTTGTCTATATTGCAGCAGATGCCATTAATATTACTCATTTTTAGTTTTAAAGTAACTGTAGATAATTGTAGACTCGAGTGCTAATCAGATAAAGGTATGCTCAAAAAAGATCATTTATCTTCATCTTGTCTTTGATGTTGTGTGCAGTTACAGTCACAGTGTAACCTTTTCATCCTGTTTATATAATCCACTGCTGGTCTACAGTATCAACTCTGCGTTTTAAAGTGATGGTATCACAAAAGAACTAGCAAACATAAGTAACATTAAATCTGACAGCGCCAGTGAATACACAGAGCACTAAATACATAGAGACCAACTAAAGAGTCTACTGACAGGTCGATTAAAGAGGACAGGGCTAGTGCGCCGTCAAGTCTGATTTTTCTCCTCATTCCTTTTAATAATGACAATAGAGCAAAACAAATTGTATTCTGATGGCAAATTGACCGACATTATTCTCCTCACGAAGCAAAACATTTTGTCACAAAGTGGTGGGACAAGCATAGGTGTTTTTATTAGCAATGTTATATCGCTGAATTCCATGCTGCTTCAGTTTCCAATGGCGCATGTCTCGTATGCCAACTTGAACTGATGAATTGTGCAGCACGTAAACAAAATACCACATGTACCAAGAACATTGTTAAAATACAGACTAATGAACACAGGTTTCACATGGCTTGTAGTTTCTGGATCCAGATGAAAAAGGTTCTGTAACATGGCACTACACCACTGCCTGCATTCTATATAAAATATACCCCGAGAAGACTCTTCCGTCTCTTTGACAGCACACACTGGTCTCTGTCCTTGTTTCAGCTGTCAGGCTGTGACGACGGATGTATTTCCCATGACATTTGTGATGCAGCTGCAAAACTGTTGATAATTCACCTCTACGAATTAGAAAACACTATACTGTGACAGTCTCAACATTTAATTGTCTCTTAAGTATTTCTGATTGATTCATATTTTGCCAACAGAAACAAATATGTAAACAGAACTATCATGAATTTCTAATTCAAAAGTCTGTGATTGACAGCATGCCTTCAAGTCAGTGGTGATGAACATTAAAATACCCTGCACCCAGTGATAATATTTATCTTTATAGAGTCCTTGGGCGGTCTTTGATTGTGCATCGTTTTCAGTTTGTTTTGCAGTGTGGAAAAACCGCCACATGCGCACCGTGACCAACTACTTCATTGTGAATCTCTCCTTTGCCGATGTCTTGGTCACCATCATCTGCCTGCCTGCGAGTCTTGTGGTAGACATCACAGAGACGTGGTTCTTTGGAGACACTCTTTGCAAAGTTGTGCCTTATCTGCAGGTAAGAGATCAACGTTGACAACTGTCCACAGTCAAACTCAAACCAGATCTAAGACCACTTTACTCATAAAAAATGTTTCATGAATATGTGTGTCAATACGGTTTAGACAACGTTACAAAGCAAACCAATTAATCAAATAAACAGCTTTGAAGGCTGTGCTTGGCTTCTTCCTGAAAAGTGAGGGGGAAAGAGACCAAGCAAATGAAGCAGAGCAGGGGAGCAGGAGGGGTAAGGACACAAGCCAAGACCTGTTTCTATTATTTGAAATTGTTCCTTCTCTGTATTTATGAGGGGTATAAAATAAATTAAATCTTGTTTCACATCCAATGAGATGTGCACTGGGTGAGACATTTGATGTCATCCCATAGTGATTCAACGCCAGGGGCAAGTTTTTTGCTTTTTGCAGTTTTTAAAATTGCATTGCAGCATTATCTTTACTGTGCTGAAACATCTGCCAAAAAAAACCCCTGCAGGCCTCATTCATGTATATACTGGACCAAAATCCTGCACTATCCTGCACAATCTCCATATCCTACACACTCAACAATATCTTAAAGTGAATACCTCCACCAGCCACCATATATGGTGTGATATACACAACATGTTCTGGATGGATGCAGCCGTAAACTCAATTTATTCCAGACATAAGGACAAATTCTTCTGCAGCTTTTTTCACACACATCCAACCCAGTCGACAGAAAAATTGTTGGCAGTTTCTGCAAACCACGTTTACGTTGAAATGCAAGCCAAGGCAATTAACAATTCCTTACAACAGCATCCACACAGCACATTTGTCTCTCTCTCAAACCCGACACACTTGGCACACTAACACACACACACTCAAACTCAACACACGCACACTTGTGTGTCACCTGGTCTATCAGTCACAGCAAACATGCTAGAGATTAATAAATACTCTTTGTTACCTTAAAAAAAGTGATGAACTTTGCTTTCTCTTTGACATATATCCCCAACTTGATGCGTACTAAGTCTGTATTTTTAACAGAGACTAACCATGATTATGAAGCGGGAAAAATAATCCACTGCTTTTCATGTTGTACGGGGTAACATTAGCTTTCAAAACTACACAACATTTGCATCTATGCTTGCACTAATGGAAGAAGGCCTTACCAGAAACAACTATAGTCGATGAAAATATACAGTATAATAATATCTTTCTGTTTTCATATTTGTGAATACATATTTTGCAGTTTGGGTAATGAAGAGGCTACTGCTGGACATAGTAGGCTTTTAAAAGTAATTTTTAGTGACAAATAATAGTTTAAAGATTTTTCCACATAACCCTAAAATGTTGCTGTTGAGGCTTTCAGGGGGTCTCAAGTATATTTGGCACACTGGTCATTTAACAAGTGTAACAAGGCTACGTCACAAGCGGTCTCCTGGGTGAAAGTCCTGTGTTTGTTTGACCCACCACCACTCCCACCTGCTCTTCGTGGATTTTCTTGCTTTTTATACTTGTTATTATACCACGTAACTTTCAATAACGGCTGCTCGATTTACTAAGTCCCTTGCCCTGCGTGTCGCTTGTTGTAACCGAATGCAAAAACGCTGACATTCAAGGTATTCATGGTTTGCGGAAACACACAATGCCAACATTTGGGCTGCACACACATTACACCACATTACACCTCATGAATTTGAAGTCCGTCTTGGTCACATTTACTCTGTTTCATGTCGTGCGCTTACTGTACTGTAAGTGCTCATCTCATGCTGCTTTTATGAACCCAGAAGGATATTTTTCTCTGCAATACTGTGTTGCCTCAGGGGGGATCATGCCATGACTGATTCCTGAGTGAAATTACGAAACAGGAAACTGAATGTTGATATATGAATTCTGAAAATGCAGCTACAAAGATTTGTAGATGCACTTAATGTTTTGTGGGGCCCTATGCAATTGCGTATTCAGGACGGGCCGTCACTGCGTTCAGCATTCTCAGCCTTTAACGTCATCATCAATTTCAAGGCTACAATACCAAGCTCAACACACTTAGCAATCTACTATTGGTTTTCTGTTAGGCAGAGGAGAATTACGTCAGGATTTGTCCTTTACTCCGCTCTTTTTTAGACTATAAATGAAGGAAATTAGTCAGGAAAGATCATTTAGTTCACCGCAGGCGTCCTAAGGCTAAACATTTCAAAGTGATTTAGCTGAGCATTTATTTCCCACAGGACATGAACACACAGTTTATATCCCATATAAAATTGGTGGCGCTGCTGTGAAGCAATTTGTCTCACTGAAATTCCTGGAAACACGAACACCATTCGCAACACGCTGAAATGGGATGAGAGCATCTCCAAAATAAGAACTTTTCAACATGTCACTTCTAAGGGTCATTGGTTCAATTTCACAAATCTATAATTGAAATTTTGCTTCATCCATACCAACACTGCCTTCCCCCGAAGTCTCCTTGGTAGCGAGGCAGATGTGTAATTCAGATAGTGGTGACAAGGAAGGAGACAGAGATGACTGTCTGTGAGCCCCACCCCTGACCAGTTCAATCCCGTATCGGTAAAGCAAGTGCAGCCATTGTATTTGGTGAATACGATCAATTGCTATTCGGATCTGCCTCGGAAAGGTCACTGTGGTGTTATATTTAGTGTGGTGAATTTTTAACCTGATGCCACCAATGAAGGCAAGATTGAATACGTTGTATTGTAAAAATTGATGAAGGATGTTTTGTCATTGAGGCTTTTTAAATTCTGTTGTCAGTTGGAACTCTTGCAGACAAAATGTGTGACGAATAAAAGCCTAAAAAGTAGGCATTTTTACATCTGCTTCTTCCTATGTAAAATTTAGGACATGGACATCAAATTGATTTAATCGTCTGATAAACGATACTTAATGCTTTGGTTTCTCTCTGTTCATATCTGAATACCTCGGGTATGCTCTGCTGCAACTGTCTTAGAAAAGGAGCTGAAAGCAAATCTCCAGCAACTACACATTTTGAAGTGATCTTTCTCACTTACGTTTACTACTAATGTGTCACAGTTGCAAACCATGAATAAAATAAGAATTTGTCTTTCTCTGAAAGTAGGGAAAATAATGGGTTTTGTCTCTAACTGTGATTTATTTTATTTTCTCCAGACCATCTCTGTTTCTGTATCAGTCCTAACACTGAGTTGTATTGCCCAAGACCGTTGGTATGCTATCTGCCACCCGCTGATGTTCAAGAGCACAGCCAAGAGGGCTCGCACGAGTATTGTGGTCATCTGGGTTGTGTCGTGCATCATCATGATCCCTCAGGCTATTGTGATGGAGTGCAGCAGCCTTGTGCCAGAACTAACAAACAAGACCAGCCTGTTCACAGTGTGTGATGAACATTGGGGAGGTTAGTTTTGTTGTTGTTTTGCCGGCTCTTGTTTACTTGTATCTCAAGTCTACCACCATATTATTGTATGCGCAGCGCGAGAACGTAAAGATCGACAGGCACAGCAACAATAACTGAGGCTGGCGAGTCGCGGTCACTATCCAGACAGTTTTCAATCAAATGTTTTTTTCTTTCAACAGCTGAGATCTACCCAAAGGTGTATCACACCTGTTTCTTCATCGTCACATACTTTGCACCCTTATGTCTCATGGTCCTGGCATATATCCAGATATGTCACAAGCTGTGGTGTCAGCAGGTATTCCAGCGCTGCATATTTTATACATCAGCTGTTACAAAGTCAAGTTTTTCAACGACTGATGTAAGCATCAATTTAATCAACAGATTCCTGGAAGCACATCAGTGTTGCAGAGGAAGTGGAGGTCCTTCCAGTGCTCAGCTCCGGCTTCGGGAGAGCCTGTGAGGATCAGAACCAGCACAGTTTGTGCTGAGATCAAACAGGTCCGAGCCCGACGCAAGACGGCTCGAATGCTGATGGTGGTGCTCTTTGTTTTCACCCTGTGCTACTTGCCAATCAGCGTGCTCAACGTCATGAAAAGGTAAAAATATCTCGAGCTCTGCTGCTTCAAGGATCAAGAGCTATTCAAGTGATGAACAGGGCTTACACTTTGCATTCCTTTTTTTTTTTGCATTACAAGCTCACCTTTTTAGTTTCTTGTTTAATAATGACTGATACAGTATATTTAGTACTGAATTGTTGCTTATTTTTTTTTAGCAATGCTGTATTATAGCATAGCATTAAAAGAATGCAGAATTGATCTTAAACTGATACATGTTACACTTTACCTGCAGAGTCTTTGGGACTTTCAAGAAAACAGACGACAGAGAAACAGTGTATGCATGGTTCACCTTCTCACATTGGCTCATATATGCCAACAGTGCAGCAAATCCCATCATCTACAATTTCCTCAGTGGTAAGTTTGTAACCTGCCTCATCACTCAAACCAGCTGTGTGGGCTCATTGCCGTCCTCTAGTGGACAGTTTGGCCACAACAATACAGTTCACTGGCTTAAACTCCACATCTGATAATATATTGTGCATATACAAATATAAACTTACATTGATTAACAGTGTTTAGATGTTTATGGCCGTGATAATAACGTATGCATCTCAACTGTTAGTTCGTAATGCCTGAAAAGGGCTGTTTTTGATGCAAGGCGTCTAAAGGTTTATTATTAATATTATTATTTTTAATTCTATTCATTGAAATATGAACCCTTACAGTCGTATATTCTCAGAAAAAAAAGTGTCAAAACAACTTTATAAAAGATATAATATATATATATATACCTCTCACTACACCCCACGATCCCAAACATCTAAGAAAAAAAACTAAATGGTTTCTGGGCAAATTCCGTCTTTCTGTTTTTCACCAGGGAAGTTCCGTGGGGAGTTCAAAGCAGCCTTTTCTTGCCACGGTCAAAATCAAACTCAGAGAACGAGGCCCAGAGCGAGCACCGACAGTCGGAAGTCAGTGTCAACTCAAGTCACCAACACGGACAATGTGTCACGCATATCGGATCAGATAGTGTAATCTTACAATCCAGGTGGGGAATTCTGCTTACACATTCATCATTAAGGTGTTTAAACCTGTAAAAACAGACATTTGAATGAAAAAAAAAAAGAATGTCTCAAAAGTATAGTTTTATGTCTGGTTTTACAAGGACACTTAATGAAATTAGGAGCTTTAGAGAACCAACCATCCACTGTTCTCACCTCTTTTAAAGGATCCTAAACATAGTAGGACACGGCAATCAGTCAGTCACAGAAACTCTATTTATTATCACCAGTTGAATGGTCGTATTTAATAACTCATACGTATATATTTTAGGTTAAGTGAAATATTTTGATTGCACATGGATATTTGTATTGTACTGTACATTTAATATTTTGACTGTATGACTTTAAGTAGCCAGAATCTGTAATTTTGAGTGTTTATTCATATTTATTAATTTAGTGGTTTACTGTTTTTTTTTTGTTTTTTTTACAACAACAGAAGATTAGGTTCTATAGAGAATACTTTTTTATAACTAATCAGATTTTAAGACTGTCTACCTCATTAGCAGATGTCCATCTTCAGTCTGTCAGTCATTCTTCAGTGTAAATACCTTGTGCACGAATAGTATGGAAATGATGTCCGGTAAAACTGTTTCTTTCACTCGACAGTGCCGACACACACACACACACTCGTTTTGTTTTGAACAACATCAGAAAAGTGGACATTGTGATTTGCTCCATTGTAGCTGTAAGCTTTCCCACTATGAACAGTGCCAAAGCAAAAAGTATTTTCAAAAGTCTTCTTTGAAATGCACAGAAATGCTTCTTCTGTCAGTCACCTCTGCTGACGGCTTCAGAGCCCAGGACACACTGTCCTGTCGGAAAAAAGCAGTGGCTGTCATGACAACTAAGTATTTTTACACTATTACTAAACTACATTTCAACATCTTTATTCAAGAACAGTTCTAAAAAGTGTTTCTGAGATATGTTTAGTGATAGAAATCAACAATGATTGACTTCAAGCATGTACATTGACAAAAGTTCTGGCCAATAATCCAGCTCTGCATTACAGCTTGGCTGAGGCATCTAACTCATCAATAACTATGATTAATTACATTTTTATTTTGGTGCTTTTACAAAATATTTAATAATCACTGCGATTTTTGACGAATAATCATCATTAATGTGGATATAATGACAAAGTGGGTAAAGGCATAGGGAAAAAAGCGATACAGTCCCGTGAGTTCAGGATAAAACATAATTTTACTGTAATGCAGCCTTTAACTGCTCAGTGGCAGATAAGATGTGGTTGTACCGGGCAGCTTCAGATGTGATTGAAAGAAAAGAAGTCAGTCATTGTAAACAGCTAGATTTACTGCAGTATGTTAAGCAACTGGGAAAGTTCATCTTTTATTGTAACAAATTCATATGTTGCCATATTTAGCTATTTTTCTTCTGACCTAATATACATATATTAAGAGCAGTGGTTCAGGGACCTCCATCTGAAAAGATTGTGGTTGTTGATTAAGACCAGAATTCTATAGTTGTCCCATGTGCTTGGCAAGATATTGATATTATATTCATATCGTGATATGAGACTAGATATCATCTTAGATTTTGGATATCATAAATAATTGGAATATGGTTTAAGTGTTGTCTTTTCCTGGTTTTAAGGGCCTTGCTAAAAGCAGTAACAGGCAATGTTCTTTCACTTTCTCCATCAAATGTATCCTGTTGGTCTGAAAAGGACTGAATGGGCAACATTCCAGTCTTGAAAATGTTTCTCTTCCAAAATAATTGTTACTTGTTAGGAAGGACGGTGAAACTCCACCACAGTTTCTTTTATTCTCAGCTGTTATGGGCATACTGAATAGTTCCTTGAGAGGATAACCGCTTCTGTGAACAGGGACACTCAACATACATTGTTCTCATGAATATTTAAAACCAGCACATAAATGTTTAATTGTTCAATACATTAATTGCAGCTTATAGACCAGTATGTGACGCAAAGTCATTTTTTAAACATGAATCCGAAACAAGGGTACCCATGCACAATTTATTCTGTTTGCATATTCAGACGCTAACCTCAGAATCAGATTATAGTCTGGCTGCAAACAGCACTCAAACTATATCTAACAGCAGTTTGTGGTGGCAGATATAAAAAACCCAAATAATAAGAGAATATTAAAGCAGCTTCTGCACGCTGTTCCATGCAAATCTAACAACAAAAACAAACTGTGCCAGGAAACCATTTCCTCAAAACACTGAGGCAATAAGGTAGATGGATGGACTTCTAATCGCAACTTGTACTCATAGAATATAGACAACCTCGAACACACAGCACATCAAATACTCAACAAATAAAGCAAATTAATCCAAATGTTAACACAATAAAGAAAAACAAGTATTAATCATCATTGCAATCAGCAGTATAGTGCTTCTGTTAAAGCACCTCTACTCATTGTGATCTCTTGTCAAATCAAGCTAATGGAACAAATCAATAGAATTGGAAAAAGCAATCAGGAAAAAAAACAGGAGTAAAGTGAAGGAATCGCACAAACAAGAACACTATGACAGGAAACAAAGACAGGAAACCGATGCTCAAGCGGCCGGCTTGATTTTTGTTGAGTACATTTTGGGCTAAACTAAAGTTGCTGTCGCTACTTGTTGACTAGTTAGTTGTGGTTGCTGATTCTTGAAACTGTTATTGGTAAAAAAAAAAAAGTCTGCTTGTTAAACTAAGCCACAAATGTTTGATTTGTATTTGTATATTTGTGTATTAATGATTTCAAAATGTAATTCCACATTAACATCATTCAGGGTAACTTCTATTTCTAACATGCTATCCTTAAAGAGCAACTAAACCCCCAAACCACTGAAAACCAATGAATATGGGTTACCCAACCCAGCTATTAGAATTTAATTTAAATAAATAAAATCTTTAGAGTTAGATAATCTTGTTTGTATACATGCAATGTATACAACTCTGCAACAAATGAACACTTGAAGTTCATTTCTAGGACCCTACTGTTGTTGATAGTGGTGGGAGTGAAATGTTACGACTTACCCCATGGGTGGGGATAAAAGACAGAGGGTTAGATCTAACACCTGCTAGAAAAGTCTGTCTGAATGCAATTAATTCAAAACAATTCCAGCTAAATACTAAGTGGATACTGTTTGTGGCTATATGTCATAGATGGAAAGGATTTTTTGTCGAGGGAACCAGTTTGATGCCAATTTCCGGGGTTGGCCTACAAAACTACTCCCTGCAGTACTCTATATGGAGGCAGCTTTGGACACCAACCAACAGCCCTGCCCATGTTGATACATTTTGCACTCTCTAGAGGCACCTCAGCCAAAACTTTGGGGTTTAGTTACTCTTTAAAGCCACCGGCATATTCAGGAAATATCTGAGACTTGTGCCCCCTAGTGGTGGCATTTAGAAAACACTGTGGCAAACAGCAATGCAATGCACTGGCATTTACTCCTTTTCCTTAGTCCGTTGTTGTCCAGACTGGAACAGTTTACAAAATCCTCCACTCCAGTCTTAAGATATATTGCATCCAAAATCAGTTTTTCATACATTTTGTAATGTAAATAGAACATTACAGTTCTATTCAGTTAGTTTTGTAATGGATTTCAGTATAATTTCACCTCTATGTCAATGCTTTGTGATTATTTTGAATGTCTGTAATTGAAACCTCCTTGTATCTCATCATCTAAAAGCTACATTTGACATTTTTGTATCTTTAGAAATAATAACATTGGTGAATGTGTTTGTATTTGTTGATAAAAGCTAATTTATTGCTGCTAATTAATGAATATAATATGATATGGCTTTTGATTTTACAAGCTTTTGACACACAAATGTTGTTGAATAAGTAGCTAATTACAAATCCATAACATTCTCAATGTCTTTACTCAAAATTGTGATAGTCTACACATTTGGATAATGCGGTTGATAATGAGCATGCCAATTAAAATGTTTCCCCATCAATGACTGCTGAATATGTATCTGCCAGTGAAGCAGCACATGAGGATCATTGCCAAATAGAGGTTTTCACATACAAGTTATTTGCCTTGATATTTTGGTGCATAACAATTAACATAGTAAGAGAGAAGAAACAAAATAAGTACTGCAAAAGTCAAGAATCATAGACATAAAATAGTAAAATGTGCAATAAAAATGTAAAAAAAAAGGATGAAATGAGGAAAATATTGACCAAGAAACGTACGAATGTTCACATTATAAAGTTTAGAGAATTTGCGCAATAGGCTTGTGCCAATTATCATTTGGATCGTTTACTAACTTACTATCGCAATTAAGATGTTTATAAAACAATCTCTAAAATATGCACCCTACTGTGCATTTAGAGATGTTTCTGGTGAGGGGAAGCATGTAAGCCTGCTCGTTATCAGCACCAGTGAACTTTAAATCTTCGATTACAAACCAGTTTGCCGTCCACTGGCGATTGGACTGCCTATCGGCAAACTTGAGTAACCGCGATTGGACAATATCAAAGATAGAAACAATCACCCACATTGAGGGCCTTGTTGATGCGGAAGAGTCGGGAACCAACTTCTTATGGCCTGAGGTTTTGGTTGGCTATAATCTTTCCAACTTCTTTTTTTTGTGATGTTCAATGCATTTGTGTGTGCTAATTTACTTATTCATTGACTCCAGTGTCACGTAGCACAGCTCCACCCACTCATTTTGTCCACAACTTGCCCTTGATATTTCTATCCTAGTGAGCTTTCAAAATGTATTAATTAGTTGTTTATTCCTCACACTGTCTTCATTTCTGCCCATCTTTTATCAATAAAGTATATATTGTATCAAATTGTTTATCTTCTGCCGTCTCTTCTCTTTGGGGTCTAATCTCTCACAAAAACTCGGATAACAAATGGAAAAACACCACCACGCTATCTTTGTCTACGCTGGGCAGGTAATGTTTTATCACGTTAGAGAGCTGCATACTACCATCACACCTTATTTATGTATCCTACTGTTACAACTGAAAAGACATTTTGATCCCAAATCCAAAAACAACCAAACAAGCGCTTTAGATACATTCAAGTAAAACACACAGTATGACTTTATCAGGACAAAAGATTTGTTTTTGTTCTTGAGCTGCATTCATTACATGCTGCACAGTGCCGCCTCCAGCAAATGTGCTACATCCTGTTGACTGTGGGTGGTGTTTCCCAGCTTAAGTACCAACGCCATCAAGAGGCACAGATCAGCTGGAGGAGAGCTTCAGCTGTCCACTGACAGCTTTACAACAGCTACCATGCAACTGATACATCTGGAAGCTGCGGTCATACTTGGTGAGTCAACAGTCACTACGAAAAAAAGTGGCTTTTTACGGTAAAACCCACTCATCTTAATTTAGCTGTGTGTTGTCAGGGAATCTAACTAAAACTAAGGATTTAAAGTAGGGCTGCATGTCTGGAAGTCTATAATGCATGAACAGTCAACCAAAGTGCGTCTACAATCAGTGATGTTTAAACTCGCATCAGTATTTATTTAAAACATACTAAATATATCTAAATAGTGTGTACTCACTTAAAAATCTGTTTTCAAGATAAATTGATTATTGGCATGTGCTTGTATGTCAGGGATTGTGATTCCTCACATTTCCAGCATCAGCAATTCATCTCCACCTTCTGACTGTTTGGCAGCTGTGGACACCTGCATGTCAAATCTATGCAAGTGGAGTGAAGAGGCATTTTACGACGGTGTCTGTGAGGGTAAAAGTGACACATTTCAGATTTTCCATTTCTGCTGCGGGGTATTGGAACATTGTGTTTTTTTTTCTTGTGGCATTATAAAAGTAATATAGTTTCCTCGGGAGCCTCAGGACATGAGGCTACTTAATTGAATTGCACTTCTTGGAGTATAGCTTAAATGTAATAACTGAGGCAATAGCCTGGAGCAAAGTTTATATAAATAGATGATAATAAATAGGCCATCGAGTGCCTTTAAAATATATGTCTGTTTTGAGATTAGAATCCTGTATGATGGTAGCGAATTTTATGTGGTCTGCATGTAAAATCAGAGGAGAGACAATCAGAGCAGCAGAGACAAACCTCGCTCGCTTGTGTCAAATCCTGTTTTTCTGCCTCCCTCTTGTTTTTGTGTTATTCAAGATGAAGGGTGCCAAATAAAAGGCTCAGAGGTCTGTAACTTGACCATCCAGACTGTACTGGACCAATTTCCCTCTCTGCACGGGTGTGTGTGTGCCTGGGAGGAGGAGCTTTGTGACTCTATACAAGCGCTGGCCACACAATGCCACCAAAAGCCAGGTGCAGTATTCTCAGTAGTCTCTGTGATTAGCATTTATTGGTGAAATTGCATTTTTGTTGACCAAAGGGGATCTGATGTACTGTTTGAACGAACACTATTGTGCTGCTGAATGAACAACAGAGTGGCTTTGATAGGCATTTGTTGGAGAAGAGATTATCAGGTTTCCAATTCTTCTTACAGCTGCTCAGCAGAGGAGGAGCTCAGTGATGGACTGGCAGTCAAGCAGTTTAATAGGCTATGGTAATTATTTACCAGCTGCGACAGCAACGCTGTATTGTTTTCACCTTGTGAGTCTGGGTGTGTCATCATAGCAAAATGTGTACCTCGACACACCAACCACTGAGGCGGTTTTGAGTACATTGGCAGGTGTTTATATGTCTGTGTGTGGACAGATGTTCTCACCGCGATAGCATCACAAGATGCATTAATAAACTTACTTAAAATACAGGTGTAGCTGTGAAGTCTCATGATGCCAAATTGGGACAGGAGTGTAAGAAGGGGCACGAAGTTGTGGGGGGGGCATTGCTCCCTTGCTCGGAGTTGGACCAGACCCATCTTCAAACTAGACCTTCATTTTTATCTCAGCTACTGCCTTGTAAAGTTTTGTGACTGCATCTTGCACAGTTGCGACACGGTGGCAGTGACGACGTCTGTCCACAGACAGACAGACAGCAAAGTACTGAAAACCACTTCTGTGGTAGTAAGTTCCCTCTACAGTAGGGGTCTCCAGGACCGCATTTTGCCATGATGACACACACAGACAAGGCAAAAACAAAACTAACTTCGCTGTCCTGACTGTAATGAGAAGATAAAATGGTGTACTGAATTCCATCAACATAAAACGATTTCTATGGAGTGAAAATAGTTGATTTCGAAACGGTCACGAATCTGTATTACATAATCTACAAATGAAAAATAAAAATTACAAATGCCTACAACAATTTGTGTGTACATTTGGGTATTCACAAATCTATCGATCTATCGATCTACACAGAAATACGAAGCAATGTGACAAATCTAAACTAATCAAGGGCTTTTCTGTCTATATAGAAAAACGTCTTTCCCACTTTGAAATTACACAAAGATATTACCGAAAGCCCAGATGTCCCATATTCCCACTCGCAATTATATACAGCAAGGCATTTATGGATTGTGTGGATCTGGAGACAGTGACAATAGTCTCAGAACTCCACGTGTAAACCACCCATGCGCACACATTTAACAATCTGTAAGTAAATACAAAAGAATGTCACAAATATTTTGAGAAATTTGTATACGCAGGCAACTTTTCCAAGGCAAAAATTGTCAGATCTATGAAGTTGAAGTTAAAAAATATGCATGTAAAATATTAATATTGATACAAGTTGTTAAACGGTTTTAAACATGTTCAAATTGCTTAGTATTTGTGTACATTGAGCACGCATTTGTGAATACCCAAAATTACGCACAAATCGTTAAAAAAAAAATCTTATTTTTCATTTGAAGATCATTAAATACACATTTGTGACCATTTTGAGATAAATTTCGCTCCACCTGTATCAGTAATCCAAAAACTCACTCGCTACTTTTCTTTTTGCAGTACACGATAATTCGGCATCCTGCTTGGACCAAATGACAGTTTGTGTCAGTGATGCAGTTTGCAATAGGTACCTAGCACCTGTCCTTCAGGCATGCGTGACACAGTGCGACCGTGACCGCTGTCAGCCAGTGACTCAGCAGTTCTATGGCAGCATGCCGCACAATGTTGCAGAGATGCTGATCATGTGCGAGTGTGACACTTCAGATCACACCTGCCTGGAAATGACAACTGGTCTGCACAGCGGTACTTGTGGAGGCCAGACCTGGATCTGCCAGGATACAGTAAACCAGTGTGTTGAGGACAGTAACTGCAGGTATGTTGCTATTCGGTCTCTCTTTAAGGTATGTCTAACACTGCAGAAATACTACAGAAGATTTTAAAAAAAAAGGAGTGTTGAAGTATTTTCCACTTCAGGATTATCATAACACAAGTATTATTATGAAATAAACGAGGCTGTACTTAGGCATGACACAAATGTCTGCACCGAATTTCAAAACAAAACCTTGTGGTGGTACAAGAGGAAAAGTCAGAGGATCACCAGAGTCATTAAGTATTGATCATCTGGGATCATCTTTTGTCAAGATAATTCAGTCTGGACCATAGATTGTATACGTAGGTCTGGACCGAAGTGATGGACTGACCGCTAGTGTGGCTAGTACACATTTCAAATGAAGTCATGAATGGCTCAGAGCACATTACCCACAGGTGGAAAGAGTACTAGAATATTGCACCCAAGTAAGATTCCTGCTACTTTAAAGAAATTCCACTCAAGTAAAATACAAACGTAGGGAAGTTGAAATGTTCCGCAGTAAATGTCACTGTGTGACATTTTAAAGGGGAGTGGGTAGTCTCCAATTTGCATCTAATAACGCTGAAATGTCCTCAGACAATTTCCTTAAGAAAATGTCACCATGACAATCTTCATATCACCGGTGCCTTTGAAAAGGCTCTGTTTTGCATCTCCCCATAGCCCATTTAATGTGGGATCATCATTAAAATGATGGCCTATACCAGGATGTTGAAGATGATGTATGTATGTGCTTTATGTATTTTCCCTAAACACCCATAAAGCAAAGCAACCGCAGCTAAACATTTTTTTTTCTGTTTCACCAGAGACCTATTGAAAACCTTCCGAGCGAAATGCTGGAGCCCTGAAGAATCCCAATGCAGCCACGGTGACCTCCAAAATGATGAATGTATCTCCCAGATGGATCCAGCTCTCATCCGTGGTGCAGATCCTGAATGTAAAATTGCCTTCTTGGCCACTTTGGGCACACCACTGCACTATCCTTGTGCATGCAAAAGAATGCGCAATGATGACCTACTGTCATGCAACATGATTCACGATGTGTTTCATAATAGATCACACTTCAGTGAGTATTATTTTGATTACATTCCAGGCATTTTGTTACATTTTGTTTATTGGACGTTTGAAAGCATTTCACGTGTATTACAGTGACACCTTGGAAAAGCAGCAGTGGTCCCACTAAACCTCCTGAAATCGAGGAATCGGAGCAAGGTCCCACATGGTCACGTGGTAAATCTACATTTAAATCTCAGCACTTTATACTAACTGTGATTCTGTTAAAGTGAAATCCAATAAATCAATACAGAGTGCAGCGCAGTCCAAATACATGCAGGTTGGAATACTTGGAGACTCTAAATTGGTTGACTGTCTCATGGTGTCTCTGTGATTGTTGGTAACATATTGAATGTTGAATATATGTTTTGTATTTCAGATTATCTAGTGTATGCTTTTGCCACTGTGCTACTTGTTGGAGTCGTTGTAATAATGCCTCTGGCTGTTGTCAGTAAAATATGGTAAGTGAGTACATCAACATTAAAAGAATGTCCCTCTGATGTCTAATGATTATACAACAAATTCATTTTTACTTTAATTTGTTTTTATTTGTCTTGTAGGATGTTGAGAAGAAAAGACAAAACTAAATTTCACCATCCGCAGAAAAGTGACTGTGTTCTCTGATGCTCGTTCATCTGTTAGATAATACAGAAATGATTATACACAGATACTTCATCATGGCAGCATTGTGAGATATAACATGTGGTCTTTGTAACGGATGACACTGTTGAAAGGAGCTCTAATCAGTGTGAATTCAGTTGAAAGTAAATCTATTGAAGAGGGTTGATAAAAACTTATATTGTAACAGTTATAAATGTTGCACATTCAATGTCATCAGTACTTTTTGTTCTTCTTTTATTGGTGCTCTAGGCTTCATAATAAACTCCACTGTCAACAGTTGTAGTTTGTTCAAAACTTCTGAAGAACTCTTTAATCTTCCCAACATTTCATTTAAAAATTAAAACCAGATGACAAATTATTCTACTTCCAATTTGTCGGCTGGTGCAATGCAATGTTTTGGTTCCTTTAACAGGCTGTTTTTTTTTAGAAAACACAAGATCCCAATGGAATCTTTTGTCAGTAATGGAATTGTATTCAAGTATTACTAAAAAAATATATGTATAACTTAATAACTTAAGTTGAAGTTTGAAAGAGTATCAATCAATAGAGAGTGAAATTAGTTAACTGTAATTATTAGACTCCAGAGGTACATAGTCATCAGCTTAACATTTAGCAGTCCTCTGTACCTGTGCTGCCTTTCTTACATAACACTTGACATTCAGTTGCATATTAAATATGTTTTGCACAACTAGCCAAATAAATGAAAGAAGGGACACAATCAGAGGGAGGCACTGGTGAAATCATAGTAATAAACAGCGTCAGACATAACATCATCATTTATGACAATTAAGATAAAGTTTTCATTTTTATGCTAATAACATACACATATTTAGGAGAAGAGAAGGGAAGCTGGACAGGATCCACTGCTATGGACTGTTTGGATTCAAAGTCTCATCTGACCAACATGTCTAGACTGTGAGAGGAAGCTGCACCAGAGGAAACTCACGCAAATATGGGAGAGATTGTGGCTATAACACACAACCACATGCTGCTGCTGCACACAGAAAGACCCTCGCTGGTTGGAGGCCAGAACATTCCTGCTGTGCAGCAGCAGTGCTGAACACTGAGTCAACCATGAAGATGTAGATGTATACAGTATATAGGAGAGGAAGAGATGGATGGACATTTTTCTCTTTAATTTTTTTCCTTTTTCTGCTCTGCATCAAACCCTTTTTCTTTTACACTATTGTCTTCCAGACAGCCTCCTCAAGCTTTTTGGTGTCCTGCTGATCAATGAACTATTCTCTTTGTAGCCTCTTATTTCGTGCTCATCTTTTCCACCATCTCTCTCAGGGCTTCTTGTCTCTCTCAAAGTCACCCTGGGCTTTGTGTGTCCTCTCACACTAAAGTTCCCTGCTGAGACCTTTGCTGGTTTGCCTCGCAGTTATTTTTTTCCTAAGTGTCTGCACGTCTGTGAGTGGCATGCACTCTCACCATGACCCTGCATTACTTGGCATTGTATGCTGAGAGTGAATCCACTTTTATCTCTTGGCCTTTGGCTGGAAGGCAGAAATATACAGGTAGTACTGCTTTATTAAATGTTGTTTCAAGTTGAGCACAGGTGTCAGTCAAATTCAGCTTTATGTACATTGTAAAGTTTCACATTTTTACAACTGAAGTGCAAAGGTACCAATTGTATTGATATGAATTAGGCCTCCACTATTTTAATTTATGAAAGTCCTTCCTTTTTTTTATCAACTTTAGCTAAGGGGTCAACACACCTGCAGTCATTTGTTAGATAAGTACAAGGACCTTTAAACAACTTGTCAGCAAAAAGGAAACACACGTTTTATAATAATAATAAGTATCATTATGCAAATGTGCAGATCTCTCCCACACCAATTCATTAGTCACACAAACTCGTGGTGCACCAAGAGTCCTACCAGCTTTCACTCTGACATTTTAAATGGACTAAATAATTGGTGTGATAATGTGCCTGAAATTTACAACAAAGCTAGATACTGTAGAAAACAAGGGATAAACTGAATCCTGATGGAATGGACAGAGACATCCACAATGGCTATTTTTTCTTTATTTGGATCATCTTAATCCTCCATCATATGGGTACGTGAAAAGACAATTACCTGATAATGACAATATATACACCATATATTTGCAATCATGCATAAGATAAAATGTCTAATTAATCTAGCACAGTAGGATATAAACAGACAGGAGAAAACCACATTCGACACTCACACAGAGGATCCTCTTAGAGAGTATAGCTTATGTCATGGTAAAAGCTTTTCAGTGGCAGAAAACGATCATGGGGCACTTTTTAAATGATCTTTGGCAAACCTGAGGGCAAACACTGTTCGGAGACGGCTTTTTAATTGTTATCTTTGTGGTAGTTTGAGAGGTGTCTTGTTTGTGGATGCTATTCATACGTGACCTGACCCCGGTAGGAAATGCTGAAAAGGTCTTTCAGAGTAAAGTGCATAAAGAGATATTGATATTTCAAAAGCAGGAAGGAAATTTTTGTTTTCGCTGTTTGTGTTCTGTTTATTAACATCGGCATTGACAATAAATTGAGTTCAGCAAGTTGTCAAAAGAGACGAAATTCTTATTCTGTGACTTTACTTTATAAGGCCACTGAGTGATGAAAGTGACTAACTTTTACTGGGTTTATTTGTGTGAGTCAAATAAATATGAGAACGTTTTAAAAGAAAAGTAAACAATCAAGCTTTTAAAAAGGCCAGAATGTATTATCTAGACATTCATCACAAATGAATAGCCTCCTTGATAGTCAGCTTTTGTAATATCCAATAACACAGAGCAAAAAAATAAGGTAACCAAAATATCACACAAAAACAGGATGTTTCATTCGATCATAATGGATCATAATGGAGTCATTTAGCCTTCAAGTAATAAACTCAACATGTGGAAATTAATTGAAAGGTAGGGAACTGATTTGATTTGAACACAAAACACAATGTTGTTCGGATCATTCTTGAGATTATTTGGATGAGACGCATCTGACAGTTTAATACGAGGAACAATGTACTTCAACTACAAAAGCATAGGCAACATCTGAAGGCAGCAACAACAAGGGAAGCACTTTAAAGGGAGTCAACTATATTCCTTTAAAGAAACACATCACAGTGTTCTGCCTCTGGCCTGGGCAACCCTGGAGTTTGTCCCGCGACGTAAAGCATTGCAGATGAAGTCTCCAGCCTCTAACACTTTGGTAAGGTTCACACCCTACGAAGAAAAACATTGCAGCATTAGTTCAATTCAAATGTCTTCAAGGTGATTTTGTCTTAAAGGCTAGGCTGTTCATGAATTCAAATGAATGTGTGCAACAGGTGATAGAAAACTAAAGTGTAGTGGAAATATCCCACCAGCAGGGGTAAGGATTGTTATACAAATTATCCCTCAGACGGGGCATGCAACACTGTGGGCTTGTGCAAGTTGTGTGAAACCACTGATATTATAAAATAAACATTTACAGGGCAGTATGTTTGCAGAGCGATCTGTTTATGTAAATAGGCTCTGAAAGATTGTTGAGTTAGGTTGATCTGTTGGGATTATAGAGACATAAAATACAAAGTACACTGTGAAGACATACTTACAGTTTCAATGCCCATGCCGTGGAGCATGTAGAGTACATCCTCTGTTGAAACATTGCCAGATGAACCCTGAGCGTATGGGCAACCTCCCAGGCCAGCTACTGCCGAATCCACCACAGAGACCCCCATCTGCACAGGACACACAACAGAGACATTCAGTCCCTCCACACAGGCTTCACCTCAGGTAAAATTCAGGAACAAAGATCCTTGTTCTATTGGATTGTTCTGCCCGCTGCAGCGTGCCTTTCACCAGGGCTGCGGTCGTGTTTTACAGCTGTGCAGGAGAACTGTGGGCTTATGTCCTGAAGATGAGTGGGCACAGAATGTCTCGCAGTATGGCTTAGTCATCCTCTTTGTCAGCATAAACCATGAGGACCACATAATTACCGCCCTGTTCGAACAGAATATTTCATGTGTTTCTGATTTCTCTGGTTGCTCATGTTTTTACAGCACTACTCTACCCTTAACCAATGCGGATTCACTTTCTTGCCACATTGAGAAGACATTTTTTTACTCTGCTGGACGGTGTCCTCTTACAACCGTGCCAACAATACAGCAATTGTAGCATTACAAATAATATACAACAGCATGCAAATAATCATAAAAGTCATACATAATTTCACTGATGACCTCGGTTACAAATGTATCTGTCCTCTGGTCGTGGGGCCTGCAAGAGATTCATTTTAAGGTTGTTTACATGTATCTCATTGGCTGCTTACGATCAACATAACTTTTATGTTTTCTTTGTTTCACTGCCAACAATAGTGTCTTCCATCAGAAAAATTAATGATGCGTTTCCAAATGTTTTTCTGATTTAACACTTTTATTGGACGGCTTTGTTTACTGCTTTTGTTTTGATGTTAATGCTACAATAGAGTTGATTCATATGGATATATTTTACAATTTCTCCGAATGCACATGTTACATGAAAAGACAAAACTGCAGTTCTTGCCATTTAAGTGTCTAACCTAACCACCTTTCTTGGTTTTCACACTAAAAAAATGATGAAGCCAGACCTTCAGTTTTTTTTAATCATTACGGACTGAGGTCTCGGGATGTTTTCCACATGTCCCTGGGATCGTCATGAGAATATTAAAGATGTTTTCCAGCTTCCGTGGCAAAGCCAGATGTCAGAGGATCCCACAGTGAGACAAAATGAACACACTGATCCCCTCAGTGGCATTGGGTCATGATGGACGTTCACCCCACGGAGCAGAACCAAGCCAGCTAAATTAAAAGAATCTATATTGCCTTTTTTTTTAACAATGCTGCTAATTGGTTGCTTTTCCTCCAGACAAGAACCTACTTCTTTCAGGGGCCGTCTGAGCCAGCCGTAATTGCTGTTTGTGTTGGCAGGGGAAGAGGAGGAGGAGGTGGGGTGGAAGGAGGAGGAGATCTACTCCGGTGTGTGCAGTGCACGAGATTTCCAGACCTTGGGTAAGACCAGAGCAGGATATTGTACAAGGCAGATTTTTTTTTTGTAGTATAAACACAAGAGTTGTTATCTACCATGCCAATCCTCTCGCTTTCAGCTGCTAACCGTGTAAGGCCAGGGGTCCTCAGCATACTGTTTCAGAGAGGAACAAAACGGACCTTTCAGCAGCGTGCCCTGTTCCTCTGGACACTAATCGCGCAGGAATTGGTGGTCAGCCGCTCGAGCTTGCCAATGCTCAGTTCGGTTCACACTGCCCAGAAACCAGATGTGCACTCAGTGTTAAAAAGCCATATTCAGTGAGCTGCGGCCACATAAAAACAATACATTCCTGGGTAAAGACACAGTGCATTTTCTAACTCGCATGATTTGGGATAAGCTTGTTGACATTGTACACTCCGAGTGGACGAGGCTGAAGATGGACAAGCTCCCATTTTTGGTTTTATAACTGCGTCAGAGAGAGAGAGAGAGAGAGAAAGAGAGAGAGCGTGCATTCACTGAAAGATATGAAGCGGTGATGCTTTACCCACTGCAACATAAACTGAGGAGCTGAAAGAAACTGTCACAGATCCACTGACACATATATCACGTATTTCCAGGAATGCATAAATAAGCTTGCCACTGGATATTACAGGGCAGCTGGGAGAAATACAAAACAAACATACATAGAATAAATAAATGACATTTTTAACTATATAATCACATCATTCACCTTCCATATGAATTGTTTCATGGATTACCTGGCTCCATGAAAGCAGAACAACCAATAACCACGACAGTCTTAATATAGAAAAGCTGTGTGGTCAGTAAAAGGTAAAGAACATTATCAAATCAAACCTATTTAACCCAAAAAAGGAAATTAATTTGGTTGGAGCTGCCAATCGAAAAGAGACAAAAATAATACAAAACTACAAATTGGCATCAACACAGACTATGTCAAATGCACCTGTTGCACACATTCTCATTGACCAAGTGTTGTAGTAAAAACATCACTATAATAATACAAATATATAAAAAATATAAATGAAGTGAAGCTTATTCCCTTTACTGTAAAACAATAATAGTCTGCACTTGTATTGTATTCTTTTTTGCTCTCCTAGTGTATTCTGTAAATAAAAGGTATTATTTTTCTCAATATGTTTTTTTTAATTTGTAGAATTTGATTGTTTATTTAAGCTACTCACATTTGAGTGTGTATAATAACTTCAAATTGGATTTTATTATGTGGGTTTTCTCTCCAAAAACATCACGTCACCACTGACAGAGGACACTGGGGATCATAATGATGGTCATAATGTGATAATGTTATTCAGTAAATGTCAATGATAACATCATCATATCCACATCTGCCAACGATAAATCAAGGAAATACAACATAAAGTTAAACTGTTCTACTTCCAGTAGATCTTTGACTGTTAGTAAAACAAAGTCATAGACCTTGCACAGTCCGTCATGGTTGAACGGTGCCTCATGGACAGAGATAAAAGAGAACACTGAGGATGAATGTTATTGCTAGCAGACAGCTCAAGTGTGAGCACAAACAGGTTACACTGTATCCCCCCCAGCTGCAGCGGTACACAATACACCAAAATTGCGGATAGGAATGAATAATTTTCTTGCCAAGCCTGTGAAATCTAAGTACATACGTTGTCATTGTGTGACCTGCCAGGAGTAAGTTTGTAACAAAGCCCCCCCCCCCCCCTCGGACCTCCTGAGAAAAAAAGAGAAAAGGTACAAAGACTGAGGAATGTCTTTATCAAGAACAAAAGAGGTGACTCAGGGCTGACAGCACTGGGGGAATTCATTTCTCTCCCAGTTGGTGGTGTGGACTTCTGGCACACTAATGAAAAGCTATGATAAAATCTTGTTTATGGGTGAGTAAACGGTAAGCAAAATATCCCCGGCTGCTAATCTTTTCTGTGGCCACGGGGCCGCTGTGATGACTCACTCTAAATATGATCCGCAGAGGAATTGAACCGTCACTCAGTGCTTTTTCACTCCGACATCCAAAATCAAGGCTGATTTTATGAATGTTTCCGACTTCACACACGGCCATTGTTGATAGCACGGTTGATAAAAAGAGAAAAGCATAAATATTAGAGTAAATCAAACCATTAGTACTTCCAAAATACTGTGTTACAGTGTGTAGTGTCCTGACAGAGATGACTATGAATCATGTTTTGTACTGAGAAATGTTTTGGTTCAGGAAATATTTGTTTAATCAGTTTTTTACAAATCAATTATAAGGCAAATATCTGCTATACCAGGTTATAATACTATGAACTGCCATGTATTCAGTATTATTATATTTACAGTATATATTTCGTAGACAGGAACGCAGGTGAACAGTTAAAGTTAGTGGAAAACACCAGCTACATATAACTCATTATAGTTACCACTATCCCCGATAAGGTGCTTTTTCTTTATTTAATTTAATGTCTTAGAAATAGGTCTTTGTTATAATGACATCACCACAGTAATTATTACGCAATTTACGAACACTAAAAGGCACAGAGCATAATTATCGTCCGCACATCTAGCTATTTAAAAGTGCTATCAAAGTTTCTAGAGTTGGGTCTGCAGCTGCAGCGCCATTCATCACGTGCTCAGCAGCGAGCGAATGCAAGGATCATTTTCCACTGGCCTTTAAGCGCAGCATTGTCAGAGAGTTCAACAGCCAAAGCGACAGATGAGTTAGGAGCCCCCCAGGGCCCTTCTATCCACCTAGCTCTCAGTTGCTTTGTCCAACAGACACTGAATAGGTGAGCCTTTGTGCTGACCCCCTCACATCTGTTGACCCACCCAGCCCCCAATGAGCTTCCTCCTCTGCAGTGACAATGTGCTCCAGAGAACTGATACAGCCATATCTGCGTTACCTCTGTTTTACGTGTGGATTTATGTCAGTTTTACACTCGCTACGGGCAAATCGCTGGAAAACACCCCCTTCTGTGGAAGAGCTCTTCCACAGGGATTTACAACCTAATTACATTTTTGTGAGCTGTGTATAGAAACAGAGTTTATTACTGTAATAGTCCACAACGTTTTTTTTTCTTCTTCTTCACTACACAACACATGTGCACTGTGACAGAAGGGCTCATTGGAAATATCTTATGGTCATTAAGATTCTGGGATTTTTTTTCAGTGGGCAATCATCTTGCTTTGTGGGGAGGCTCAGATCATGTTTCTTAATGCCCCTCTTCCTTGCTGACTGATGGTTCCTGCGTTTCTGTGTGTCCCATTGTAACCTATTTGTTTTGTGCGTTCTTGATACTCCCCAAAAACAGAGGATACATTCATAATGTTGTAAACTGACATTTTGTCATTAAAGCTCAGGGCAGATTCTGGTTTACAGTCAGCTTCATAAACATTCAGACAGTGATACGTTGTTTTACACCTCATACTCAAAATGTCAGTATTTAGTTAAGAAGAGAATGTTAGCAGCACTTTTTTAGATTTATATTAGATGAACACTTGTATGTGTAATCTCTAAATTACTTGAATTTCATGTGATTTCAAACCAACTTCAATAGACAGAATAAATCAAATTGAACATTTTGATGATAACTTAATTTTGCCTGATTCCAGTGGAAAATAAGCTTTACTTATCCTTTGCTCTTTGCTCTAAAGAATGAAGAAAATGAAGACAAGGTGCTGTCTTTGAATGCACTGCAACTTCTGCCCCAAAGATTGTCTAGAGAGATGGATTGGGAGTTACTTAAGGAAGTTGAAAGATGTCCTGGAACACGAATCACCACCTCTACTTTGCTTCCACATCTGGTTGTTCCTCTTCATGTCATCATGAGTAAGAACATTGATTTATGTAAAGGCTGGGCATTTATCCATAATCGGCTTGCGGTTCTCCACAATAGTGGTCATAATCATCATAAGGAGAAAGATGTGCATGTGAAGGAGAAGATACCCAGAGAATCCCTGCCAAGCCACCGCAGAAAGTAAAGCTGTCAAACAACTCAACATGAGAGGATGCGTGGATCAAGAGGATGATGCATTACTGTCTATCTCTACTAACCGTGCCAGTATTTGTAAGCCCTCTACAAGAGACGAGTATTTTTCACATCAGGATGTCTTTTCATACTTTTCTTCTCATAAAAGAGGTGGGATTCACGCTTGTCCTCCCAGAATCATCAGAGCTCATGTCTTCCTTTTTTTTAGAGATACAACATTACGTCACACAATTTGCAGAGATGTAAGGTCTCTCCTTCACTCTGAATTTCGAAGACGTCTGTTTGACGTCTGCCAGGTTTTGAGAATTTACAAACTCCTTCCTCTGCGTTTCCCAGAATTCACAGGTCCCTCCACCCAACTTTCGGAGCAGTCTTGGAGTCGTTCCCCTTCATTTAAGAACTTCCAGAAATGCCAGGTGCCTTGAGCGATTAGTAAGGCAGCACAGTTTTGCCAGAGAGAGCAGCACCTTGTAAACCTTTACTGCAATTTCATTTAGAAAGATGGATGGATGGTTATTAAGCTGGGTTGAGCTCCTATTTGTGTGTGTGTGTATTTTTTTAATGTCCTTTTGCCTTTATTGTTGGTGTTTATGTCTTTTGTGTTTAAGGGTCCTCTTGTAAATGAGATCACTCTCAGTGTGTATCCTTGAGGGACATTTTCGGATGCATTCATCTTAGTTTTTACAATCATCCTTTACATAATAACACCTCTTAAATGACTATGGAGGTATAGTCAAAGCTTAATAAGCTAATGTATTTTTTGTCCATGTTTGTAAGTCTTGACTACTACAATATTACATGAACAGACTACTTATTCTGCTACTGGTGATAATAATTATAGTAATAATAACGATCATGACATTATAAATCATTGTAGTCAAAAGAAGTAGTAGTAGTTTTGAGATTACTCTTCACACTATACATGTTGAGTTCTTACCTGAAGTGCAGTCAGGATGTTGGGCAGTGCTTGCCCATAAGTGTCATGGCAGTGAACTGCTAGAGCGTTGGTCGGCACCTCGTTCATCACACTCTGCAGCATCTTAAACATGGAACCTGGTGTACCAACACCGATGGTATCCCCCAAGGAGATCTCGTAGCAGCCCATTTCATACAACCTCTTTGCCACCTAAAGAATAGTGAAAATGTGGTGAAAGGAAAAAAAACTAACCTTAACCAATGTAATCTTCCGGTACATACGTCTAGAAAACCTGAACATCTTCTCCACTGAATGCTTCAAGATTAATATATAATAAGAACGTAAAACAGTTATCTCACCTGAGAGACTTTGGAAGGTTCAATGTGTCCCTCGAGGGGGCATCCAAGGGCACAAGAAACATATCTGAAAGAAGATGTTTGTGAGCATTTTAAATGTGTTTACATCATATTTGATAACATTTGAAGAACTATAAAAAAACTTAAGAACTGTTGTGGATCTAACAACAATTCACAGCAACATCAAGCTGCTGATTATTCTGGCGTTGTGGTTTCTGTATCCCTGATAGGATGAGAAGATTGCTGTTGATTCTGATGTGTTTTGCTATTTTTGTCTGTTCATCTTTTTTTGTCACAAAGATTTACATGAAATTTGGTTATCAGATCAGAGATTTGATTTTGGTGGTGATCCAGATCTTGATTTAATGGCATTTAAACAGTATTTGGCACTTGGAAAGGAACATTGTTTGCACTAAACCACTGATGTTTTCATGTTTTTGGACAGAGAGGTTCATATAATCTGATTTACAACTGAACTATATTCAGTAACCTTCCCTGTTTGGTTTGTTTTAATGTCCATCTTGTCTTGTAGTTCATTAACGCATAGATATAACCCGGGGAACATCTGGGAGTCTGCTGTAAAGCTATCATTAGTGAATTGTGTGTTTTCTCCTTCATATAGAAACTGAAGTTCTTTCAACTGTGTTTTCATTCGGAGTAAAAAACAAACATTAGATATGTGTTTCTTCACTCATTAGGTGCCAATTGATATTCAGAATACTAACCCACGGACTGGAATTTGTCGCTCCTTGGCAGCTTTAATGACTTCCTCAAACCTCAGCATGCTTTCATCAATAGAGCAGTTAATATTTTTTTTACTGAAGGTTTCAGACGCTGACCCAAACACCGCCACTTCAGTAGCACCAGCTGCAACCTTAAAACAGGAGAGAAAAATGAACTTGTAAAGCTGTTTTGATGCCGACAGTTAACTCAAATTGACAAGCGTGGGTAAATAGCTGGTTTATAGCAGAGATCATCACACTGAATAGAAAATGAATGCTTACAGCATCCTGAAAGCCTTGCATGTTAGGTGTCAAAACAGGGTACCGGACATGAGGTTCTCTCTGGATCCCTCTGAGTACATCAGTGTGGTCTGCCATCTAAATCAAGGGGGGGGGAAACGTACGATGTAGAAAAATAAACCTTTAACGTCATCCGAGAATACATCATCCTGCACACATGTTTTCACAAGCTTGTGCAGCAGACACTCCATAATGGACAGAATTACCTTTTCATTTCACATATCTCAGTTGGTAAAATAGGGTTAAAAATGGTTAGTTTGCTCTTTTTCAGGAAGTAAATAGTGGTACAATTTACGACAGGGAATGAGAGGGTGGCTATATGAAGGGTATGTTAAAATACTCTTTCCCAAAGCATCTGTGGGTCCAACAAGGATGCTAGAGGAGCAGAGTTTCCTCGGTAGTTATGCAGACAAGAAAGAGAGCCTAATAAATCACTCAGCACTCTTTTGCTGTGCACAAAGAAGAGTTATTACCTGCGGTACCCACTTTGAAGAGACAAAGCTGGTGGCCTCGATCACAGGCAGGCCTGTTCCTGAAAGCATGTCTATCAGCTGGATTTTCACCCCTGTCGGAACAATTTCCTGGGGAACAATGAAACTGAAATTGCTCTTTCTGGATTTGATTCCACTCAAGATGGGAGGTACAACAAGCAGATATCGAGCCGATTTTCTTTTCTCTCAGTGCTTTGCTACGCTGCTTGCCTATCACATTGCTATCTATGTTCATATGCAGAGTATTGCGCTTGCTGAATACTTTTGAGATTTCTCAAAATATACAATATTTGTTATAACACATTGTGGGCAGTAAAAGTATCCCTGCATCCACTGCAGTCTGTAAAACTGCACGTGTGCAATAAGTAAATGATAAAGCAGTGACACGCTAAGCAGAGTATACTAAGCCAGAAGTCGTGTCATCTTTCCTATTCAATTTCAAAGAAAATGTGAAACATATGCTCCTGGCAATTATGGCACACAGCCCATATGTTATTGTTTTATGTATGGAAAATGGGGGTTTCCCGGGGTAATCATGCATAGTGAAACCCCAAAAAATGGTGCGTATTTATGAATGACAGTGTATAATTTACCTTTTCATTTTGAAGTCCATCTCTCGGTCCAACTTCAACTATTTTAACAAACTCTGGATACACATGTCCAGTAATGGTCTGGAACAATATTAAAGAGAAACAGAGAAGAGAATAAGGAGTAAGTGTACACTGAACACTGGAAAAGGGATGCTCCACGACATGTTTCTAACATGAACTGTCTACCTCAAAGCCAGATGAAACCCGAGAACCCAAACACAAGCCTGTCATGACATTAGGATGCAAACTCAGGGTCTCATCGAGGGAATACTGGGACAGAAGGAGAGGGTAACTCCACACAAACCACAAGGGGTATTCTGAGGATCAGGGTATTTTCGTGATTCTAGAGAAAAATCCTTATTGAGTTCAAACATTGGTCCCTAACACAGATTTAAGATTATATGAATGTATATGGCTTGAGTGCGCTTCTTTAACTGAGTGTAAATAAAAAAACACAAAGTTTATCCGATCGATTTGTGTCCACTAGGGACCAGAGAAACACAACAAGCTAACAGATATGCAGCTAGCTGGCTAACGCGTTAGCAACGGGTGCATTCACATCCAGCAGACATGGAGCAGCGTTAGCACTCATCACGTCTTCTGAGCCGGTAGCTAAACTAAGCTAAGCCAGCCTACAGGAAGTAAGCAGGGGGGGGGGGGGGGTTAGTGCACGTTACTTCATAAAGTGGCTATGGTGAGGGACTTGTATGTTACTTGAGTTGTATTTCACTTAATGATACTTTATACTTCTTTTGTACTTTTTAATCCACAATTTTTATTTAGAAAATATGAATTTGTTGTCATAGATTATGACTACCCAACAGTATTGGCATAGTTTAAATTAACTCCAAAAAATATTTTTTTTAAAAGACTGCTTGCTGCTGCATCATAATACTGCACATTTGTCTTTGAAACACATGGCTTTTACTTGTAATGTAATATTTTTATACTTGTAGTATTTGAGGGTAACAATTGAAAACAAAAAGAGATAAAGAGTAAATATCTATCTATTAATTAATACAAGGTTAGTAAGTGATCAGTTGTATTTGAATGTAGAACCACTATGGGCAGCCTGTTCTTCCACTTGCAATAAACAATATGCTGTTCATCTTGTTAAGTTATTTTCAAACAATCCTGTTGGCAGCCTAATAGAGTTACACAACAAAACAAAAGCATCTAGCCTGCATCCTTTGTCACACATCATGCATTTAGAAAGATAAATACAATCTACCTATCTTATTTAGAGCAATGCATCCTTAAAAATGCAGTAAAATGTAAAAGCAGAGCAAAATGTCCATTGAAGAGGACATTACATAAGCAGCATGCACTGCAGCACAATCTGTGGCTGGCTGCTGTGCATCCTCTCTGTCATGAGTCATGTGGCAGAGCATGTGCAGCAGATTAGAAACAAGAAAAACAACGCCCACCTTCTCCGCCAGCAGCCAGCGTGTCAGCCATGGGTAGTCCTGGATGAGTTGCTCATAGCTCAGGCAGTGCTTCACTGTAGTGGGTACGTTGCCCATCCGAATGGCTGCTCTTCAGCCTGAGCCTGCTGCACCTCCGTGTCCTCCAAGACCCGCACAGACTGCTGCGGCTAATATAGCAAATTGAAGCGTCGATATGCTAATGCAGAGGCCTACCGATGATGGAGGGCCCGGCTGCATGAGGAGAGGGAATTAGAGGACGGCTGCAGACCGTGATTCAGCAGTCGCCATGGCAGCCACATCCCTACTGTACAAGGGAGGGGATCAAAACAGAGAGGAGGGGGGGGTGGAGATTGAGAGAGAGGAAACGGTGTGAAGCAAAGTGGCAAATTGAGCGATACGGGAGATTAATGCTGCACTTTAGACTGGGAATTCTTTGAGGAACAATATAATATGTGCATCCATGAAGGGATATGCAGGTGCAGGGCAGAGAAAATAATATAAAGAAAGAAGAGGTTGTGCAGCCGTAGTTCGCCTCCAAGTGATGTATAAACAGGATCAGAACGGAGTGCTTTCTTCCCTGCCGAAGCATTTTAACCAGTTTTTACTAAAAAGTCTTACAGTTGATGTTTTATATCTTGGTTCAACAAGATTAGATACACATTCAAACTCCCTGTACTAGTGAGAATGGAAGGCGTCGGGGAAACAGGCTGCTTTGATTGATCTCTGGTGACCTGAACAGTTGAAGGGTTTCCATTGCCAGACGTGCCACTGCTGCCAATGTCAACTGCATGGTGTAATAAAATCCCTTGTTAAGTCAGGGCAACATTTACCAGAGAAAGAGCCATTCTTCTGAACCCAGATGTTAACAATAGAGGGGCTTAATGAAGTCCTAGCATTCAACCATCTCACCACGCTAAACTGCTCTGTGATGAGAGACCTCTACCTACCCCTCTCTCAGGGGAGGAGGGCCACTCATATGATCAGCCTTGAAAAAGCCTTTTTTGTAGCAGACTTCAAGGTTGATGTCTATCAGTTGCCACCCCCTAAAAAAATGTTGCATTGCTTCGAATCACTCATTCATGGTCCTCTTAGGTACAGAAAAACTATGCAGCCTACTTTAAATGGTTGAATTTTGAATAACTCAAACTGTTACACATTTCATTTAGCTTTTTACATACAATTAAATCTGCATTTATCAGTATTCCTGCGTAAAAAAACACATTCTTAGAAAAAATGTCATGGTTTCAGTTTGGGCTTTAAATTATTTTCAGATGTCTGTAAATCTGTGCTTTCAATGCGTCAGAGCCCGGAAATCATGTAAGCTGCAATTTTGCAGAAGCACTATGTTAGTGCAAATTATTTCTATAATAAGTGGGCTACCATAGCGCACAGTGTTGGTTATGTTGAACCTTTTAAATGAATATGTTGGGGAACTTGATATAATGTACAACAACAACAACAATCTGTTGTTATTATTCCTGTAATGAATGCAATTCATCATTTGTATTTGATGTCTGTTGTCAGAAAAAGTTGCTTTCTTAAATGTCTCTTTTCAATCAATGATAACTGCATCAACCAATTAACCCTAACTGGCCTTTTAACATTTCTACTTTCAAGGAAACTCGGCAGCTACGGTTTATCTTGACAAATACCAGCTGCAGAGGGTCACTTTCAGGCCTTCGGGGGCTTTCCTGCTTGTAGAAGTCAATGTAATGCAGGTGAGTGCAAACTTTAAAGTCTAGGATGGTATGTGAGGGGAAGAAGATTTGACATTTTTACAAAAAAAAAATAGTCATATAGAACAGGTCATCTGCCATCTGTAAGAAAAAGAAAAAATAGCATTTTTTGTAAGATATAAAAAAAATATTAAAAGTTGGGTGTAGTTTCAAATTAACACTGATATGTGAAACATGGATAATAAGCTTGTTCTGTAGTATATACATTTATTTGGTATAAGAATAACATGTAATTTGGTTTTACTTACAAATGCACCTGGGAGTTGTAGAACTTTGATCAGTTCTTTTGAGTGTACACAGGATGGAGGATTTGGCATCTGTCAATCAAATCAAATGGAGGATACAACAGTACACAACAGTATTAACGAACTAGCTTAGTTCCAGACCCCTGTAATCACTGCCCACATGTTCGGTTTGTTGAGAGAAATAGAGTCGAATAGTGAAATGAAATGAAGCGAAACAAAATGGCCGTTAGGTGTAATTATCAGGCTACTAACAAATAAAACAGCTGCACAAACTTGAAGATGTTTCCGACTTGGTTAACTCTGTAAAGGTACACTACTCTTTACGTTTGCGTAGATTAGGCAAACAGATACGCCTCGGCAGGAAAAAGGATGTCTCTGTGCTAGTTTTTAAGCTGCCTCCTGAGAACAATATATTTTACACATGAGGATTTGGGAGACCAAGGACATGATGAATGCCTCAAAATATTAGATAAAAATCAAACGGTGCAAATGTCACAATGTGTTTCTGAACAGGAAAAAGTTGCATTTGAAATAAAGAGACTATTCTCTTTTTGGCACAAAGAAAGAAACAGATGTGAAAAAGAGTACTTTATAGAGTACAGGTTTCGGCAGGGCTTGAAAGAGGCTTTAAGCTCTCAGATATATACTGAAAACAAAGTGGGTGAAAGAAAACAGGATCCAGATTAAATCAATTTTCATCCTCCATCCGTCTTCAATTTCTCCATCATGGATTTAACTGAACTGTAACAACAAGAGAGCCCTGATGCTGAGCGAATAGCCCATGATCATCACCCTGAAAGCAATAATCATGAGGACATAGTCCGTCTTACCCAGAGATGATGGAAGGGTTTGTTGGATGTATAGTTAGAATAATTACACCCAGTCCTACAAAAACAGACCACTTGATGGTGTATATTTGAAACTGAATCATGAATAAAACATTCCACACAAAATGGCAAAGAATGACTGTTTATAAATAATGTTGCTCTTGTAGAAGGAAAGGTATCATCACCCTTTCTCATTTCCATATATATTCAACTATGTACAGAGAGAACAAAAATGACCACAAACACTTGAAAAAAAATAAATGTAAAGCCCTGTTAAAAATAGCCGCCTACCTTACAGTTTCTTCAGGAAGGCTGGCCGCTCTGAGCCAACTTTCCGCAGCTCCCCTTAGAGACAGCATGTGTGTTAAAGATTATCCTCACAGTAATCACACCGCAGAGCGTCCTGTGGCTCTCAGTCACAAAAGCCACTGACCTGTGTGTTGTGTCCACATATGATCAAGACTGTTGGGCATTGATGGATGAAATGCGATATCCCTGGCTCTGTACATGTAGCCTAATGTAATGCTGTGGCACCCGCCTGTTGAGAATGATTAATATTAGATTTAACAAGAAATGTGAGCAGAAAAAAACTCCTCACCAGTTAATAACCAATTTGCTGTAATATAACCATATCATTCATTCATTCTGCTACAGTCTTCAGTTTTTTTTCCTCACAAAGGCACCAGTTAAGCCCACTTAGTCACAGATAGATTCAAGCGGATGTTTCTAAGCAGACAGATATTTATGGTGCCGATTTTTACACTGGACCGCAGAGGACTTCATGCCTGGATTACTGCTCCGACTGGATCATAAAGTATGGAGATTTCCTTCGGTTTATCACAATCCTTGGTGGGAGAAATTGAATTTCACAGTAAAATTTACAACAGCCAGAATACATGTGAACTGGATTATGTGTTGGCCGTTGACATCTCTATTTGCTCTCTAAATTGGTACAGTAGCATGTTTAGTTCATTATTCTTATGGTGGTGCAAGACGATGACAGGAAAGATAAACTAAGTCCCCATCATCTTGGTCTAGGGCCGAGGATCATTGTTTTAATACTAGTCAATAGTTTCAGTACAGATGCCAACAAAGTGTTTTCAGAACTTACTTTTTTTAAACAAAACATGTTTTTTCTACAAAATCCAGTTTTTTTAAATTTAACCAAAGAAGCTGACAACACCAAACACAGCGTATCATCTCCTGACGTTACATAACGTGTAAAGTGCAGTTAAGACAGAAAATACCTGAAAAATAACAGTCGTGCCAAGTATTGCGTTGAATAATGGACATGCATAATGTAAGAGGCTTTCAAGTACTATCCAAGAGCTATTGAATCAGCTATTGAATGTGAAAGATGTGCCATTGTCGTTCTGTAATCAGCTGGAGAGAGGTTACTAAGACGGAGGTTCTACTTAGCAAACTGTAACCACCAATCAACAGTATGCATACTAGATACCTTTAAGTGTCTTATATAGGGATGATGATTAACTCATCAGTGCCTTAAATTTAAATATTTGGACAAAATATGACTTTTTTTCGAGTGCTTTCACTGATCACTGTTGAAAACAACAGAGCAGCAGGTTTTAATAGAAATGGTTTACTTTTATAGAGTGAATTATGCTTTTTCTGTCTTGCTTTTGTTCTTTATTATTTTCCTAGTTCATAATGTGCCCAGGTTCTTCTGATGTACCCTGTTTGGCAGCATTTTAAACATTGGTTTGGAAGCTCGGTGATACAGTAAATCAGCACGATTAGTACAGGATAGAGACATCCTTGGCCTCAGAAACAGGTTAATATCCAGTTCATCGGCTTTGGTTTGTATTTTTCCTTTCAAACCTTTTTTTCATTTCATGTGATCTTTGACATAAATCGACGATAGATGGGTGACAGGAGGACATAACTAAGCTGCATAAATAGAAGAGAGCAGACATTGTTAGCATATCATGTCAGAAGATTTTATTTATACTGAGACAACCCCACAAAAGAAATAATAAATTAGTTTTTCTGGATTCTCACAGAAAATATGTTTAAAAAATGCTGCATGCAATAGAAAAACAGAAAGCCCAACTCACAACCTCACTTTAAAACCAACTGCGTCTACATAGATGTTATAGAGTTGTGAACAAAGGGTTTGAATTCATTAGATTTTAGTTTATTTAATAAATCATCTCAGCAAAGCACTGCTAAACTATATTTAATGATAAAATGAAGCCATATTGCATGTGTTATATCCAGCCAAAATAAAATAAAAACGGTTTATATGCCCAGGTGCCACCTCTAGTGCTAATGGGAAGTGACAGTTGACTTCACAAACAGTCTGTTGTAACTCCGAGAACCCAAAACGCTCTCTTGCATATGTGAATAACAAGCAAACATCACGGTGTTTCTGCGTTGCCTTTTGTCGGGACGCATTCCTCGCTGGTCCTGCTTGCAGCCTTGTCATACCAAACAGCATGTAAAAATGCGACCCATATGCTCTCCCTCTTCAAGAGGGACTGATTGAGCTGTATGGAAGTCTTAGCCCACCCACTGAATACATATAAGGAGAACCATATGTGGGGGATGAATTAGGTAAACTGCACAACATTTTTATTATATACAATTTCACTTGCCTTGTGGATGGACTGCAAGGTGACACTTTAAAAATAAACGTTGAGCCTCGGGAAGAAAAAGTCCTCTGAGGGTAAATCCGTGAAACATGGGATTACTAAACCAAACGAACAATAACTGTTATGTTTTGTACTTGTATTAGATTGACCAAAAATGTGATAAAAATAAGCATCATGTCAATCATCTTACCGGCCGACTGTACCGCTAATTGAGCACATTAATGACAGTCAACGTCGCAAATATAACACTTAACTAGAAGTGTGCCTTTACAGTAACTGGCCTATTAAACTCCACTAAGACTGAGAGCAAATGTTTAGTTTCACAGTTTATGAGTATGTTTGTGTAAAATCCAACTTTTCTTCCATGGACCGACCACATTTGATTTTCATTCAGAACACTTGTTTAGAAAATGATTAGCTACTCAAAATACTTTAAATACACTATGAAGTAATCTTTATGGGAAGTGTTCTTCAAGGCTGGGAAGCCTTAAAGAGGTTTAATTGCCATTGCCATTAGAAAATACACTTAGAAATTGAAACTGCGAATTATCTTGATTTACTTCTTTAAAGACTAGTTTAAAGACTATTTAACATGCATGACTGAGGCATCATTCCTCTCAAAGTGGGCTTTGATCATTATTGGATAAAGAAAACAGACGACAAAATATTGCATCCTCTGTGATGTGATCTGTGAGGACTTCTCTGGAGAAGCCTCCAGCACGAACACCACTGTCGGTGGTCTGACAAGATGGATGGCTTGTTACTTTAGCCTTTTGTTTTGTAGTATTTGTCAACATATTTCCTGCTGGTGATGGTTTAGATTAGATTAAAAAAAGGCATTTGCGACTTTTGAGAGCACAGCCTGTTCAGCATGCTAAGAGCTTCAAGATGATCTCTCCTCACTGAATATATCACATTTGCTGAACAAAAGAACATGTTTTTAACAGCCGCTCATGTGGACGTGTCTGTTTTCTCAATCAGCTAATAAGAATAAACATTTTTTTGTGGTGGAAAAAAATAAAAATCTTAATATCAGCACTGGAAACACATCCTGATATTATGTGACTGTGTTTATGTAAAGCCAACAGTATGTTATGAAATATACTATAAACCTGGGAGCGTGATTAATGAATAATTCACAAGAATTCCTTCACATACACTGTGATGAGTTGTGACTTTTTTTTCCAGCATGTTTCAGAAGTGGAAGTGCTGATCTGATGAATGTCAAGGCACCTCTGACTCACTGGAGCCTGTTTTTTTGACCACGGCGGTCTCAAAGGAGAAGGGGCCACTATACTTATCTGCCCTGAGTATGGCAATTGTTACCCTTTCCTTTCATGTGGTCAGGAGGTCGCTGTCGAGAGGGCTGTGTAGTTTTGGAGAACTTAAATAGGAGCTCATTCATAGCAGCTCCTGCGTAGCAGAAAGGGAAGAAATGTAGCTATATTGGAAAGAATCCATAATATTAAACAGTAGATGGGATTGTGAAGTGCTAGGAGTAATCATGCCAGGCAACAGGCCGCAGGAATGCAAATCACCCCTCAAGCCAAGAGTTAAGTTAGCAGGTGGCCTCTTCTATTCAGTGAATGTCAACACTCCTTTTAGATGGAGCCCACATAACATCTGGGCCGGCCAGCCACTGCTTTTAATTAAGTGAAATACAGTCACTCAATGTTCTGCCATGTCAGAGAAAAAAAATGTTATAAAAGTGGGAGGGTAGGGGGAGAAAAAGTGCAACAGTACATATCCTGTGTTCAGTTAAGGTCAACACAGTTGTGTAAATAAGTATTAATCCTTAACCTAATCCCTAGATTTCCAAGACCATTGAACATCCCTGTGTAACCAGAGGGCTTCTCTGGAAATAGCTCGTTTGCTCGCAAATTTCTGGAAATTTCTGCTTATCCTGAATGAGGAGGGATGAGGATAGTTTATGGTCACCACTTTGTTTCCAGGGGTGAATCTTAGCTCTGAGCAGATGGCTACATCCAAAATATCAGTATACAGAATGCAGGCAAGCAGACGTGTGGCATGCAAATCACACAAATCATGTGATGGATGGTGTCTTTTCCCATAATCAGGAAGGGATTATTTACTAAATGATATACCACACTGCTGCTTGTAGCCTCATGATAATCACCCTTTTTTTGGGCTGACTCTAGGTCACAGCGCTGAAAGCAATGTACCACCAGCAATACCACTCCTCAAGAGCATGTCAACAGGCCTCATGGGTGGACCCCTAGTTTATATACTTGTCAAACATTTATAAATCTGAGACGGTAGTCTGGCAACAGTGTGTAAAACATCCGCAGAACTCCAAACAGAAATACAAAAGGACAACTTGGATTTGAAAAGGCTGGAGGACTTGCAGCTGGAGCAGAGGGGAAAAGCCCAAAGATTAAATCCATAACTTTAGGGTGATAGATGGAGCAAGAGAAGCTGTGAGGTCAAGTAAAGGCAAAGCAAAAGATGAGAGTTTTCAAGTGGTACATTTATTAAAATACACAACACTCTACATTAAGATATACTTTCCCCAAACATAAGATAGAATTAGTTTACAGCTAGTCCACAGAGGAATGAGAAAACAGTGTTTATGAAAGAGATTTACATAACCATTGTTTAAAAAAATGACATAATGTGTAAAGCATTCATAAGTGAACACTCAACATTATGAGCGTTTCATTCCAGACTGACATAACCCCCGTCTGTGAACACACTCTCTTGTGAAAAACAAAAAAAGCTGGCTTGGAAAAGGCGAAACAGTATCAGTGCTGAAAGACAGTGGTGGCTTGAAAATAGCTTTGGGCAGTTTGGTTCACATTAGAGAACACTCACTATTTATTCTTCCTTGTCCCCCAATTTGATTTATAATTTTAATTTTTCCAACAGCCTGTTGAGGTTGTGATGTTAATCACGGCATCATCGTGTGGTCTCCGTTGTTTGTCAAATGAACTTGTGACGCTACATTATTCTGTGTGCGTCATTATAAATGTGGGTCCATAATGACACGAAGAGACAAAATTAACATTGAAGAAAAACACCAAATACTGAGATCCATGTATAATTCTAGCTCAGTGAGTATTTATAGCACAAACATATTGTAAAAAGGGAAAAAAACGAGCAGAAGGGGAGGCGAGCTTATGCATCATGATGACTCCAGTGAATAGTTAACTCATAAAAGTTATCATACAGACGTAAATAAGAGGGAGTATATGCCAATGGACACAAAAAGTTAACTGATGACTGACGTAAAATCAACATTTTGTCCTAATCATTTAAATATCACAATATTCAGTGCTATTTTAGAAAAAGAAAAGAAAATAAATTAGGTAATAAAACTTTATATACATAATACTGTACATCACATCACACCTGCAGCAGATGTGTTTTCCAGCGATTCCCATACCAGATCACATAAATTAAAAATGAAAGTTAGCCCGGCATTAATGGCAACCACAAGACCTAACTACCATATTTCTGTATTTCTTGAGGATAACGTTTGAGCTGTCATCAAAGTAAAGCACTGATATTGCGTTGAGCTTGGTCGGGGCACAGCATGGCTTTGGCACGTTGTCAGGAAACATTAAATGGACCTATAAATGAGAGCATGAAGTAGGTTTAAAAGAGGTGCAACAGCAGTGAGCTTCAAATGAATAACAACAGCTGAGAACATTATGGTAGCTTATAACGGGATTTTTATTGCTTTACGCAATGCAATGCACTCTAAAGAATACTTACCAGCGTTTGCACAATTGCATGATTTGTTGCATTCATGTGTGCGTTGAGTGGGAAAGAGCATTCCCCATCACAGTAAAAAGCAGCATAGCCCTCAGGTGCGATGATCCAATCCTTGACAAAAAATGATGAGCTTTCTTTATTAAAGGACAACTGATAATCTCAATCAAAAAGGCATTGTTCATTGTGTTACTGTCATTTGTTTAATGATGTAAATGTTTTGTGATGTGAAATATTTTTGTCTTACCTGCCAGCCCAAATCTCGAAAACTGACGTAAAGTTCATGCTTCTTGCAGGCTTGCTTCTGTTCACTTGTGTTGTAATCTGATTAAAATGAATACAAATAAAAGGCTATTATTGATAACAAAAAGTAATGACTGTTAATATTGTTTTATGTCTTAACTGAAGGAAGGTTAGCACAACAGTGGCATTGAAATCTACAAAGCTTCTGAACAAATGCACGAGAAATACATATTTCTTTCCCACATCAGTGTGCAGTCTGGCCAGTAATTGTAGAGTTATCTTGCTCCTGGAAATTAAGTTGAGTCTGACAAATGGATGGACAGTCTGATGGAAAGACGGCCAGGCCGTTAGCCAGGCAAAAGGATGTCATTAAAATCTAATCAAGAGATCAGATGTGTATTGGATAAAAGACATTATAATAAACTATCGTAGCATCGTAACTCATAAAAGTGCACATACCTCCGGTTTTTGGTGCCCGAGATGATTCTTGTTGATTAGTAGATTTATTGCGATTGTGGTTCTTTTTTTTACCACCAGCAGCTCTGACCGAGCGAAGCAACACCCCACTGGCCTTGAAGAAAGCAACCAGGAAAGGCTGTTTGGACTGGGGCCCATTCCTCCCAATTATTCCGGCAGATTTTATGTTGATACTTCGACCTTTAACAGACAGAAGGTAGATATACAGTTCAATACAAAACTAAAGGAAATGGGATTTTGCATCATTTTTACTGCCTTTAAGGTTAGTCTATCTGTACGAGTACTTGGTCCAGCCATTGATCTGTTTTATGGCCATTTATTAGTAGTAAATATAAAATAACCCACAGATTGTCAAATGTACAAGTCACATTTGTCTATATTGCCTTAAACTGTCTTAGCTTCCTGACGTTTTCTATATCCCAAAAGTAAAACAAATTGATAGAAAGAAAAACTGAACTTCACTTGCCATCTCCAGTCTCCACACAGAGCTGCAGGCCTAAGTTCTGCTGTGGGTTCATCACCCAGTGGTTACTGGTGGTCGTGATGTCGAACACTAACCAGCCTCCATCAGATGCCTGGACCCTTTTGGAGTCGAGCAAGAACGTCTCTGCATCGCTGAAGGTAAGAAAAAACAATGAGACGAACATCTGCATTAAATGAGCAGGAGTCAAAGTGATGCACACTCAAACAGCCAGTGCACACATGCAAGCAGCAGCTGCTATTATACAACAACAACCGACACACAGTCTGTCTTCTAATTGTTTAAAATACATCACAATCCACTGAAAACTTATTTAGTCTCTGTGGATATGTTGGATTTCAAGATTGCTACTCCTGCGTTTCTGAGAGGTTCTAGTGAAATGACTTTACCGCTGCATTTTAAACAAATGATTAAACCTCAGTGCCTGCTACAGTCTGGAGAAAATAAAAACATGTGCACCTTAATGTTGCATAGCTTTAATGGCACACAAAAAGGAAACCATGTGCTTCTTCGAGGGCATAGAAACTTGGTCCAGGAGGTTGTTACCAGTTGGACTGGAACAAATAAACGAGGTCTCTCTGCCTGATCACAAATGGCTGCTTTAGCCCAAACTCTAAAGCATAGGCCAAAAATCGGAGTGGTTTGTATTAGTTTCTTTATCTCTTCATCCTTTTGAAACCAACATACTTCTTCTAAAAAGGCTTTCATTATTGAAAACTTGTGATTTTGTGTGTAAGAGTAATTTGGCCATTTTTGTGCGCCTTTGTACTGGAGATAAAAAGAAAGCAGTGCGGCTATTATTGAAGGAGCTGAGACTTGCAATAAACTGCAGAGTTGCTGCAGGTTTAACGTGATTTGATGGGCAAAATATTTAAAAAGTTATGAATTATGTATAGCTGCCCTTGTGTATTTTTAACACACGGCATCAATAAACCCGGAGTTGAAAAAGCCCCGCTTCGCAATTTGCATTGGGTTCCTTTCAAGATCGGATAAGGCAGCGCCTGTTTAGTTTTTGCGGTTACATGGAATTATTCATGTGTTTATTACAGGTGTAATAAAACTCAAACCTCATGTTGAATTCCAAATGAGGTCAGTCGTTATGATTGACATAATGGTGAACTTCCTCTTTGAAACGTACAGTATTAAGCTCATATCCTGTGATAATTTAGTTTGTGGAGGTAAGAATTCACAATTCCCAGAGCCATATCCAAGAGGAAAATGCTTATCCTGCCCCTTCATCTGTGATTACTGGATCTACTGTTCCACAGAGAGTGAGTCAAAGTGAGTGGATACCAGAAATAGAAGTAACTAGTCTGTCTCCTGCAAATTATGTTCATGTGCCACTTTTCTCTATTAGCAATTTATTTAGTTAGCAAAGTTCAGTTGCAGTGCAGAAAGGTGTGGAGTTTTTGACCACTAGTACTGTAGATATATGAAGCAATATGTTTTTTAGAGGTCCTCGTTTTGTTCCGTTCTTATGCTCAAGGACGCTGGTTTCCCCCAAAATATTTTGGGAAGAAAACTGCTTGCAAGCAAACATGGATGTAAACACTGTAAGTTTCACACTCTAACAAAAAACGTCTCTGTAAATGTTTTAAAGGCAAGGAAATGTATTCAACACGTTCATTAGATCTTAAAGTCAGTATCTTAAACCATTACGATGCCCCAACAAAGGGGTTTTTATTATAACTAACGGCTAACTTAACCATACTTGTGTTGTTGTTCAAGTGGATTTTGTAGAAACAACTTAAAACAATTGGCAGTGATTAATTTGTGTTGAAAAAAAAAAAAAAAGAATAGAAGAGTAAGCTTACAAACAAAGAGTGCTCATATAACATGATTTTAATCGGCTTTCTGAGTTGAGGAAAAACTTGAGCAAAGTGGTTGTTTTAAAATCACAGACTCCAATATTGTTTCTAAGATTTCTTGCACTGGGAAATAGTTGTTCTTCTTTGTGAACACTAACTCAAACACACGATTCCCCATTAAAACGTTTGTGAAAACCTAGACTGAGCAGTCTTTCCCTTTAAGATGGCAGAGTCCATTGACTTGGACCTTTTCAAAGCCCAGGAGGCCCATATCTCCCCTTCAATCACCCACACACATTTTTGGCAAGCAAATGTGGGCCCACTTTTAAGTACACCCTTGTGTATTCAGCTATGTCATGGCTTAAACTTCCGGAATATTGTTAAGACAGGCAGGTGGTGGGCATAACAGTGACCACAGGAGCACCCGCGGGAGCCCCTTCCCCCCTATTGTGGGCCCTCATGGTTTCATCTGGGACCCGGCCAGCTTGGCAGGCAACACAAGACGAGTGATAACTGATGGACCTTCCGAGCTTCATAAGTGGCCAACTTGCTAATGGACTTCTCTTTATCCGAGAACTATATTTGTAAGGCAGACATGGTGCGAATGAAGGAGAACAGAGTTGGAGATAGAAGGGCGTTCTGTGCGAGTGGAAAGTTTGAACTAGTGCAAGACACTGGCTGTTGAACCATTTGCCTTTTTAACTGTGAAATAAGATAACTGCATGGGGTCAAACTACTCATCGGGCCCCTGTCAGAGTGCTACTGGACTAAAATGTCTGATTAGAAAGCAGCATTTTAATGTTTTAGCTGATAGAGGTAGAGCTAATTTAACTGCTTAATATATTGTTGGCAGTTTAATCTGTAATTCTGCATTGCTTTTTGTAAGATGGTCATATGTTTGTAGGTAAAAATCTCAAAAACTTCTACTTCTGTAAAAAACACAATACTTGTATTGGAAATTGTTGAAGTAAAGTAGCAGAAAATGGAAATATGTAAAAAGCAAGTACCTCAAAATTGTACTTAATTAAGTACAGTACTTGAGTAACTCCACCACTGCTTTTAATGTTTGCTTTTGAGTGATCGGGTGCTTACTTGTTTTGATATTCCTTGATGACTTGATATATGGTAACCTTCAGAGTAACATTGTCGTAGCGGGCATGACTGCGGTCCTTATAGATCCGAAACTCTGCAGCAGTCACCGCCTCTCCCTCCGGGATCTGAGTCAGATCAAAACGGAATTCCTTGTAGTGTCTTCGTTGGTGAGAAAAATCTTTATCTTTCTCCACTGGGAAAGAAAATATTTTATGATAAATTTCATTTTTTACTGGCAGCAAAGCTCACGCTGATAAAAACAATATGACTTCAACTCCTGAACCTCTGCGTGCGTTGCTCTAAAGAGAAAATATGCCAGCATTAATTCACAGAAAAAGAGTAATTTATCACATCTTCTTTTACATTCCAGGTCCAATCCAAACATTTTGACTACCAACAAAAGCACTTTCCAGTTCATTAAATCAGTCAACTGAATACAGGTAGCAGTTCCCAGACAGGCCCTCTACTGTGTGCCTAACTGCATTCTCTGGGCATGATGAATGGGCTGTCAGTTAAGAAAAACAGGCTGATTTCAATTAAAGACACTTTCGTCTGCTCCTCATGAGAGAAAAGACAGGATTCTTCAATGTCATGTCAGCGTCTACTCTGACCTCATTTCTGACCTCACACTGACCTCCTGTAGGTTTCGTACAATGTGCTAGGAGTGTTTAATGACCCTTAACCTGTAAAACGAAATATTTTGAATATAATGAGTAACATAAGATGCTTTTTTTTTTTAAATGTTTAAAAACTTGTAACATATATTTTTCTATTTTGCAGCATAGAAATAAATGTGCAGCTGGAATTTTTCAAGAGGCTGCATCTATTTTCGTAGATAAAATAAAGCCCGTCAATGTAATGACTCTAATAATCAGAGTCTCAGTGTATCAACAATATGAATATGCTGACAAAAGATACGTTGATGCCACTAAGTGTTTCACACCCCTTCCATAGTAGCAGAAAAGTGGCATGTGGCTGAGGTCAGTGGATTTTCTGACACCCGTAGGGATATCATGCAGTGCATTTCCCTGATATTTTATCGAGAGAGGACGCCTGTGGTTACTTAGCACAAACAGGTCAGAGGTCAGGTCTGACTTTTACCCACTGAGCGTGTTCCATTATATTAGCCACAGGCAGTAATCTGAAGCAGAGTTGCCACTGAGAGCATTTCAGTTTAAAATGAAGATTGAATAATAATGACTTCACTCTCTGGTAAGGTAGAGCCTTGAGCATTCTTGATGTGTTGCATATTAATTGGATTATACTTGTGCTACCAGGGCAGTATCCATATTTTGTTGTAATAAATTACTGGTGTGTTTTATCTTCACTCCTCTTGCATGCAATCTCATGTATGTGCATTGTATAGATTTCCAATAGCTGACTATTTATACACTGAAAGTTCAAATGGTTCCAGTAAGCATATTAAACTGCATGAAATGCCACATAGACGTTTCTAAAACAGTTGAGGTCAGTAGCTATATTTGAGTGTACTGTAATAAAGACAGAGCCCCATTGAACACTTCACTGACAGTCCCCAGAACGAGAGCAGAGCTTTCAAGGCTGACAGTGTACATGCCCTGGTATAGTGGTAAGTGGAAACAGATGGGCTTAGGCCAAGGTGAGGGATTATACTTCCAGGCAACTCTACACAAATTCACTTTTGCATGTTTTGCTCTATTATAAAGAAAAGAAAATTCCAACATTATCTAAAGATTATCTATTGTAAATTTGTTTATCTTTCATTAGGGTTTCTGTATATTGTAATATTTATTTATTTAACTTTCCATGTTCATTATAGAACAATAAATGCTACAAATATGACTAGACTAATGCTTTATCTTGGTGACAGAAACTCGTGAAATAAAGGCATCAGTCAATATCACTCCCATTTTAACAACAGGAAATAATTTAGACCAATTTTCTCAAGGTCAGACAGTCATCTGATAAGGTGCTGTGAACTGCTGGGTTAAGGGTCGCTGCTACTGAACAAACACAATCATTATACAGATCAGCTGCCTTTTAATGGAAAGCAGCACAAATTGGCAAAAGGTCAAAATGTTGGGCCTAATTCTGTTAATTAAATACTAAATATTTCACAAAAGACTAAAGCAACTGAACTGATGTCTGAATGTACATGTTGACATTTAGATGTAGACAATAGAGATAAAAAAACAGCCTATGAATGATATGAGTGAGAGGAACTTAACTAAGATGTATAGTTCTTTATAGGACATAGCACAGGTTATTTAAGCATAATCTACATGTGTCAAAAATATATATATATTTTGATAAAATGTATTATGTGTTGATATCGACAGCAATCAGGCCAATAATTAATTTAAGGAATTAAGATAGTCTTTGTCTCTTGAAATACGTGATGAAGGCTTTAGTGCTACAGTCTACAAGTGCATTGGACACATGTTGCACTTAATGTAAAATAAATAAAATAGTTTTCATCCAAGATTAAGTGCATTCAGATCATTTCCTTATTACTACCTATTAATTCCCTTGGAGAGAATTAAGATGAAGAGAAGTTGGAGATGGAGTTTTTGAATACTTTGAGTTTTCTCTAAATAATATTGAAACGCGGCCTTCATTGTAATTCCGATTAATATTGATTTAATGAATCCTGGTGCGAAATGATCCCACTTAAATGCCACTTACCTAAATTGACAAAACTCATGACCATGTCGGCATCATTGAGAAAGTTGGTGTCCTGCGCTGTGGTGAGTGCGGGGTTGTGGCCCAACAGCGGGGCCGCGCGGTAAGGCTGTGCCACACGAGAGTACCCGGCATGCTGGGGGCTGTAGTAAGCTTTCCTGGAGTGCCCTTGAGCCTTGGCACTGAAGCTCTTCCCGGCGCCCAGCTGCTGCATCCCCTCCTCCTCCTCCACGGCCATGGCGTTGTACAGGTCGAGCATGAACAGCGGCGCGGAGGACGCCTGCTTCCCGGGAGAGAAGGGCCTCGGACGGTGAGGCAAGCCCAGGATGGAGAGGATCTCTCTCTGGATCTCCCTGCGTTCGTGATTGCGCAACCTCCTGTAAATAAAACTGGAGTGCACATGGTTGTCACCTAACCCGCAATGAGCGCAGGACAGAAAACTCAAGCAGCTCCACGCGAGTCCAAGTACAGCACGGCTCAGAGGTGTAAGCGCTGTCATCTTGACAAATACAGTTCACTTTGGGATGTGAAGTTCGAACTACATCGCACTCCGTGAGAAAAATAAGTTATATCTCTGCCAACAAGGACTCATAGACTTCCCATATTAGACAGAGGCACCACAACTTTCACGGTGGTAACTGAGAAGGCTTCTTTTTTTTTTTTTTTTTTAACCAGTCAGCCCTTCTACAAGTGAGGTATCAGCTTGCAGAAAAGTCGCCGCTCCTGTCCAGTGCGCAAGCTTCCTCCAGCTGTATTTACTCCTCCAGGGTCCATCCAAAGCCTCTGCCACACCAAGTATTTATGGAGTTATGACCCCGTCCCTCACCTTACTCCTCTGTGATGCAGAAACACGTAGGTACGCCCATAACGTCGAGGGATAACCCGGAATTTCCAGTGGATGAAATGTGTTAAAATGTGTCAAAAAAAATGAACAGAGGAGCTAGACTCGTGCTCCGACTCGCATTTTTCGTTTTCTTTCCCCCCCTCACCCCTTGAGAGAGTGCGTTGGGGCTAGTTGCCCTCTGAGTCCATCCCACACTCAACTTTTGTTTTTGCATCCACCTCTAGCGGCGGCAATAAACTTCAGGCCAGTCCCATGATGAATGTGGCTGCTCAGGAGTGTAAAAGGAGACACTTGAAATCCGAGAGCCGGTCTTAACGAGTGAAAGAATAATGACAGAGCCTTTTAATCACCTCAACTTATTGAAGTCCACGTGTTTATGGGAGAGGGCTCCAGCTGCAGTCACCACCAACAACAAGGATCCTGTTTTTATACTGCATGAGCTTATGACCCACTGGGATGCTATACAATATTATTTTCTTAAATGCACCAACAAACAAGTGGGCCAACTTCTAATGTGCTGCACTAAAAAAGGATCCCATAGGAACAGATCATGGAAGAGATCAAAATAACACAAAAAAATACAACAAATTCAATATTAATAGCCTCAGACTCTACAGTCTACAATGATTTCCATCTTCATAATTATAAAAAAAAATACCCAAAACAGTAGTATAGAAAAGTATAAGTTAAGTTGACACAAGGAGCCCATAAAGTGGCGTTCTCAGAGGAGCACTAAGTAAACCACATGTTGAAGTTAGATTGCTGGGATAATTAAAAACATAAATACTCCATGTGATGGGTGGCTGCTGTCCAAAATGAAAAAAAGGAAGAGTCTCTTTCAGGTAGTAAAACTCCTCGATATACTGGGATGTTACCACATAGCGCCATCTAGTGTACAAAGAACTTCAATTGTTATTTCTGAAGTTCCACACACACACACACACATTCTACATTTGCGCTTGTATTGAAGTTACAGTGCTGTGTCCTTAGAGGAGGACCCAGGTGATGATCTTTTTTTTCTTTCCACACTACATCCTTTTTGATGCTGCAGTAAAATGTAAACGTTCACAGCTCACAAAAAACAAAGAACAAGTGGGTTTTTTTTTAAATCGAGGAGAAAGATTCGATCGATGATGTGAAGAACTCCTGTAATCAACCTGAAACTTAAAGCCCAAAGCACAGACCAAACTAAGTTCACAAATCTTTAAGATATTTTAATTCTAGTAAAAAAAGAGAGAAAGATTCATACAAAAGTCACCTTTTAACAAAATAATAAAATTACAAAAGCTGTTTAAGACATGTCACGGCTGAAATACACAGTTATGACTCTTTTATAAATAACATAAAATACCTGCTACAGTAATGAAAGGAAAGCCTTGGGAACATAAATGAAATATTTCAAAGTGAAATCTCAGCATGTTCTTAGACAGTGAAACTTTAAACATTTTGCTTCCTACTTGGAGTAAAATGGCATGTGATTGAATGATTGTGATAGGAGGGTGATACACAATATTATCTGTTTTAAAATGTTTTCATACGAGTTAAGAGCTTAACAGTCAAACTAAATGCTTTAGGAACACAGGCTTACAGCAGGTCACAATCAGCTACAGGAAATCACAGTCTTTCACACATCATTTATCGTGAAACAATTCATTCAACATTTAATTTATAGATCATAGAACATGTGTGTGTTTTTTTTTAACAGAAGATATAGCACTAATCCAATGTGAGGTGAAAATTTAGAGAGCGACATGCAATGAAGCAACACCACGGGGCAATATGGGAAAATGCACCAGCCACACTGCCCAGAGAGAGATCCAGACACACACCAAGTACATGAGTACGAGGTGCTCAGATGAGAGGTATTAAATGGAGCATAGTATTAATTCTCTTAACACCATTAAAACCTCAAAGCATGTTCAAAGACGTGTGAAGAATGATACAAAATACCAACATAGGAAAATGTGATAGGATCTAGTTCTGTTGACTGTCTAAGATCACATAATTGGTGATAGAGGAGGTCTGTTTTGTTTCCACGACAGAGTGAAACTGTAAAGATGAGATCTTCCTGAGAATGTCCGTTTGTTCCAGATCAGCTCTAGACTGGTGCCTGCAGTGACGCTCCACTACGTCAATAGTTTGGCCCTTTGCTGTAAGGATCCCGCCTCATAATGCTACTGTAGCACATGGATGGATCACACACCCCAGGCTGGCCAGGGATGCCAGGATTACCACTTTTACCCTCTGCTCCGTTTAGACCAGGGGATCCAGGCCTACCTGTAGGACCTGGCTTACTGTACCCTTGGGGACCCATAGGACCTGTAGAGATAAAAGCCATGATCAGTTCAAAGGAACGGTCCACAGGATTAAGTCTTTTTTTAATGTATCCGAGCAAATTAGCTTCCACATGTCTTTGTGAATGATTTGTGAAACTGAATAACTAGCCACATGATTTACCAGGTGGCCCCTGGTTTCCAATGGTGGTCCGACCAGGGCTCCCCTTCTCACCCATGAAACCTGGTTCTCCTGCAAACACAAGTGTATCTGATTGAGCATTCCTGCAAAACAGCTTTAATAACATACCGTAGACTTTGACATTGGTTTTACCTTTCAGCCCATTAATACCAGGGTGCCCTGACTGACCAGGGCGGCCCAGCTGTCCCCTGGATCCACTAAGTCCAGGAGGACCCCTGAGTCCCTGGAGCCCAGTTGGACCTGGAGGACCAGGAGATCCAGGCCGGCTTTGACACGTGGTACAGCTACTCTGCTGGTTGCTCAGCAACAATAAATGCAGCTCAGCTAGGATGATTGACAGTACAATTATTTCAGATGTGTGGTGAAATAACAAAGAAACTCATCATCAGTCTGTAAAGATACTCACACTGAAGCATATCTCTGCAGATCTGCCGAATGTGACTGTCCGCCATTTGACTGGCCTGGAATAAAAATGGTGGATCTTATAGATCTGTCCATTCCACTATGTTAGTCAATATCAGATCTATCATATTAAAAAACAGTAACGTTAGCACAATGTGTAGCACATACAGGTCTTCCTTCAGGTCCAGGTGGGCCAGGTAGACCACTGTCCCCATGCAGCCCTCTGGGGCCAGGTGGGCCTGACTGACCCGACTGTCCGGGCCTACCCATTTGTCCTTCTTGACCTCTCTGCCCCGCATCCCCTGCTGTTCCTTTCTGGCAAAAAATACCAGCCCAGGGTTAGCCATAGACACAACAATTCAGGTTGGATAGAGGTACAGTCATAAAGCATTCACTTTGACATACCTCTCCATTTAGTCCCGTTGGACCAGTGGAGCCCTGTCAATGAAAGTCAGGATAAGTCATTAAAAACTAAGCACATACCATCAACAAGGTTGCACAACCCTCAACGTTTGTTATATTGTAATAACAGAAAATCTGCCTCTAGACTGGCAGTAAAATGCTCAGAGACAGACAATCCTGTGGACTTGTAGAGAACGCCTAAGTCTTGGAAATATAAGGGTTTAATATGAATGAAAATGTGAAGCCAGACTCATGACCAATGAGTGGGTGTAAAGCGGTTGTAGCACCATCTATAGGCTAAATAGCATCAGATGTTGCAGTATCACTCTGATATGTATAACATCTAGATTTTGTTACAAAAGCACCTGAAATGTATGTTAAATAGGCCATGCCTTCAAGAATTTGTTAAAGTTAAAGGATCAGACTTACAGAGTCATACAAATAAATATATGATGTATATAAAATATGTACCAAACATTTGGATTGGATGAGAAGTTGTGCAAAAAATGTAAATATAAAATCCCTGTACACATCAGTAGGTATGGCCTATATGGATCAGATTTGTATTGCAACTATGATATGTTGCTAAACTTCATAGTTCAGGAGTTATGAATGAAGATTTGTTTGGCTTAACAAATGGCCACATGGTGGCGCTATCCTCATTTAAAACTATACAACAGTTTTTAGCGTTCCTGCTATCTAACAGAGAAACAGACATGGACCATTCATGAGGGGAGTAATTCATATCTTAAGTTGCACAACAGTAAAATATCTTACGAAATATTTTGATTTGATGATTCGATTTTTTTTATTTTATTGTGCATTGTTTGCACTACTTGTGTCCATTTATTGAAAGTCTTCATCAAACAGCAAAGTTGATCAAAGAAACTCACGTGTTCCCCTTGCCGACCATGCTCTCCTTTTTCACCTTTTATTCCCTGTTGAGAAAATGACAAGATCAACGTCACAAAAGCATCTGAAATCCTTTGTTTCAAGCACCGGTCGTTGCTGTACGTGCAGCATATAGTACTACCATACAGAGTACTTCAGGTTAAAACATAATGTGATAGTGTGTTTTAAAACGCGTCACATTACTCCTTCGATTTAATTGCATAAATATGAACACACTTCATTGTTGCATTCCAGAGTTGGTCCAATTTCTTTTGGACCAAAGTCTTAATACAGCACCCAATGATGATAAATTACACTTACATTTATTTAAAGCTTGTAATGTCCTCTTAACCTCTCAATTTCAGTTATTATTTTAGATTAAAGTTACAGAGGTCAACATGATCATAGTTTGATCTGCTTGTGTGACTAGATAAGCGTTGATGGCAGTAAAGGTTTGTCTCCAATCTTACCGCCTCTCCTCTTTCAGCGGGATTTCCTCTTTGTCCCTGACAAAAAAAAGAATCAGACATGTATTATAACTTAATACGTTACATTTTGTGGGAGGGAAACAAACACAAGTACCAAATGGTTTACAAAGAAATCACAGTGAAGACTTCTCATATCTGGCTTATAAATGTCCAAAAATAACGTTGTGATGACATTGCTGAGAAAGACTCTACGTCAGTTCTTGCCTCAGCAAACTGATTGTGATGTAAGTTTTTTTAAAGTATTTAAAGTTAATTCATTCCTACAACTGGAATTTCAGGCAAACTAATGCACATTCATTTTATGTTCGACCAGACTGGGTTAACATTTACTACTAAACAACTACAAGTTATGAATTGTCATTGTCATAAATCATACATGTGAAAAGAAAGGGGGAGAGACGGCAGCGTCACAACACTGGCAGAACAAAATGTAAGATACCTTGCTGCCCTTCAGGCCTGGCATGCCTGAGTGCCCCGGCTGACCTGCTCTCCCTGCTTCTCCTGCACTCCCCTTCAAAAGAATTCAGTTTAATACCAATCATTATACAGAGCAGTCTTTATTTACATACTGTAGGGCATAAAACTTCCAAAAAATGCTTTTTTGACATTGTGGATAAAAACATGTTCAGACATGAAGCCACCTGGTTCATATTAGAATCTTTAAATTGAAACATACCGCAGGCCCTGGTGTTCCTTGTATACCTGGACTTCCACTTTCAGCTTTGTTCCCCTTGATTAAGAAATAAAACACGTCTTATGTTACAGAAAACAATGCAATAGCATCCAAACCGCATCATATCACTAACTGATTGACTGCAGCTGGTATTTTCACTCCCTTATTATAATTCATTTTCATTGACGCGTGCACAAGTCTTCGCATACTTTCACAAGGTTTTGGTACAGCTTGACGTTTAATTATGTCCAATCGTTCTTTTCCAGTTGAACAAGCCTTGATAATTGCAGTCTGAAGGTCAGCCATGAAATCAAAAGTATTGCCTGCCTCTTCATAAACTAGCTTTTCACTTGTGTGCCATTTACCAATACACATTGGCTTGTTAAAGGCAGATCAGCTAATGAAATGTGATTAGGAGACAGAGCGTCCAGACCAAACCAGCCAGGCTGCTTACATTTCCACTAAAATTCCACTGACGAAAGCAGGAGGGCGAGATCATCCCTTAATTTAGCACTGCCGGTGTGGCCAAGAGATCGTTACTTGTGCTAAAGTGTATTTTAGAAAAACAGTGACCAAACCAAACATGCAATGCTGCTGACCTATGCAGCTCTGCATGTCTTTCAATCAACTCGTTGGTTAGAAAGCTTCAAAGATGTAACCTGATACAAACTGATGACACTGTGCACTGCATGACATAGAGCTTGGGAATGTTACGTCATATCGAAGCCACTCTGAACCCATGTACTTGTTGGCAGCTGTTGAACCGTACGACATTGTGCTTGGACTCAACTTGAATCACAACATGGCTCAGCCTGCAAGCCTGTCGGTTGCTAATGCCAGCTTGTGTGGATTGATCTGCAGTATTGACTTTTCTGGGTCACAGGTTGAGCCAGTGCACTCACAGCCCCAGGGATGCAGGCAGGGGATGAACTCACATTATATTTAGTGCACAGTCTATCCATTTTAAATACTTTATTAAATATGTTTGACGACTGTCAAATCTGTTATTTCTGCACTCACATTATAGCTGTCGGAAGAAGCTCAAAAGGCATTACCTTGGGTCCAATAGATCCTTTTAAACCAGGTGCACCAGGTAAACCCATTTCACCCTGCAGGAGGGTGAAGAAATAGTTTTTGGAAACTCTTTAGATTCAATATTAACACAAACAGTCTATAACAGCTGTTAACTTACAGATGGTCCAGTTGATCCTGTGAAGCCTCTGGATCCAGGCAAACCAGCTTCCCCCTTAAATCATGTCAGTCAAACGTGATCACAAAGAATGATACAAAAACCATTGATCAGTTTATTTTGCACACACATTAGGAACAGGAGCTCACCTTTTGTCCATTCAGGCCTGCAATTCCTGGCAATCCAGGCATACCCTGGGAGCAAGGAAACACATTATACTGTATTGCAGATCAAGAATACCAAAAAAGAAAAAGAAAAACATTTTCTGTGTCTGTTGTCTGACAACTTTTACTAAAACAGTATGTTTTCAAATGCAGTGGTTCTGAACTGATAATAAAACCAGCATGAAGGACTACATGTTCCAGTTTACGTCCTTTCAAAGTGAAATAATTATTTCATTGTGTCAGCAACAAAAGTATCCAACTGCTCAATAAAAGGAACTGATTAAACTGACATTGGTGCACCAAGAAATGTTACAATCCACAGTTACGGCTGGCTAGTCGTACTGGAGAAACATGGTTTTGGGCTTTTTGAAAGAATATTTTATTTAATTTCCTTCTTCAAACAGACTCGGTCTGTGCAGCAGACAAGTGTACAACCTTTAGATGAGTCCTATGTGCTACACTTGACTTGTTTTCTTTGCTGATAAATGCAATACTGTACTAAAGAAAGTAGTTGCTATTTAAATTGCACGTGGGAAAAAGAGGGAAAGTAGTTTCAAATTTACAAATAAATGCTTTTAATACATTGAAAGTTGATGTGGTTCAACACATGCAGCAAAACTACCCTGGAAAGCCTCTTTAGTTTTTTGTTTTGCCGTTATTTTCCTGTGAGATAAATACTTGCAGATGCTCAGTGTTTGCCTCAAACTGAAATTTAAGTAGCATATGTTCTTAATGATGGATTTGACTGGCAGGCAGAGAGACAGAATACAGAGTTAGAGCCACCCAGACACTCACAATCTACCTATAGGAGAAGAAATCCCCGTCTTTGGGCCAACATTGAAGCGCTAACTTCATCGTGTTTTAACTTGAGGAAGTATGGTACTAATCCTGGCTCCTTAGATACATCGCTAACTCTATTGTTCTGGTGGGGGAAAATGGCTTACAGCTTTGTGGAGCAACTGACTCATCTTTTGTAGACCCATCACAAAGTTTTGGACAACGCTTATAATCATGATCAGTGGGGTGGCTGCCCAGTTGAAACACTTTCTTCCTAAAACAGATTTGCGAGAGCGCCACAGAATTCCCTCGCTGAGTTACTTTTACTGCCTTAGATTATAGCATGAGCCTGCAGGTTACATAACAGGGTTATCCTGGGATGAACTTCAGGGGAAATACCCCTAATTTACTGGCTGTCAGGGGTATTCTCTGTACTGCTGACAGTATGTTAACACACTTACAACAGTAAAACATGTGCATGCAAGTCTGAGTGATCCATAAAACCGGTACAGTATTTGCCTATTGTTATCTTCTGTCATTATAATTTCATGTCAGCTACAACTTGTAAAGCGTAATGGAGACTGCCACATAAACGAAGCTCCCCTTTTCTTTCCTTCCAATCTGAACTCAATGAGAGATATATTTCACATTTCATTCATGCATATTTTGCATAACATCCTCAACTGCTAGAAGTGCAAGTAAAGATGCGACAGCTCAAACAACCTACAAAATCCCAAACGTGCACAATGAGTAACGTCTGTGTTTTCAACTCACAGGATGGCCTTCCCTTCCGTCAACACCAGGAATGCCACTGTCCCCGGCTTCTCCCTTTATACATTGGAGAATCAAAAGCGTCATTAATCATCTAATCATTGCCGTGTCATGATAGATTCCTATCTAAATGATGTCTGCAAAAGTTGTTAAGTGTGGTTTGGGAAAAGACAAGGGAGACACCAGCACTGTATGACTGCATTCCCATGGTTGCCAAACATAAACAACACAACCCTTTGGAGCAGCAATTTCTTTTCAAAATCGGCAGGCTTAGCCAACCTCATGCCTCTATTATTCTCCTAATCCCTGAATGAGCTTTGTAAAATACTATTTTGCACTGACGAAACAAACAGACCTTTTGACCAGGTCTTCCGGGAAATCCAACATTTCCATTTCTCCCATTTAGGCCCTGAAACCAGAGAACAGGGTTTTTTACAAAGGGTTATAATAGCACATGAGCTCTGATTTGATTATGAAATGTTTTATACATACTGGGTCTCCTGGATAACCTGGTGGCCCAGGAGGTCCCAAACTTCCCTTTTCTCCCTGGAAACATCATGCCATCCAGTTAAGATTGATATATTTCTTGTGTAATTTTCAGCAGCCATTAGAATTGTCTGCATCCTTACCACTTGACCGGCTTTCCCCGGTAACCCTGCAATTCCTGTGGATCCTATTGAGCCCTGAGAAAAGACAATCTATGTTAGAGCACTTCATAGACCCATTGTGACGTTTACATGGTCACAAATATGCAGGGAGTAATTGTCTTGTTTTTTGTGGGCTTGACAATGAATTCAGCAACTAGTTGGACTGAAACTTGCATTACATCTTTCCAAAATATGCTAATCAACTCTCGGGGAACAAATGATGTATTTATAACTGGCTGAACATTTCTATTGCTGCTTCATTTGCTTAAATATTTTATGTATAAAAATACATTTTAGTCAACAAAGTGTCGACAGTTTTTTTCTTTCAGTTTGAGTTGAATTCAGTTTACAAACCCCTTGCCAGGAGTGGGTGTTCATGTTTTATCGGTATCAAAACATATATCAAAAATCTCTCCATCTGCACAGATTCTGCCAAAGCAAAAGAGCTATGACAAAGGGCTTTGTGCCACAGACTGGAAGAGCTGCAGCCGGTGCAGTAAAGGCCCAATCATGGAAGCCAACTGCTAGTGTTTGCGCGTTATTTGTCTTTATGCTGCTGGAAGTGTTACTGTTTTTGGGGGAGATTGTTTTGCAAATGCTAGGCAGTACCACTTTGTGTGACGACATGGAGCATAAACATGGACAGCTGCTAGCAGTGTAAGCAATGACTGGTTTGCATCTCAGGTGTGCAGGGAAGTTGTGATAAGGAGCTTTCGCTCACTCCCCCAGCTGCTCTGATTTCTGTCAAGATGAATGTAGTTACAGTGTTAATGAACTACACGGATTGTTAGCACAGACTCGATGGCCACATAATTTGCAATAAAATGTCCCTTCAAAGGTGATTAATGACTGTGGTCATGAAGAAGTATCGCCGACTGTGAATATGTGAATACACAAACATATCCAATTTTTTTGGCAAAGTATCTGATACTTCTTCCTCTTTTGTCCTTGAATTATGTACTTCTGACTTAATTTAGCAGACATCTCATGTTTCCGTTCACTAAATCCTATGCCAGGAAAATGAAACTACACCCTTGGGTGGTCTTACAATATGGGAACAATTTGGAAAGGTAGATGTAAATGCGTTTACATCCATAGAAAATCGTATATTCTACAAAATTAGGATTCCCTCTAACTTGAAGAGACGCTTGAGAAGCTGGTTGAATACCTCTCGGTGTGCAGAGATTGTTCCGTGGTGCATGGAGCACATTTAGTTTTCCCAGAGTGCAACCATCTCTTGACCCAGACATAAAGTGTATTTAGTTACCTAGACCAAAACCTTTGGGTATTTTCACTTGGCCTCTAGGAAAATTGATTTTAAGATGAATGCCAAATGGTTAGAGTTTGAATTGTGGAGGAGCCAAAGGTATCTGAGCTCTTTAGTGTTTCTTATAAAGAGGGATGCTTTATGTATTTTTAGCCACGGTAGCACTATGGCTCTATGATGACAATGTTGGTTGGTCAGTCCCAGTAAATGAACTACTAATTATTGTGTCATTCGTACCCCGTTTGGTGAGACCGAGCTGGGTAAACATGTTAGCATTGCCATTGTGAGCATGTTAGCGTGTTGATGTTAGTATTTAGCTCAAAGCACCACTGTAACTAAGTTACAGGACCATTACACTAATTAGATGTCTAATTATGGGGTTTTAAAAGAGCACTTTCACAGACCAGTAAAAGCCTTTCATCTTGTAAGCATTACTCGAAATAAGATAAAAAAGACACAGTAAATCCAGACGTTCTTCAGCAGTGCAGTCCCCAGTTGTGCTCTCTCTCTCTCTCTTTTTTGTGTGGCCAAAAATCAAAGTGCGTTGAAGAAGACTGTCCAAAACACTTGAAAGAACTTAATTTGATACATCCTGGACCTGTGAGTGAATCTCTAATATTGTGACAGATGGTACGGGAGGATTCGCTCCAGGTGCAAACAGCTGAGACCATTTTTTAACTTGTTACCACTCTGATGACGTTAACGGCTTGAATTGTTTTCCATTTCAGCCACCTGGCAGTGACTTCCAATGTGGTCACACTGATTACAAGGTAGGACGAGATGACAGAGCTGATGCAGTCGAGAGAGGATGCATTACCTCATTGATCCTCAAAATAATGCTAAACGCAAAATGTTCACTGCGATCAGTTCTGGATAAAGCTGTAGGACTGTCGAGCTTCTTCTACAGTCTGCTGTGACTGTGGTTGAGGCCTTTATAGTACCCGTTGAGCACAAACTGCTGGATCATTTGCTCGTGTGGATTATTGCATCAATTTCTCCATTTATGTTTGGACTGCTTGTGGCAGCGAACACATTTCACCTCGCAGGTGCTTCCCCCCCCCCCCGTGGCTCATATGCTTTTGTCTTCTACACATTGGTATAGATCATGACAGCTGCTGGTAACATGCAGCATCAACCTGGAATGTGTTTTCCAGGCTGTGCGACTGAACAGCGGAAGAGGCAGTTATCCAGCCGAGGCTAGTCTGCCTCTAGATTTAGTGTTTTGATTTCTTAACATCTTGATACTTTGAATGGGCTTTGAGGCTCAGAGATTGTCTCCTTAGACTTGAATGTGAAAGGTGTTTAGCTGTCAGGTTTTATCCGATAAAGGAAGATTCATTCACATTTAGATTTTTTCATATTTGTACTTGTACTTTGTAAAGGGTGGTGGGCACTGAAGCCAGGTTGGTCACACACAAGGTTTTACTTCTAACTATTCCTCTCTGTGGTCATATGATCTGTTTGTTGGTCTGGGGTTTTCTCTCTTCATATCTTCCTTGCATCTTTGCCTCGGGTCTTACAGTAATTAAGGAGCAAGAAGGAGATGCAACTGAGGGGGGAAAAAACAAGGCAACAACAGATACAAGATGCCGGCTCTCTAAAAACATTTTTTTGTGTGTTGTTTGAGTTTTCCAAGGAAAGGCCAGAACAAAAGTCAGGAAATATGAACAGATTTAAAAAGTCTCTGACTCTGCAACATGCTCTTGTCAGACAGTTTAGAAGTTGTAATTTGTTTTACTCTCCCAGGGGATCTGGCTTTATATTCATAACATGTGGTTCCTAGAGTGATTGATGTGATGGTGTTCAAACGGTTCAGGTTAATGTCTCTAGCAGGGATTTCCTGTTAATCCTGCATTTGATCTCATGAAAAGACGATTTGCCGTCACAACTCAAAGTGTGTTTTCTTAACGTTTTTTTTCATTTTCATTTTATAATTTTTCGTCTCAGCTTTTACTCACTTCTCATGCTTGAATTAGATTTAAAAAAAATAATGTTCACCAATATCTGGATAGAGTATTATCAAGTATTGAATAATTATCATCACCACCTTCTCTCCTAGTTTTCCAGGCGATCCTGGTAATCCAGGCACACCTCTCTCACCCTGAAAGAACAGACTTGTGTTACAAAATTGTTCTTTGGTACCAACAGCATGGTAATGAAACCATGTTGGCCACAATTGTGCTTTTTGACCTTCCTACCAAAACACCAGGCCTCCCTTGCTCGCCTTTGTACCCAACTGACCCACGTGGACCCTGACGGGAAAAAAAAAAAAGAAACAGCTTTAAATTCTCTATTCTAGATGCTGATTTTAATGTTAAGGTAAATCAACTGAATTTGTCTTTACCTCTACTCCTGTTGGACCTGGCAGCCCTGGACTTCCACTAATGCCACGGATACCCTTCAAATTAAAAAAAGATGAGAGGTACACACATTTGGTTAAACATTTGAACCCCCTCAACTGTGTGCATGATCTCTAAGTGAGTCCAGGCTGCAGGGTGAGTTTTTGATCATGTGGTAGAACATGTGGTTTACTTTTGGATGTTTTTCATCAACCAAATCACGACTGTGCTGCCACCAGTGGTATAATCAGAGATGTTTTTCTATTTATCCATTGGAAAAATAAGTAAATAAGTATATTTACCACTGAAGCGGTTCTGACCACATCGAATTAACAAGCAGCAACTGTCATGACTTAATGTGTTTAACTCAATTGGTTCTGGTCTTTTCTCAGATGCGGTTGTGGATGCTGCTGTGACAGTGTTGTTGGCAATTGAGATCTGTATATTTGTATATTGAACTATGTAGTACTCACAGGCTTACCATCAGCACCAGCAGGTCCAGGCTGACCAGGTTTGCCAGTGTTTCCTTGCTCTCCCTAAAGAAAGTGAAATGAGCTGATTTAATGATGTGTTACCTGAAAAAGTTATTTGTTCGTCTTCATCCATCATGCAACCTCAAAGCAGCATAAATGAATCCATAGAGAGTAGGGCGTGTTGATTTAGTGTATCGTGCTGAGTTAGTTTATCGAATGTAAGATGTTCTTGGACACTGAGGAACATCTGCAGCCTTCAATTGTCCCAGCATTTTGGATCTATTAGTAAATGTAGTAAAAGAATAGCTGTGATGTTATAAACCCAAACGTGCCTGAACCCATGTAGGTTTTATTAACAAAGAGTCTTGTTGCTACAGTAATAGCTCTCGGAGGTCTTATGACCAGGTTTATGACCCCCATCATCAATAAAAAAGGGAAAATGTAGGTTTTAATCCTTCTTTTGGTCATTTTCCACTCTAACCAGTGTTTATCTTAAACAGTGGTCTGGTTTGCTTCAAGCAAACAGTACATTACAACAGGATCTTACAAGGCTAACCATACTGTAGCGTTCTCACAATGGCATGCCGCAATTTGCCCAACAGGAGAAAAGAGGCTATTTGGTGCGTCCATAATTTGTAGATTTCAGCAGATAACTGTGTATTTAAGAGATTGAGGAACTAAAACCTCCCACACAGTACGGTTTTCTGGCACGAAGGAAATCTGTGTTTACAGGCTGTAATGACTGTAGCTGGATTTGACCTATTGGTAAAGTGCAACCTTGTGTGCTTATTGCTTATCCGACACAGAGAGCAGCATGCAGACATTCAGCACACAATCCCTCAAGGCTAATCTGCGAGTGCTCTGTAGAGAACAGAAGGGAGTTCACACATAAACCAAAATCGCTAATTATTCTTCTCTCATTTAAGCTCAACAGAATACCACTGTTTAAAGTAAATATTTAACCAACTGTCTGAACACTGAGGAGGTGGTTGAGCTCTGTGTTGAACAAGGAACAGACTCTCTTCTCTGATATCTCACAGCGTTTTTTTGCATTTATTTCTGCAGGCTAATTTGGCTTGTAGGCTGGTTTTCAGTGTGGCGGTATGTGCTGAATACAAAACAATAAAATAACACAAGACAAAGAATGAAGGATAATAGAGAGAGGCAACATTTCTTTTTTTAAACTGACCTTCATTCCTGAAAGTCCAGGGGCTCCAGGAGGACAAGCACAAGGTTCTGGAGTTGGTTCGCTGTAATCAGGACTGTTGGAGCACTGTAACAAACAAAGACTAGACATTGAGCGTAGATACAGAAGTCTTTTATGGTTATTAACTAATACATTTCACGAATCCAATACGAAAACCTGAAAACTGAATACATTACATTTTAAGAAAAAGAACAATTTTCATCACAAAGCTGCTGTGTTCTAAATCTAATCTGTATTTGACTTTGAATGAGCAGGTCTTCCTGCCACACTTTAAACTGGATATCTTTCTGGTTTTAAATCAAATGACGTGATATTTTGCCAGAAAGGCATCTGATCCTTCGCGGTTGTATACTTGGCAAGCATTCGTAATTTACGGCTACTCATCTTGTCTCTTTTGATATTTTCATCCTCACATTAAAAACATTAATTTGGCACTGGCGTTGTGGTTATAGCAGTTTTAAAGCCAACATGACAATGGGCCACTGCTTCACAAACACTGTTACAGCCAGCAGACAATAAAAAAATTTACTAAGTGCAACATGTTTGAAGCTGAGCCACGGGTCCTCCTCCAAGAAAGTATTGGAGGCATAAACAGATGTGACTTGAAATGAATATGCTGAGTTTACACTTTCACTACACAATACTACAGTACACTGAGCTGATGGAATATAAATCAAGATCTTTTTATGTGCAATTCAGAATGAGGTGTGGAGTTAACTGATGGTGAAATAGTGTGTTTTAAAAGCAGAAACAGATGTAGCTGAACAAGGTGAGAAGTAGGTGAGAAGAAGTTGTCTTTGTTGCTTTTGGACTGAAATACAAGTTCAGCGCCAAGCAGACTCTTGTACTTACAACTCCAGGTATTTCACACGCAGTCTCTCGGTTGCTCTGCTCGGGGTCACAGTAAATGCGAAGTTTCTGGATTTCAAACTGAACAAGATTTAAAAAGAGAAGAAACTCTTGTTAAAAACACAAGCTCCACTGTTGGAGCCTCCAAACAAGCTAACAAAACAAACATTGGGATAATTTTGCAACGTTTAGTTCGGTTTTATCAGTGCTTTGCCACTAATGAATTGAAAGTGCTATTGTACAACTGGTAAATTGCCCTCACTGGGCATTACGCAGCTACATGTTGCCAGACCTCCCCTCAGGGTTGGAAGAGTTCTGCAGCGCCGTTACACTATTCTTCCATTATTCGGTATTTTGTTGATGTTGGTGGTAAAATGGCTCCAGAATGTCCCATAGTCTGTTTCCCTCCAGTTACCACGTGAGCAGAGAGATGATCCCGACATATGATTTATATTATTTTCAGCTTCATGAACACATTACTATGAGCTGGCAGTATAAATCAATGTCAAACAAGATAGTTTGCATTTTGTTGATGATAATGACTTTTTGTAGCCTATTTAGGTTTAAACACAATAAGAATGTCTGGTGTGGTCTGTCGGTTCATGCTAATTTAAAGTTGTTTAAAATTGCATTGTGGTACTTTTAGAGGTCCTATTACAAAATCTGTTTCCAATTACAAGTGTGTTTATCCAGACATGATACTCACAAAAGTGCATTGACTCTGTTAAATGGCTTAAAACTACATGATCCCTATAACAATGGATTAGTACACACAATCACTGCCAAGCTGTGGCTTAATATCCATAACTATAATGAAGTACAAGTCATGAATGATTTATGTTCTTCCCTTCTTTCTTTTTCAACAGATTTTCTGCACAGACTCTCTTCTATTATTTCTCATGGTAAAACGTATTTTTGTGTGATTAAATTATATTTATATGTCATATTTTGCTTATATTATAATCGAGTTGTACAAAGGATATTAGTATAATACAACGTCTGCATTATTTACATTATTTTACATTATTTTAAGTATCTAATTTCATTCACCATCATTGTGGCCACAAATGCAACAATGACAAACACACCTTATCGCTCACATATGTCTGAGGTATTTTAAATGGTCCAATTTCTGCTATTGTTTCTTAATAAAAAGTGTAACATCATATTAACAATTAGAATAAAAGGATGTATTGTGCAAAACACAGTTATTATTCTTTTCCATATCGTTATCGTTACATTAACATGATGTATTTGCATTGCACTATATAGCCTTCTGTAGAGCAAATTACAACACAGGATAAGCATTTTTTGGCACGAGACAAATAAAACAAAGATTAATAAGACCTAGTGGACAAAAAGGCACATTTTTGCCAATGATTTATTATCCACAGAGTTGAGCATGTCTCTCAGGAGAGGTGTGATGCTGTTTGAAACATATATCAGTGCTGAGTTTGCTCAACAACTCATTAAACAAACTGTTGCCTCTTTCTAGAGTCAAGTTGGCGTATTTCTGAATTATTTTTCTGGGAACCAAACGTGTATTTTGTGAAAATTGGGTTCTTGATGTCAATAAACTTACTGGCACTGTTGTTTCCTTTCGGACATATTTTCCAATTTGGGTTTTTCCATTGATGAAAATACCGCCAGGGGGCTCCAAGGGTCGGGTTTCAATCTCCAGGTCATCAACATAAAGAGTAACATCCTCCTCGGTGACCAGCAGCCGCAGCTGGTGCCATTTCTCATCAAAAAGCTTCTTTTGTCATAGAAAACAAACAGGAAAAACATCGTTAATATTATGGTACGTGCTTGGATGTGTGCTGATGAAGACATTCAAAAAAACAATCTGTTCCTCAGTTTGAATCTGCGTGAACAAGGACGGAAACTTTTTTGACTACCACAAGGCGAAATAAAGAGGTTGTAGAAAGGTTCCTGTTTGGGAAAAAATAAGAACCAAACCAACTGAAATGTTCCAAATGTTCCAAAAGCAATGAACATCATTTGTTATTGTTTCTAAAATAAACATTGTTGTGATCAATAAATTGCTAAATATGCCTGATGTAGCAAATGTGATACAAAAACAATATCATATAGGTAAATACATTGTTTTAAAAAAAAAAAGTATTTTTGGACTAAAGGTCCAATAAACACTTCAATATCAAAAACTCAGAATTTTCTGAATATTATTTGATGTGTCAGGCTTCACAGGGTTAAGACTCACAGTCTTTGCAGTTTCTGAACAAATTGCAATGGAGATAATCGTCTGTCTATCTATCGAAAAGAGTTCAATTATATGTGCTACTTCTTCAAAGTCAAGTTTTTAATCTGTTTATCATAGAGATGTCCATTAGCCTTTGTAAAGGTTGAATAGGCTACCAAAGCTCTAAAGGCTCATACCAGCTGTCTGGATATGTGAATAGGAGGATTAGGATTGATTGGTTACATAACAGGTATTATGTGTGGCTAAAAGAAAGTGCCTAAACCTTTGGGGGTGCATCGATTAAAACAGTTTGTTGATGCAATGAAGAGAATACCCTTTGAATACCATTGATTACCTGTATGAGTGTGCTTTCTCTTGGACAAGTTACAAGCATTTGTATTCTGAATTTATAGCATAAATGAATCAATCAGACCCTTAGAGAGGTATTCCAGCAATGCATAACTTTGCAACTACATAAAGATGGGAGACTCACAAGAGACAGGTTAAATTAAGAATGGTCGAAATCGACGCGACAAAGGCCAAAATATCCTAGTTTTTAATCTCTAGTAAAAAGGGATGGATAGTACATTTCCCACAATGCAACTCAGTGTGTCTCTTTGTGTGACCATCTATGTCTGGTAAACACCCACATCGTAGTTTTCTCAGGCTTGAAAAAGCTCCCACACAGCCAAAGAAGACTAAATACAACTGTGTAGCTTATTAATACTCTCTTTGAAAAGTTTACTGATCGTAATGTGTAAACTCAGTGGAGGGCCCTTCTAAGATTGTTTCAAAGGAATAAAACACGCTGTTAACGTACCTTTGCTGTTTGCTGTGAAAATGTAACCGTTTGAGTTCCACTAGATGCCTCACTGGTTGTGGTGAACTTGACGGTGCTCTCCACTCCATTTAGAGTGACCGCCATCTGAGGTCTCCCATCACGCGTCTGTATTCTCCACACGTCCCACTCCTCTATTGCCACTGATCCTTTATACCTCAGTGTGGCCACAAAAACATACGATGGAGGCAGGCCATCAGGAAAAAGGGTCCTGGATGACCAAATATACAAGTCAGTCAACTTGTGAACACACTGGTGAAGATGAAGAAAGAATAAAAGCAAGGCGATTACCGGGTAGCTTCACTCAAGTCGACGCGAGATGTCACTTCATAGGCCTTAGTGCCGTAATATGTCCCTGGTACCTTCTTTGCTTTTTTAGCCAAATTTAAATGTAACAGAATATCAAAACCCTTCTCATCGCGGGAATCTATGGGAATTCTTGCTGGACAAACAGTCTCTGCAACAGACAAACACAGTTAATCGGAAAGATAAACAAACAGAGGTACAAGTGGAGAATAATGGAGGGACGGACAAATGGATTTAGGTGAAGAGATACCACTCTGAGACCGTTATGAAAGCAATATTTGACCTCATAGTATTTTAGCGGAACAACACTTTCAGCTCCAGACACTGATCAACAGTTGCTTACCTTCGCACAGTTTCTGTCGTATGACCTGTATGATCCTGGAGATACCTTTGTAGTCCTCAACAGAGAAGACATAAGTTGAAAATGGCTTGTTTGCAATGTCTTGCAACTGGGACACTTCTGTCTCTGGCCCAACACCGATTGCAAACAGAATTATTCCTTTTTTCCTTGCTGCCTCGGCCGCTTTCAAAACATCATCTTGAGACTTCCCGTCTGTGAGGACAACAGCAATTCTGGAAATGCCTGACGGGCCGCGCTCGGACAGGCCAAACAGTCTGTCTGTTGCAAACTCAATGGCTGTCCCTGTGTTTGTGTTTCCCCCCATGTACTCAATGGACTCCATCGCTTTGATGAGTTCTTTGGTAGAGAAATGCTTCCCCAGAGGTATTTCTAAAACGGGTTCACTGCTGTATTGGACGACTCCAGCCTGGGTAAACTTCTGTCCAATGTTGAAGCTTGTTGTTATGTTGACAAGCCAACGCTTTACTATTTCAAAATTGACATCTTCCACACTCCACGAGCCGTCTAGAATAAAGACCAAATCACATGGTGCGGTCCTACAACCTGAAGCAGACAGGAAATAAACAGTCAGCAGTTTAAAATAGTGTTTGATTAAAAAACATTAAGATCTAGTTAGGTGGAATACTTGAAGTAAAATGCATTTACAGTACATGAAATCACCTTTGCCAGTTTTTAATGTGTGGACAACAAGCATAACAAAGTGTGAGACAATGAAGACAGAAGCATTCTTACTTCTTATGTCTTCATCTTGAGCTGCACTAAACAAATGGAGAAGCATGAAGCACAGGCATCTTAAGACACAATGCAGGGATGTTGCTTTGTAACCCATTATGCAGCTGTACCAAGTTCCAATTGTGCACCTACAGGGAAAAGGGAAAAGGAAAAACATGCTTTGTATTGCAGAGAAAAAGAAAAAGGACAATGCAAGCATTTGAGACGGTTAATTTCTCAGACGTTTTTTTTCCATTATTGAGATGTTTGGCTGCCATTTATTCTGGCCCATCCCCTCTCCATAGACTTTAATCACAAAACTATCCCACTAATGTGATTAATTATGAATTTATTCAAACAATAAATGATTCAAGCATTGTATATACATGCAAAAAAGCCACATTTGTGCATTGAGGTAAAGTTCACCCTAAATGTTATATGAAAGTGATCTGATTAAGCTTTGTATGAATGTGTATGACTCAAGCATGACAGCAGGAAGTCCATGCATACATTCACACTATAATCATTTGTTTCATTTTCAAACATTTTGCATATTAATTTGATTGTTGCTAGTTATTTTTGGTTAGGTTTTGTGACTCAACAGTTTCATTTTACAGCAGGACAGGTTATGATTTCGATTTTTCATCAACTGAGTTGTGCATTTTGTAGAAGCCTGGCTGTCTCCAGGATAGGCATTAGTACAGAGGAGTGTGCACATATAAGCTGACTTGGTGCAAACAATACTGTGTGCATATTGCACTTAGGTCAAGGCACAAGTGAAGCACAGATAAGCACGGTAATTAAAATCTTATTACGAAAGGTAGGGTAAAAAAACTGAAAGTAGAAGAAATGTCAGCCAAATGTCGAAATAATGAACAACAACGCTAAACAATTAATCTAAGACAGAACAAAATAATTCAAATACTTATGGTTTAATCAGACAAGATCTTAAAACTGCATTGTTTGATTTTTCGGCCACTTGAGACAGTGCAACAACATTGACATATTATCACCTTATAAAGTTGATATGGCGAATGTCCATTTATATGAAGTCAGTACTATTCTCTTAGGGGGTGTTAGTCCAATATTGTTAGCTCTGTTTTTGGTCTCTAGCGCCAGGGAGAGATATCTTGCTCTTTAGCTGCTAAGTGCTCCACTATGTTCACCAACTAGAGGCTAACTTCTGCTGTTTGGTGCTGAGCAGGTAGAGCACAGTGGGTTTGTCAGAGTTAATGCTGAAATCAGCTGCAGGCAGTTGTCACTGGGGCCATCAAGTGCAAATTCAGCACTCAGCCCATGTTTGCTTTTTCGTAAGTGATATTCACTTCCTACCTCCCACTGCTGCCACATACTCTGCTGTACTACCCACAAATCCCTAATTCACTTACTTGAACCACAAAGTTATACTCTTGAGCTCTGCATCCAACCTCCATGCGGCACACTTCATCTTTCCAGTCCTGCTGCACAGCCACAGTACACCTAAGCATTTTCCTTTCAAGCCTCATCCACCACATCCTTACATGGCACTGCCAGCTTTACTAAACAAACAACTTACTGAACTTCTGACCACAACTGCCCCTAAACCAGTGCTCACTGTTTCCTGTGGGATTATGAGCTGTTTCCTCAAATCTGCTGCCATTTGCCAATCTCTGCCCACCCTTGGCCAGAATACTGTACAACACGACTGCCCAGAAAAGCTTCACTCCTACACTTTATCTCCCTAATGGATAACACCAAATGTAATACCTTCCTTCAGCAGATGAAGACATTTCAACCAGTTACCATCACATGCTGCTAAAATACTTAGTTATTGTAGTACAATTTGTGAACATGTTAGTGAAACAATTTGTACATTATTATGATTAATCTCTTTCGGTTTGCTTCTTTCAACTCCCTCCAGCTCTTCTTCTATATTCCTAATTTATCCACTCCCTTGTGCCGATGTTTTGCCCTACAACCATTCTTTACCTGAATGATTCACTCAATCGTAATGATTTTTGCTGCATGTGCCCAGCCCTTAAGGCTCCTCACTCGACACCTGCACAGCAACATGTTTGCTGTGTGGCTGAGTGCTGACTGTTGAAATGCCTCTCCTGCGCTCCAGGAACTCAAAAAAAGGTGTCAAAACATAGCAGCTGATGTCTTGATATAACCTTGATGTGACTGTCAGATAAATGATGGTGTTCTCAGGCCCCTCAAGTAAAATACCTACATATGGCATCTGATCTATTTATCAAGCGTTTATCTATACATGTGAGGTTTTCCTGCTCTGCACTGCTCTCATACAGCAGTGACAGCTTTGGCGATCCGACCAACAGCGTCGTAGCAGAAGCTTAGCACCCATCCATCGGTTCCCCCTCGGGTAAACATTGTTAGGTCTGTCAGCTGTAGTTTGCAAAACTAACAAAATCCTCAGTTTTTCTTTTTATTTAATGCTAATGATTGCAGTATTTAAAAAAAAATCAAATGTTGTTGTGCTTATGTGCCAAGCTAAGATGGTGAACATGGTTTAAATTATACCTGCTGAACAGCGTGTTGACATTGTCATTGTGGGTATGTTAGCATGCTGACATTTGCATTTAACTCAAAGCTAGCATGGCAGTAAACTCTCTACAACCACAAGAGGGCCATTTTAAGCCATTTCAACAAATTGCCCAATCTGTTCTGTTTCTGATGATAACAGTCTTGGATATGCCTTGGCACCAACTAAAATATTGAACACAAATTTCAGTTACAGCTGAACAATGATATCACTAGATGTGCATCAAACTACATGTAGTATTATTGTGGAGTATAATAATGGTTATGTTCATGCTCATGGAATTAGAGATGAACTGAGATATTAAGAACCAAGTGAAACAATAAAAGTTGGTGTTGACATTGTGCATGTGAGCAGAGGGTAGACGGGTTTATCATGTGTTGTTTCTGTGTTGAATTATCTTCTACAGTTTTTCAACATGTGAAAGAAAGAAACTGCTGAAATCCTACAAAGAGGGAGTTGCAAATGAAGACCAGATATGCTGCGTACAGTAGAAGAAGCAGGACTGGTGGAAGGAACTTGATAGGAAGGAACTGACCATTGTCCTTACATACAAAGCTATTTCTGATTGTGAGGGTCAACAAAACTGTGGTTGGGACATGACCCTTGGCCTCCCAAAGGCTTTTATTCCTGCGCAGCCAAAGAGGGGTCACACTCTTTAACATGACTGAATTTTTCCACCATGTGAACTCAGTGTAACACAGTTTGAAGGAGGCGTTTAGCTGCCATAGTTCTGCAAGCCGTTTTCTTCAGAATTTTTTCCCCCGCTAGAGAGCTGGAGGAGGTCGTTGGAAAACCCCCTCATTGGCAGGGTCCAGTCAGGATGACTTTCCCCTCGACTGACTTTCCCCAAACGAAGTGTTTCTACACCTCTGCTCGAGCCACATGGATTTGATTTACACCATCAGACAGTGAAATTCCGACTGTGGACTTTGACTAAACACATGTAGTTACGATGAAGGGAAGCAACCTTCGTCCAGGAATAAAGACGCAACATTTACGCATGCTATGCTATAATGCTTAATGCATGCATAATGTAGTAGAATAAACAGGTGCACTATGTGTTGCAGGCTAGTACCAGACTCCACTGATCTCTGATGCTATTGGGGCAGCACAGACACTTTGTAGCTCAAGGTTTTGGTGTTTGAATGGCAAGAACTGTAACTCTGTGAATATAACTACCACATGGCATTGATTCTAGGTTGAGCCAGTTGTTTGTTGCAATACTTTTCAAACTCAATAAGATTCATGTGAGACGTATTCACAGTTTAGTTCCAGCTGGAAATGTCGTTCAGGAAGCTGCAAATGACTTCTCCCAATACACTCGATAACATTTCACTTGTTTGCACATTTCACTTTCAAGGTGGGCGACACTGAGTCATCACACATGTGTTAAAAACTGTACCACAGATTTTGTGCTTAACAAGTTATACTTCCCTTCAAAATGTACAGTTTGATATGTAGCAGGAAACCATAACAATGTGTTTGAATTATGAAGCTCCGAGAGAACAAATGGATCCTTTCTATTTCTGTTTTGTACTTTATGTAATACAACATGCATGCTTTAACTCCCCTTGACTTGCTGAAGTTATACTTATCTGCTCTAATTTCATTCCAGAAACAACAACTGCTGGTCATGCTTGCCAAGATCAGGGGGATTTATTCCTGCCAAATTCTTCAAGCAACACGGAAAAGCCAAGCCCTATTAGTTGTTCTCCGTCGAAATCTGTTCGACTAATCCAAAGCTTAAATAATGTCTTGTAAAACCTCTGCTCATATAGTTCTTATCGCTGCCCACTCTCAAAAGCTTTTGTTATTTGTGTATATGCTGTTCTCACATCTGTAAAAAAAAAAAAACTGTATGAGTACAATACATGCAATACTGTGGAGCACTGTGCAGTAGGCTTGCACAGATTCAAGAAATATGAAAGAAAAAAAAAACATTTTTACGAGAAGTGCAATGGCCAGGAAAGAAATCTTGAGCGGATTCCATTCATTCTTTGCATGACAGTAGCACAAACAAGGGACTGATAACTGGGCTTAATGTCTTCAATGTGCAACTGCGGCAGCACAGAGTAAAGGACACTAAAGTAAAAGTTGACACTGTGCAAAAACTCTTACTTATCTGAACACATCGTATCACACGGCACACTGACAAATATATTAAGTACACTAAACTCAGCCCAACAAACTGATTCTAATACTCTGAATGTAAATGTCTATTGATAAAATAAATATGACATTTACATCGTCATGCATAAAAACACACCCAAAACCTCTAACTGCAAATGAGACATTTTTTTTAATTCTGAAATACAATAAGTTTCCAAACAAAAAGACAGAAAGTAAGCAAAAGGTTACCGGTAAGCGTCCAAGCCCTTGTGTGAGTTCCTGTTAATCCTCTCATTGAGAGCCAGTGATCAACACTGTTCACAGCCCTGGGTTTACAGAAACTGAATTTAGGGAGAAGTGCACATGTTTCTCTGCTGAATGAAAGCCTGCCCTTTCCAGCAGCTCTCTGTCTCCTCTCTTTCTGTCCTTCTTCCTCTCCACCCTCCCCTCCACCCTTACTCCGGACTTTTACTGGCCGACAGCCACCCTCAATTACCACGGGTGGAAAGAGAAGCAGATAAGGAGAGCATGCACTAGTGAAGCAGACAGCACATCTCTGACAGTCCAAAAGGAAAATAATAGTAATGAGCACTGCCTCCTTCCAAGTGTTAAGGGTTTGGATCGTGTATGTGGGTTGCTAGGGGCATAACCGGAGAACATGGAGTTTTCTGGATGCAGAACAAGCACCGGATCAGCCAACAAACTTTAGTATACTGAGACACAAATACTGTACTGCTCATGGTACCTTCAGCAGGTCCTCAAGTGCTCAGCAATGTATCACGCTACTCCTTTTTAAATTCCACTTCATCGCCCAAATGGACAGCAGATTATGTTCTTACAAGTCAGCAATGAACAAGGTGTGAAAGGCTACTGCAGTGCTGTCTCTGCACGAACAGCTGGAAGTTGTTAGAAATGCAGAACTGAAACTGCTATCTGTAGAGCAGGCAGATCTCAGTTTAATCCACTCTGACAAGTTGTGTCATGTTTGTGCTCAGTGACAGCCTGCTCTGCATCAACAAAGAGCAGCCTCAGTGTTTGCAGGCTCTCTTAAAGTCTGACAGTGTACTGAACACTGTACTGTACAACGCTATTTTATTCAGTCCAAAACTAAAATAAGGCTTTGTTGTTCACTACAGTGCAGTACAGGAGAGTATATAAGTCATTTTCAAAAGTAAAAAAGCAACTCATTTTGACAAGTCATGGCAGTTTTGGGTCGTTTTTTGCTCCTGTCACAGTCCTGCACCTCTATGGAAACAGCACGAGCGTGGCTAGAAGAAGAGACTGTCAAAACTGTCTTTTGTGCAGTATAACAAAGTTACCATGCCATAAATCATAGAAAAGGAAAAAAATGCAAGTTGAATTTCTTTGATAATTTAACAAATGAACAATTAAATCGTTATCCAACATTTGGGTACGTGTCCACAAGTCTTACCAATGTTGGGGGGTAAAAAGAGGCTCCGCGTGCTATACATACTGAGCTATTAACATTTTTACAACACCTACTTGCAGCCTCTCCTCTCATCAATGCACTGTGCTCAGCAGCATGCGGTTCTGTCGAAGATTCACGGAATTGTTGTCACGTGACTGTTGGTCTCAGCCGAGTCAATCATGGCTTCAAGGACCGTCAGAAAGATGAACATCTGATGATAGTGACGGTTATTACAGCTTCTGGCGATGACAAACAGTGTAGTTTTGAGATTGTTTGAAGAAAACATGCTTTTCCATCCCGCTGGTGGATTTTGAGGTTCAGAGGGTTGAGTCAGATGAATTAGAATAAATCACCTTTTAAATACATTAATTATAACATTTAACATACAGTTCAATCAATACAAATTTAGTTCATGTGAAATTTTCATTATGCTTATGGGTGCAAAGTATTTACTCACGTCCTATTCTTAAATATGATTTTAATATTATGCCACTCTGTACTTAGACTGTACTATACTAGCTTTCACAAATATTGAACTTTTACTCATTTTTTTTATCTGACAGCTATAGTACAACTAATAATTACTTTACTATGATTTTACATACAATACACATGGTCATCTTATAAAGTCATGGATTGTTTTAACATGCTTCTCATGTGTTAATAATGATCATCCATACTTTAAAATACTATATATAACAATATAACACATCTGAAGAGGGCCTTTCTCCATAAAAATAACTTTTGCCTTTGATACTTTAAAGATGTTGTTGCTAATGCTTTTACTTTTTAAATGCAGGACTTAAAGTGTTTTCAAAGTGGTTATTGCTTCCTTCACTTTGAGGAAACGTTTTTTTTCTCCTACTGCTGACACGGTCAATAAAAATCATCAAACAATGATGTGTTCAAATATAAAGCTCGCCTGACAGGAAGTGCTAAAGATGTCATCAGACGTCATCTCATGCTGATTGAGCAGCAATGGTGTCGGTGTGACGGCCTTGTTGACCCTGAGCCTCAGCACACTCTGCTGGATCACATAGGCAAATACTGAGTTGGTGTTTGGAGCCTGGGAGTGGCCACCCTGCTGGTAAGAGTGGACTTTCCCATGCTGACTAATCTTCTGTCTCCATGTACCGGTCTCTGGTTTGTATCCAACATGAAGGAAACACAGAGAAATCCCTGTGCTTATTTTCCTACAATAAGTCACTTAGTTGTCTTCTGAGGCCTACACATTGATCAATATGAATGTGGACTGTGTTCATAACAGGAAATGTGACAATGATTACATTTAGCAGTGAGCTAATCAAGATTGCATGGTAAATATGTTGGCTAATGAGGCCCCTGCCAGGAGAACAGGACACACTGTTTGTATTGCACCCTTTTAAATTGAAGGAAAAAAACAGCAAATCTGCTGTAATTGAAATAAATTGCCAAAGCATGATTGAGTAAATTAAACACATGTAAAGACAAACTTGCTAATTAGACAAAGTTGAACAGCTCATTATCTTGTGGGAACAGGTGACATAATTAGTTTACGTAAATTGTGTAATTACATGTTCAAAGTGAATAAAGTAGGGGCGCTACCTAAACAAAACAAAGCATAATCAACGTGCGCAATCAAATCCTAACAAGTCAATGAGCTCAGTTTATGTTTTATTGAATGGGCACATAACATTATCTCAAGCACAATCATGGCCTGAAAAATATTTTCTTTGTATTTGTTCAATCACTCCAGGACTTTGTGATCCAGTGGCAGCTTATTATTCTCATTTCATAATAGGATATAATCATTATGTAACGCCCAAGGTTGATTTTGCGAACCCCTATAGGGGTCTCAACCCCTATGTTGGGAACCACTGGTCAGGAAGGAAAACTGCTTTTTGTCACCATAGCATAGTTGTTTGTGCATTCCACATGGTTTTGTGTGAATGGCGTATAAAACATGCGCTCCTCTGGCATACAACGTTTTAAATGGATATAAAATATCTATATTGGTGCAGTAAAATCAGTGCAACAATGTCAAAGAGCTTTAAATGTTTCCCATTTCCACTCAACTGATGACTAAACTCATTTTTGATAACACATTTGCCCTCAGGCAATCATGTGGGGGAAAAGACGGATCAAAGAGGCTTGAAAACCAGTTAACAGTCTCTTTTCTATTGGTCTATTCATGGCTGCAAGTTAATAACTGCTCCCATGATATGGCCCAACAGCTTCAGACAAAATGAATAAAGGCCTTTTCACAGAGTCTGCCCTTTAACTATTTTCCACATGATCATGAGAGAACATTTTTGTACAAAAACTCAAAAACAGAATCTTTTATAACCGAGAAATCAGTTTTAAGTCTGCTAATAAGCTAAATTAATGAAATGATTAATATGCAATTGGGTTGCACAAAAATTGTAAAATAAAATTGTACATTGAAATAATGAGAAATCAAATTAACCAGAAAATGCTCATGTTTCCACCCACAGAGCAGCATCTCATTTTGCCAATATGTTAAAACATGTGAATGTGGTTAAAAAAAGTTGTGTCAGGATATTAAATAAAATCTACAGTTGGGCATAACAGCATCTGCACTCTGCTCACTGTCACTTCTAGAAAACACTTTTAGCTTATTGCTTACATCAACTAACATTTACAGTGTCTGGCAGTTGCTCTGAAACTTTTTAAAGAACTGCCTGAGGACAACATAAAACCTCTCTGTCGTTAATAACCTCCGATCCTGTGCCATCCCTTTGAAGCTCAACCGTCCTGGGTCGTTTTAATCAGCTCACATGCATTAAGCCGTATTTATCTTGATCACTTGCATGGTTTGCCGCAGAGATAAATAGTGAGCATGTCTGAAGCAAGTGGTTGAGCCCAGAAAGAAAAATCAAGAGGATAATCGTGGATTAGTAATAGTTTCCATGACAGAGGTGACCGTAGCATCCAGGGCAGCATGGCACACATGATGCTGCAGTCACAGAGGGGGTGGTGGATGACGATCTACAGTCGACGGGCTTCTCAGAGGAAACAAATGAGAGCCAGGAAAGACACGGAGAAGAGCCACATGCAGACCTCCCTGTGGGTTTCTGCATTTAGAAGTGTTTCTCCATTAGACTGGAGCTGTGGAAAACAATCATGATTTGAGGTCCTTTCTCTCTCTCAGCATACACTGATCACAAAGCAGGGAAAAAGCCCTGGACAGGGCGTCGCTCCATTGCACGGCTAACACAGATAGACAGACGCCGCACCTCGAGCAATTCAGAGTCTCCACTCCACTTGACCAGCAGGTTTTATTAGCTGGAAAGTTGTCACAGGCCAGGAATCAAACCAGCACCGTGTTGCTGTGAAGCAACGGCACTACAACAGTATCTGCCGAGGAACCATGTGGGAAGCATTGCTGTTTGTGTCATTGTTTGCTCTCATTGCTACAACAATGTCTCAAAAAAAAAAATAAGCACATGGTTGTAGGTCAGGAAGTTTACTGTTGACAGCTAAACTCATGTATAATCCTTGCAATCCAATGAAACACAAATAAGATTAGCAGAAATCATTATGATTTACAAACCTCCCCACTTGTGGAGATGCACTGAGCTTCGTTAAATTGAAAAGGTACCGTCCCTGATTCTATTATACAGCACACCATTGCATCCCCAATCTCAAAATGTGGGGTTCTGGGGCCAATAGTGAGTCTTAAGAAATATCGATACTATATTCCAATATGGCGCCTCATTCGAGGAAAGTTGTTCACTGGCTGCATACACCAACAAAGTTCTTTAGCCTTCCACTTGTTTTTTTTTTTTAGAGCATGCTCATTAGAGGCCTTCTTTGTGAACAAGCTAGCTGAATTATTAGCTAACTTTTCACATGGATGAAAAAAAAAAGAAATGTACTAACAAGGCCCCTCTAGACTTGTATTATCCCAAAAGGATATATTTCTGATAATATCATGTTGGGGTCCTTGTGGCACTCAGAAAAATGTATTCCGTGTTTTACAGCCAGTCCAACAGTAATGATTGTTACTGTTAAGTATGCATCATGTGATACTGCAATACAGAATGTGACCACTACACTAAAATCACCTTACAGATTTATAGTTTATTTAAATCCTACATTTGGGGGCTTTAAGAGAAAGTTTAGTCTGTATGCTTTCACACAATGGTCTATAAAACAGGAGTATAATTTAAGATTTTTTATTATAAAGAACAGATGTTTAAAGACAACTCAGATATGTGAAATCAGTTTAAATAAAATGATGAGTAAAAATGCTGAAGGCCTTTTTATACAAATATATGTTGTTACCACTCTTCAAATCACATAGGCGTTGTCTTCGGTAACCTTGTAGATCAAACTGTTCCCAGAAGTTCAGTTGGGATGCATATTTACATGAAAATGTCAATTTATTCGAACAAACGTACATATTAACAAACAACAATTGACCATGTTTTCCTCCTTTAAGCTCAATATTCAATTCACCGTCCACACAGCCTCTTTTTTTCCCTCTATGGGCGATTCCTCAACCTCCGCGGTGCTGGCTGAGGGGTCCCGCTGGTGGGGTTCGGCTGAGTACACCCAGAGGTGACACACACACCTGGAGATCCTCTGAGACCAGCATGACCCCTGAGTCCAGGCCGGGCCACGTGTCCCCTCTCACCCTGCTTCCCTGGCTGCCCGTTAAAGGCTCTGCCAGGACGTCCACGCTGACCTGCGATTAAAACAAACATGTTTAGTCTTCAGGCCTCTCTGTCTGCTCAGTTAGCTGACTAAGACTATTTCACAGATTCCAACAACAGAGCATTGACAGAGAAAAATCGTTTATTTTTTGGCAAATATCACACTCCTCTTACAGTAACAACTCGACTCCCCCGCTTCCTGGGAATTGAAACACAGACTCGGCTGAATATAGTTTGTAAAATGACGCACGGGCCCAGATGTGGACATCTATTAAGGCCTCACTTTAACCAAGTCATCGAACAATAGTATTGTAAGATTGATTTACCCTTTGATCCCTGGTCTCCAACGTAGCCAGGTACGCTATGACCCGTGGGTCCTTTATCACCTTTCTCTCCTCTGTCACCTGCAAGCCAGACACACACACACACACACACACACACACACATTGGTCTCGACAGCAGACAGGCAGAAATGCTATTCCCTCCAGAAGTGAGCTCCACTCAATAACGTTAAATACATGTTGATTAAAGACCATATGTGTTACTGAGATCGTTGTTAAATAAACGTTTAAAACACCTTGTAAATATTTTTCTATTTCACTGACGTGGCACAGGAATGTGGCACGAGTGTGACATCATGCCCGGGCCTCCAACCATAAACTAGAGCCGAGAATGTACACGTTTGCCTACCAGCTTTACAGTATTTGATTCGGCAGTTTCGTACAGTGCAGTTCATGATGAAAGGTATATTCCAGTGGTGGAAAGAAAAGAAGAAGGCACATTCAAGTATTTTACTGACGTGCAATTTTAGAAAAACCTTGACTGGAGTCATATTGCACTTTTGCTGTTTTTTTTGTGATAAGGCACATACTTCCTGTACTCTACCTGCTCAGCAACAGAATAAAATTAGCGACTAGCAAGTAAACATAGTGGAGGATTTAGTCAAAAACAGTAAAGGTAGATTGAATTTTGTAAATTCATCAGGTAGCCAGATAAACAATGTAATGTTGCTCCACATCTGCTGGATGTGTAAAGAAGCAAATGTTTGCTCAACTTTATAAAGGTGATAATATGTTAGTGATATGTTTACAGCTTGTTCTCCTGCCACCAATTGGCCAACGAAAATCAATTAATGCAGGTTTAAGTAAAGGATCCATATCTGTCAGGTTTGTTTTTCACACCTGTTTCTCCTTTTCGGCCTAGTTCCCCGACTTCTCCGTAGAATCCCGGCAGGCCCACTTCTCCATCGACACCATTATTACCAGTGTCACCCTGTCGACACCATCAGTAGGAAAATACATTGTTAATCTTTTGTGTTTACTGTATGAATCTTGCAATGTTTTTTTTTCTTCTCAGGTGCTCTTTTCGAGTCATCAATTTAGGTTTCACACACTTCTGACCAGCTCAAAAACTGAAAGGATTCATTGGCTGATTATGTAATACATTGTTGGGAAAACCTTGCACACTACGAATACATCACTGTTCTTGGTTTGGCATTGAACACCACAACACGAGGCTTATTGGCCATAATCTAATATAGTAGAATATTATTTTATAGAGTCAAGAGCATTTATCAGCCTGAGAGTCATTGCGATTAAAGAAGTTGTGGAACATGAATCGGTTCTACTCTGTATAATAATGTGGAAAAGGCTTTCCAATCCAACGACAGCATTGATACTCTCCAAAAAACATTCAAACACAGACCAAGTGTCTAGTCTGTGACTCCTTATTTGTCCTCATGGAGACGTGGAAAACCGTAGTGTTTTCATTCCAAGCTTTTCTGCCAAATACTTCAGCCCTCGTAGTCCAGTCCAGACCCTTTCAATGTGTTTGCATTTTACTCAGTCAGCGAGACAAAGGCGAACAATGTATGGAGAATGTACTGCCCTCCGGCAGCGTGTCTCAGCTAAAGGTCCGGAAAAAAAAGAGGAGGTGAAACCTAAAGCAATGATCGCTGCAGGCTGATTGAACAATGAACACCCAAACTGTAAAACTCACAGGAGGTCCGGTGGTTCCTTTCTGTCCGATGGGACCGGGGGCACCCATGGGCACGTCCCCATACAGAGGACAAACTGCAGCACAAGTCCTCTTCACTGAGTTGGCAAAGGTGGACATCTGCTCCAGGATCACTTGCTTACAAACCTCGATCACATGTTGAGCAGGGAGAGTCGGGCCCTGTGTAACAAATCATTACCACATCCATCACTGGAAGGGACCCAAACTGTGGGACATGTAATAAGCAGTGTTACAGGATGGGGCACGCTGAAGCAATGGCTGCCACTGAGAGGAAATGCGATGAAGAACTGAAGCCAACAATATTCCCTTAGGCTCATTATGGATTTATAGCCACACTAAATGAAACCCTTGCTGTAAGTCATATATAACTACAGGCTAATATGGAACTCTTTAAATGTGTTTTTGACACCAAAGCTGTTACCAAACACTGTGGGTGCCAGTCAGTTAGATAGATGAAGTGCCGATTATAGTAGAGACTGATTCTGTAGCTCTGTAATGTTTGTGGTATCAGCCACATACAAAAATACAGGCTTGTATTTAACTTACTGGTAGACCCGGGGGCCCTTGAAAGCCATCTAGTCCTCCTTCTCCTCGAACCCCCTTGACTCCGACAGGACCCGATCGTCCAGGTGGGCCCGCCGAGCCGCGCTTCCCCCGTCCTCCCTGAGGACCCTGCTCAGGCCGGTCTCCAACCTAGAGCCAGTACATCCATCAATCAGAATACAATGAGGTATCTGTTCAGCATGGACACAAACTTTATTGAAAGCAGTATGCTTATTCTGCCATATGAATATAATTATAATAAAGAAACATAGTAACTAACAGAGTCACATAGACAGTGAAGCAAACTAGCAAGTAACAGAATCGCAGTGGTAAAAGTAAATTCTAGAGTAAAAATTAAAAACCTGCAAATGTAGAAAAATGCATAAACAAACTGTACATTTTCATGAAAAACAAATGAAACCTCCTGGAGAACATTTAAATGTGTGGTATTCATTTTGGTGGAATTGTGGGTGTCACTGCCCTCATCACGTCTACAGAGGCTCTACATATGTTTGCAATGTAATTTGATGGATTGATGTTACATTTTTCAGACTATTCAGATTGCAAACAGAGAATGTGATGAATGTAGCACGAAATGTTGATAGTCTGGCAGGAATATCAACGCATTACAAAACACACACCCGCATGACTGCTCTATTTAGTGACCCAACTCATCACAGCTGACAAAAGAATCACAGCTCACCTTTCCTTTTGGACCCTTAACTCCTTTTTCCGCCTTAAAAGAAAAAGTTCCTGTTAGGTTTGGCCACAAAAAAAACAGCAACCACAAAGTGGATGTAATGATGAGCAGAGAGGACGGAATATATTTAGGTAGTACCTGGCCACCTTTAACTCCTTGGATTCCCTGTATTCCTGTGTCACCCTGCAAAAGGCAAATCAAAAATAAATGGTATTTAGAAGCTTGCAAATATTTGATACATCTGAATTTCACAGGTGTTCTGCTCCATGAATAGAGTATCTATCAAACACATTGATGCTTAAAGTAATTTTAAGGTCAGGACACTATACAGCTTTTAAGTGTTCCTGAAACGATTCAGCTCATGAACCAATAAATATGTCTGCTATTTGTGGCACTAAATTGTGATTTTTTAATCTCTAATGGGTAATGGATGAGGATGTATTACCTTGGACCCTGGTTTTCCTGGCACACCCACGTGCCCCTGTGAAGAGATGACATGGTTCAACGGCCTGAGGAAAATGAACTAGTGTTTGGAAGAGTTCCGGAAATTCATCTGGAGTACTTACAGTAGGCCCCGGTGGGCCGATAAATCCAGGTCTTCCTGGCTTCCCAGCAGAACCCTTGTAACCTCTTGGGCCCTCGAGAATAAAACATTTATTAAACCGACCTAAGGGACTGCTTTATTCTTTGTTGTCTTCCTTTAAGATGGCAAACTACTTTACGTACAAAATGTATTATGTTCTTCTGAAAAAGTGACTTACAGTTCGGCCTTGGGGACCCATTTCTCCTGCTGGCCCAAAGAGGCCTTTCTCTCCCTGTGAAAGACACGAAGCACAACAAATGTATCCGCAAAAAAACACCTCAATCGTAAACTTTTATTTACAAAAAACAAACAAAGAACGGCAAGTTACCTTTACTCCAATTCGTCCGAGTTTTCCACTGACACCTTGTGGTCCTTGATAAGCCTGTGAGGAATAGATAACACTTAACATACCACGACTGCACTGCTGCTGAACTTCATCCTTAACATGTCATTATCAGCAGAACATAATACCTCTATTCCTAGATCACCATCTCTGCCCGTTAGGCCCGGATCTCCAACAATGCCCTAGGTAGACAATATCATAATAATAAAACAGGCACATGATTTTGCGGGTGTAAGAGAGCACTCAGGTGTGTCAGCAGTGAATCACCTTCGGTCCAATGGTGCCAGCTCTGCCCGCAGGTCCATGGATCCCCTAGTTTTCACAAGTTCAGACAAAAAAAAACAATTCCATCAATATGAAGCAACTTTTTAATATTCATGAAAATCAAATCGAACAAATGTCAATGTGATTAATTTGTGATACATACAAGCGTCCCCTTTGCTCCAGAAGATCCCCTCTCTCCAGGATCTCCCACAATACCCTGTGGAATCATCATATGGAGTATCATAAGTTATACATTATATGCAACACATTTACTTCAGTGAGCAACATGGTGAAGCAGGGAGCCTGCCTTCATTTACAATTTAGTAGGTTATCATTCTTTCAGTGTCTCACCAGCTTACAGATCCTCAGAGCTCAGCCAAAATCCAGCCACATGAACTAATATTGTAAGCCAGAAACATTGCTCTATTCCAATGTTTTACCACATTAAAAATGATTCTCTGGCTATCCGTGCTCACATGAGGGAATTTTGAAGGTAACCCACCTGCTTTCCTCTGGACCCACCACGCCCTGCTACACCAGTGGTCCCCTTTTCTCCCTAAAAAAAATCCAAGCATGATGGAATTCAATCACAATATCTAGATTAAAAAGGAGACAGAAAAGAAGGAAATATGTATACCTTGACTCCTTGAAATCCGGGAATCCCTTCGTGTCCTTTGTCGCCTTTAGCACCCTTTGAGGAGGCCAACATATTATTAATACAATAATTACATTGCAAAGGGGCTTACCGCTGTGTCTGAAAGGTTAACTCACAACTCCTCCCAGGTGTCCCGTCTCTCCGATGCCTCCAGGTGGTCCTCGAACTCCCTTTAATTAGTCAGAATGCCGAAATTAAGGGTTATCCATAAAGTTGAGCAACTTTAACTGGGAACTGAACAGAAATCCAATGAAAAGTCTGTAACTTTATTAGCTGGCTGCATAACGAAAGAGGTCTAATTAAAGTCTGAACCAGCGCAGGAGTTTACCTTGAAGCCCGCTGCCCCTCTTAATCCTTTCAGCCCTTCAGGACCTCGGTCTCCCTGTTAACACAACATGTCATTAATACAGATTTGTGACAAAGAAAATGATAAATCTGAGTGCGATGAATTACCACTTGGCCCCAGAGTCCCCTCATTCCTTTCTCTCCTTGGATTCCTTCTTCACCCTGAGGACGTGTGTGAGGTCTCATTAATGCGTTCTGAGAACAAGCCAAACTGAAGTGAAACCCTGGTAGGAGCATAATGGCAGATCTTACCTTTAGGCCGGACTCGCCAATGTTGCCATAGTCTCCTGTGTTTCCCCGGATACCCTGCAAGACAAGTTTTACTCAATCTCAAGACTGCCGCTATTTCTTTGTGAATTGACCATCTTGGGAAATAGGACCGTAAAAAATGCAAAACGTTAAGGACTGTTTCCAGAGAGAAACTCACTAATGACTTCTGGGAGATTTTGGAAAAACATCAGACAGAAAAAACTGTTCAGACATGACAGCATTTTTCATCTAGTTAAACATCCAGAAATTAGAGTTGTATATGAAGAAATATGAAGTGCAGGCTTAGTTTAGCATAAAGACTGGAAGGAGGGGGACATTTAAACTAGCCTGGTTCTGTCCATGTTCAAAAGTGTCCTAAAATTTCCAAAGGTGTCCAAGGTAACAAAATCCACTTAACGTTAACAGATCCTCTAAAGCTCACAAGTTAACATGTTACATATGTGTGTAACATTTAACAACAACAGAAAATGTGACAGTGAGGGCAGGAGTCACTGTGCCTTGGCAAGAAACAGTACAGCAGATAACCCATGTAAAACAATAAAATGTTTCTATTGTTCAGTTTTTGTACTAAAGTCTTTGGAGAGCTCCAGTCTAGCTGTTTCCAGCTAGCTAGGCTAAGCTAACTAGTTGCTGGCTGTAGCTCAGTTATGTAGCGGACAGTTATGAGAGTGGCATTAATCTTCTGATCTGAAACTCGACAAAAGCTCACTTTTTAAAACGTATATCTTGTTTGTTTGATTTGCATAAAACCAGAGAGTAAAAACGACTGTCTCGCTATTTCCCTCTCCTTCCAGTCTTTGTGCTAAGCTAAGCTAACCATGTCATGGCTGTAGCCAGCACAGATATGAGATGGGTATTGATCGTCTCATCTTACTCTCGGCAAGAAAATGAGTGTATTTCTAAAAACGTTTCCTATAAGCTGTAAAATTATAAGGCAAAATGAGGCTAAATGTGAACATGTCTTCAAGTTTCAGGCACACTAACATTAGTGGAAACTATACACAAGCATGTTCAGCAGAATTTAGGGAACATAAGTCATGAATATAACAAAATGGGCCAGACGATTGTTTGTACAGATGCTGACTTCCTCAGTTGTACAAGGAAAAGTGTTTCCCAGTCGGCAGTATTTCACTGAGTCAACAAACAGATTAGACAATTTCCAGGATGCCTTTGTGTTGTCAGTTTATTTGAACACCTCACCTAACTTTAAGCAGAGTCTGCTGGGCGAAGGTTAACCTCAGAGATGGCCGACAGTACGGCGTGAGGCACAACCGTGAACTTTACGACGCTACTAAGGCAGTATAGCTCTGACGAACAAAGGACCACCCACCACCTGAGATGGACAGTTCATATATCTGTGCCAGGAAATGCCCTCCTTGGATGCCAGCAGGGGAGGAGATAAACATGTTGGGGCACTGTGATTCACAAGCTGGCAGGAGGTCAAAACTCTAACGAGTTACACAAGACAGATGTTTACTCCCAGATGAGCTACAGCTGCTACTCAGGACATGAATATGTAGCGTGTACAGCTCTGGAAATGTGCTCTGAATGTACGTGGGTCTGGAGGCGTACATGTGTTTGCTCAGGCAGCATGGGGGATTTCCTTGAGTGCAAAGGCCATGCTAAATGCCAAACGATCACATACGTAAGAAAAAATAATCCTTCTTTAAACACATGTTCTCTCGACTGTTTTCAAAAGACTCTCAGATCTGCTCCAACATAACACCGACTGCTAAGCATGAAGAGATTAACAAGTTGTAAATTTAAAGTGGAAATAATCACGTCTGCGGCTCCCTGAAGGACACAATGTGAGTGTATTTGTTCATTCATTGATGCATGAGTAACTGGCTCCTGCAGCAGACTACTTTGTTCATTATCATTTTCTCAAACATCTCCGCTCTTTCACAATTTCATCTTCCTGTGGGGAATTAATTAGCCTTATCCACAAAAATAAAGACATTCAAGAGTCAAATTTCACACACTAGTCAAGCACACTAATGCTACTCATTACCAGACACTGGAGGGTCGGGTTATTGCTCAACTGCCTGGTTTGCCCGTGTGTGTGGGATTCATTACATTTGGCTCAGTGTCCTCCAAATGGAAAAGCAAAACCATTAGAAATCCTGTGATCTCTTTCCAGTTTGAGTTAAATCTTATATTCTAAACAGGCAGGGCCTCAGTTTTCAGATGCAAATGGCAATTTCAGAACGACAAAAACAAATTTATTGTCACATCCGTATTAGTGTGTGTTTACCTTGGCTTCCTCCTAAATCTTTTGCAAAGCGGACATGAGTTTTTAAACTATGAAAGGAGCCTCGATGTTTACTATCGCCAAGCGCTTCTGCTTCCAGATCTGTTTCCATCCTGTCGTGTCTCAGTTGTACTTCTATTGCTATTTTCCACAGCTTTGCTGCTGTCTCGCGAATACTATGCCACTCACACAATTCAGTTTAACTCTTTATTGTACAGCAAGAGGAAGGGGATGCTGCTAACGCTAATGCAACAAGTAAACGCCATTCACCCGGTGAACTAGGGTTGATATTTCATGAGAGGCATTTAATAAATGTGATTACCCAGTTTCCTTGTCTTCCTTGGTCTCCAGCTTTTCCTGGAAGACCTATGTGACCCTGCAGAAGAATAAAAAAAAATATGTCAACATAGATTCAACTTAAGGATGGTCAGCCAATATTCACTGTACAGGTAAGTTGACCTTTGGTCCCGGAGGTCCTTGAATGCCGGGTTTTCCGTGCATGCATTTGCAAGACGCTCGTCCAGCTGTTAGGCCGATCTCTGCGTACCCTCCACACTGCCATGGGTAGAAAGGCAAGGCAAGGGTATTAAAACCAAAAACACATCTCCAACAGAGAGAGTGAAACCATGTTGAATGGGAGCTGACTCACCACACTGGAAAGCTCACAGCAGCCCTCTGAATAAGCCTGCTCTGGGTCACATGACACCTCCATCTGCTGGAGGTCGACCTGGAAAGAGACAGGAGACAAAGTGAGAAACAAAGTTGTATCCCAAATCAAAGGAAGTTGAAAAATGACTTAAGAATATATATATATATATATATATATATATATTAATCCAAGCTGTGAACGTACAGACACAGAGCGATCTCTTGCAGCCCGCTTGACGATGGAGGTGTACCCCCGATGGATGACCGGCCTCGGCCCATCAATGGACTCCACACTGACCTCTACACAATCTATCAGCAGCTTCACCCGGCTGCCCTTCACGCTCAGCGCCAACTTGTGCCACTCTCCGTCAAATAACTGTTCCACGCCATGGAAGGTCCGCAGCATTTGGCTCCCATGGGGGCTGGTGTAGAAGAAGTCTAAAGAGCGCGTTTCACCCTGGAAACGCAGGCCAACTTGCTCCCGACCCTTGGGGTCACTGACCTGCCACAGGTCCCAGGATTTCTTGGCAGCGTCCTTGGTCACCTTAAATGTTGCGATGACGGAGTAGTCGGAGGGAAGTCCATCTGGATACACATCGCTGTCACAAAAGATTTAGGGTTTAGAGAGCTAGGGGTTATATATTATATAAGAACATAGATAAGTAGTAACAGAGCTCCTTGGATTTTATATTCCACTTTAGCATGCGACACATTTCTTTGTAACTTTTTGTAAACATTTTTTTGACGATGCACTATTTAGCAGACAGACATTCTTTGTTTCTTCAATTTGAACAAAGCACATGCCCACTTAAAGTCAAGGGCAAAATGCAGGATCTGTAGGCAGCGCTGCGTTCCCTGCAAGGGTTTTTTAAGATTTCATTAAAAAAAACAAGACAAAGAGTTGACAGCAGCTCTGTGAGGCTTAGCGGTGCTTTGAGCTAAATACTAACTCTCAGCATGTAAACATGGTCACAATACAATGCTGGCATGTTTATGCTTAACACCAGTCTGAAAAGCATTATTTTGCTGCAACTCAGCTTGAACATTTCAAGTCTCTAACCACATGCAGCAACGCTGCTGGGTGTGCTTTGTTGCACCTATAACCACACCCAGCAAATGGGAATTTGCTGGGAGCTGTGTTGAGTCAGCAGTACATTTTTATTCATTCGTATTAATGTTATGCTTTATTGCACAGCTAATGGGGATCCTATATTAAACTAAGCAGAGTTGTCTACTACTTTAGATCAGTAACAACAAAGGTTTCAGGTGGTGTTCAGTTAGTCTTTGATCATTTTTCAGGCTTCATTGGAAATAACAGGGCTCAGGCAGTCTAATACTGTACCTCATGGACCTCCGGAGATGGATAGAGGGGTTGACGCGGTAGGCCACTGCCTCAGGTTGAGAACCGTCCACTCTCCTCACTCCTCTCGACTCAGTCACATGAAACTCCTTCAGCAGATCAAAACCTCGCAGAACAAACACTGAGCTCAGTTTGACATCACAACGATTCAGCATCAAAGCTGCAGGACCACTTCTAAGTCGTTGACATTACTGATTCTTTTTTAATGAATGCATTACTCATTGTCATTAATAATCCCATCTCTTCACAGGTAGAATGAGGTCATTTATGAAACCCATTAACAGGAAGAGGCTGTTTATCGGATTTAGTGGATTTGGCTTCTGAATTTTAAACACAGGACGTTTGTGCTGCAGTTTGAATGAGATCAGCTTGGCTGTGGTGTTACCTGTAAGATTACAATGTGTGGGTGAGAGCTGTTGAAAGATTCTGATTACAAATATTAAGACTCAAGTAGAAAATAACTCAGAAGACGAATCTATAACAAAGAAGAACTTGATACCTCTTACTGTTGCATGTTAACAAGTCACCCGTTTGATTTTGAAATCACCTTCTGTCTGTGTCCTAACTCTGCAGGCTTGTCTCTCACTGCCATGTATTACAGTCAATAGGCCAGCATAACAAAATAAAATCATCTTAAAATTGGCAGCAGTTTACATTGAAAAAACATTATTGCTGGTATTAATATTGCTCAGCACTGCTTACACTATTTCTGACCGTTTTATCTGTGAGTAGGACACCATAGGTAGAAAAAAAACATTGGGTTAACAAATGTATTTATGGTAACAGGGAGACTAAGCGGAGACGCTGGGCTTCAAAGGTTTATGTACACAGCTTAACCCCAGGATGATCTCTTGACCTACTAGTGTCCCCACAGGCTCTGGGAGCAGGAAACATGATTCTGGGTTGACTGCTGTAAAGGCAAACAATGGACTATGAACTGACAAACACTGGCATCTGCTGGTCATGGTGCCGTAGTACACTGGAAAACTATAGTCACTGCAGATAATTAACATGATGCCTGTGATTATTGTCAGTTCTGTTTTATATAATGCGTTTATTAAGCAAGAAAAGACCTACTAAGATTGTGCTGTCAAAGATAGCAGCAGCATGTTTAACAAGTCCAACAATATAGAACCAGCGTATTGTTTGGGGGATGATTCAGTGTTAGTGTTACTTTTTATACAGTGGTAAATATGTTGTAGTCATTAAATGAGTATGGGAAAAAATTAAAACTTACTTGGCAACTTTTGACATTGGGTCAGTCCGAGGAAGGCAAAAAGTGCTGCAAACCCCAGCATGTCTTTGTAGGCCGGCATTTTAAATGTTTTGAAGTCAGGGGCTAGAAGTGCCTGCAGTACAACAATTAAAGAAATCAGTAATTCAAGAAATCAGATTAACTGATATACGAGTGTACAGTAGGCTGTTCAATTGAAGTCAGGCACTCAAATTAGTTTGAAAAGTATTTCTATGAATGAATCCTAAAGATTTAGAAAGAGTGAAGAAAAAAAAAGAAGCCACATTACATTTCTTGGCCTAACCTTATGGTATATCAAATCCAAACTGGTAAAATTGTCATTTTAAGATTTGTAAAGATAAAATATTTTAATTTCTTTGTTTACCAAGGTTAATGATATCTATTTTATGATAAGAGTGTGTCCACTGAATTGAATTGCCCATGCAATCGTTCTCAAGTTTTACCAAAATAGAGAAAAACAAATACGCTAATAACAAAATAATCCTTCTTTTGATTAGCAACCTGACATCATATACAACCCCTATTTATGACAAAATGTATGAAAAAAAAGAATGAAGAAAAAATTACCGTAAAAGAGAAATATTTCAACACTCACATATTCCTGAAAAGTAAAGTCCCAGGGCTCCTGCAGGCGGGTCTTTTCCAGTTCCTGGTGTGAGGATATATCCCACTCTAAAGTGCCATCCCCGGCCCAGTGTTTGAGCTGAACAGGAGGACCATTCAAACTACAAGCTCTGGGTCTCAGACGAGCCTGACTCCTGAGCTCCACTCCACCTTTGGTCCCCAGGGGATCTGTCGATTCTCATAGGCCAGTTACACCTACAGTCACTACAAGTCCAGTAAACAGAGTCATCACATTTAGGAAATGTAGGTGAACATATCAGGGCCTTTATGTTGCTATTGAAAGGAGAAAAATAACGCTAATGTTTAAGAGTAAGCCTATGCTTCAGCAAAGTTGTGTACAATGCATCTCTCAAAAAACGTAACTGTGCAGAGCTTCTGTACGTGTCTTTACACATCCACTGGTACAGTTGGAAAAAAAAATAGACTTTTGTTGGGACTGTTGTAGAAACTTCAATAATTGCTTTAAAAAACAGTCACACATTTAGTGTATCTTCATTCAAGACGGTGTTTTACCATTCGCAGGGTCTCACTGAGAGAAAGATGTAGTATGTCACAGCTAAACACAAGATGCTCTGCAAACATTCCACCCAGAGGAGACCACATCTTCAATCTAAACCTCCACACTGCATCTAACAACCAGGCTGTGAGAAGATTGTAGAAAACTAAGGAATAACAGAGATATACAGTTGGTAGCAGTTTCCAGTGTCAGAAATTAAGGAGGCAAAGGGCAAATGCCCCAATAATCAGCAACTTTTATATCCCATGAAATACTTCCTTATATTTTCTTTAAAAAGATGCCAAGTACTTTTAACCAATGGCTTGAAATATAGATTATTCTTTATCACACAGACCAGTGTTTTTCAACCTTTTCTGAGCCGCGGCACATTTTTTACATTAAAAAGATCCCGCGGCACACCAACAACCAAAAAAGTTACAAAATGACACCTTTTAGCATAATACAGCATATATGCCAGGGGTGTCAAACTCAATCACAGAGAGGGCCAAAATTCAAAATTGGGACAATGTTTAGGGCCAAATAGGGTCAACATTTAATAAACAGGATAGAAGGGATATTGGACAAAGTGCAAAAAGAAATAGGCTACATTATTTTATGCATACACCAGAGCCAGATGTCTGGCATCTTTTCTTGGCTGCCAGTTCATTACTGTCTGGGTTTAAGTTCTGTGCTGTGGAAACCCTCAAGATGGAGTGAAGGTGTGCATCAGTGAGACGACTCCTGTGTGGGTTTTTGTTCATCTTCATGACACAGGTGTGTATTTCCAAACATGCAGAGCATTTGAGCAGCATGTAGGCGGAGTTAAGGCATCGTTTCGTGGGATGAAGCTTGGAAACGGTGCAGCGTCATACTTTGCCTTGAGTGGCATTACACTGGAAGTCTATCAGCTCCATTTGGATGTGCACAGGTGCTCTTTCCACGTCAACTGCAAACGGACTGCTGAGCAGTTCAAATTTAAATTTCTGAGCTGTCGGCAAATCGCCAAGTGAACTCTGTGCCAAGTGAGCCCAGTTTATCTGCAAAATGACCAGTGGAGAACACAGCGGTGGAGACACGGTTTGGCAACACGGAAAGTGACCCAAGTTTCCTTTCTGCACCTGAGTCTCCCACAGGCGCAGCTTGGCTTGGAACTGTGTCATACATGTCTGTGACAAGTCTCTCAATTTGTTGATCCTTACGAGGCTTTTCATCTGGGTTAGAATGTTGTCCAGGGCCCAGTTCAGAGTCTGCATTTTTCCTACTGCTACCTACTGCCACCCACTGGCATGGAAGAGTATTTATTACTTAGCCAGCCACTATATTGCAAGCTCAGACGCTCAACGTCAGCTAATTATTTGCAGCAACTAAATAATATTTTTTTGGACCGATTAAGTGAAATTGGACATTTTCCCACGGCACACCTGGCGATCTCTCACGGCACACGGTTGAAAATCACTGACATAGACACATGCATATTATAGATACTTTTTGTTTTTAAATGTACTTAACTGTTCTTTTTTTGGAACATGTGCTTGATTTTACCATGTCCATAACGGCACGTCGGGATGCAGACCTTGTAAGAAGGCAGCGATACCTCAAAAAAGAGCCGTGCAATACACACCCATTATAAAATCTGAAACGGAGCCAAAATGTTCCTGAAACGTAAACTGTGACTTAATGAAAACTGTGCTAGCTATCAAAATGCCCATTTGGCTCAATAAAGTGCAGCGTTTTGTCTATGTTTTAAACTTTGAATCATGTTTCTACGTTAAAGTATGGCTGGTCAATATGAGCCCAAAGTTAAGTGTTTTTTTTAGCTCTCTTCATGCCGAAACCCCATTCAAGTGAATGGAGAAATTTTGCTCCGTTTTTCGGGATTTTCGGGAAAACCGCTGGGCGAATCTCTTATAAAAGTCATTGCACACGATTCCCGATCAGGCCGCACATTTTGATGTATTTTTTGCGCAGGTGTTGGCAACGCTGTGTGAGGAGAAGCGTACCAAACTTTTCTGGATACACCTGATTATTAAGCCTGCAGGATTACAGTCAGTGTGCTTTGACACAGGCAGTTTTACTGCCTTTGTGCCACAAAGCCACACTGAATGACTTCATGAATGTGCTTTTACTACCAAACTTGTAACTGGATGGAGAACATTGTAACAGTAAAACTAGAAAATCCCTAGAGAAATTTTGACAGTGTGGCTTCTACTGCCCGAAGACGTCGCAATATATATACACGCCGATGTTACCGGTAGTGTTGTTCAGGTTCGATTGAGATAGCGCTTCTCTCTTTTCTGCATTTTAGATTCATACTCTTGGATTGAATCTTGTATTCTGTACGAACCTCATTCTGAGCTTCATGTTAAGATACGGTTACTCTATGGGGCTTTTATTTTGAAAGGGTGGGACTGGGTGGGTGAGAGAAGGGGAGAGGAGACATATTCATAATGTTTGACACACAAACACAGAGGTTATTAAATGACAGGCTTCATCACAAGCATTCCAGTTAGAATTCATTCTGTGGGGCTTTTATTTTTAAATGGGAGGGGGTGTTCTCTAAAAATATCTAAGACCTGAATGACTGCATGATAGAGAGAGACAGACACAAAGATAGAGAGAGACAGAGTGAGTGAGTGAGACAGGCAGACAGACAGGAGGTCTAACGATCTTTCCCTGAATATCTCTAATGTGTTCACTAATTAGCTGAATCACAAACACCTGTCCGTGAGATAAATTTGCCTCTACGAGTCTAACCATTCTTGGTTCAAGACTCTGATGTCTCTGGCAATCTTTCTCATTTGGAGATTGTCCTATGTTTTAACATTTACAGCTTACCTAACTATTGTCCTGCTCTGCGATGTCTTTCCTCGTCTCGCCCTCTTGTGTCATGGTGTGTGTACATGTCACTCCAATCAGGAAACTTGTCAGAATACCCACATTTGATTGGCTGAGCTGCATCACTATATCTCTAAGTCATGTGTGTGGGTGTGTCTGTGAGTCTGTGTTTATCAACATCAACAGCTCAATCAGAATCACCTGTGTGCCTGCAGCCTGTTCATGGAGAAAAAGCAGGGAAACAAATCTCAAACAAATCCTCAAAACCCCCATAACCGTAGCTCCTATTGCTCCGATATTAATAAATGAGAGGAAGGCTGAGTTGAAGAACAGATCATGCGAAAATTGTGTCTCTAGTGTAAAAAATGTGGCTGAACAGGCGATTTAGAAATGGGGTACCGTGTTCTGTGGAAAATGTTCTTGAAGCCAGATTTAACATTGGTCTCTATGGAGCAGAAAGTTGGCTTTCCTCTCAATTAAAGGATACTGTGCCAAATGTGTAAGTCTGTGGGATTCAGTTTTCAGTTTTTTATGACAAGGACAAGATTAGCTACTTTTCCATCCAGAAATTATGCATGAAGAGTGAAAATTGTGGAGTCAGTGGCAAAAGACAAATATTTTTTCACAATAATTTCAAGCTCCTCTTCACTCTAGCGGTGACATCACGCACTCTAAACTGCGCAATACACACCCATTATAAAGTCAGAAACAGACCCAAATTTTCCTGAAACTTAATCTGTGACTTCATGAAAACTGTGCTAGCTATCAAAATGTCCATTTGGCTCAATAATGTCCAGCGTTTTGTCTACGTTTTAAACTTTGAATAATTTGTCTACGTTAAAGTATGGCTAGTCAATATGGACCCAAAGTTACGAGTTTTTTTGCTCTCTTCACGCCGAAACTCCATTCAAGTGAATGGAGAAATTTTGCTCCGTTTTTGGGGATTTTCGGGAAAACCGCTGGGCGAATCTCTCCGAAAAATACTTAGCACACTATTCCCGACCAGGCCGCACGTCTGGATGTATTCGCGCCGCTGTTGGCAACGCTGTGTGAGGAGAAGCGCGCCAAACTTCCTGGATAATAATAATAATAATAATACTAGAAAATTTCGCAAGAAATTTTGACAGTGTGGCTTCTACTGCCCGAAGACGTTGCAATACATATATAGGCTACACGCCGATATTACCGGTAGTATTGTTGAGATTAAATTGAGATATTACTTCTCGCTTTTCTGCATTTTAGATTCATACACTTGGATTGAATCTTGTATTTGTGGGGCTTTCATTTTGAAAGGGTGGGACTGGGTGGGTGAGAGGAGACAGAATCATAATGTTTGACACTAAAATGACAGGCTTCATCACAAGCATTACAGTTAGAATTAATTCTGTGGGGCTTTTATTTTGAAATGGGGGGGGGGGGGGGGGTGAAAGGGGAAAAGTCCTCTAAAAATATCTAAGACCTGAATGACTGTATGATAGAGAGAGACAGAGAGAGAGAGACAGACAGAAAGAGAGAAGAGAGACAGAAAGAGAGAGACCGAGTGAGTGAGTGAGACAGCCAGACAGACATACATGAGGTCTAACAATGCCTTTGACTGAATATCTCCAAGTCATGTGTGTGTGTAGAGACAGACAGAGAGCGTGTGTGTAACTGGTTGCCATTGTGAGGACGCACCTGGTGTTAGAGGCAGACTGATTAAGAAACATTGCAGTAATCAGTGATTTTGAACAAAACCCCTTCCTCCTTTTAACAAAAAGCAGGAGTCTGAGTGCCAAAATATGGATATCGTGAGAAAGATAAGACTCTCCTGAACGCGGTAATGGGGTTTTTATGTTTGTGGTGTTAAAAATGTGAGATCCAGAGCAATATACAAAACTGGTACCGTCTGCTTTCTTTGAGAAATGAGTGGTCAGATTTAACATGGAGTCTAATGGAGCAGTTGGTTGGCGTTCATGTCGCTCTGCGGCTCTTTGAGCCAAATGTGTAAGTCTGTTGGATTCCATAGACATCTGTGTGCGACAGCACAACATTTCCAAGCTTTTTGGCCAAAAATGGTGTATAAAGAGTAAAAATTGTGGGACCTGGAGCAATTTGTTTGGAAAAATCACAGAATATTTTCCTGCTTTTCCATATCAAATGTATTATTGTTAGATTAATTAAGTGTCCAGTGCCATACACTTTGTTTTGTCCAGTTTGATATATTCTTGTAATGTTCAATTTGAACATAGTTGAAGGAAATTATTTTAATAAAAGAGTTGAATTATTAATTTACTTATATTCGTAAATTTTTCCAATAAATGTCCAATTACATCAGCACATTCATTATTTTAGTGTTATAGTTGTGGGTAATTATTAAAGCATCTTTTATTACCTACAAATAGACACCAAGATCATTCAAATCGGGGAAATACAAAGTTTTATTAAGAAAACTAATTTTCGGGAGGCCCAATTGGTGGCCATCTTGAAAAATAGCCGCCATCTTGGATTTTTGAATGGCCAATCAGGCAGGTTTGACCAGATACCTCTGGAGAACAACCACCAAATTTCATGCTTGTATCATAATTTGCACGATTAATCTACTATCTGCCCCACTACATTGAATCAACTGAAAACATTACACAATCATTTATATCAGTATTTTAAGAGGATTTATATTTTTATATATATATATGGTTACATATAGTTTCATTTCTTTGCCATATTTTAAGGATCATCAGAAATCATTACATTCATAAATTCAAAGATAAACATTCAATCTCGTATCCATAGTAACGATGCCATCAAGGACTCCATGGATAAGAATGGTGTCATGATGACATCATTGGAAGTTCCGGAATTAATTTAGTTTACATGCCTGTGCCTTTCCTCAGACATTTCATACAGATATCAAGTTGCTTCAGAGACACATTTGAGAATTGCATTGGAAAACTCACACAGTATTTCAAAGCACACATCAAATTTGTTCAGAAACACATTTGACAATGGCAATGGCAAGCTCACTGAGCAGAAAACCCCCCAAAAAAGCGCTGGAGGAGATGGAATTAAATTCCAAAGAGGTTGAACCTCCAATGAATTTTTACCTAAGTTCACTGGAGGAACAAGTACGATGTGAACTGTTGGATAGCGTGGCGAGGCTCACCCAAACAAAAACTGAGGGGAGAGTCCTCCTAGAAATTGATGAAGACTGTCTGCAACATTTTCTAGATGTTCTCCATGAAAAAAACAAAACCACGAAATCCCAGGTACAGCTCATCGCATCCTTTCAAGCACAAGAGGAGGAAGCAGCAATGCAGACTCTGGAAAAAGCCCAGGCTATCCATCAAGCCCAGATGGACGAACAGAGAGCGGAGACAAACAGGATCGCAGCAGCTCTGAAGGAAACACAGGACCTGCTGGAGACTGAGCGTCACAAGGAGGCTCTTAAGAAGGCCAAGCAGAAGCTGAAGACTTTAAGTCTACAATGGCAAATCAAGAAGCCTTCCCTCTCACCAGACCAGCCAAAAGACTCTGACCACTTTCACTCCCAGGTGGAGGTCATTGCTTTCGTTCGAGCACAAGAGCAGGAAGCAGCCAAGCAGACTCTGGAAAAAGCCCAGGCTTTACATCAAGCCCAGATGGATGAACAGAGAGCGGAGACAAACAGGATCGCAGCAGCTCTTGAAGAAACACAGGACCTGCTGGAGACTGAGCAGTACAACCAAAAACAGGCTGAAACTACCACCGAGGAGGCAATGGAGACATCTGAGAACCTCTGTTGGAGACTTGATGAACTGTTAGATGTCAAAAATAAGCTCAGGGCAGCTCTTCGTAAGGCTAAGCAGACGCTGCAGAGATTGCAGGCAGCCCATGAAGGCCAGCTGGAGGAGCAGAGAGCGGAGACAAACAGGATCGCAGCAGCTCTCAAAGAAACACAGGACCTGCTGGAGACTAAAACTACCACCAAGTCTGAGTTGGAGATATCTAAGAACCTCTGTCAGGCTAGAATTGTCGAACTATTAGATGTCAACAGTAAGCTCAAGGCAGCTCTTGATGAGGCTGAGCTGGAGCTGAAGAATAGACATCTACTGTGGCAAGAGGAGAAGTCTTCCTTCTTAGACCAGAACAAAAAAGCCTGTGAACTTTACCATACCCAGGTGAAGATCACAGCTGAATTTGGAAGAAAGGAGAGGGAGGCTAAGCAGACGCTGCAGAGATTCCAAGCAGCCCATGAAGCCCATGAAGCCCACTGTCAACATCTTTAAATGAGATCCGTGCGCTACCTCTGAGATTCTGAAAATCGCCCCATAGCGCCAGACCTCTAAACGTGGATCTCATTTGCACTCAGCTTTTGACAGTGATTTGCCTTCATGATTTTGGGCTATACAAAAATAAATTGAATTGAATTGAATTGAATTGAATGTTTGTGTTTGAATTATGTCATGCTTGTATTTTAATGTGTAAAAATACATTTTGATGTATAAATTCATGGACAATCACTGATGAGTTCTCATTTGCACCCAACAGCCTGAAAATATACAGTAAGTTGGCTCAACTGATTTAACATGTTGGTCCAAATATAGTGTCTTTGGATATAAATATAGTGTCTTTAGTCTGTTGGTCATCTAAAGAGAATAATTCAATTAAAAACACCTGAACATTACATTTTGCAACATTTTGCTGGTTTAGTACGAGTCTAAAGTGGCTTGAGAACTTAAGGCAAGAAGGTTAATTTAATGTCTCAGCACCTTTCAAACTGCAATTCAAGGTTTTATGGCAAGGAAATGCATTAGAAAGGTTAATATATCTGGCATCCAGCAGCAGAAGAGAGCAGAGGGCTGTAAAGACCCGCTGACAACATCATCAACTGTCTGCAGAGACCTGAAGCCCCGCCCACGCTGCTGCACAGAGCACCAACGCTTGTATAGTATTAATTATCGTTAATATTATTTATTTATTCAGATGCATCGATACCGAAACATATTTCTGATATCAGTCCAAAACTGACTCAAATAGCTGAATCAGCTATCGGTGACGACATGCAGATCTGGTATTGGATACCAATATTTAAATAATTAACAATTCAGTACATTTTTATCTATGTATTTATTCGTCTAATTTTGTTTTTCAAAGTTAGGAAAGCAATGTTTAAGTCAAGCCTGATTTTGCCTTAGACACAAAATAATGATTTTAGGAACTTCCACACAGTGAGGCATACAGCTTATTAATCTAACACTGGTATCAGATCGGTACTCGGTATCGGCCGATACACAAAACCCAGGTTTCATTATCGGTATAGGGACGGAAAAAGTCAGATCCTTGTATCTCTATTTATTTATTTCATGTATTTATTTATACATTGATGTGTTTACATACGTACATTTAAAAACGTAGGTATCATATACTGTATATATATATATACATAAAATTGTGAATCAATTAGTATCGTGGTTGATCTGCTGTTCAGAGGCAGTTTATAGAATAACAGCGGCAGTGAATTAAAATCACTGGCAGTCAGAAGTGAGATCTGAACCCACGCCTCCATACAAACACATACTAACTTTACACAGGTTCAGGTGGTTATATGTGCATGTAGGTGTGAAGGTAGGTGACTTTGGACCTACCTGACTTTACAAAGCTGGTCATCTCGTGGTCTTCAAACTGTGCTCCCTTTTAAAATCAGGTCCCACCAGTGGCGGCTGGTGGAAAATGTTCTTGGTAGGGCTGTGCCACATCCAATCAATTTCAGCAAACATCCCAGAATGATTTAATGCAAACAAATTAAGGTATCAAACGCGCATTACTACTTTGCAGTTAAATATTTAACATTTATTCCAACACGAAAAAAAGCAGTAAATAACACTTTCACAAACACGTCAGGACATCTTATTTCAGTCACCCTCACAGGGAGTTCAGTATAATATAATATATATAACATATAATAATATTCTGTATAATATAATAATATATATATATATATCATATAATATTCTGTATAATATAATAATATATATATATATATCATATAATATTCTGTATAATATAATAATATATATATCATATAATATTCTGTATAATATAATAATATATATGTCATATTCTGTCCCCGTTGTTTTAAAAAGATAAATAAGTTATTATCATGACGTCATCCAGCTAGTCAAACCTGTCTGGTGTACAGCTAGTAGAGAAGCTTCATGTACTGCTTCTCTTTCCTGCTAGTCTGCTGTCTGATTGTGAGGTCAGGCTGATCTGGGATCAGCTCTTTCAGTAGTTTCTCCTCTCAGTTCTCCTCTCAAACGGGTCTTGGAGGAGTAGTGCTCGCGCTGGCGCTCTCCTGTAGAGACTTCTCCTGACGAGAACGCGCAGCTTGGGGCAGGAAAAAAACTGCCCCAAGCTGAATCTATTTGAGGACGCTGATTGGCTGAATTGTATGTCACTCATTTATATCTTTACTCAGCATTGGCTAAACTGCTTTATAGACCCGCCTCTTTGGGGCAGTTTTTCCAGCGCCCCAGCCAGCTGAGACGTGCACACACAGAGAGGAAGAGCAGACAGGCAGAGAGGACAAGCAGGAAAAGCATATATTTACCGCAGATATCATATTTTACACATATTACTGGGTGATTCCATGTTTCAAAAACACAAATATTGACAATTTGTATAGTTTATTTTTATTTTAAATTTTATTTTTATTTATATTTTTATTTATATTTTTATTTTTATTTTTTGTAGCTCTAGGGGGGGCGGCGCCCTAGCGCCCTCTATGGACCAGCCGCCACTGGGTCCCACCATCGTTTGTCTTCAGATCGCTGGATCCACGATATAGGTAATGCCAATTTACGTCAACGTTCTGAAAGAGTTTTTACAAACAGTTCATCTTGCGTTGGTTTTGTGCAAATGTTACACACTGAATGATGATGATGTCCATTCAGTTTTCCAGATGGATTTATTGTGCTGTGAATACAACAAGACAGTCTCAGATGAATATCTGCTTCTGCGATCTCGACTGTCCTTTTTGGTCTAGCTCGCTTATCTTAGACAAGAATTACATGAATTGTGAACACACAACCTGAAATATACAGCCTAACAAACTACTGCTTATATCTGTCACAGGACACACCATTTATCTGTACATAACCTTACATGGGAACAATACAATTATCAGGCCAAGTTACTGACGTTACAATGGCGCTAAACCGCTAGCGCGCGAATAGCCTTGTTTAGCTAATGATGCTAGCCTTAGTTAGTCGCCCTACGTTTCAGTATTAAACACTTTATAAACATCAAAACATGGCACTGCAATGGCGAGCGAACTTAATATAAATGTATATGGCACTTGTGTACTTCTCTCACCTGTGAATACGACAAGACAGTCTCAGATGAATATCTGCTTCTGTGATCTCGATTGTCCTTTCTGGTCTAGCTCGCTCATTTTAGACAAGAATTACAGCGCCAGTCACACCAAAACCCGCTACTGCCACCTATTGGCGAACATGAGTACTGCAGCTACTTTAGGTGAAAGTAGGTGAGTTTAAAAGTCACACAAAGTGTTTTAAATTATAAAAATCCCTAAAGAAATTTTGACAGTGTGGCTTCTACTGCCCGAAGACGTCGCAATATATATATACACGCCGATGTTACCGGTAGTGTCGTTCAGGTTCGATTGAGATAGCGCTTCTCTCTTTTCTGCATTTTAGATTCATACTCTTGGATTGAATCTTGTATTCTGTACGAACCTCATTCTGAGCTTCATGTTAAGATACGGTTACTCTAAGGGGTTTTTATTTTGAAAGGGTGGGACTGGGTGGGTGACAGAGGGGGAGAGGAGACATATTCATAATGTTTGACACACAAACACAGAGGTTATTAAATGACAGGCTTCATCACAAGCATTCCAGTTAGAATTCACTCTCTGGAGCTTTTATTTTGAAATGGGAGGGGGGTTCTCTAAAAATATCTAAGACCTGAATGACTGCATGATAGAGAGAACCAGAGAGAGAGACAAAGATAGAGAGAGTGAGTGAGACAGGCAGACAGGAGGTCTAACGATCTTTTCCTGAATATCTCTAAGTTATGTGCGTAGGTGTTCACTGATTAGCTCAACCACAAACACCTGTCCGTGAGAGAAATTTGCCCTATACGAGTCTAACCATTCTTGGTTCAAGACTCTGATCTCTCTGGCAATCTTTCTCATTTGGAGATTGTCCTATGTTTTAACATTTATAGCTTACCTAACTATTGTCCTGTTCTGCGATGTCTTTCCTCGTTTCGCCCTCTTGTGTCATGGTGTGTGTACATGTCACTCCAATCAGGAAACTTGTCAGAATACCCACATTTGATTGGCTGAGCTGCATCACGTATATCTCTAAGTCATGTGTGTGGGTGTGTCTGTGAGTCTGTGTGTTTATCAACATCAACAGCTCAATCAGAATCACCTGTGTGCCTGCAGCCTGTTCATGGAGAAAAAGCAGGGAAACAAGTCTCAAACAGATCATGTGAAAATTGTGTCTCTAGTGTAAAAAATGTGGCTGAACAGGCGATTTAGAAATGTGGTACCGTGTTCTGTCGAAGATGTTTTTGAAGCAAGATTTAACATTGGTCTCTATGGAGCAGAAAGTTGGTTTTCCTCTCAATTAAAGGCTACTGTGCCAAATGTGTAAGTCGGTGGGATTCCACAGTCAGTTTTTTACGACAAGGACAAGATTAGCTACTTTTCCATCCAGAAATTATGCATGAAGAGTGAAAATTGTGGAGTCAGTGGCAAAAGACAAATATTTTTTTCACAAGAATTTGAAGCTGCTCTTCACTCTAGCGGTGACATCACGCACTCTAAACTGCGCAATACACACCCATTATAGAGTCAGAAACAGACCCACATTTTCCTGAAAATGAATCTGTGAGTTCATGAAAACTGTGCTAGCTATCAAAATGTCCATTTGGCTCAATAATGTCCAGCGTTTTGTCTACGTTTTAAACTTTGAATAATTTTTCTACGTTAAAGTATGGCTAGTCAATATGGACCCAAAGTTAAGAGGTTTTTTTGCTCTCTTCACGCCGAAACCCCATTCAAGTGAATGGAGAAATTTTGCTCCGTTTTGGGGGATTTTCGGGAAAACCGCTGGGCGAATCTCTTATAAAAGTCATAGCACACTATTCCCGACTAGGCCGCACGTCTGGATGTATTTTTCGCGCCGCTGTTGGCAACGCTGTGTGAGGAGAAGCGCGCCAAACTTCCTGGATAATAATAATATTATTATTAGTCCCGCAGGATTACAGTCAGTGTGCTTTGGCACAGGCAGTTTTACTGCCTTTGTGCCACAAAGCCACACTGAATTATTAGTCCCGCAGGATTACAGTCAGTGTGCTTTGGCACAGGCAGTTTTACAGCCTTTGTGCCACAAAGCCACACTGAATTAGTCCCGCAGGATTACAGTCAGTGTGCTTTGGCACAGGCAGTTTTACTGCCTTTGTGCCACAAAGCCACACTGAATAAATACATGAATAAAAACAGAAACGAACAAACATTCATCAAGGAGGACGTCTACGGAACCTTTTACAGGATTTGCATTAATGGATGTCCTCAGGAATCTGATGACAAGAGACTCTCGTACACCACCACCTGCAAGAATTCCCAGACTGTAGAACACTGCTGGGGGTGTTTCACATCAAAGACGCCCATTAATAGCACTCTTGCTATCATCTTATATTTCAGGACTAAAGATTGATTGATTTGCAAACTTACAGGTTTGAACAGAAAGCTAAACAAAGCTAGCTCTGGCCTATGTTGTGTTGGACGAACCGTCTTCCTTCCCACTCAATAGAAGGCTGTCGGCAGCAAAAACCTGAGGACCTGCAAGGCCAACTCCCCTCTCACATCGAAAAAACACAAATATAAAACGGACCATGATGATTACAATGATGCGGTGTATTTTTCAGTCCTTGGTCTAGGACTCAACCTGAAGACAGAGCATCAAAATCAGAGAGGAAGTTAGAAGCCATTGGTTCCTTGCTGGCAGGATTAAGGATCTTCTGACTGTAACCAGGAACTCAGGTGAGGCGTCTGGGAGGAGACATTCCTGGGAGATCTGAATAAAAGTAATGGAAATACTGCAAAACCTGTTGCACTACTGTTAATAAGAATCATCGTACATTCAGTAACGTTCTGTCAGTAATGTTGCTAGACATTAACATGCAGGTAGCAAGCATACATTAATTATTCATTTATTTTAGGGAGGATATCTGCCTTTGACAGTTGAAGTTGCAGAGACAGGAAACAGAGGAACCCCACACGTTGACAGTTCTGTATCTCATTGCATTGCATCGCCCTATAGAACTGTTTAACTCACCGTGCCATGGTGTATCCAGGAGACAGAGAAATTCTGTGGTGATTTCCACTGGGCTTTTGGTCCCGACATTAAAGGGACATTAGAGGCGGTATCTTTCATGAGATCGACAACTTGAGAGACCAAAAATGTACCTTTAGCCAAGCAATCATCTGTTCTGCCTGTTCATCAGAGATGTCAGACTCTGAGAAAAGAGATCAGTCAGCAAATGTTAGGATTTAAGGAGGCTGATCCTATGAAGATCACGACAGTAACAATTAATTTAAAAGGACAGTTGCCAACTTAGACAGTTGCCTTTTACTAAAAGGGTTATAGTCTGTGGTACTTTAGATAGGCAGAGGGTCAAATTAAACTTGGTTCAGACAATGACAAATGGCGTTCTTGCCTGTACCATGCCTCCTGGAAACAACGTTCGGTAAATTATTTATTATTACAAGTTACAACATGCAGCTCACATCTTGTATGACAGCACTGCAAAAGAGAATTGCCCTGCTCTCGTTAAAGATATTTAAAATGTTATTTAATTCATGCATAGTTCTCTCTTATCACTGATTACCAGGTGTTTTGTGGTGAATTTTAGTGTCTTCTAGAAACTCATGAATGCTCATAATTTTTATGTCTGTGCAGTTTTAATATATGTTCAGTTCCATATCACGTTTGACACAACTCCTTTCACTCTCTCTCTCCACGTGTCGAGACAATATTTTACTTTACTGTTTTTTTCCTTACTCTGAGTTCTTCCAGCATCCTCTGCTCCTGTCTCTAAGGCAGCTGCTTCTGATGAGTCTCCCTATTGTTAAGATATATATATATATACTGTATATGAATATATATGCATGTATATTCATACTCATACAGATATTCATACATTTATAGATAGATTAGTTTCCAAATATAATCAAGGAAGTTAGACATACCAAACACATCATATTATCAAAAACAATAGTATTGGCCGCATGAGAATAATGACATGCCTTTGCTATTATTACTCCCCAACCAACAGACTACTGCTAGCATGGCTAATAAAATGAGCTAAAACTGTCAAAGCAGAGAGGATTCTGTGGTCCACATTAGCCTCTGGTGGCTTTCTGCAAGCAGGTTTATTACAAAGTAATGTTACAGTGACAATTTCAGCTCTACCGAAATTAACCATACATTGATATGGATGCACAAGAGAATGTCTACAATGAGTGTGACCCCTTCAAGCACACACTGCTGTGACGTGATCAAATGAAACAGGGACTGCAGCTGACAACAAACAAACAGGACTTAAAAGCTTTATGATTACGGTGTTTCTGCTACTTGCCTTAAATAGTATTTTTCAAAGGTTTCTGCAGTGCTTACTGGGGTTTATTGTAGTATATTGCATTGCCCTTTAAATGCATGTTGGCAGTATATCATATCACTTAAATAGATAATTGCAGTGCCTCAAATGGTACCATAATGCACCATCTACTCCAAACATCAGCAAACATAAATCACAGTACATTCAGTAACTCTCAGAGCGCTATCCCGCGTGTTGCCCTTCATTAGTGTTTTTAGAAATGTTAGCTAACCGTACAACATTCCCCGGTTTTCTAGTGTTCGTCAAACCTCTACAGGTTTTGCATCAATAGAATAAAATAAAATACAATAAAAACAATTTTAAATATTTCACAAAAAATAAAATACATTAAAAACAAATACACAAGGCCATTAACATTTCATTCTCACATAATATTAAACCATATTGCCTCTCAACAGAATATTTTACATCTTCGCAATGATTTAAATAACACTCAACACATTTGCAGTCTTTTAAGTTAGATGTCTCCAGTGTCCGTTACGTGTTTAGGGTGCAACTAGCTCCTGGGTTGTTTGTTTTCAAGGCCACTGACTATCGCTTGGATGCCTTGGCCAGTTTGCTTGTGGGAGTGGCTCTTCTCTGAGGAGTGGGGATCTTGGAGGGTTTTCCTCCGTGTTGACGGGACGCAGAACGCGGCGTCGCACGGGTTGTGTCCCCGACTGTTTCAGAAACGTCTGAGCACACGGACTGGATGTCTGAGATGTCAAAGTCAGAGGCGTCACTTCCTCTGCGACTGCTCCCTCTGCTTCCTGCTTTACTGCCAGGTCGGCTCGAATTTTTCCTTGGCTCTAGAAAGATAAAAGGACAATAATTAACAAAGCACTAAGAATGAGCCTGATCAATAGAGGTATCAGTGTTTTGCAACTGGCAGTTTGGCAGCACATTGATTAGCATCTTTTATTATCAATACATACTCAATTTCTTGTGGCTGCTTTTAATTTCAGTTTTGTTTTAGGTTTGCCAACAAGCTAGCTATTAAAAAAACAATACTAGCTGTCGGAGGCGAATGTGTTGCCTTCTAGGTAAAGTAAGACATTCATTTGCAGCCACTATCATTACATTTGTAGCCTTTTAAATGGAAAATGGACTTGTTCTTGTATAGCGCCTTTCTAGTCCTACGACCACTCAAACCCCTTGTACACTACATGTCATTCACCTATTCATACACTGATGGCAGGGGCTAACATGAAAGGTTGCCACCTGCCCATCAGACTAACTAACATTCACACCCATCCACACACAATTTTGGGTTAAGTGTCTTGTCCAAGGACACATTGACATTGCATAGGAGAAGCCGGGAATCGAACCTGACATCTCAGATGCTTCACCAATAATTTTCTATTAACTAGAAATCCCTCCTTAGACCCCGGAAAAGGTTATTGCAACCTCAACATGTTTTATCTAAACAAGCAACATTGTTTCCATTACCTTAATACATGTTGAAGGAGCTAAGAGTCTGCTCCAACAGAGAAAAATAAACTTTCTTCAAAATGTAATGAAAAGAGTCACTAAAGTTGCTCTCTACTCACCACCCATCATCTGTGTCCGAGCTTTCAGTACAGCAGCGCTGATCAAGGTTCCCTCCTCACCAGACTGAAATCCTTTACCTGACAAGTACCCAGGAAGACGTAATTTGCTGCCTTGCACTGGAGTACTCTGCAAAAAACAGAACATTCATTACTTTGATTTGTAATCAATGGAAGTAAACTGCACAGTATAATGACAGTGTTTGAGAAAACAGTCTTTATTAAGTGCATAAAGAGTTGTACCAGAAAGTAAGTTGTTGAGTTAGTTTCAAAAACCTTATTTTTGCAACAATGTAGGAATTTCAGTTAGCAGTTAGTATTTGAATTAAAGTATAAACCTGTAGTTAGAAAGTCATTACACAATCACACATGCATAAATTACATATAAAGTTGTTCATATTATAGTGGAAATAAAATGAGACAGACGTTTTTGTCAAGCAAGAAGGAGAGATTCAGTCCATTAGTAATCAAAGGAGTTAGAGTTTATAGACCCAACTAAAGTCTCTAACACATTTTGTTTTTCCAATGCAGATTAAAAATTGGAAATCAGAAATATATACCTCTAACAAATACACCTTTTACAAACTAGGTGCTCTATCTAGCCTTACTGGTGATACATGTATTTTGTCTCTGTTTTGATAGTTGTGCAGCAGATTTCAGTTGGGTCATAAATCTGAAGCGGCCCACATCATGTGGTGTAAATGACTGTACTATATGACTATACCTCTGAGGATGAACCTTGGCTCCCAAAGGAGTCTGATGATTTAAGAGGAGTGGAGGGTTTGCTGTTTGTAAGCCAGGGCTTATCATAATTGCGGGGTATGTGTTGGGGAGTCTGGGAAACAATGGCAAATCAAAAAAACACAGATATGGATTCACAAATCAAAAACTACCAGAAAGACTAGATGGAAGAAACACAAAAAATGAACAAGAACGTGATCAAAAAATGTGAAAGTAAATGAAATATGGCATATATAAATAAGAGGAAAAGCATGACGGGGAGTGATCAATCAACAGTGGGACAGACAACGAGGTAACTGGCTCTCACAGCAGAGTAGAGCCTCTTACCTTGGGTGTACTGGTCACTGCTGGGTTCGATGGGACTGCACAGCTCTGACTGGAGGTGGATCTGTTGGGAGAAGCTCCTCTGGATGACGGCCGAGATCTTCGGCCTCTGTAACGGAAGCTCGCCATCACCTGAGTGGTTCCCTCGGGGAGGATGAACTTCTCTCGCAGCTCCAGGTTGGTCCTGCCTTTAGCTAAGAAATGACAGTCCAAATGAGCCATATTAAATAAATACAACTGCTGGGATTACTTTTATTAGTCATTTTGTGTTGATGATGATGTGAGTTAACAATTTATTTTCCACTTTAAGTCCCTAATTTCCCATGAATAAATATGTAGTTTGGTACCAATTATAGGTAAAATAGAAATTTCCTTTAAAGAACTGATTATTCATTTATTATCATATTTCATATTTTAATATTTTAAGTTTTGTATTGTATGCTTGGCTATGGAGAAATTTCAAAAAATGGCATTTTGGCAACTAATAGTCTTTGTAGGCTACACTAGGAATTAATAATAATTAATTGTAAATGTACAAATTGAACACTAGCTGTGTCTGAAACCACATACTAACCTACTATTCATACTAAGTATGACGTAAAATGAAGTGTAGTGCGTTACAACTGCATAGTATGTGGATTTTGTGTACGCAAGAAATACCGGATGTATACTACATTTGCAAGATTTCTGAGTATGCGACGTGAGCTTACTGGACAACTTCAACTGCCCAAAAATACAGACTGTCAATGGCGGAGTGTGAGGCAGACGGTTTAAGTAATTAACCCTTGGATAAAATAATTACACATGATATTGGTGAGTGAAGTTGAGGAACACTTGAGAAGAAAAACATTGTAAATGTAAAAATTCCAATTGTGTCCCAGTTTATTTCCTGACATAAGCTGACAGGAAGTAAACATTGAACCAAGCTGTTGCCGAGTGATGCAGTTTTGTTGAAACGGTCTATAAATGTACTGTAGAAAACATATTTAACACTAAAATATTTAAAATGTACTGGAAACTATTAAATAGAGGTAATGTTGATTTACATTTTAATTTCACTGTTGCACAAACCACGTAAGGTTGTGATCAGCACAGTCATGTGATGCAGAGAAGAAGTATTGCTTGAGTTTATTTCAGTGTGAACAGTCTGCTGGTAATGCCGTACGGAATCGCTATTTCAGTCAGCAGTATGCAGTATAAATACACACCGAGTATGTCATGTGCTGTACTTAAGTATGCAATTTCCAACAGCTGTTTTCTTTTAGCACCACATTACATAGTTATTTCCAGGCAACTTCTAAAAAAAACTTATTGGGAAATTATTAGGGACATATACAAGATAAAGTGTTACCATAATGTGTTTTTAAATAAATCAGAATATTTCAAGTGAATACAAATAAAAGATTCAAATACTGAATAAACAATGAAAACACAAGACTCATGCGGTGTCACATCTCATCCGTACCGCTGCAACAGTAGTGGAATAAACTTTGTTTCTCAACCAGCAAAACTTTTTTTGTTTGCTTGGACTGCTAAACAAATGGTGAACAGATTCAAACAAATCAAAGTGAGCCCAAACACTCCCACACCCAAACGGCCCAAATGAAGAGAATTACAAAACCAAGAATACATAATCTACACACAGTGAAATTAAACAGACCTCGCACCAGATGTGTCAAAAAAACAACTGGCTGACATGCAGATTTAATCACTAAGACACACTGTCAAACAAAGTAAACAGTGCTATAAATACTGTTTCAGTTTTGTTGTGTGTGTGTGTGTGTGTGTGTGTGAGTGTGTTATATAGAGACAACTTTATCATTTTCCCCAATGACGACGTTAGTTCAGTTTTATATTTACGGGTGATATATTCGGCTAAGCATCTCCAGAACCTCTCATTGGGTTTCGTTTGTTTGATTGTCAAGCAAACCTGAAAACTGCAAAAGAAGCTCGGCTGAGAACCGTTGCATGCTGAGGGATACAAAAGAGGCTCATTTGGCCGCGTCAAGTCCCAAAATATTGCCTTAGAAGAAAGTGACATCGGGTGATGTGACTCACACAAAACAACTGCATGCATGAAAACCAGCCGGAGCTGAATGACAGTTGATTGTGAGTGAAGCCGAGGTGCATGAGGATGCCATTCACGATGAGCGCTCACACACACAGCTATGGCACACCAACACAAGCAGCACACACTCGGATGTGCAGACACACATACCACTGGTGGATTCATGGAACAAGGTGAGATAGTTTGAGATTTGCCAACCTATAGGAGACTGAGTAATTGAAGAGTTTGATTCCGAGCGCAACATTTTGCTTCCGTGGTGATGAACTAGAAGAAATGATATCACGTTCAGCAGGAGGAAGGTTTAGCAGGAAATACAGAAATGTATCATTAATACAGAAGACAGCAGAAACAAGCAGAGTACAGAGAGCGTTTTCACCAGACGTTAACACAGAGAGGATTGTCTCATCCTGGTCTACATATGTAGGCGGGGATCAGTAATTGTACCTTGACTTTGCTAGAAATAATAATAATAAAACTAATTCAATAATAAAACTAAAAAATCTGACAACAGTGCTGTGTTATTTCACTCCAGCTGTTGTTATTTAATTGTGGAGCTCAGTGTTGTATTAAGATAGCGAGAACAGACTTCAAGAAGAAAAAAATCACCACCAACATGATCCCAAAATATAGTTTAAATCGGTACAAAAATAAAAGACAGTCACTGTCGTTACTTCCACTTATATTAAAATGGAGGATTAGAATCTTAAACTCTCCGAAGCCTTTGATGGATCTTGAACCGAGAAAATACTAACCCCTTCACAGTAAGTTATTTCTGAATCAATTTATTAACTAATGAAACACTAATAATATTTACCATGTCAGTTTGGTAAGAAGAGGATTTCCACTGAGAATTGGATTAGCTGAATTGGATCTTGTAAGTAATGTATGGTATACGTATGCAATCCTCACCCTCAACTGATTTCAAATCAGTTCACTTTAATAGTAATTAGACATTAGCGTTCACCAAACATTGTGGCTGTAATGGTTCAGAGACAATATTTCAAATCTATATCAGTTACGTATCCATACAGCAGCTCAGAAGTCAGACTGATGGAGACCCAGCAATGTTCCCCTTCCTAATGAGATTTTTTTTTAAATGCATTAATGACCCAAACTGCAATGTTCTGGTTATTCTACACAACTGGATGTGTGCACTTTTCAGTATTTCATCTATTAGTCCTGCATTATGAACTTTTGATCTCACCTCTACAGGGGTCGTTCTTCACCAGGAACTCATCCAGAGCCATCCAGCCTCCTCCAACCCGCACCATCACAGTACTGCGTAAAATTCGTACTAAGCGAAGCTGCTGAGAGTCTCCAAACTACAGCAGGGGGGGGGGGGGGGATGACAGAGAGAGGATGTGTGAAAACCTTTGTATGACCTTTGTATGAACACTCACTGCAGGTGGAAAGCTGTGCAACACTGGAAACCAGACTGGTTAGGAGAATCACATTTATTCCAATCATTTTTGTTTTGGGAATTTAAACTTAAATCAAAATTGTCCATGCAAAGATCAAACAGCCATCAAAGATGTCTTTTGTCCATTTCAGCTCCGATTTCCTTTTCATGTTGCACAGATTCACACAAACAGGATTATGACACAAAAAATATATATATATTCAGTTTCATTCTCAAAGACACAAATTACACAAAGGTCAATCCAACTGGTTTTCTTCTAGTATGGTGTGCTGGTGGTTGTGTGATTAAAATGTATTGTTAGTAAATTACTATACGAGTCCATTCATTCTAAATGAGTTCATGCTAAATTGATTGTTTTATTTTCTCATACGTACAGTCATTTGACTCATTTATCGTTGAGACTTAACTATAAACTAATATTGGCTTAATGCAGAAAAAAAGTTTTGGTAAATTAGTAACGCTGCCGTCATCACATCACGCTAATTGGAGTTCAACATTTTAGACATTTTCACATAATGTAATCATTGTTACTCTGAAAGAGCAGAATCAGCCCTAGAACTACAGTATCAGTCAGGCTCTACATTTATATCTGTTACAGTTTATAGCAAACTGAACGTGAAGTCCTGCATGCTGCACAGTATTATTATAATTTGAATAATTTCAGCTAATGTGTGGTTTCTGGTTGTGATGTCTGACTTTATTCCGACAGCATCTAGCTTCAGTTTGCTTCCACCACTGTAGGTTGAGCCTGGGGAAAAAAGCATTAACTGAAGGCACATTATTTTACCACTAGAAGGCACTAGAGTATAATAATTTGCCTTCATCATACCAACCACAGATACCAAACATAAGAACAATAAGCATGTTATGGATGTGAATGGTTCAAGGTTTCATGAGGTGATGGACAGAAGTCAGCCAGTTGGATATGACCATGAGAATTAGCACGAAGACATAATTCACACAGGACAATCACAGCCGCATGCTTTCTGTCAAAAAAAACAACAATTCCACATCATGAATCAAGCGGACAAACAGCAATCTCCTGCAATCCAGCACTTTGTTGCACTGTCTACGACAACGACTCAAATGCTCAGGATGCATTGACACTGATGCAGATCCAATGCAGCTAGCTCCGATGACACACCGAGAACAACATGAGGGATGGTTCAAATCATTCCCGTCTAATTCACCACAGTGTGACACGCAGACATGAGCAAACAATGATGAGCCTCCGCTAAGTGCCTATTATCTTATGATGTCTCTTCAACTGGTAAAAAAAAAATCTTGCATGATTATTATAATGATTTAATGCCACTGGTGATTTAAGTGATCAAATACATTAAATGTGATGATGATCTGGAGGAACAAGAGGCGCAAGAAACATCTTAAGAATAACCATTTACCAGAATACAGCTTTCCAAAACGGCAACGTGTAGGTGGGGGGTAAGATTTTGATTTTCTCTGTTTGCTATTGTCTCATCGCCGATTAAGGAGTCATGTAAGCAGTGAACCAGACCAAACTGTCAAAAGAATTATTTCAATTCATTGTTGTGTGACACATCAATACAAACTAGTTCATATCCCCTCTTACTAACAACTCACATTATTAATCTTAATCCAAACAAGCTACAGGAAGCACGTGGCATTTGAACACATATCAGTAATGGATTTTAAACTGCAACATGCAATTTGTAGAGACATGTTAACTCATTAGGTCAAAAAAAAAAGCAAAGTATTATACTTTCTTTATATATATATATATATATATTAATAAAACAGTGTCAGTAACACAAAAGTATGTCCGCCAATGTTGAGATAAATCATTCCCACGAAAAGCCAAAGGCAAGCACACAGAAAGCATTATTTTTCACACTGCCCAGGAGATGAATTTATGCCCATGGTCTAATAAAAAATATGGGCTGAAATGGTTTTGGCTTGTAATATTGTATTTTCTGAAACTCAAAAGCAGATATATACTAGACTATGTTTCACCTGGATTGTCTTATTTTATAACAAAACAAAAACTAAATGCAAGAATTACATAAAACTTAAACACATTTAATTCTTCTTCCATGACTGACTTTAAACAACATTTTATATTAGACTGAAAACACATCTTAGGCCAGAGGTTCCTTATGGATTAAATCCGACGGCCATAGATCTTTATTTCTCCTTCTGAGTTTCAGTCTGTAAACATCAGCCAGGAATCTAGGCAGAGAGTGTTAATTGAAAAGCAAACATGGTAAATGAAAAAGGCTCGATAAGGCACAGAAGGGAGGGGTAAAAACAGAAGAGGCCTTTCATATGTACCTGGTTTCCAAGGTAGAACTGGTGATGTGAGGAACAATAAAAAATATGGGACGGTTAGATTTTTTACCATATATTGGCTTTTATTGACACTTTTTGCAGCACTTACCTTTCCGTAATATTGAGCTGCTAGTATTTAAAACATTTCACAATCATGGCATGGCTTGTATTTGTTGAAACTATTGCTCTTCATGAAATGTGTGATTCAAGTCTGCTTACCCGGTATTTGTTGGCACCAATTTGCTCCACTTGGAATCGTTTTGTACATTTGCATTTTGCCACTTGTCTCGTAACCTACAAACAGAGAAGATTTTATTGAAACACAATTCCCTAAATGTGTCTCTAGATGTAAATTTAGAAATTCTGGGCACGAGAGCTCGTATCACCTCGTCTTCAATTTTGTCAGCATCTGTTAGCGGTTTGTAAGCATCCTTGTTGGGATGGAGAGCTGCCACAAACTCATAGTAGTCAATGTAGCCGTCACCGTCTCTGTCAAATATGTCTGCCACGGCGCTCATCTCCAGACGACTGGTGGGGAATTCTATTGAAGAGCCATTGAAGTGGTACAAAATGAGCATTTTGCTGGCTGGTGTACATGCTGTTTGTATGTTGAATGACACTTACTGGAGGAGAGGATGCCCTCTATGAACTCCTGCCGGGTCACCTTGCCATCTTGATCTTTGTCAATGCGGCGGAAAAAGTCCATGACACGAGACTTTTTATGGTTCATCCAGCGCATGTAGCGCTTCCGCCACACATCAAAGTCAAAGTTGGCAAATTCCTTCAACTGCACAGAAACATAGAGGGTCATATGAGCACAGATCTGCAGAAAAAAAGCGCTTGTAGTCATACTGAGAGCAGGTGTGTGTAAAACCTGAGCGCTTGATTACCTCCTCGAGTCTGTCCATGGCATCATTGAGCTTCCTCCGTCTGTCCAAAGCCAGCAGCCACACGTGCTGCCACTTGGTGACTAGCAGGTTAACCCGCGGGTTCTTGGTTTCAATGGGAGGTTGTGTTGCTGACGCATACATCGTTTGTGTGGGAGAACGTTTTCCTGCAGGTTAAAGACAAAAACCTTCATAGTGAGTGTACTCTCACCATGTAATCAGGAGGAATAGAATAGCAATGACATCATTCCAGGTGCTACAATGAACAAAATGAGGATGTCGCGTCACCCTGCAGTGACTTAACACCGGGCCAGATGGCTCAGGTCACGCTCTGTGAGGGGTATTAATGGGATACATACTTCCAGTTCTTCCTTTGTCGAGCACAGGGATGTGAGAGTGGATTGGGGGCTCCACAGTAGCCTTCCTTTTGTGTGTCTTGGTGATTTTGTCAACATCTGGTTGCTTCCTGGTCATTTCCTCCATGAATGCCTGCAGGGAATAAGCAACAATATGCTTCCAGTGTGGTTCATGTACTTACAGCCAACTTCTGTAAAAAATAAATGAATAAAATCAAACCATTTAAATAATAGTTTTTACCTGGTGTTCTGCTATGAGGCCTTTGACCTCTTCGAGCTCCTGCGGCAGCTGTTCTTTGTCCTTATCGTTGAGGCTGGTCTCAGCCCACTGCAGCCAGGTCAGTAGATTCTCCAGCAGGTCCTGAGTGGCTAACAGCTCAGTGAGGGCTGTGGCCAGTCGCTGCTGGTGCTGCCTGGCCCAAGCCTGCACCTGTAGCAGTAACATTACACACATTGCTTATACTACATATAGATTGAGCTATTGCTTTTGTGTGATGATGCACACACATGCCACCACAAAATGTGAATTTAGGGATTTGTGCTAAAAATCTCATCCAAATTGTGTAATTGTGCTCTGTCATACCTATAGGTATGAAAGGCACGCATGCAGCTGTGAACTGACCTCTTCAAGCCGGGCTTTAATGATGGTGTTCCAGTGTTTGATGGTTGTGATAGAGTCTGGATGGCAGATGACCAGAATAGCCTCCCCCATACTGGTTGCTTTATTTAGAGCCGCTCGCTTTTCCTCCAGTTTCTTCATGAACTCCTTCAAGATAGCAAACGGGAACGAGATTAGATTTTCAATTTGGATTTTCAAAAACAGCCAAAACTGTCTAAATGTAAAATATATACTTACAATTGAACTTAAGATAAAACATTATAAATATTTGCAATGCTTGCCTTGTGTTGTTCGATGAGCGTCTGCAGAGCCTCCTCATCGTCAGGCAGGCTGCCATGGAAACGCAGACTCTGCTCTGCCTCAGCCAGCCACTCCAGCAGGATATGAACCGTGGAGTGAAACTCCTCAGCCTGCAGCCAGAGGAAACAGATCAGTCAGGCTCCCAGAGTCAGTTTACCTTCTATCTGATGACTGTAGGGGCTGACACAGTACCTGACACAGGGCCTGCTCCAGCCGGGCCTGTTTGGACACCGAGAGGTTGCACACCGTCTCCCAGCGAGTGCTCAGCTCCTGCATCTGGGCTTTGACCCACGACGAGTCATCGTGACTGCTTTCGATCAGCTCCTTGGCTGAGCGTTTGAGGGCCTGAACGCTTACTGTCCTCTTTCCCAACTCCTTCTGGAAAACCTGCAGCGACACAAACAACATACTCACGAGTTTAAGATTTGTGTAACAGCATATGTATGCTATTTATAATTTCAATGAAGAAATACTGAGGGAAATTGTACTTGTAGATTAGAACATTTGACTTCAACAGAGTCACAACTGTTGGTGCAACAAAAAACAGATAACTTCTGTCGGTGATCTAGTGCAGTTATATTTAATAATAACATTGTGAATCACCAAACATAATATCAGTTTTACATCTTTGCTGGACTGTAAACTTCAGGGACTCTCAATGGAAAGGTACCACAATGCTAGCCCTTTCTGTTGCTTGAATTTACAGCCCAACCCTGGTGGGGTTTAAGAGTCCTTTGTTACTATTGTGATGAGCAACAATCATTGATGAAAAGAAAAGGGTGGTGTTAATACAGCTTTTGAAATTGGCTTTTGATGCCGCCACTAAAGACATTTTTTGTGTTCAACTAGCAGATCAACAAAGTTTTGTGTCATGCTGAGATGTGGTCTGGTTTCCTACCTTGTGGTTGTCTATCAGGTTGAGAACCAGGTCTATGTCTCCGTGTACGGGCTGGTCCTCAGCCAGCTGAGGTTCCACTCTGTACAGCCAGTCAATGAGAGCCTGCAGAGCGTCTGTAAACTGGCCGGAGAACAACAGGGCCTCCTCAAGCTTGTTTTGTCTGCAGGAGAACACAAATCATCAACAGTGAATGGAGAATCTCACCGCAAACAGTGTGATTAGTAGTTGACGGGGTAGAATACACTGACAAGCGTGCAAAGATGTATCCTTACCTTTCAACTGACTTGCCACAAACAGTGTCCCATTTGTCCCTCAGTTCACTCAGCATGTCGTCCAGCTTCTGGTTATCATCCCGAAGGGAGGTCTTGTCTTTCAGGGCCCGTCCTGTTCGAGTGGTGGTGTCATACACTGAGTGTTTGCTGCCCACAGCTTTTTGGAAATCCTGTGTATGAGAAGCACTGTCATCAAAAAGCTCCAACCTCCACACAATAAAGAAGTTACGCTTCATGAAGATAATGAACGAGCACACAATAGTCACATTTAGTAGATTGTTTTAATTAAGTCTGTATCTTTAGACGCACAGGGTTACAGTGAGCTCTCTCTGATTTTTTTTCCTGCTACTGTTGGCATGTCAGATAGTATCCTAATCTGTGTGTTTTGTGATTAAGAAGACCGTTTTCTGTGAGGGAACAAAAAAGGGGGTCAAATCTCAAGAGACACTGCTCCACAGAGATTAAAAGTATCCAAACACAGTGGCTCCTAATACATTTGGTCCATTCAGGGATTATGATAGGATTAGCACAGTACCCGCACATAACGCTGCAGAAACAACAAGATAGGACCGTGTAGTCTGTAACGCAAGCAAATGCACGACTAATGTATTCTGTTGATACTGTAATTCTCATCAATACCTTTTGCTGTTGGATTCGTCTGCTTCCAACACTCATACATCACGCATTGAACATGGCAATTAAACAGCTGTCTCAATATTCTGACTGGTAAAAACAATAAAAAATAAAAAAGGTTTTGGATGCAGATGTTGTTTCTGTTAAATGAATGAAACACTGCTCTCAAAGGTCCCTGGTTATTTTAACTTTCATTCTTTCCGCAGTGAAATGCGATAAGACGATGCTCAGTCACCTTGTGCTGCGTCAGCTGCGTCTTGATTTTGTCTGGATCGTTGGCAATTTCCACTTCTGAGTCCAGAGTCTTCTCAGACTCGTCCAACCACTCCATCAGTTTATTCCAAGTTTCATGGAACTAACGAAGGATAAAGAAACAAACAAAGCATTTTTTAAAAAGATTTGATTTCACTATATTTATGGCGGAGTCCTAATACTAATGAAATCGCTATAATAAACTGCAGACAGAAGACGAAACAGGCTTAACTTAATATACTATTTCCAGAGCTTTCCAATGATAATAAAACAGTGAAACAAAGCCTTCAAACCTGTTTGGCCCTCTTCCTGGCGTCATCCAGCAAACGACCTCGCTCAACAGACCGCTGCACCAGCTTCTCCCAGCGGCCTTGCACGCTGAGCAGCAGGTTCTTGATCAGGACCACATCCTGTTTCTGGCTGAAGTACTTCAAATGTGTTCCTGTCTTGTCCAGTTCAATGATGTGCTCCCTGTGGGAGTTCACCTCTGTCACAAACATCTGCACAGTGCAGAGAGGAGAGACGTTTTGGGTCAGGTGTTATAACATCAAAAGGGAGTACAGGCTTTTTAATTGACAGCAGAGGTAATGTAATTCATGTGACTGATGTGCTTGATGAGCTTCGTTCTGAATGACCAAACAGATGGAGTCATTAAGTCAATGTTGGCTGGATTGCAAAGCCGAATAGTGAATTAGTAAACATAAACTGCTATTTTGTGTATGACACTGGCATAATTTATATTTTTTCACAGCAGATGGATTAAAGCATGTTAGCTGCACCAACACGCTTCTACTGAGCAACAACAGTAACAGCAATAACCCACAAACAAAGAAATTGTTTTATGTCATCATTGACTTCAGAGGCTGCGTAACCCCCTCCTCTCTATACAAACATTACCTTATGCTCATCTATCTGAAACATGATGGTGTCCAGTATGAGGGAGGCCGGGGAAACCATGTTCAGCGTCTGCTCCGCTTGTGTCAGCCAGTTGATGAAGTCCTGAAGAGAGTTGTGGAAATCCGTGGCCAGCGTCAACGCTTCTTCTAGTTTCACCTGTAGACACAACACATCATCAGGCTCCACGCATAGAGATGGAAATAATCCTGTGGTCTTTTGTGTCTAAACAGAGCTCCATTATAACCTGTATCCTCCTGCTGAAAACAAACCGGTTCGGTTGCCACAACACGAGATGAAGAGGAGGTGGAAAACAATAACATTTCACATTTATGCCGAACATGACCTCTATTTAAAGAGAGGAAGTTAACATCTCTGGAGAGGCTGATGGTGGAGCAGAAAGGGAATGATGAGCTTTTAATTGAATGAGAGAAACATCCACAGTGACTCGATCGCTGGAAAACATCCACTGGCACAAGCTCATCACATGGCTGTAAATGCTGTGTTAATGATGTTAAAAACCTGATGAGAGTCGTGGGTAATAATGTGTCTCTCTCATACTGTGTGTCATGTTGAGTCTTGCTAAATATGGAATTCAAATTCAATAGACAGTACTTATTCTATTATTTGATTAAACTCTACTCTGCTTGAAAAATGTGTTTGGCCCCACTAGACAAGAGAAGTGTCACATGTGTGCTGAAGAGAGTTTGGCCAGCAGCTGCAAGATTTTTCCGACTTTGAATTCCTGGGAACGGGACCAAAGTAAATAGGAAACAAAAGCTAAATGTTTCAGCAAAACTCAAGCAGGCACAGTGAGGAGCTCCATATCTGGAGTGAGACTGGTAATGGGAGAGGAGATCTATCTTTTTCTGTCATCTTAAATAATGCTTATTTATTGTAGCAACAAAAGTGAGAAAATGCTGTCGCAAAGGAACAACACATAAATAAGATGTCAAAAAGAGCAACATAGTGACTGATGAGTCTTTATCTTGGCTGAAATGTTAGCTGAGTTATATTATCTATCTTATGCACTTGTCAAGTGTTCACTGTGGCAACATATGAGACAAGACCACAGTTGTTCTCCAGTAAGTCGCCTGCTGTGATCTACAGTGTAACCACATCCTGTGTGTCCCTGCCAACACGCCGTCATTACACCATTCATTACCGGCACCGGGATTAGAGGCTTAGAAATACGGAGTCATGGCTCAAGTGTATGTCAGCGATCGCTACTTGGCACCTAAAGCTGAGGTTGTGAGTCATTGAGCTCAAAGCAGCGTAGCTCAACCGTCCCAACCACAGCGCTTTACTCCATACCTTTCTCTCAGCGGACTTCCCCTGCACAGCTTCCCACTTGTCCTTCAGGTTGGCGAGGTCCTGCTCCGTGTTGCTGTCTGGACCCTCGGGTGTTATGGCGAGCAGCTGTTGACCCTTGTTCATCAGCTCCTGATACAGCTCCTCCTTCACCTCGAAGGCCGAACACAACTCCTGCAAGAAAACGAGAGACACGAGGGCATGCTTTCGTCAAAACACACTGACGTACCGCTCTGCATTTGTTTTGGAAAGCAATGTGAACGTCTGCAGTGTCTGTGATGAATCTGTCAGTGCACTTTATTTTTTACGTTAGTCCAAATCTAGTCCAAAAATGGTGAAAGAATAAGACTCTCAGAGGCTGGTTCCCACCAGCAAACCCCTTTGTTTTTGGCTCCATAAAATGTCACTACTGATGCTTCATCGGGGAGAGATTGTTGTGAAAGTGATCCTCCATTAAAGAGAAGGAAAACAAAGAAGGGACTCATTCCTAAATTCATTATAGTCAGACATGGCTGAATCAATTTGACACACTTTTTTGTGATCTTCTGTATGGGAGATGCAAGTAGTGTATTTTGCAATGTCATTTAATTTTCACACTTCAGATAAAACACAGAAAAGACATCGTCGTCTCATTTACAAGCCTGCCATCTGTATGCGGCCTTTCATATTGTTAAACACATACCAGATGGGCGTTAAGCTGCTCCCGGGCCGTGTCTGGTAAGCCTCCCACAGCCTTTGATGCCAACAGCTGACGTTCTGTGTCTTTCAGCCATTGCTGCATATCTTCTATCTCACCATGGAAACCTTGGGCCTACAACACAATACAACCTGAGTCAGGACAAAAGGTGTCACGCACACTCATTGTTAGCAGCCTATGGCTCAGAGAGGAAGATGTCTGAGTTATTAATTCCTTGGATTCATTCGGCTACCAAAAAGTGGCTATTCAGCAGTATAAATTAATAGGCCTGGAATGTAATGAAATGAAGCCTTTGATCAAAAATAAAAAAAATTTGAAAGTGTCGCTTTTATTTAAAATTAACTGTTCATTAAGCAAATGAAACCTTCTTCGATTGGATTTTTTTGGGCACTTTTTTCTGATAAATACTCCTGTCTACCAAAACCTGGGACAGATTATGTGTTCTTGAAGATTCTTTTTAAACATTTCTTGAAGCAAAATCTAAATCCAGGACATATTTCTGTTTCTCATATCTCCCCTCATATCAAAGCAACCCGCTAAAGGTCAAAGTTATAAATAGAAGGGAAAAGAGGAGAGGAGAGGGAGGCCGAAAAAAGAATCCCTCCTCCAAAGAGGAATTATGACCGATGTAACTTACTTCATCAACAATCAATCACAAATGATTAAACATAAATATTGATAAATAAGGACTATTAAGTCGTGGTGAAAATCCTTTTCATACTTGAAGCAGAGAGCTCTGTAGTTGTTGCTTCCTCTGTCCCGACTTCTCCAGGATGGCTTTCCACCGCTGGTTCAGGTTCTCCAGTTTGATCTGCAGACCAGAAGCTTCCTCTCCAGAGGTGGACTCCACCAGATCATTACCGGCCTTATTGACGGTCTCGACTGTTGCCTTGTGAGCCAACACATCATTCTGGAGAACCTGTAGAGATAAAGCAGCCATGAATAGCGAGATGTTGGGTGGATGGATCTGAAGGGGTAAAAGTTCATTTTGGGGCAGCATGATAGATCTACTGCTTCCTTTCTTTTCTAAAACTAATCCCATGGTCATACAAAGGCACCTTTGACTTCTGAAACGTGTGCATGGAGAAAAAACAAAATAACTTGTTGTCGTACGTGATGCTTGGCGAGCTCTATCTCGACAGCTTTGGGGTCTCCTCCCGCCTTCCTCTGGTCATTGAGCAGGTCCTCTGTGTGGCTCATCCAGGCCAGCAGCTCGTCCAGTGCGTGCTGGAACTGGCCCAGTGCCAGAAGGCCTCCCTCCAGTTTGTGCTGGATTAATGACAGATTAAACCATTAGATATTGCAGCGCGTGAAAGCACGTGACATGCATACAATACAACATATTCCACAGCCTTTTTGATCCATTGGTGAGTCTGTTTTATTGTCCATTGAGAGGTATTACACACTGTATTTAAACAGCATATTGCCACATTGAACAGTGTAAATGGCGCTGTTTTCCCTCTCTGACCTGTCGGCTGATGATCTTCTCATCCAGATTCTCCCAGAGCATCTTGAGCTCAGACATTGGCTCCTGGATGGCGAGGCGGTCGGCCTCCTCCGTCACCTTCTTCAGCAGGAGGCCCGCCTGGTGGTTCAGCCGCTCCATCTCGATCTGCAGCTGGTACGCCTCTCCTTTGAACTCCTGAAACACACGGCACACACAGTGGTACAACCCATTCAGTCAACAGAAGTACAAAGCTTTGAGGAGAATACACTTGACCCTACTGGCTGTGTCTTTTCAGGACAAGATGTGTCTTATTGTACATCAAAGACAGTGTGACCACTTTATGAAGCTATTTTTTTCCAGAGCTTTTGTACCAACTGAGGCACTGAACATAAACACAGCTGTTGTATGACAGAGCCTCTGTAACAGTGAATACTGCAGTAAAGAACAAGGACATTGATAAGACACAGTGAAGTATACGAATATCCTGCTGGTACATATTTAAACACAAATACAAGACTGTACCTTGAGTTCTAAGATCTGCTGCTTGACAGTTTCCAGGTCTGTGCCTACGGGTGACATTGAATCCAGTTTGCTCTCAAGAATATCCACCCAGTCAAACATACCCTGCGTAGAAGGTAGGAAACTATTGTTACTGGGAGAAAACAAAGCTTAGAGCACAGGGAGTCAAGTTTCTAGTGTCATGTTATGCACTAAATCTTACAGTTGGTCTGTAGTCAATCTATGTGGTTGACAAATTAGGTTTACAAATAACATTCAAAAACAAGCCCTGAACCTCAATACTATCACGTTAAAAGGAGTATAATTCTTATAAGTATGTCCAAATTAAAGCAGTAATGAAGAGGACTCGTCCTTTCCCACCATGAAAAGATCTTAGAAGAACTTTATTCACACAAGTCAAACTTTGAGCCAAATATAGTAAAGCACTGGGGTTGGTGTTTATTGTTTCAAAATAAATAGGTCTCTCATAAAATGTTGTATCACTTAAATCCAGTGCAATAAAAAAGCACAGCAATCTGTGGTTTCACTAAAAACTGGCTGGCTCCCTGTGTGTGTTTAACTTTCAAATGCATGTATGTATATGTCTCCATGGACAATTACATTCTATAATTAGTCATATAATAAAGACAAATAACAGTAATGAAAAGGTCTGTATGAGTAACATTAGGATTTAGAGTAAATTTGGGATGCCTGAAAATCCTACGGTGTCACACTTCATTCATTCAGATTATTTCAGATTATTCTCTTCAAATACAATGAAGCAGTGATTAATTAAAGTACCTGCAGGCCATCCTGAAACTGCACAGCAGCCTGCATGGCTTCTTCCAGCCTCTCTACTCTTTCCTTCCAAGCCTTATTGAGATTTTCCCACGCTGAGTTCACCTGGAAAAATTACACAAGTAAGTCACCACAAGCCATATGCGGGCAAAGAAAACGGCACGGACACAGCTACTGAAGACGAAAAAGTACGTCTTTGAATGTTATCGGTTACCTCGTCAAGACTTTTCTTTATGACGGGTTTATCAGGTTCCCCGCAGGCCGTCATAAGCTCTGCACCTTGGTTTTGGACCACATCAAGCTCTTCCTGCAGCCCATCAATCTCCTCCTTAAATCCCTGTAGAAACAAAAAAAGCAGTTGTTAAAGCAAAGAAGCGCTCCAACACTATTAAGTACCTGTTGCTTGATTCAGTCATTTCCTTGACCTACCTCGACAAACTCCTGCTGCTGTTTGACGACTGACGGATCGACTCCGGGCTCCTCCAGCTCTCTCAGCAGGTCCTGGCTGTCTTTGATGGTGACGATGAGAGCGCAGTGGTCGCACCAGAACTTGTCTGCCATGTCCATCACATCCAGCAGCTTCGCCTCCCGCTCCTCCATTAAGGCCTGGATGTCGTTCCAGAGGAACACCATCTGGTCCAGTTTGTCTTGTACAACTTGTGGGAGAAAGAAAAGAATATACAACAAATCAATTAAAAACCTGAATGTGGAATACAAACAGAAGACCACAAATATCAGCATGTATTCCTCAGCATGGAGAACACACCTCACACATTTACAGGTTTAATGAGAAACAGTTTTGTTTCTGTCTCTTGCTTTGATTCTCACTTGTACCTAAAACAAATAATAGCATCCTATTAAAGCCACACCTGGAGGAGAGCTTTCGCAAACCAAATTGTCTGATCCAAAACTCAAATTAAGATCTAAAGCCAAGGATTTTAATGTTGTGATAGGGGGAGAATTAAAGGTTTGGACAGTGATTGTTTCAGTATGCCTTTTATACATTTTAATATGCTATTTGTCTTATTGGCTCTTATTAATCATCCCAAAGCCCTTTTAAGGTATAACCCTTCTGACTAGACTGAATTAAATAACAAAGTTAAGGGAATGAAACAACTAAGATATATATGATATGATATACCTTTGGCAGATATGTCCTTGTCTGCTCCTTCAGATCGTGCGATCATCTCCTCGCCTCGCTGCCTCAGTGTCTCATAAGAGGGCTGCAGCTTCTCCAAATCCACAGAGACGGCTTTATTTTCAGTAATCTGCTCCCTGATCTTATCCACCTCCACCGAGATGGACGGAGGCTGCCGCAGGCGTTCAGCGATCCGTTCCAGGGATTCCAGCATCGGGTCAATTTTATCGTGGAACTGGTGGAGAATGAAGAGAGGAAACACCTCAGTTTATAAATATACTTCATAATGTAATATGGGCAGCTGGAAAAATGCTTGGCTCTCCTGTTACAGAAATACACTGTGTTCATAACATGAAACAATCCTGTAAAACTTATCAGGGAAACTTCGGAAATGTGTGACATGTGGAGTGTTGGATTGACAAAACAAACAACATTTGAAGACTTCAACTTTGGTTCTAGACATTTGTTTCACTGTTTTCTGACAGACATAGAATAAACAATTAATTGATAAATCAAAAAAATCATTAGTAATGAATGAATGAGATAAATCAAAAACAAAAAAATGATAACTTGTAGCCCTTTTATTTTACTAAATGATCATGAGTCACACATTGTTAGTAAAACATGGTCATCATTTTTATCATCATCGTCTTTAAATACAAACAATTATACGCACAAAAACACTATGCTCCAAAAATATAGAAGAGCTATAAGAGATGCAGGCTCGGTGAACATTTTGAAACAACAGCTGAAAACCTATTAATTCTATTCATTCATATATATAAATATATACACAAACATACACATAGAAACTGCTCCTCACCTGGGTGGATTTGGAGATGGAATCATCCAGAGTAGCAGCTCTCTGCTTGACATCAGCCTTGAGTTTGGTGTAAAGTTGGTCGGTAGCTGTGTACTTCTCTCTGATGGGCACTCCCTCCACTGGGCTGAGTTCAAGTAGCTGAGGCCCCGTCTTATTCATCTTGTCGATGTGGGGCTTGTGCTCTGCAATCAGCTCTCGCATTTGCTGGAGAGGATATAACTTTTATTAACCTCGTCATTGCTTTAAATAAAAGTGTTGTGCTGAACATCTTCTGTCGGCTTCTTACCCTGAGTTCCTCTTGCTGCCGCCTGAGTGTTTCGTACTCGATTGAGAGTGGCGGCAGCCGGCTGAAGGCGCTCAAGGTTTCCTGAAGCCACGGCCACATCTCCTCATAGGTCTCCCAGAACTGACTGGCCATAGACTGGGCTCGCTCCAGCTGCAGACAGCGCTCCGAGTTCAGCTGACTGACCATGCCGTACTTCTCCAAGAGAGTCTGGGTCTTGGCCTGATTGAAAAACCAACAAGACCCTTAAATGTCTGTGCATATTCTTAATGAATAATTCCCCATTTCAAAATTGGAAGTAATTTGTTTTTACCTTCAAGATTTCTTTCTCGTCTGGGTTTTTGCTGTTCATGATGGCCTTTCCTGTTTTCACAATATCATCCACAGCATCTTTGTGCCTCATAATGTCCATGGAGAAGATCTAGAAAACCGGTAGAGTGAATTTGGCTGGATGTTACAAAACAAAAAGCTCTGTGTACTGTACTTAGTTTAAATAGAGGCCTGTGTCTATCTGCACACACACACACAGAAACACACAGCATGATAGGCTAACCTTCTGTGCTTGGAGCTGGGCTGTGGTTTGGTCCTGCTCCAGCCTGATCTCGCCCATCGACAGCAACTTCCTCTCAGCTTCAGTCAGCCAGGAGAGTTCAGTGTCTGCAGCCTGGTCAAACTGGAAACAGACACAGATCATTTTCATTTGCGGAAAACGTTTCAACTCTTAATTAAAAATGGATATTATAGTAAAAGAGGAACAATTGAAGGAAGAATAAAGAATAAAAAGCTGTTCATCGGTGTCCCTGGATTACCTGCTGTGACTTGAGTATGTCAGCGTTGATCTGTTCGACCTGCTGGGTGACGGTGTCGCACACGGCTCTGTATCGCTCATTATCCTCAGTCACTAGCTTGTCCAGGCTCTCACGAGTGTGCCAGGGAATCAGATCCAGGAGAGAGCTGCTCAACTCATTCAGCTTGTCCATCACAGGTTTTTGGTCTTTGCTCTCCTTCAACAAGGCCTGGACAAGAATACATGAAACACATAAAACACCAACGTTAGCATAAATATTGAGATGTATTTCCTGCTAAAGATTACATTTGGTGTTTATTTATTTCTCGAACCTGAAACTCTTACCTTCTGCCTGCTTTGTGCATGAATGAGCTGCTTGCCTGCTGGCTCCTGATCAGCAAAAGCGCTGACCTCAGCCTCTACTTTTTCGAGCCAGGAGCTCAGGTCCTCATGGGTATGCTGCAGCTTAGTAGAGAGACCCGAAACCCGCTCCAATGTCTTCAAAACGCTGTCACTCGTAGAGTTGATCTCAGCGTATTTTGTTTTAATTCCGTCCAGTTTGCCTTGGATGACAACCACCTCATCACCTATAAATAAAGATTAAATCATTATTTATTCATTCATTTTTGTACTTCTGCTTTAGTATAGGAAGGTACATTATGCTGCTAGCTTACAGAGTCATGGAAGCAGCATCCTGCACCAAAATCTGTCTTTTTTTAAAAAAAAAAGACTTTGCCAACTGTTGAACTGCTCCCTAAATAAGGCGAGAAGCCTTTTGATGTGTATTACAAAGACGGAACTGTTTGCTGATATTCAACATTATCAACTGTGACAGGAAAGTCATAAAGTCAGACATGCCTGTTGTTTGCTTCAAAAGCTCCATCCCATTAGATATGGCTTGATCCACATTCTTCTTCCTCAACACAATATCACTTTGTAGTGCCTAAAAGGAAAACACAACCGTAAAGTCAATGAGAGTGAAAAGCAAACTTTCCACAGTAAACAAGGCATGACGCACAAATCAGTCAAGTCAAGTGGAACATGATTGATGCAACTTAAATGAAAGGACAACATCATGGCCTGAGGAGGAGTGTATACCCATTGTTCTGCCAGCTGCTTTTCAAGAACATCTACTTTGTAGTCCTCCACGGACACTTGGCTCAGCCTCGAGTGCACCTCGTTGAGCCAGTTCATGAGGGCCACTTCGTCCTCTCCAAATACCTGGGCGTTTGCGAGAGCCTGCTGCAGCATCTCTGCTTTCCTCCTGCATCGCTCCTGGAGCTCTATGTAACTGGCCTGGATGGAGTCCAGTTTGGACTGAACTGACTCCTTTTCGTCCACTGAGCTCACAGTCTTGAGCATCTGACCCAGACTGACGGCCTGTAACAGGTCTTTACTGTGATTCATAATCTCCTCCTCTAACGCCTGACCACAGGGGGATGGGAAACAAACCAAGGAAATGTGACACAAACAGAAAACACACACAGAAAACAAAAATATGAAACTGAAATTGAATGAAAAACGGAATGGGAAATAATGAAAAACACAAACTTATAGTGACGAGCAAAATGAATGAAACTGAATTCAGCTGCACCAAAATCTGTCTTTTTTTTTAGAAAAAGACTTTGAAAAAGATGGATATTACCTTATGCTGAGAAATCTGATCTTCCAGCTTAGACGTCTCAGTGCCGATGGGTTCGGAGTTGGCTAGGTGTTTCTCTGTAGCGGCAAGCCACTCGCTCAGGGGCTCTAGCGTCTCGTGGAACTGCTGAGTGACCACTAAGATGATCTCTAGTTGCTTGTGCCTGATGCAGATAGTAACAGCAGTGGATTAGGAGCAAAGCACAGTAATGGACAGAGTGACAGGCCAGTTCATTTCAAGTTTACTTGTATTATTGGGGAATGTTGAATATACCATCTCTATATGAATTAATCTTCAGTTGGACTAAAGTGTAAGTGAATTTGGGAGTTTTTCATTCATAACAAGTTTTAAATATTCCCTGATTGAACAAAATTACCGAATTTGCTAACTTTTCATTATCAACACTTAAAGAATAGTTTGATAGTTTATTTGCTTTCTTGTTAGGATAAGACGATATTACTCTTACATATGTACAGTGCACAGAGCCAGTTAGCTTAGCTTAGCACAAAGACAGGAAACCGAGAGGAACAGCTAGCCTGGCTCTGTCCAAAGGTAACAAAAGTGCCAGGCTAGCTGTTTCCGCCCGTTTCCAGGCTTTGTGCTAAGCTAGGCTAACCGGCTGCTGGCTAGCTTCATATTTACAGTACAAACATTAGAGCGATATTGTCTCATCTAATTCTTGGCAAGAAAGTGAATAAGTGCATTTCCTAAAATGTGTAACTATTCCTTTAAGCTCCGGTAGGAGGAAAGTAGAGGTGAATTTAGGAGTTTGACATATTTTACAAGTTTTGAATATTCCCAGATCCAATTCCGGGTAAATACACTTTAAATCTTAAGAGGTATTGTATTAGCAACATTTGATTCTGAATCACACAAAGGCATTGCATTTAGAAGGACGTTTAATATTACAGGTGTTTTATACAGACCTGTTCTCAGCTTTCTTGAGCAGAGTGTCCCACCTCTGCCCCAGGCATTCGATCTCTTTTGCAACCTTCTCTTTATCCACAGACTCTGCTAGTTCTGCCACCCTCTCTCCCTCTTTTTTTATCAGCTCCACTGTTGGCTTTCTGTCATCCAGCAGTCTCTGTAAGAGCTGTCAAAGGCAAACAAAGCAGGAGAGTTATTGTGCGCCTCTGACGGTGAGCTTTGCTTGATGGTGAAAAACAGTAAATCTAACAGGCACAAATTAAGTGTCCATTAAGCAAAAAGCTTTGTGTGCCACACTTGTGTTTAACAATGAATGTCAATTAAATAAGACGAAGCACAAAGTCATGATGTGTGGATTTCTAGTGTTTAGGTGGAAAGATTGAAATAGACCTATTAGTGTGTGTTTATGTGTTTGACACCGACTTACTTTCTGCTCTTGTATCTGTGCCTTGACAACTTTGAATTCTGCAGATGGAGGTTTTTGACTGGCCACAAGCTCCTCTGTGTCCGTCAACCAGCTGAGCAGTGACTCCAGAGCATCCTGGAACCTCCCACAATGCAACAGGGCTTCATGCAGCTGGGCTGAACGCTCAGCAATCTGCAGACCACATAGTAAATATAGATGTCACCTTTTAAAGTCAACTTTAAACTGCACCCATAGCTCATCAAAGGATAAAGCAATAACAAATAGTATGACCAAATGACTCATTACACTGATAATATCTCTTTGTCATTTCAATTATAATGGCCACTATTCAAAAGCAAAGATCAACCAGTTAGACCGGTCGTGTAAAACAAACAACCTTCTTATTGAGGGTATTCCACTTTGTGTTGACTTCCTCCAGGTCATCCTCAAGCTTCTTGGTGCTGGTGCCTTTGGCAGCGTTTTGGATCAGGCTCTGGCCGAGGGAGCTGATGTCTTGAAGCCGCGTCTGCAAAGGATCAATGTCCTCTTTCTGAAAAGCCTAAAGACAAATGGAGCAAATCAGAAGAAATATTTTAAAAATGCTGAAATTACAATGTCATCAGTCTTTTTTGGAGGATCATGAAACCGGCTGGATTACTGTTCCAGTGTGAAGACCAGAGATTTCATGACGTATTAGTTTAATATCATTTTTCAGAACTCACAGTGTATTTTATTATTTCTTAACATTGAATTCAGTTGCAATATTGCTCTCTATCGCGACAGTCCTCTAAAAATCACTTTGTGTTGCTGAGCTTTATACAAACCCGTGACAGCAAAAACAAATTAAATTGGATGATTTAGATCTAGATTTTATGAAAAAAAAAAAAAAAAAATGCCAGGAAGTTATCCCGAATCCTGAGACATGATTGCAAAGACATCACCTCTGGTCTGGTGTTAAAAATCGAGCTGGTATAAACAACTCCCTAACCAGTGAACAGCTTCTAGAAAAGCAGAGTTAACAATGAAATCACAGCTGTGCACAATCACATAGACACACTACAAGGCTGAGCTAGTGAGCAAAACCTACTTATCAGATATAAGAAAAAACTCATCTAGAGAGGCATATGATCGAGTGAAACATGTGCTAGCAAAACTAGCAAGTGAAGAAAGAGGGGGGGGGGGGGGGTTTGGCACCTGTGGGGAGTAATAACCCATGGGGTTCATTTCAGGACATGCAGCGATGGCATTCAGTAAGGCCTCTATCTCCTGCTCTCCTGCGTGCTGGAACGTCTGTAAACTTTTAGGCAGACAGGCCTCCACTGATTGCAGAAACTCCTCCAGCTCCTCCATGTTGTACTTGGACGCTCCTTGTTGCACAGTACATGGTTCTGTTTGCTGGCGGCTCTCCATGGGTAGAATTACAGAGTTTCCGTATGTCTCAGGCTGTGTCACCACCACACTGACCAATTCACAGTCGTCCTGAGATGACACATCCTCCAACAGCTCAGCGGTGGACAGCTCATCGTAGTCTGTCAACGTCCTGGAACGCCATCCAGAGCTGTCGTTTAGAGCCCTGGAGGCTGACCCTGAGGATAACCTCCCTGTGGAGTATTTGTATTCCCCATTGCTGAGGGTATCCTTTTCATGTAGATCCACCACACCAGATTCTGTTTGTCGCAGACCCTGGACCAAGCTGCCGCTGTGGTAAAGAGACCGATTGTCCCTCGTAGGTGAGAAAGGGAACTCCTCCTGCCCTGAGCTGAGCGACCGCCCAGTTCTCAGGTCCCCGGACATATGCATGGCCTCTGAAGACGAGAGGCTCCTTGTACCGGGGACTCCTCTTTTGTGGGATCTATGTGCATGCCGCTCCCTCTCCACAGTAGGGCTGTACAGACCCGAGTCCTCTTCAGATGTCAATGAGCTGGTCATACTCTGCCCTCTCTTGCCATTGATCAACCCCGGCCTCTCAACACTCCCGGAGCACAAGGTCCCACTGCGGCTCGCATACTCGCCCAAATTAGTTGGGGCAAAAGTACGCCATGAACGTCGTTGATGTGGATGATCCTTCTTCTCTCCTCCCTGAAGACGCGACTTAGGCAGCACTGTATCAGTCGCCCTGCTTATGTGCCCATTGAGCCTAAGTCCATCAAAGACAACACGTTCGTCCAGCATGGCAGGTTTGCGGGTTCGGAGCTCAAATGAACTGGAAGCAGAGAGAGCTCCATTTCCACACAGGTTGCTGAGGTCTAACGTGCGGTGAGTGTAAGGTAGGGTGCTTGTGAAGTGCCGGGAAGAAAGGCTGCCTTTAGAGCCCGAGTCTATCTGCTCGTTGAGCCGGACGGTGTCATAAATGGACCTCTGGGGCACATAGCAGTCATCAATGTTCAGGTCCTCCTCCTCCCCCTTCCCCACACAGGAAGGGTTTTGTCTGAGGCAATCTGGTCTGCTCAGCGGTTTGCCCATGCTAAAACAATTGTCACGACTCACTACAAGGAAAAGATTAAGGATGTAGTGGAATCCTTTGAGGTATATGTTGCTTTAGTGCACAAGGAGTAATTTAAAAAAGAAGCACAATGTGACCAATTTACACGAGAAACAACTGTGTGCAAAATCATTTTTTCTCCTTTTTAAATGAGAAGTTCTGAAATAAATACTAAATGTTTCCACCACGCAATATACAATTGGTCATGGAGATTTAAAAAAATAAATGATGGACACAATTATGTTGATCTAGGTCTTTAAAAAATAAAAGGCTTTAGAAATACAAAAATGTCAAACAATATAAAATCCTAAATCCTAAACAAATGCTCGGACTGTATAGCAGCGTCATAATCCGTATTAGGAATGAAAATCCAGTCTTTCAATACAGTCACCTATCCAAGGAATATTCCACTAGGCTCTTCTCCCGGCATTGACGAAACTTAATCACTATTCCTCTGGTCCAAAGTGCTTCTTTTTCCCTGATATCCTTGCAGCATCCATGCGAGCTTAAGGAAATTCTTCAGTGCAAAGTGAAAATATCCACAGGCAAGGCTCTACCAAAAACGGGTGGCAGTTCTGAGGAGAGCTGGTACTCCTGGATAAACAAAAAAGCCTGCCCTTTCTCTCTCATCGCTCCCTCGCAATGACAGACACCCTCCTGGCAGAGCATTTCATGCCCCGCCCCCGCTCATTATTCAGACAACATCTGCCACAACTCCATTTGTGCAGAGAGCCGCTCCGGCACATGTTGATTGGTGGACACATGACCCTCTCTCCCCCCCCCCCCCCCCGTTCTAATTCCCCCTTATGTCAGCATGGCCCATATGACTTCACTTCTAAGCCATCTTCTGCATCCTGACACAATCACTTACTTTTCTTTTTTTTCATTCAGTGACTGAGGGAATGGGGAGGGGTAGCGATACGCACCAGCTTTTCAACTTCACACAAAAAAAAAACCTTAGACCAGCAGGCAGCAGCAGATCCCGCTCTGATGACATCACACTATGCTGAAATAGATACACTTTTTTCCTTTTTTCTCCCTCTTTGCCCTCTGTTTTCCTCTTGTGGACGGTTGCTGTGGACCCTGCAGATATTCTTAATTACTGTGGAATGCTGAGGGAGGCACAGGTCCCAGGTAATTTAACACCGACGGGTCTGCCAAATGCATGAAGGCGCTTTTTATGTTCAGTGACCAGGGTAGGAGAAGAAAGTAGAATAGGGGAGATAATGAAGGGAATTTATTTTTGTTTCCTGGATTGTCTACGCCACAGTAGCTCGGTCAGAAGCTGAACAATCCCAACTCCTTTGTCCAGATCTGCACGCATGGGAGGAGACAGAAAGAGGACGCTGGCAGAGATAAAAAAAAAGCAGTTAAGATCTGTTGGGATTTTTTAAAAAGGATGTTCAGCCACTGAATCCTGCATACTTTTAAAAATATTACGGCTTTTGTATGTATGAATACAAATAACACTTTTACAAATCATTTTCCTGGCTGCTGCAGGTCCCTTTATCCCCAATGTCCCATATATCTTCTTTACAGAAAGTATAGAATACTGCATTTCATTCAAGCACTGCACACAACAGCACAACAGCCAGACTTTAGTTACACAGGGGGAGACACATGTGATATCTATGTGGAAGATACTGTGCTGTTTTTTTATTGATATTGAGCTGTAATCAAATTAAATAAAACTTGGAGGAGAGCTTCCTGGATTATCAACTGACTCGTTTGCATGAATGTTTAAATACAATGATGTTCATAATTGATTCAATTGGGTGATTATTGTAGCAATCAGTTAATTGTTTGATCCAAAAAGTGAGAGAAAATAGTGAAGACTGTCAAGTTGACACAACTTGTTGCTGTGAATATTTGCTGAAAAATGATTTTGATTAATAAATGATCATAGATGTATTTTCTGACAATCAACTGGATAACACGAGTTAAGATAATTCGGTTGTTATCCAGCAAACCAAGCAGGCTTAACTCTATTGCATTTACTGTAAAAGAGGAAAAGTCAACTTATCAACTAAGGAAGCAAAGATCTGAAACAATATGCAACAGCTAATTAATGGGTTTTCATGTCATTGTCACAAATGTGTTGTGGGAGAATTGTCTTCAAACTCGTCTCCTGGCCTTTAGGTTCGGTTTAGGACTGTTTTAACACTTAAGATGAAGGTCAGCATTGGAAACAAAGACTAGAAACCTTAGATGAATAGAAAACTCAACATAAATCGCCTTACAGCTGAACAATGTGTACTCTACCTGTAGAGCAACTGTCCCACAGAGGTTTCATGTTTCACTTTAAGAGGAGTTTATCATTGCTCTGGCAGTGAGTCAGCGACATTACGTGCTCACAATGACACTTTAGCTTCAATGAAGCGGGTTAGCTACAGTATGATTCAGATGGTCGAAACTCCATCCCAAATTTGTAAGAGATGTAATGTCTGAACAGGGGGAAAATGACACCCACACCAACCCCCAGTGGTGTTGAGTCACTAGAGCTGCCCTTTAATGTACACATAAAGATATACATACACCAGGACTCCCTCAGCTGAACTCCTGCACATCTCATGTGAAAAACAAGAGCAAACACATGAAGTCAGGCGTGTCTCTTTCAAAACTTGACCTAAAATGGTAACAGCGCATGAAAGAGGCAAATCCAAGCGCTGTCTTTCTCCGTTTATTTATTTCTCTCAACAGCTGCCAAAAAAAACCCACTTACCTACAGAAACAAGAGCCTGATCCACTGAACATAAAACAGAATATGACACAATCATCTAATGTTTTCATGCTGCAACTGAATAAAGAAAGAGCTCGAGTTCCGATATTGCTTTTGGCAGTTCTCCTCCTGATGCTAAGCATTGGTACAAATGAGTACAAAGGGGGGTTTTCCACTAGCAGCTGAGGCTGTATATGCCCTCTCAACCCAGACTGATGACAGGACAAAGAGGGGGTAAAAACATGCACCATGACAACGCTGCTCAGCAACAATTTAAATCAATCACTTCTTTAATAGTTTCCCTGCGAGGCCTTTAAACCAAACTCCACACAACAAACTGACACCCCCTCCCACACACACACACACACACACCCCACCCGAGTGATATTTTAATCCATGTGTCTCAACTGGAGGTTTGGATGTTGCATTCCTACGTGAGTGCAGCACCCCCGTAATTACAAAAAAAAAAATCCCTTGACCTATATCTTAGGACAGATCTGTGTCATTTGCCTACACTCAGCTACATTGTTTTATTGTAATACTATCTAATACTATAAATGAAGATGTGTTTCATAATGTCACCTCTAAATATAGGTTAATCCTCTTTTGGAAAACTCCACAGGAATTTATAGGCTTTTAAAATATTTTACATCTGTCTGTAAATCTTGCTAATGGCTACCCCTAGTTTTATCCCTCACTGGAACCAACAAAGACCTCCACGATTTAATAGACAATATGGAGAGTTATAGGAATTGAAAACAGACCATAAGGACATCTAGGAATATGTGTGGTATGTTTTTAGTACGGCATATGTCATTACCTATATTACATTTTAAAACATTTTGTCCAAACATCCATAATACAATATAATCTCTAGCATTTGGGGACATAATGTTCATTAGCATTTGGGCTGCTTTGAACCAGCTATAAAATCTACTACTGGTGTGTGTCATCATATTACTACAAGCCTTAAAAGACACTCAGCCCAGCAGTAAATACGGGTTTCAGGACATTTTAATGGTAACTAAACTAACCATCACTTTACTAATTGGTGTCTATGTCAAGATGGTCAAATAAACACCAGGCTACTCTAAGCTTAGAGCCTGAGATAATGTCAGGCAGTGAAGATTCAAACGTAAAAGAACCACAGTGTCAATGTTAAGAGATCAGGATGCAGGCCCAGCTTCATTACTGGGACCACTGAATCAAGTGACGCCCTGCTGGCGACCACCTGGCTGCCACGGTCCAGCCCTCCTGCACCATCATTGCATATGGGCCACAGCTCTTTTGTTAACACCAGATGCCCTTAATGAACCAGCATTCCCCAGAGGATTGTATGTAGCAAGTGCTCAGTGAAGAGCCTGCTGGTAATCTGCCCCAGTGCAAGGTTTTTGGGATAGACAGCATCTAAAATATTACATTTTTAATGTGAAACCCAGGAAAGAATACAGCATTTAGTCAAGATTAATTCATAGTAACAATAAAAATAGCATCTGCCAATAACTGCCTCTTTGAATAGAGCCAAGAGGACATTTGTCACACTGGTCACAATCTTTCTTATTTAAAAAATAAATAAAACGTATGCATGTTGCATGTTGCATATTGCTATTAAATTTATGCAAAAAAGACAAAAACAAGAGTACCTGCTGCTCTGATTTCACATATATTCCATCATCCAACTCAATCGCTTATCAACCAACTGATTTCAATGAAACTCTGTTTCGCCAAAATAACAAAATAAATGTTTAATTGGAGATAGCATACCTTAAAGGCCTCCAGCTGTTGGTTGATGCCGTCTGTCTCCATGCCGACTGCCTCCTGCGCTGCCTCCTTGCCCACAGCACTGCAAAGTTTATCTTCCGCTTGGTGGAGTTTACTGTACAACTCCTCCAGTTTGGTGAGGGTGCTCTGCACCTGCACCTCTCTGCCTTTAGCCCTGTCCAACAGTTTACCGCTCTGCTTACTCAGAGAGTCCAGATCTCTCTTGAGGCCTAACAGGTCAGGTGAGGTTTCAGTCTCCAGCATCTTCTTACAGCTGTCTCCGGCATTGGCCGTGTTGACCATCACCTCTTGCAGCTTTGCCACAAAGCTCTGGATGCTGTCCTGCTGTTCCTTAAGAGTGGCCAAGTCAAGATCCACAGGAGCCATGCCGTCCAGTTCGTCATCCAGGTCTGTGAAACGGGTGAACATCTCACGGATTTGATTTTGGAACTGCCCAATACCCTGCAGTTTACCCTCCAAGACTTGGCACGTCTCCTCTAGTTTCTTGTTAAGGGTGCTGTGGTCTTTTTCCATGCTGTCAGCCTGCAGTAAGAGGTCCGTCACTCCATCAGCATCTGGGACTTCAACCACAAGGTCCTTGGCCAAGGTCTTCAGGTGCTCCACTTGGTTCTGCACTCCTTCTAAACTCTTCTGTTGGGCTTTCATGTTGGTCAGGTTCTTGTTGCTGTGTGCCTGCACTCCCTGTGACTCATAGCTATCCACCTGCTTCTTAGCCCCCTCAAGCTGACCCTTCGCCTCTTTGTAGGCATCATTAAATTCCTTAACTGTGTGTGAGATCTTTTCCAGGGACTCCCTTTTGCTCTGCAGACCTTCCACTACATTGTCCACTCTTTTGCCAATGCTAGCCTTCTCCTCTTTTATAGCGTCAGTGTCTGCGTTGGCCACCTCAAGAAGGCTATCTGCAGCCGCGTTGAGCTGCTCCGCCATCCCTCTGTGCTTGTCTACATCCTTCTGGAGAGCTTTCACCTGAGAAATTGAGCTCTCCACAGCGACCGGATCAACAGTGAGTTTGACTCGGCCCTCGCTAGCTTCAATCTCTTGAATCCAGGAGCTGAGCTTCTCTGCATGCTCCTGATACTTCAGAGATTTCTGCAGAGCAGTCTGGAGTTTGTCAGCTTGTTCCAGAGAGCTCTTCTTCACCTCCTCCCAGTTGGACGAGAGTGTAGTAAGCTGCCCTTGTAGTGCCAACTTTTCTGCACCATCAGTGTTCTGCAGAAGCATCTCCCCTTCCCCAGTGATTGTGTTATAAGCTTCCTTGTGTTCACTGAGAGCCTTCTGGACTTTACTGTGCTCCTCCAGAGTTTGTTGCAGGATGTCCACTTTGGCAGAGACGGGCTGGGGCTTAGACTGGTCCTGGAGCTTCTCACCCAGCCATGACTGGAAGTCTTTGGAGGTCTGTTGGAACTGCTGAGAGCTGGCAAAGGTTGAGTTGAGATGCTCGATCCGTTTTTCTACAACAGAGAAATGTGGCAATTAGTGAGTTAAATGCAGCAACACCTCTTGTGCAAAAAGTGGAAACAAAAGGTAGTTGGGACTATTGGAAAGTTGGGAAGTTGCGGTCATAGAATAAATATATCTTACTATGACTCAACACAAATAGAATGCTTCTTTCTTTCCCAACATTACAACACTACATCATTAGGTTAAGTTAGAAGGCCAACCTGCTTTCTCCTCCAGTTGTTTGAAAGGCTTGCTGACACTGTCCAGCTGCCTGGCCAAGTCTGCTTTGAGATAATCCTCAGTCACCATCGTGGTGAGCTCTGCGTTGATGGCCTCAGCCTCCTTCAGCTTCTTCCTCTCCTCTCTCAGCTGTGCCGAGATGTTATGGACATCCTCCAACTGCTTCTTCACAGCTTCGGGCTGGGTGCTGTGTCCCTGGTGGTTGGTGAGCTGATTCTCCAGCTGAGTGGTAGTCTGACCGACGCTCCCCAGTAACTCCTGAAACTGCCCCGTCTTCACCACGGCCTGGTCGATAAGGCTATCTCGCTGGTTCAGCTGTCCTGTGAGGCCTTGCCACTTCTGGGTGACGGCAGTGAGCTGCTCCCTCACCAGCTTCCCACTGGAGGGGTCCTGGTTGCCTGAGGAGCTCAAGATGGCAGAGGCAGCTTCCTCAAGCTGCTCATATTGAGGTTTGCGGCTCTTAAATTCGTTCTGGAGGATCTGGGGGGACAAAATCAGTCAAGAGGAGCATTCCTTTAGAAAGTTACAGGACATTCTGGTTCTTGGGAGAAGTTTTTTCCAAACACCATGCCTACCTGAACTTGTTGTTTCTGCATCTTAAGCATGTTCGGGTCTATCGAGAGGGGTCCGAGGACACTCATCATCAGCTCTTTCTCTGAAAGCCACTGAACAAGCTGCAGCTCAGTTGTTTGGAATATGTCCAGGTTCTTGTTGGACTGCTCCAGGTGCTGCTTCCTGTCCTCTACAGAGCCGCTGATATCCACCCAAGCAGCATCTGAGCAGGAGGGCAGGACAATCACACCAGTCTGCATTAGTCAGCATAACAGCACCTTTCTATCCACTGTCCTACTGTTCTCCTAGCAAAACCTCCCATTGTGCAGGACTTGGCACTGCAAATGTGTTAATTTAACTGGTGTGGCAGAGGGCAGGTAATGAGACACATTCTGTATGCATGTGATGGGAAGAAGACTAGATGACCAATAGTAATGGTCTAACTTCTCATATCTGTCATTTTGTAGCAGCCATTGCAGTAATGAGATACATATTTTGTCAGATTCAACATATCTCTGACAGTTTCAGTGACATAAATTACCCAGGACCATCAGGAGACAACACCTTGCTGCGTACCTATTTCTGCCAGCATCTGCTTCCATTTCGCAGCCTCGGGGGAGTTCGGATGAGTCCTAATCAAGTTCAGGAGCGTCTCTCTGAGCTTCTGGAGCTTCTCCTGCTTTTGCTTCATGTCATCCTCAAATGCCTGAGAGAATGGAAACAAATTATAATCGCTGAATCTTGTGATTTTCAACTCAAGTGTCATATTACATTACATTACATTACAGTCATTTAGCCGACGCTTTTATCCAAAGCGACTTACAATTCAGATACTTCATACACCGTAGGCACAGCTACGGGAGCAATTTTTGGGGTGTCTTGCTCAAGGACACATCGACACATGCCACTAGCAGAGCCAGAGCCGGGGTTCGAACCGCCGATCAACTGATTGAAGGGCGGCACCTGCTCTCCACTTAGCCACGGTCGCCATATTTTCTTATTTCTTATTCACAGCAGATCAAAGTCAGTGAGGACTGCGTGTATAATTCACATAATTATTCAGGCCATTTACTGAACAACAACATTTCTGTACCTTCTGCTGTTCAAGCTGTGTTTTCACTGAATCTTTCTCTGTGGCTGCGTTGTTCCAGGATGCTGCAGTCTTTTTCATGTCCCTCAGCCATTCCAACATGTTGTCCGTCTCCTTTTGGGCCTCTTTCACCTCCTGCACCAAACTACTCAGCTCTGCTGCTCGACCTTTCAGCGTCTCCCCGATGCTCGCGTATCCCTCGTTGACGAATGACATGTTCTGCTGAATTACCATCAGCTCTGAGGACAGCAAAAATAATTCTATTCAATTTTCCTTACCGGGGGTTAACGTGTCATCATGAGGTTATGATAACAGTGAGGAACTGTTAATATAGAGGCCTTATGGTGCAGTAGGTTCAGAATATGAGGGAAGTAACAACCACTCCCAAGTATTGCAAATCTTCGGCTCTTATCAAAGTAATTAAATGAAATGAATTAAATAAAAGTGGGCCTCAAGATCACTCATATGAACAGATGTGTTCTTACGTGGCACATACGAGTGATTTAAAGTACTTAGAGTACGAGTCTCCTCAGGGGAAAAACTATCTCTGCAATGACATGCTGTTGACAGCTGCAGTAATATTTTATTGTTACTGTTGTATGATATTTTTGTGATTGAAACTTGGGACTCTTATATTGCTATTTTGGGGGAGTTGAACATGCTAATGATCAAATCTTGGGAATATGCATCTCCTCATGAACAGGTGGGATTCATAAAGTGTTTACAGTTACAAGCGGTACTGTGAATTTGACTTGGAACAAGTCTCATGGAAAGAAAAGTATGAGATAGAGAGGAATAAAAAAAAATGTCCTGCATTAAATGAAAATATTTCTGATCTAATCTTATGAAGTGTCCTCCCTGTGTGTGTGAATGGATGTTTGAGCCTTTAAATGTTGATTCATTTAAGAAAAAGCTTGATGGAAAGTGATGAAATAATTCACTCCCTATGGAGTTTGGCTGACACTTAATTGCTCTATTGGGCCATCAAAAGAGTAAAAAAGCAATAAACTCCCTCTTTATTCCTGTAACTTTATTACTCATAATCTGAACACACTGTGTCAGTGAACTTTGTTTCACATAGAGCCACCACAGCCAGAGCAGTGTTTTGAAAACCAGCCGTAATCCCTACACATGACACTACAAACAATGCATTTACACAGCAGCATCCACATACACACTCGATTACCTTTATTTGTTAGGTAGGAATGGCTCGCTGGACCACCACCATTAGTAAGAGCTGATGCAAAAGACATAAGACAAAGCTTGAGTAAAGGACAGGCAGACTGTCTAGAACATCTTTCCACGATCTCCAATGGTTAGTGAGCACACAGTACTCAGGAGTGCACCCAAACACCATGCTTCCCATTCCACTGAATGATTCAAACATTTGAAGTGTGCCGATTTTTACCTGACTTGTTGGCGGTCTTTGTCTTGGCGGGGGATGTGAGGAATGTCATGAGGCTGTATAGCGCTGATCCTTTCCTGTTCAGGTCTTGGACAGCAGGGTCTTTGAAGGTCCACTCATCTAGTAATCCCTGGTTAATCAGACAGATAAATGGTATATACTGTAGGAGCATGGCATTTATAACACATGATTTCTGAAAAGAGAAACAGGACGAACATGTCTGTGAGGTTTTATTTGTATTTTTTGCTTTCCAGGATCTACTTCAGGGATCCTGTGAAGCAAATAGTCGTTCTGCTGGACAATATAATGTTTCACTCCCAGATCTGTCCTGTGTAAACACATACCATCCATCCGTCATTAGTTGGCAGAGAAAGCAGGATGGAATGGTGGGGAGTTTAGGGAGGGTAGGACTATAACCTATTAAAACACACTTACATCTATCTATTGCAAAACACACAGACTTCTCTGGATGCAAAGTGTAACATCAGCGGCTTCTGTTCCAGCACTTAAAGTGCAGTTAGACAATTCTTTTTATTAATCTCATGACTCACAGTGACTATCTGCAGGTCCTTCTCCAGACTTTTCACACTGCTGCTCGGCTGAACCGCAGGTACTTTCTCAGTGGTCTGCTCCAGCCACTTGGTGAGAGCGCCAGCTGCAGATCTGAAGTCTCCTAGCTGGTCCTGACAGGATGACACCTCCTCTTCCCTGTAGTACACAAGAATCAGTCATATCATGCATCCATCTGTACATTATACAACCTCCACTGTAAAGGAAAAGGATGTTATATTTGTTAAACGTTGAAATACAGGAACCTTATGTGTCCCTCCCATTGACCCAGCTTACTTTTCGTTGACGGTGTCTTTGAAGGTGCTGAAAATATTTGAGAGATTGTCCATCTTGCTCTGGATCTGGGCTTTGTTTCCATCGGGGCATATTTCAGACAGCTCCTTGGACAGAGTCTGCAGCTTTTCCAAATCACTGGCATGTTCAGCCATCTCAGCTTTAGTGTTCTGCAGAGAAATTATATGTAACATTTTTGGTGAAAATGTTACATTACTTCAAGACACCACCATTTATGGATGTAAACATAGTCAGCGGTACAGTTACCTGCATCAGCTGAGACAGTTCATTGAAAGTTTTCCCCGGCCCGTCTGTCTCATGTAGATCTTGTGAACGCTTCACAACAAACTGCTGAACTTTATCTGTAACCTTCTCGAACTGTTCCACCTTTTCCTTCAGCTGCTCCAGCTGGGACACTTTTTGCTTATGCTTGTTACAGGAATCAGAGAAGCGCTGGGAGAGAGCATCCATCTTAGTCTGCAGAAGGGCAGCAGCAGAGGGATCTGCTGTCTCCACAAACTTCTTCACCTTGGCTTTCATGGCTGAGATGCTGCTCTGGCGACTTGCTATGTCCTGCTCTAATGCCTTAAGAAAATACAGGATGGAAAACAGGTTCAATGGCTAAATAAAGTGAACATGGAGCAAGTAAAAGACACAAATCAGTCACAGACAGCATCAAATAATAGATACAGTATCTGGTTATTGGACTGCTAAAATGAGAAGAGTACATACTGCTTCTTTGCTGAGGATATCTCCAATGGATGCAGAGTCCAGGGGGATTCGTCCTTTCTCTTTCACACTGGCCTCCACTCCCTCCATCCATCCCATCATCTCATCCAAACCATCCTGGACACTCATGGAGCGAGTCAGGGTGATCTGCAGTTTCTCATTTCGATCACTCACAGACTTGGAGAGGTTGTCGTAGCGCTCAACTATGTCATCTACAGCGAAGGTAAACAAACCAGGTTATGTTTAAAACGGAACATTTTCTCATTGTCTTTGGGACACACTGTGAGATGAACATTTCAAACCAAAGCTTATTTGACATTCATGAGTGTCTTAAGGATAAAAGTTTTGCAAAGGATTACGTTCACTAAGATTTTGTGGTAGAGTAAAAGCATTTTTACGTGTAAGCCAAGAAACTAATGACTGAAGAGAAGGAATATAAATGAGACACTCCAAAAGCTATATTTCCCTCTGATACCTTGTGTACATTTTAGAAAAATTATGGTGGACATTTTGAGGTATGATGACATTGTTGCCAACTGACAATAAACAGTCTGCTTGCTTAACAACCTACCTACAAGTTGCAAGGCTCACATTTTGCAGGGCAATGAGAACTTTAAGCCTCTACTTTGAAATACTTTATTTTGAAACTTTCCCAAGTATTTCAGAGATATTTCCATGTCTGGCATCTTCCAATTTGCCTATTTTAAGGCCGAAATTATTTGAGTGTCAATAACGACACATAAAATCATTAAAACTCTCTATAGGTGGAGCAAAACCTGATCCCTACTTTGATTTGTCCCTCACCTACTGTCTCCTGGATGTCGTCTGAGTTGCTCAGCAGGTCTCCTTCAGATGTTATCAAAGACTCAGCTGCTTTGCGTAGTGTATCAATAGCAGTCTGATGTCCTGTCATCTGACCTTGTAGGGCCTGTGGATCAATAGGGGAAAGAAAAATGAAACAGTATCCACATATATAAATGTCCTTTGTCTACTTTTAAACTGATTATGCATTTCACTTGTGTGGTAGATTGAAGATACAAAAAGTGATAATGTGCAACAATGTCTGGATAATGTCTACTGTAAATAGGAAATATATAGTGATTCCACAGATGTGTTTAGATGTACCTGTCTGCCTCGACTTCTACACTTACAGAAAGGCTTTGGAGTATTTGCAGTGATTTGTAACCAAAGCCAGATGAACAGCGTTTCTCAGTTGGCCCACAGGCGCCTCTTATCTTGGCATATCTCTGCTGTAAGTCACTACCTTCCTACAGAGAAATGTTCAAGCTAACTGCTGCCAAAAGCTTTGACACAAAGACAGCATCGTTTCTTATCCTCCTGTAAGGCTTCACATAACCAGAGTTAAACTATTCACATGTGCGTTTGAATTTGAACACAGAGCTAAAAATAACTGTGTTATACTTAAGTCAGTGGAAACACTGTATATGGTAAGGCAGGTCTATTGTAGCATGACCTTATAACCCAGTCAATGCTCCCAAGTTCTGCATGTGTTACTTCTTAATAAAGCTTTTCTTTATTTCTTTTCTTAGAATACTCATAACCTAACATCCATTAAAGTTCACATCCCTTTGATGAATCTTTGCGATGCAGCTGCTGCATTGCAATTTCCCCCGGGCTAAATAAAGTTGTATATTATCTGATCTTATCTTAAATCAAATCAAACACCAGACTTGTTGAACTTTAACTGTAAAGATCCAATCATCATCAAAATGTAATGCATCACATGGGAGGAAAGATCATACAGGCTTTTTTTCATACGACTCCTGTGTTGGCCTCAAGAATTAGAGAGGCCTCACAGAAATATGAAGAAAATGCACATCCAGGTAAAGAAGACCTCAATCTGAGAAACGTCTGAGCACTCAATATCCTACGTGCTACAGTTCTGGCTTGCAGCTTTTCTTGCCTTGGTCTCCTCCAGCTGTTTCTGTAGTGTTTGTGGGTCAGCTGCTATGGCCTCGGATTGCTGCTTCCTCGCCTCCTCCTCTGAGCTGTTGAGCCACATCAATAGACCAGCGTTCGAGTCGTCATATTTTTTGTATTTGTCAACCACGTCTTTGAGGTTGTTGCCGAGCTGATTGCACTGAAACAAAGGAAAATAAATGATACTCTAAGTGTGATAATATATTCAGATAACAGTCTCTGACACTGACATTCTCACAGTGCTCACAGAAAATGGCGTGACGTATTAGTTTTGAATGAAGACAAATGCTTCCACCCAGTGGCAAGAAAAAGTCATTGCAACCTCTCTAGATCCATGTGATCAGCTGCCGACTAAATACCTGTGAATGTAGTGTTTTGTATCTGCTGGCTGCTGAATCCAACTTGTCCTTGACAGCAGAGCAGGTTCCTGAAGTATCAACATCCAGCAGAGCGTTCTTAGCCGCGGAGTCAGCCAATCCACAGGCGTTAGCCACATCCAGCACTTTCTGTCCCGACATGGTGATGAAGCGAAGGTCCCCTTTGTGGGAAATCACATCTTCTGAGAAGCTTCTCTGTCGCTGGAGTTTATCACTGAGGATATTAAGGGAGCTTTCAGCAGTGCCCAGCTGCTCTATCTCTCCCTCCGCCTGGTCTAACCAGCCGACAAACTCCTCACAGTCACCCTGGAACTTCTTCAGCTCCTCCTGGACACACTGCACCTGCTTCATCTGCTGCTCAGCCTGCGTCAGGGAGGCCTCGTAGCGTCCCTTCAGCTCCTGGATGTTCTTCTGCAGTTTCTCCTTCTCCTCCGGAGACAGCACGTTTGCCTGCTTGTCGAGCAGAGCCTGAGCTGACTGGGTGGCCATGATCAGATCCTGCTGCTGGGACAGAATCTCCTGATGACGGGCCTGTGGGAACGATGAACCAATACATATAAATGTGATTATTATCTTTTTATATACATCTTTTAAACATTGTTTATTTTTCTAATTAAATAACATTGTGCAGCTTTTATATTTGTTGGCATTTACTGTTTAACAGATCTAGAAATTGATTTACAACATTTTGATTTTATTGCTACTTTCTGCATTTCTTTGCTACTTGTGTCTTTTACTTTTAGGTTTACTCATGATGATCTGTCTCAAGTAATACCAAAAAAACTCCCAGATGAAAGTATGGACTGCTGAGTAACAATTCTCTCTCTACATTTTTGCAACAATCCAACTATACCTTGACCCTGTCATACTGCTTATCGAGCTGCAGGGAGGCGTCGTTCTTCCCGCTGGTCTCTCTGCCAAAATCATTTTCAGTGGCCTGTAAAGCGTTTCCATTGGCATCGTCATCCGCTCCTATCGGTCCCGTGGATGAGGTTTCTTCTGGCAGGTTTCCATTCTCTTTACTTATTTGGTCAGTTTGATTCAGATCGCTCTCGTTTTCATTCCCTATGTTGGATATCCAGTCCAGGAGACCTTCGATTTTGTTCTTACTTTCTTCGAGCCGCTCAACAGCTGCTGCCTGAAAAGACAGATGGATTACAGACCAACAACATAATGAAAAGAGAAAAATCTATATAAAACGTTGACATTAAGTTTAGCAATATGATAATAACACTGAAATAACAATCTAAAACATGATGCACTACATAGTTTTTACAGACAACACAAACTGTATGGAGGTAATCTGAACTCTGACCTTTTCGCTCTCCTGTTTGATGGCTGTGGTAACAACCTTCTCCAAGTCTTTCCTGGACTCCTCGGCCCGCTGGTTGATGAGTTTGGCTTTGCTTTTCGCCTCCTCCAACTTGCTCTCAATGATGGCGATTTGATCGGGCATCAGCTTGCTCCGGTTTTCCTCCAGAAACTTTTTAGTACTGGTGATGACGTCATTCAAGGCACTGGCATTTGTCGACACGTCTTTTTGCAGAGCCTTGATATCAGGAGGAGGACAAATAGAGTCCCCGAATGAAACTGATGAAAACTTGGGACGCATACTGTGCTTCTTCAAAAGAAAAAGAAAATGTATTTCAAACCTGGTGCTCCTGCTGGTACTGCTGCAGATCTGTGACACACTCAGCATTTCCAGCCTGTTGCTGATGACCCATCAGCTGGTTTTCTGTCAGGGTGAGATCATCACACACTTCCTCCAACTTCTCTGTAAACTCCTTGTGTTTCTCCAACAAAGTCTGTCAAACAAGAATGAAAAAACACCAGGTAAATATCACAAAAGGCTGTGATTTAAACACACTCACATCCACACTCCATAAAACATTCCCATGAAACAAACTCCCAAAATCCTACAACAGAGTTCAGGGTTATTTCTTTGGTCTGAATCAATATTTGGGAACAAAAACATCAAAACAAGGGAAGAGAAACGATTCAAGCACTTAGAGGTAACATGCAAATTCTGCTTTAGTATACATTTCCTTCTTCATAACAGTGTATAAATCTAGTATGCTGTAAACATGCTATTTCGCCCATTTGCCACTTTGGTCTCGAGATAGTAATAAGCACATTATGTCCTGTGTGTTATTGGGTTTGTTGTGTGTGAACGTGTTCCAACAGAGAAGGTGCATTTTGTCCACTGTTAATTGTTCACTGGTGTCTTGGAGGCCTGTAGGATATAACCAGCACAAAGAGTTAGTCTGCAGGAGCGATCAAGCACGTGAGCATGCAAAGTTGTTATTTTTCCTGAACATTTAAGGCATTCACAGTAGAACCACCCTGACAGACATTTGTTTTTAAACACATTGAAATATGGTGAAAACTATAAACGCTGGGATACTGTTGATTACTCATTGCTTTGAAAAAGTCTAATTATCAATCTAAATCCACAAAAATCCACATTGAAGTTCAATATTTGTACAAATACAATTTTAGAGCTGATAAATCATTTTTGTTTTGATGCCTGAGGGTCAGATGTCTCACTGAAATTTGGAAAGAAATTGTGTACTAATAATGTCAAACCACATATGTGAAAATGCCTTGTCGTAAATGATTTAATAATAATTCATATTTTTGTTGTTAGCTCTAACAAGTCTACATGTACTGCATGTGTTGATTTAATGCGTTTAAGTTGATCTACTTTTTATTCTTACCCACAAATGATACTTCCAAAGCTTAAATCTGACCAGTAACATGGCTTACACAGCCCACTCTACATGCACTATAAGCATTCATTATTAACTTTCATTTTCATTCATCAAACCAAACATGTATATATAGTTGTTTTTGTAAGGAGACATATGTGATATGTTCTTGTATTTCCACAGGCAGACCTTCTCCTGGATCTCCCTCTCCCTGGTGTCCAGTAGGACATCCAAGGCGCTCCTCTGGGTGACAAGCCTCTCTGTCTGGTCCCTGAACGCTCGCTGAGTTGTGCTGAGGAACTTGAGGAGGTAGCTGCTCTGAGCTGGACTCAGAAACTGAGCGTGCTCAGAAATAAAGCACTGGATATCAAATGTGACATCCTCTAACTTGAGCCTGGCTTCTTTTAGCAGACTGCTCTCTGAGTCCTGCAGGAAAAGACGGAAATGTGAAGAGTACGTCTCTGTAAACTACTGTAGATTATGGATGTTTAAAATGACAATAATTTAAAGATACCCTGTTCTGCTGAATCAACTGTTTCAGTGTGTCCACATCACAGGGTTTTAAATCCACGTCACACATTCCTGAGTTGTTCTGGATGAGGCCCGCTACTTCATTAAGTTCACTGAGATGTTTCTGGTACGTTGATTCCAAATGCATCTAAAAAAAACAACATTTAAAGAAGTCAATAGCTGATGCAACGATTACATCACTTTAATTACTTGCAATGAGCACTGACCTTTCCAGTTTCCATCGCTTGAATTAGGGAGTGACTCCTTTCTGCACACATTTGGGAAACAGCAGTAAAATTTTGCTCTAAATCCAGATATGTCGAGGACAAATCTTGGTGGATCTGTATGGGAATGTCTTCATCAGCAGAATTTAAGAGCAGTTGGGCTTTCTCCATATCTGCTGTCAAAACACCAGCCAGTCGAGAAAGTTGGGACTCCAGAGACTGGATAATAAAAGCACAGTTGGTCAGGAACTAATGCATACATGCACATACATAAGAGAAAAGTTGAGAACATATAATATTGTTTGATATTGTTCATGTCGAACCTGAAAATCCTGTTTTTGAATCTGCAGTTCTTCCATGTTGTTGCCAATGGCTGCCTGGATTAAAAGGTCTTTTCTGACATCCTCTAAAACATCGGCGTGATCCTGCAGTCTCCCAACACACTCCAAAAAATCCTGGATGTAGAACAGCTGAGGGGAAAGAAAACAAAAGAGTAGCAAATGTTACTTGTATCAAAAACTAAGGGAGGGGGTTGCCTTATTAACACTGAAACAACATGACACGTACCTTATTTTTGACCTCCTCAACTTTGCAGGAATCTGAGCAGCCAGACGACTGAGGAGACGGTGGGTGGCTGTCTGCAGCAGAGCGACAGTGACCCGAGTCATCTTCTGCTGACTCCTCATCTTCTCCCTCTGAGCTCTCCTCCTTGATGCTCTCCAGTGTGTGCCACCGCTCCTCCTGAGAGTCTCCCCCCACAGAGTCTCCCCCCAGCGCACTGTTTAGAGTGTCCATCACCTCCTGAAGCATTGAAAGGTCTTGGCTTGAGGAAACAGTCTTAAGAATGTGCAGCAGTTGCAGCTGGATGTTTGGCGCATCGGACTGCTCTGTCTTTTCATCGACTTTCTCTTCCTGAACTATCAGTTCTGAGTTTCCCATGTCTTTGTTGTTTGAACTGAGGGTGTCTTGCTTCAACACATCCATGAGAAGGTCTGGGTGACTGCTCTCTATAAGTCCATGAGGTGTGTCTGTCTCCTGAAAGCCACCTTTGTCTAAAGTTTGCGGAGTGTTCTGAAACACTTCGATAGAGCTTTCAGTGTCCAGGGTTTGTGCCTCATGCAAATCACTGACATCAGTCCCCTTTGTAATCCCTTCCCCCTCGTCATCTACATGTGTCCTTACAGCATTAGAAAACACTGATGAGGAAGCATCAGACGCGACGTAGCTGTCTGACAGGAGATCAGTATCTACCTGGAGATGCTCAGAAGCACACACAGGTAGTCGTGTTTCCTCTTGTAGAATATCAGACCCGAAACCTAATCCCAAAATAGTTTCAGACTCTCTTGAGTTATTGTCTGACCCAGAAACATTTTCACCAATATTTTCTTTATCTCTTGCCTTCTGTGCATATCTTGACGCGGATGTCTGCTCTGTGTCAGTGGTGACTGTGAAGATGTCCTCATGTTGCCCGCCTGTGCTTAACTCAACATCCTCTGCAGCACTGTGCTGTGAATCTTTACCAGCCAACACTGCTTCAGGGGAAACTCTGCTGGTAGTTTGACTGGGGTGCTCTAAATCTTCACCACCGGAACACTTAAGATGAATAGCATTTGTTGCGGTGACTTCATCGGAAACAACGGGTGACTGTGGAGATCTCTCACCAACAAGCATACTCTGACCATTTCGAGAGCAGCTGGGCTCCGATCCAACACTAGACTCACTTTCTGAATGAAGTGCTGCTTGCTGAGGTAATGTGATGTTGTCATCATAGTTACCGTTTCCCTCTGAGGTGATTGCACTTTCGACCAAGTCTCTGGGTGATAAGTAATCTACACTCGGCGTTGGCTCGCCGTCCAAAGGTGACTGAAATGCACATGTGTCATTCTCTGTTCTGCGTTCCTCAGATGACACATTGTGTGATGAGGAAACGTCTAAGTCACTCTCACTAATGGTCTGATTCCCCACTTGGGCGATGAAAAAATCTGTATCAATAGGTGAGCTGTCAGATTTGGAGGGATTAACAGAAGTGGAATATTGAGTCTGGCTTTCTGGATCAGTGCTAGATGGACGCGACTGTGCGGTTGGAGCAACGCTTTCTATCACAACATCCATATCGGTCAGCTGACTATTGATTACAACCTGTGAGTCACCGTCTTCAGCTAGTAAAGGAGATGTGTCAACGAGACGAGGAGACTCTGCAGTAAACTGACTCCATGAGGAGGGTGAGCTCATCCGAGACTCATAATCGCTAACTGAGGGAGGGGAATGATGGAGATCATTACTCATCTCTCCTACATTTCCTGTTGTCTCACAATCTCCCTCTGCCTCTCCATTCTCTCCCTCTTCATTATTAGCCTGCTCATTAGTCAGATCAAGCACCTCAACAGCACCCTCCCTCTCAGTCTGCATGTTTTCAGCCTCGTTATTATTATTAATTAAACGTAGCTTGTGATCATCAGAGATGGAGTGAATGACGTTTTCTTCTGGGTAACTGCTGGCTTCAGGGTGTAAGTCAACGCGGTCATCTTTAACTGATCCAGACTGCACTGACTCACTGATACTAATGCTGCAACCAGACCTCAAAAGGCTTTGCTGCTCTATTACACCAAGAGCAATATTTGAGGATATGGATGCATCGGACACTGACATTGTGTCCTCCTCATCTCCTACAACACTTTGTTTTTCACGTGACTGCAGGTCGAGCAGTTTCACCACTGTCGTCTCGTTAACTAGTCCCTGACTGAGAGCTGCCTCCAGGTCATAACGCCTCCCACAGGTGACATCTGAAATGTCCCGTTCCCCCACTTGTGCTTTCAGAAGATGAATAGCACAGTCTTGCTCATTTTGGCCCTCCAACACGCCCTCAGAGCGTACAATCTCATCCTGAGTAATATCTGTACCGTCTGATTCACTACAAAGTGACTCAGTGTTGTGTTGTGGAAGCGTTTGACGGCAGGATTCTATTGAACACTCAGAGCCAAACATCCTCGACGGAGAGCCAACATTTGTTCTGTTCAGGGAGCATAACGGTTGACTAATTATTTGACATAAGTCTTTACTATCAGCATCTTCATCATCAATTTGGAAGCTATTTCGACAACCTCTCTCTGCAAAATCTTCTGACTCTGTCCAGTTTGAGTTGCTGTGAAACGGGGTTTCCTCCGCTACACCAGTCTCTGTGGTATCCGTTCCAAGGCCATCATCGAAGAATTCCTGTTTTAGAGGCTCATCATTTGCAGATTTTTTTTCATCAAAGCTAATTCTTCCATTGACCGAGGAGCCAAAATGATGCTGATCAAATGCGTGTTGCCTGTAATTCATCAACTCCTCTGTCTCCTCATTTATGTGCAGCGGTATCTCTAAATCTACCCGCTCTGAAAGCTCTCCAACATTTAAAGTCAGAGAAGTCACATTTTTCTCAGTGTTTTCAGAAAACACAGAATTTTCAAGAAAAATTGTAACCATTTTACTGAGCTGTCTGTCGAGTATTAGGACCCTCTGTCTCGACTCGGGATCTATGTAACTGTTCAACATTAGGTAGGAGATGAACAGCTGAGTCGCCTCTGCATGAGTGGGGATGTTATCGACTTCTAAGCAATCTGCAGCATGATGGCATCCGTCAACTGTGAGTTTTTTGTACATAAGCCAAGATGAAAACTTGTCGTTAAGGTGATAATCCTCAGGAAACACATCAGGAATTTCGACAGATTTCAAAATCTCTGCTGTGTAAGTGTCAATCAAACCATTCTGAATGGCGCAGTTGATGTCGACCACCTCTGAGATTTCTGGAATGTAAAAAGCTGCTATCTTTTCCCGATTACTGAACACTGTGCTGGTAAACTCATCACTGGTGATCTGTTGGTCGTACTGGAATGAGGTGGACACAGTTTGGATTTCCCCACAACGAGGCAACACGAGTCCCATAAACTGCTGCTGATTTTCAAGCACAATGAGTGTGCTGTTAGAGCGCATCAAATCACACTGAACGGCTGCATCCACCTTTAGCCCTTCGCAATTACTCATAACTTCCTCTGTCATGGTCTCCTGGTCACTTAAACCTTCAGAAAAAGACCTCAAAGTGTTAATACTCCTCCCTGATGTCAGTGATTTATTTCTGCTGAGGCACTTTAATATCAGTCTATTAACCTCCTGCACTGGCTCTAAGAGTGAGACATCTTCAGCAGCGCTGGGATTAATCTTATCCTCACTGCTCTTTTGTCTCTGAAGGATCTCTACGTAGACAGAAGCAGATATTACACCGCACTGAAAAGCACTCTCCAGGGTCAGTGTGTCCCCCGTGTAGCACACGTTCAATCCATCACGGACTTCTTTGACCTCTATCATCTTGATGATCGGGTCTTCGCACGTGGCCTCTTCCCTAGCTGCTGCTATGTCAGAGAGCGACACAGAAGAGACGTGTGTGCACTTGGTTGTTTCGTTCAGCTTTATCAAGTGGTCCAGCATGGATTTGTAAAGGAGATCTTGTTTGAAAGCATCTTCCCGGTCCAGACAGACATGCGGCTCCGACTGAAAGAGGTTGGAGGTCACAGGTTGGGCGTCTGGGAGAGCGACCCCAGTTATCTGATCAATCAGGCCACTCGAGGTTCCGGTCCCAGGCCCTGCACCACTGGATTTTAAATCCTAAAGAAAATGACAATTTTACAAATTGTAGAACTGCTTTTAGCAACAAAATCTGTATTATTTATTGTGTCAAATTTGCAATTCAATTATTCAAAAGCAAGACAAAATGTATACTCACCAGACAAATATGGGCATGTTAAAAGATCATGTGCACAAGTGCAAGACTGCATCAGCGTTGCAACAGGAGAGCGACGAATAATACAGTTAAAGCTATCATGCATCTGGGAATGCAGTATCCAGCATCTTGCAAAAACAGGGTAGTTAATCACATCGCATACTGTAGGTAAAGGGTTATGTGTCATATCTGTTATCCTGTTGAAGTCAAGCACATTAATATGGGGAAATTTAGGACCAAAGCCAGGCGCAACTAAGCATGTTTACAGCATACTCAGATTTTCTGGGAATCAATTGTATAAATCTTGATTCTATCCCCAATGTAAGAGAATAAAAAGAGAGATACAAAAAGACAACTGCTCACACTGTACTAAGGAGAAGAGGAGAAACGTTAGTCATGCAGCTGAACATCAGGTGGCGCTGCTTTCTAACACACTATAAGACACAAATGCAAACAATAGAAGAAACAGCCAAGTGTCCAACCTCTTCTGCAGAGGTTGTCTGATCTGAACAATGTTGGGAGAGTTCACTGTAGGCCTGATTGAGCACCTTCAGCTGCTCCTGGGCCTTTTCTCTTTCCTCCTCAGTCATTCTGTAAGAGAAAACACAAAGAATGATGCTGACAGACTTTAAACAGCTGTTTAAGTGTTGTGCATGTCGGTCACAGTAGCTGAACGTACTTGTCACTGTGTTTGTTCAGCATCATTTGCGTGGCTCTCAGTGCTTCTGCGATTTGTTCCTTCTTAGTGACCATTTCCTCAACTGACACCTAGAACATCAAACAGGGGCGTATTAACACTTTATATGCAGTACAACAACTCTTCTTTACTTTTATAGGACTACTCTTTGAGTAGTTATCATACAATATTGTATTCCAGAATATCACTTTAGTAAACAGGGACACGAAACTCACAAATACTCGCACACTAGAATTGTTTGAAAGGACTGATTTACATTTTTCAATTGAATTATTCATACAAAATATATCAATTGATTTATAAAGAAAACTGTGCACTCCAGTGACTTTGTGATATGTTTGTATTGGCTTGTATTGTGCATTATTTTTTCTCTTCCTTCCATGGAGGGACAGAATATTCTAAACACATTCAGAGAGATGGTTTCATAATTTGACAAAGAAAAAATAAGGAAGTCCAAAGCTGTCATTATTATTTAATTGTTGGAATTTTATATATATTTTTGGATGTATAGTGTAAAAGAAAATGTAAATAATATTTTTTTCATTAAACAAACCCTACGAATATATTTTTATGTGTACTAAAACAATAACTAAATATTCTTATTAATAATAAGAATCAAACATTACATTTTTCTTGCTTCATTTTACCCTAATTGTGGTTGCAATGTTTACAACAAAAATAAAATGACATGTGTGTGTCCAGTGCTCATTGTCCAGGCGATGGCACCATTGATTAGATAGATATTGGAATGGACAGAGTGAACAATATGGAATAGCTGGCTGCATGGTGTGCTTTAAAACTGCTTAATTAAACTTGAATTACTGATCTGAACTGGCCACAGAGATGCAAAAAAACTTCTAGCAGCGAGTCAACTCTCGTTACTGTAGTACTTTATAGTTATCATAGTACATGAGTAGTGATAGTCTAAACTCCTTTGTGTGTATCTGTCTATTGTCCTTTCTATTCTATTACATTGATGAGAATGAGTTCTGACAAACCATCAAAGAAAACCTTCAGGATCACGAAACTGCTTCTAAGCACCATTCTTAAACACAGTTACAATGCCATGGTGATAAACTTAAATTTCACTTGAATAATGTCAGCTTTGGACTGTACGCAATGAATAATGCATGTTTCATTGGACACACAGGGACACAAATCTGAAATGTATTTCAATAACCTGTTGGGCTGATTTCATTTATTGGTCACTGAGGTTGTTCTGAAATGTGAGTGCTTGTGCAACTTTTTGTGTTATGGAATCAGTTGGGGGCGATTGAAATAATCAAATATATCATGAAATCCATAATATCAATCATTCTTTTCTGTACAAGAGATATGACAAAGTAATTACACCCACTACCTATAGTGTAAAATATATGGATTACATGATTCAGAAAGTAAATAGTGTGTTTTTATTAGAAATCATACACTGTGACAGCAAAAAAGGCTGCGATATCATTTTGATTAGAAAAATACTCTTAAACCAAAGCTTTCTCTCACGTACAACAAATATGTGGCAGCATGTTAAAACAGGACACACCAGAAAACACCAAAAACAGTACACATAATTTACCTGGGGCTTATTAGAAGCATCTGTGTTGGCATTGCTATCTTTCAGAGCATTACCATCATTGCTTGGGGTCTGCTTCACATTGGACATCCAGTGCAATAGCTTGCTAACTTTATCACCGTGCTCTCTCTTCTCCTCATCAACAGATCTCTACAATTAAAACAGATGGGTTTTTGACAAGATTGGTAACTTTGTTGACACAAACAAAAAACACTTGAGTGGGGAATCCTCGAGGGGAAATACATTTATAATCAGACTAAAACACAAAAGCTCAAGAACCAGTTAGTTGCATCAACCAGTGTAAAAAAAAAAAGCATTCAGACAAGGTAACTTCCCAGCCAAACACAAAACCAAAGAACATACTACAGGTTTTGCTTTTATGCTATGGACAAGCATATATTTACAAATATGTATTACTTATATGCCCAAACATAATGAAATGTTGATTTGGGCCCAAAACCATGAACTTTCGTAGCCTCCAGTAACCTTAACCCCGTGTGGCAGTCGTACACACTTCTTTCAAGTGCCTCCCTGAAGGTGATTCTTCTCTTGGTCTTTGGACAGGTGAGGCTTTTGGTGTGAAACTTCTCGTCTTTGAGAGCAACGGCATTAACTTTGTCAACAAGGTCGCTCTGAATGACTTCCTTGAGGGAGACTCTGTCATGAGTGTCAGGGTTTATCAATCCTCCAGTAAGGAGCTGGAATTCAATACAGCGAAAACCGGCATCCTTGGGGAGGAGATTTTCCTGAACAGCCTGAGAGATGGACAAAGTCTTTGAAGTCTTGGGGTGAACAACGCCATTAAATACCTGCTCAAACTGTTGGAGCTGCTGATTCAATCCCTCATCTAAAAGACCTCTTTTGAGAGCCTCCGAGAGAGTAACTTTCTGCCCTGAGGAGGGGTCACAAATACCTCCAGTGCAGGCCTGGGCCTCCAGCAGCCTTAAGGCAGTGACTCTATCAGTAAAGCCCTGTTGAAAACCCTGAAGAACTGACAGCCTCCTCTTCCGAGTGACGTCCCAGAGACCAGCGATGGGGCTGTGAACATCTTCCACAACCACCATTCTGGAAAATATGATGTCCGCAATCTCATAGATGCTAAGACGGCCACCGCGATAGCTTTCAAGCTCGGATATTTCAAGAAACCTCTGACTCAGAGCGGACTCTAGACAAAGTTGTCGGCCACTTTTGACATCAGTAACGATGTGAAGTTGGCTTCCACTGGCGTCAGCTACGGACTTTTCCTGCCATTCACTTTCCTGCTGTGACAGAAACAGATACATGCTCTTGTCAATGTGTCTCCCCTTGAATGCTTCATACGCTGACATTTGGATGCCACAGCTGCTGCTGACAACAGACATTCTGTGAGAACTCGTGAGAGAGGTGTTTGTTAGATGTTTCTCACCAAATGGGAAGAGAAACACACCACCATCAATGTCATAAAGGCACGTCTTCAGTATTTCAGAGTAGTATGCTTTCTGTCCGGTGTCAGGGTTGTGGAAACCTTTAGGGTTACTGATTGGATCATACAGACTCTGTAGAGTCTCCTTGTTCAAAAGACCCTGATCAACAGCAATGCTAGCCGGCACCCTGACACCAATCTCTGGAATGATCAGTCCTCCGGTGGCTACCTGGACCTCAAGGATCTTCTTGCCTTTGTATCTATCGAGAATCCTTTCCTCCATCGCCTGAAACACAGAGAGCTTTTTGCCAGCATGGATGTAGCCACTAACAGCTTTCTGAGCATCTATCAGTTTATCTTTCAGGCCTGTCTCAATGATACCTCTCTCCAGAGCCTCAACCACTGAGTGTGTTTCCCCTGTAATCAGATCAGTTAAGCTTCCTGTTGCAGCCTGCGCCTCCAGGAACTCAAGAGCATACGTCTTAGCTAAGAAGCCCTTCTCAGCAGCTTCTAGGAAGGATATCTTTTTCTTACTCGACTCCACATAAACTCCAGCAATAGTAGTTGGTTTTCCGGTGAACTGAGCAAGAGATGCTTGCACGTCTTCCATTGTGACGAGACCCATCTCAAACCTACGCACAACCTCTTCATCCAAGAACTTAAACTTGATTAGGTTTTGAATACTTGTGCTGCCTTTGAGTTCTGGGAGCTTTTGAGAGGTTGAATAAATCCCACTCAGTTTCCCCTCGCTGTCGGATGTGTTTTCACATGTTTCTTTGATCTGATACATTCTTGTCTTCGTGATGCTCTGTGTTTCATTTGGCCGTTGGTGTGTTAGTCCACACAGAGCCATGTATCCATGTGTTGTCACAGTAATGGACTCATCAGGTTTGATTTGGCTCTTTTGCTCGTCTTTTTTCTTTGATGGTGTATCCTGAAGGCTTTGGCTGTGAGTGACCTCCATTTTATCTTGTTTGACTTGTTTCAGTCCTTCAAGAATATTTTCTTTCTCCATTGTTGGCATCTGTAGATGTGACATTGAAAGAACTTTTAAGTTACAGAGGACTAGAGTAAGAACAAATGTAAAATGGTATTACATTTAAATATACTGTATTTCTTATAAATATAATAGTGTGATGCAGTAATGCTGAACTAACTTCATCCATACCTCTGAGGAAACTTTCATCTTGAGAATCTCGTCCTCCAGGTTGTATTTTGCTCTTTCATAGGAGGGCACCATCTTCTGCCTCACTGTATGTTCCGTCTTCAACGAAGCAGCATCGTTTTCTTTCACGTAGTGACGGCTCGTTTCAATGACTTCCTGTTTTCCAGTCTTCATCCGGACCCCGAGCGTCATAAGCTTTTCCTGAAGACTTCTCACTTCTTTGACGTACGACTCGATTTGTTCCTGAAGAGCTCTGGCTTCATTCTCCTTCAGTTTCAGTTTCCACTCGCTATCTGTCAACTTAGCTGTATCATTGCTTTGTAAAGCGCTTACTTTTGAGTGGAATATAAGTCTGTCTTTCTCATGTTGGGCAATTTGTGATTTTGCCTTTAAGAGGTCGTGTTCGAGCTGCGTATTTACTTGCTTCAGTTTGTCCATTTTGGTTTGCAGTTGCAGCTGTTGGTCAGATTGTTGCTTTGTTTCCACGGTGGTTTGATGCACTGTTGTTATATGTTTCACGTCTTGTTTGAAACACTTGTTTAGCATCTCTGCTAATTCTGCACTATGTGACTGCTGTTGTGACATCCCACTTTCACTTGAGATTTCAGATTGAAGTAAAATGAGCTTTTTCTCTACTTCGGTCTGCACTAGCAACAGCTGCCTCTCATAGCCCTCTTTCTGGAGTTCTAGTTTACTCTTCAACTCTTCCAGCATTTTCTTGCACTTTTCAAGTTGTTCTTCCATCTGCTGGGACCTCAGTTGAAGGGCATAGTTTTCCTTTTGCTTTTGCTCAGCTTCTTTTTGGGTGCTATGCAGATTTTCTTTCAGCCTTCTAACTTCAGATCCCGACGAGTTGCTTTTATCTAGCGCCTCAGCTTTCTCCCTCTTAAGGATTGTATTTTCATGTTGTAGATTTGATCGGGATTTGTCAAAACTCGACATTGATTCTTTCATTGTTACTTTATTTTTCTGAAGCTCAGTCTCCATCTGCAATAATTTAGATTCTTTCACTTTTCTTTCTCTGGTCTCTTTCAACAATTCATCTTTAGTTCTTTGTAGAGACGAGCTGAGCTCTGAGAGTTTAATATTCAAGTTCTCTACGTTCCTGTCTGCTGCTCTCTTGTCGTTCTGAAGAACATACATCTCCTGCTTTAGGTTTCCTGTCATTGTCTCTGAGCTGCTTGTTAACCCTTTAATGCTGTGCTTATGTTTGAAGAGTTCGTCTTCTAATGCCTTGACTTTATTGACATGTTTTTGACTCTCACTAGATTCTTTTTGCAGTTCTGCATTCCTTTTATTTAACATCATGTTCAAATCATTAATTTCAGCATTTTGCATGTGGATCTTTTGGTTTGCAGAATTGTTATCAGCAAACACTGCCTTCAGCTCTGATTTCAGAGTTGCTATTTCTTTCTCATAATTGGCAATTTTTGAATTAAGCGTGTCGATTTTGTGCTGCAGTTCAGTCATTTTCCTCACCTCCTCACTGTAATCCTGCAGTTTAATTTGAAGCTCATAGGATGTCTGAGATTTCTTATTTAGTTCCTCCTCAATAATTCTAACTTGTGATTTGGTGCCCTCCGCCTGAGACTTGAAGATTTTAATTTGCTGATCCTTGCTGTCAATTTCCATTGTCACCTGATTGAGTTTAGCTCTTACGTTCTTCAGATTATTTTCCATATCCAAATTAAACTGTTTTAGCTCATCTACCCTTTTCTGCAATTGAGAAGCAACTAATTCACTTTTTTGAAGTTCAGCTTCAAGGTTTTTACATTTGATCTGCGAAGCCTGCTCGGTTCTCTTCATTAAGTTGTTTTCTTCCTTAGCTGTTTGAAGCTGCTGTTTCCAGCTCTCCATCTCACTCTTTAGCAACTTGATCTTTTGTTCAGAAAATGATCTCTCATTTTCCAGCGACTCTGTTTGGATCTGAAGACCTCTAATATCACTGTCAAATGAGACATTTATCCTTGTTAACTCATTGGATTTAAACTTGAGCTGATCTAGTACTGCCTGCTTGGAAGCTACCTCTTCTTCTAAATTGTTAATCTTGAGAATATTTTCCTGATCCATGGAGCCTTTCTTATGCAGTTCCCCTTGGGTGATCTTCAACTGCTCTTTGAGGCCTTCGACTTCAGTGCTTTGGAAAAAAGTGTTTTGTTCCAATGAGGACTTGGCTCTTTGAAGAGATCTGAATTCGCCCTGAAGTTCGTCGATGGATTTCTTCATGGTCAGTGCTTCCTGTTGGAGATCCTCTGATTTCTGTGTCATGTTGTTCCTTTCAGTTTCCATGTCCATCTGAAGTTTCTTTAGTCTGTTATTGCTATCATCCAACATCTTTTTATAACTTTGGGCTTTGTCCTCAGCCATTTCTGCTCTTTTCTGGATCAGGACTAGTTCCTCCACTTTCTGTTGCAGGACATCCGTCATCATGCTGTACTTTTCTCTGACTGCAGATAACTCAGCCTCACTGACGGCTCTCGACTGGCTGTCAGATGACAAAGGCAGCTGAGGCACATCATTTCCCTTAGCCTGGACTTGACTTTGCACCTGTTCATAAGTCACTTCCTCTACGTTTATTTTTCTCTGAGGTTTGGGGCTCTGTTTGTTAAGATCTTGGCCATCACTAGTTTTCTTTAAGAGGTCTTCTAGTTTCTTCTGAGCCAAAGACGACCTGGCCTCTGACTGCTCGATTAGCTGTTTTGTGTGACTTAATTCCTGCTCACTGGCAGCTTTGTCTTTTACCGCTATTTCTAGCTTGGTGCAATACTGATTAACGTCATGCTCCAGCTGGGATTTCTGAAAGGTTAGATCATCAATTGTCTTCTGTTGAGTCTCTACTTCTCCTTCCAACTTGTCCAGCTGTGTTTGTCTTTCAACCAGCAAAGCCTCCTGTTCCTGGACCCGTTGCTTAAGTTGACTATTCTCTACTTCCCCTGCAGCTTTTTGGAGCTCCACGCTCTCTGTCCTTTTTGTTTTCTCTGCTCTCTCAAAAGCCTTGCTGCTCTATAATGCAAAAAAATAAGTCATCCACTGTTTCACGTTTTAATTAGAAATTGTAGAATAAATTGCATGAATATTTTACTTCTTACCAGAGCGCTGCAGCCATGTAAAACAAGCTCTCCAGGAATTTGCAATTTCAAGACTGCGGGACTTTTTAAGTTAGCCAGAAATATTTTGGAGGGTTAAAAGCCCAACAAAGATGTTAGATTTATTCAAGTTTATTTTGACAGTATGTGTCACTGCTTTTATCACTGTACCTTTGTTCGAACTAATACTTACAAAATGCTACACAAACTCCTGGAGATGCTCTATTTTCCCACCGAAAGCCCATGTGAGAAAGACTTTATGAATAAAATGTGAATAAAAAATCTCTCTCCTCCCCGCAAGTAAGCGTCACCAGCAATAAGAAGTTACTGTACATGCAGACATGCACCGCATTCGCACATTTCCTTTGCTTCTTTTGCACCTTGAAGCCAATGTCTTCACCCGTGATGAGCTGACCATGTATGATAATAGAAACAACTCACAGGGGAAACAGTTTGTTCCATTATTTTAATATTCACTACTTCTTAGTGAGGCAGTCAAATATGTTGATGCAAAACAGAAGACCTGAGAATCATGCAAAGATAAGAAGGCAAAGCTAAACAGGCATTGTAGGTTGAAGCGTTCACTCAGCCCCAAAAGTCTAAAATATCCTGCAGAAGCTAGATGCAGAAAGGAAAAAGGGAAGTATTGAGAATATGGATCTCTTACCTCCTCGTCTTCAGTTCTCTTCAGTGTCTCACTGGCAAACTTCACATACTGTGTCATGAGAGTCACAAGAGCAGTGTAGCGGGTTCGGAGATCCATAAACTGCGCGACATTAAGAGAAAACATGCATGTCATTGACATGTACTCTACATAAAGCACAGATTTTCTGTCCTACCAAAGTTAAAATCATAGGTTTACCTCCTGCTGAATGGCATCAGAAGAGCTCTGCATCCTCCGTTTCTTGAGAGGGGATTTGTGCTGGGAGTCGACCATCGCTCTGAAGGTCATCAGCTGAAGTTCATAATCCTAAAAAGAGATTCATGTGTAAGATAACAAAGATCACCTTAGATCTAACAAAACTGGAATGGGAATGCCACTAACTACTAATCTCGTATATCAAAGACAAATGTAAGATAAATAAGTTTACCTTAATGGAAGATGAGTACTGCTCTGAGTACTTCTGACACTCATCAATTCTGCTCTGCTTTTGTTCGATTTCAGCAACGAGGACCTGATAACACAGAGATTTTAAATATATGTATCTATGTATTTAAATGTCTTCATCTTATTGTGAAGAAGTTAACTCTTGTCCTACCTTCTGTTTGTTTAACAGCTCAGCCAGTGCCTTGCTGTCTTCAGGTTTGTTTTCTTGGGCCTTTATCTGTGCTGCTTCCATTTCTCTAGCCCATTCATCAAGACTACTGTAGGAGTCTCTGTAGTGTTTCAGAGATTTTCTGATGCCATCCAGGTCCCGAAGCCTGAAATTGAATGGTTAACGTCAATGAGCAATACTCAAGACTCATAACACTTGCACACACATGTCATATATTATCTCTGATAGTGCAGATAAATCCTCACTAACCTGCTATCAATCTGGGAGTGAATGTTCTGCCATCTCTCGCTCAGCTGATCAGCTTTCTCCTTGTGCCAGTCCAGGTCAAAGTCACGCTCGTTATGTGCCTTAAACATGCGGTCGCTGATGACCCGTGCTCTCTGCAGCTCATCCTCCATGTCATGGAACACCTCCTGCTTCTCGTCAATCTCTGTCCGCCATTGCTTTGATCAGAAGGAAAAATAGTTACTCAAAATGAACTAAGAAATGCTGCCAATGATGTTGAAATGTAACACAGTGTATTACCTTAAGTGTTGAAATGACTGACTCAATGGACTTGACGTCAGAGTTCATAGCGTCTTCCTCATAGAGTTTGGATTCGTAGGCCTTAACTAGCGCCTCTGCACTCTGGCTGTGCCTCACCACTACGCTCACCGTTTTCAGTCTGCAACACAAAAGGGAACATATCTTCAATTCAGGTACTTTTAATGCAAATACCTATGTAGTAAAACATATCTAAATGCAGCCATGATTACTTTCGAGACAATGCAGGGAGCGTCTTACTTGTCCATATAAATGGAAGACATGGAGTACACTTGGCTCATGCTCTGAATGAGGACGGTGAGTTCAGAGGAAAGTGTTGGCACAGAAGGAGAACCTGCAGCCTGTCGGAGGAACAGCTCACACTTCTCCTTCATAACGTCAAGGTCCTCCTTCAGTTGATTCAGCTCCGCTGTCTTCCTCTGTAGAGGTGCACGTAGGAAATCAGAATGAAAATAAGAAAGAAATGCAAAGAGGAGGGGGGGCCATATCAATGTTGCTACGATGTTATAGACATCATAAGCTGACCATGGAAGGTATGATTAAATGAAATGTTAATGAAATTGAATTTATAATATAATATAATTAATTACAATGCAACTCTTTGATAAGGGAATTAATTCAACACAGGTAAGTTCTTGATTACGTGAAATGATTATTGCTACCCAGACGTATACCTCGTGCTCTGTGATGCGCTGCAGACTCTGCTCCAGGTCGTCTCTCTCCAGCGGTGTGCGAAGTTGCCTGATCAGGTGTTCTTCATGGGCCTCCAGATGCATTCGGAAGTTGCGTATTTCGGAGATGTAATGATTGTATACAGACTCCTCGTGTTCCTCTGTATACCAGAAAAATATAATGAGTACAAATAATCACACAAGAGCATAAAAATATGTTTGATTTTCAAATTGTGACAGAAAATTGATATTGTACTTTTTGAAAAACTAAAAAAAGCCAATTAAACATTTACTATTTTGTAGTGGGAATGTTAAACCTACATATAGTCTCACACACATTAACTGATAGCACACAAAAGCACCTCTAGGTGGCGTCATTATCACAGCACAAGGCTGAGTAGAACCTGTGCAATGCAGCTAAATCAATAACACTTTTATTTGTCTCCTATGTAAAATACATGACAGAAGTATTCTGTTATGTATTTAAATAACATAACTGCGCATTAACAACATCCCAGTGTTTGCCTTTCATTCACAGCTAAGCCAACATCCTTTTTTAGAAACTTTTCAGTAAAAAACAACATAATTCCAGAAGGCATCAACTTAAAGCTTAAAAGGCTTAAAGAACCATGGGTTTCCCTTGCGTGTTTAGTTCAATCTACACCAGCAACTCCTTGTTGGGAGGGACAAAAGGGGAATTTGAGCCTTGCCTCTTTCTGCAGATCTGAGTAATTCCTTGTAGTACTCTTTGCAGGCCGCAACGTCTCTCTCTAGCTGGGCACAGTCGGCCACTGTGAATACCTCAGACTCCTCGCTGTCTTCTAGAAACTCCTCGAAGTGGGACTGCAGGTTGCTCAAGACCTGCTGATGCTCACCTTGTAACATGGTCTTTATCTGAAGAGAAATAAAAGTGGGAATAAGACAAACATGCACTTTTCATTTTTTCCTAGAATGAGTCTGATGATCATAAATGATCATCAGCTAATGTGAAAAAAAGTGGGATGGATAAGAGTCTAAAAAGGAAAACATCATAATTCAAACATACTGAGGCCACATTCCAGTTGCGGATGGCTCGTATGTCAGACATCAGATAATGCCAAGACACCACGCTCTTCATGTTGATGTGGGAGTGGTGCCAGAGTGCCAGGACATTCTGATATAACTGTTCAGTTCTGCAGGAAAAAAAACAAGAGGCAGAAATAATGTATCTCACCAGAGTCAGGTCACCAGAGCTACTAAACTTTATTTTAAAGTGCAGGAGACAAAATGAAGCCTTGCAGCATAGCATCTCACCTTATAGCCATGTCAACAGCCTCTTTGTTGGGTGGAGGCACAGTGAAACACACAGAGGGCACCATGGCCTCATTGCCTGCTGGGTTGATGACTTTCCACTTGGCCCGGTGAGAGTTACTGGCCAGTACGCACTCATCCTCTTTGTAAATGGTAATCTGAAAGAGTTGTGGTAAAGCATAGACATACTTTACAACCCGGGAAAAGAACTGAGATGAATTATGGGGTCATTTGACGTAGGGAAGCTCTGTATACCTCTATCTGACGATAATCACAGATGGCTTTGACAGGGATGGAGGATCTCACGGGGCTTTCAGGATTCCTGGGCCTGAGCTGCACAATATTCTTGGCCCTGCCCACTAACCCAGCCACAGTGCTGCGGTACTGAAGCAGCTGCTCTTTCTCATCCTAGGGACACACCATACCACAAAAAAAGGTTGTTTATTATATTTTTGATTTGCAACTAACTCAACACAAACACACACACACTTCACATGTCTTTCTATCAGTTTACCATGGACTCCTGAATGAGATCGTCCAGTCTGTGTAGGCTGCTTGATCGATCACAGCTATATTTTCTTTGAATGCCATCTTGCAGGCTCTTAAGGTAATCCATGGACTCTTTGGCATCCTTGAAAAACTGCAACGGGGAAAAAAGAGTGAGAAATTAGATGTGACAAACCAATGCACTTTGCTTAAACTGACTTCAAAACAGGCAGCAACTCACCTCAAAATAAACAGCATTCTCTTTGAGATGCTGTTCTACGCATGAGCAGAGCTGTAAGATCCAGCTCCACTGCGTCTGCATGGCAGCCCTGTACGCCTGCAGGAGAAACACATGATATCCAGGTATAATAGCTGGGAAATTACAAGATTTAAAGACTTCAAAATCTTTTAATCATGGTGGGAGCCGTATGCAGGGTGGAGACTACTGTCATACTGAACGCAGAGCTGAGTACACAGAACAAAAACAACAGTAGTTCTTACTTCAATAGTGAGCCTGGCTGGGTGGTTCTTGAGCATTAGGCGCTCTGCCTTGTCCTGCACAGACTTGATCACTTCCTCCTTTTCGTCCAGCTCCCTCATCAGATCCTGTATGAAGACATTAGGCTGAGTATCTCTGGCATCCAGCAGTGGCAAAGACCCAGTCACTTCATCCTCTCACACAATCCCACATCCTGTCCCACATTAAATGGATGCAGCTGTAACGTAGCCAAACCTATACACCCAAAAAGAAGTGCCTGAACAAGCCCTTGTTATTCTGTCTGCACGGAAGATTTCAGAGATTGAGTTACAGTTCATTAAAACGTCTGTTTAAACAACACAAAAACATACAGCATGGTAGTCTCTTTTCTTGGAGATTTTGCTGTTGCGATCACTCCAGTCAAAGGCAACTTCCTCCTCCTCCTTCTCATTCAGCCAGATGAGCTCCTGAGTTGCCTGTGACACAAAGTCATGCAGGCTTTCCAGGTGGCTCTGTCGCTCTCTTGAACAGCTCTGAAAGGAGCAGACGTTCCTTTAGTCAGGCTACAATAAGCAGCACATCAAAAGTTACAGCATTTATTGCTCCACAGATCTTTTAATATTGCTGTTGAGCTCAACAGATCACTTACCAACAGCCTTTCATACTGCTTTTCTAGTTTGTTCAGTTTGTCTGAATAAGTTATTTTCATGGGGATGGTCATCTGAATCTGAGAAAAGAAAAGTATGTTTTTACTTATTGTATTTCCTCTGCAGTAACTAAGAGTTAAGGCAGCAACTGCAGCCCCAATTCAGACAACAAAACAAGACAGAGGTAAACTACAAAACACTTACCTCGCTCAGTTTGGCCTCTTTAAGGCTCATTTGAAATTCTTCAATGGCTCTATGTACACTTTTGTGGTTATCTAAATGCAGTTCCACACTTGGCAAATCAGATCCCCACTCTGAACGATCCAGTTGCAACTTTAATACAGAAAAAAAAATCAAATATTCAGTTTCGTATTTTAAGTGCGTACAATTAAAGCTACAGTACATTATAAACACACTGATAGCGACAACTCACCTGCATCTCTTCCACCCAGCTCAGAAGGTCCTGAATAAATTTCATGTTGACCTCCTCTTCTGTCATGTTGGGGTCTGCCAGTGAGGACTTCAGTAAGGGCTTGCGGATCTGCATGTTTTTCAGATGCCTCAGGCTGCCTGGGTCCATGCCGCCACCACTCCCCATGTAGCTCTGGACTGAAGCAGGCTGCAGACCGGGGGTCAGGCACGGTGTAAGGCTAGAGGTGAATGTGGACCCAGGGGTGAGTGCAGGAGTCAGGGCTGGTGTCAGGCTTGCGTTGATGTTCTGAGAGAAGCCAGAGTTCAGGCTTTGTGTGATGCCTGAGATCATCATTTTGGTTTGTTCTGTCGTCAGGGTGCGACCTCTGCTGTACACAGAAGAACACTCTGCTCTCAGGGCTAGAAGTTCATCCCGGAGTTTAGACACCCTGTATTCAGAAAGGAACAACAACATAAGATGTGTTAACGTATGAGGAAATAAATACACCGTGTTATTTTTGCAAGAGGATACATTTTGTACCTTTGGACAAGTTGATCTGCAAAGGGGAATTTCCCATCCAGAAGAATTTGGATGTCCACCACTTGTTGTCGGAGGATATTCTCACACTCCAAAAGGTAGCCAGCAATCTCAGCTTCATTCAGGAACTGAATACCAGACTCGAGACGTTTTGCATCCTTAGCAGAGGGAAAAAAAAGAGACTCAAAACACAAGACAAACAATGCGCACACAGTGTTATTTTATCGCAACCTACATTGAGTCAAACAGAGATTAAACTAAACTTACAGACTGCAGGGCAGCTCTTGCAAATGCCAGCTTGTCCTCGCCATTGACACAGTCCCGCTGGACCCTGTTGGCAATCTGCTGCAACATCTCAAGCCTACAAAAACAAAAAGATTAAATTATGAGTTTACAGTTGTTATTATCATTTTAAATAAAAAAAGATATCATCACAATGCACACTGTAACCTCACCCGGATCCATAGGCTATGCTGTTATTGGGAAAGACCGAGCTGTTCATTTGTAAAGGTTCGGTGAGGTAGACGTCATTAGAGCTGTAACTGTTGAAGCTACTGTTGCTCAAAGACGAGATCCCGCTCAAATAGGCCATCTTCCTTTACGTGGTAAACCACTGCTGCTACTCCCAGACACTCAAACAGTCACCGTGACATTTTCTCATCCTAATCATCCCTCTTCAAGCCTCGGCCTAGCCTCGACAGCTTGACTGTGAGCATTCGTGGACCTAACTGATGGAGCGGCTTTCAACCTGCTCATATTTATAGTGCCAGAGCCAGGTGCGGAGCGTGTAACGTGACTCCCACCCTGAAATATTGTGCTGCCCTCAGGAGATTAGAATTAAATAGCAGGTTGGGACAGTGTGCCTTTATACAAACTGAGAGTCCATGAAGCACTGCCAAACTGAGGTTATTGCTGTTTCTGACAGTTTTCACCACACCCAACATTAATGCTGTGAATATGTTGTGTTTATAGACCATGAAGGCAGGAATGGATATGAAAACTTGTCAATGGAGTCTTTGGACTTGGCATTGAGTTTCCATAAAAATAAGATCTACGCTGCAAACAAACATTGATGGAAACCAGATCAAAACCTCAAAAACTTAACTGAGCTTGCTATAAGAAAGCAGACACTCTTTGTGATCATAGTATTAGTTCATTTCTGGCAATTTGAAGTAACTAGATACTCGATCAGTCATGATTATGTTCCTGGACCAAAAGCACCTATATTTTCCACTATCGTATTTCACAGGAGTCATTTGTTTACTGCTTACTTTGCGTATCACTCGATCATTTGAGCAGAACAAAACTCAAGCTTATCTATCATATGCAAACTTGGGTGCAGTAAATCTGATCAAGAAATATTGCGGGCAACAGCTCATAAATATCTTGATAGAAATCATATGGAAGTGTGCAACGGTTCAGTGAGGGGATTTGTATTTTAATAAGGACGATCAATCTTTGACATAAACACTGACCCTCAGCGCAGCAGAGACATTAGTGGGCTTGCAATATGATGCTGCAGCACTCTGCCTCTACCAACCCCAGATAATGTTATGCTGACCCATGTAGCTTATTTGTCCTTTATCTAAATGCTTTTCACTTAGAAAATGACCACAACCTCTCTTGCTTTACATTTTTGTACGTTGCCTCAAACAGTCACACATCTTCCCTTTTCCAAACACCAGCTACGTGTCTCTGTGTGTTAAAATCTGTGATAAATAGGGATTTTTGGCTGACAAGTAAAGATTAGACCTTTAAATCACATTATGTTGATCCAGGGAACACAAAGTATTAATACGCCCAGCCCCTCCGCATACCTTTCCACCTCAGGCCTCAGGCTCTTCTCTCTTTCCAGCATGGCAACAATTAATTTACCCCATTCCTTCTCCACATCGTTCGGGTGATGACCCTGGGGTAACTGAATACGTCCGAACTCGATCCACATCTGTCAGGTATGCCACAAACACATACTTGTTACCGCTACAGTGCGTAACACTACAGGCTCTGCAATACGTTATCGAAAAGCAACATGCTCTTCTATTTTGAATTTGTATACCTCGAGCATTTTATAGAGATTCTTGATTTTTGTCTTCTCGTTCTCTTTCAGCGGGATTTCATGTTCTTTAAACTGGAGATACTGTGTATAAAGTGCCTGTAAAAGAAAGCAGAGATTATAATAAACATGTTTATACACGTGTACTATAAAGCATCAGAACGGATATTATCCAGGAGAAAGGTTTGTCCGTACTCTCCCCCTTGTCTTTAAAACAACTGCATTAAAGTTCTTTTACTGTTAGAAGCTATCGACGTCTTGCAGCAAATGGACGCTGCTGCTCTCTGATATCCATCAATATCTCTTTTAAGTCTCAGTTACAGCAGATAGACGCTACATGTGGGTTATTTGAGGCAGATGATTATCCTTCACCTTACCGACACCACATGCAGATTTTAAGCACTCATGTAAAATGAGACAGCCGAAGCTCAACTTATAAAGCTAATAATGATTCAGATCTTCAATACCTTGAGTTCCACAGGGTTGTTGGGGAATGATCTATCTGACATAATGGCCACATTATGTCTGATCCACTGGCTGAGGTATTTGATCATGTTCTGGTACTCCACCCATTTGATATCAACATCCTGTTCAGAGAAAAAGGATCATCAGCGATGAAGCACTTTTCAGCACATTCACTCGGATCGGGGTGGAGTCACTGGTGAACCGATGCCATCAACTTACATTAGGACTGATTCCATCAACGCCATCGGGTACTTTGGGGAAAGCATCGTACAGTGTTGAGACGTACGTGATGACAGATTTTTCATCAGGTGACTGAACATCTACGTCTGATGAAGGAAGTAAAAAACCTCATTACAGTGAGTTCAGAGGAATTATCCCTCAGGATAAAATACAAACTTCGCTCCCCATGATTGATAGCACAAAGGGGTTAAAAGGTTTCAGAGTGTTTTCTGGGTTCAACCAAACATGACAGTGTGTATGGATCTCACCCTCGGGGTCCAGCAGTCTGGCCACCCCCAGCTGCTCGGCTACACAAAACGCATTCTCTAAATTTGATCGGTTGGCCTGCGTCGAAACACGGCTCATGTCAACCAGGTCTGGCCTGAAATAGAGAGGAATAGAGACCAGTAAGGCAAGAAAAGCTATAGGCATACCAACTAAAAGAGAGAAGACAGAAGAAGTGGACAGAAGACCACTAAACCAACTAGCATTATATAGCTTTAATGTTCTTCAGTGTTACAGTACCTGTATTTATGAATGATGGCGTTAAAGAGCCTTCCATCCCTCCAGGAGGTTGTGAAGTTGTCACAACGTACGCCTACGTAGCCGTCCGTTATCTGCCTGGACCAGAACAGTAGCCTCTCCTTGGCTGTCATGTCCTGGGACTCCCCTGTCACATGGATCTCCGAGATCTGTCAAGATGCGCAAGACGTTAAAGGTGCAGTCGCATGGGGCTTGATGCAGAGACACAGAAAATGTAACCCACAAACCTTTCAGATTAAGACTTCACCATTACTGAGCATTAACAAACACCTTGAGATATACTGCAATCAAAGGTGACAACAACACTACTGCCTTAACAATACTACTGCATTAAATCAACACCTTCATGTCACAACAAAAGACTGAATATTTCAAGCTTCACAAAGTACAGAAAAAAATATTTTTGACCAAAGTGTGAATTAAGTGTTAATGAGGTAATCGTTTCATTTTCTGGTTCACTAACAATTCAGTTCACACCTTAAAAAAAAATGGGAAATTTGAGAGTTCTGTAACAAATGACCCAATAGTTTTACAACGTGTTCTACTGAAGATTACGATGAACTCAAACAAACAGTGCCACCTCACAGGTTCCACAGTGTTGTTGACACCCTGGTTTGTAGCACATTTACGACATCAGAACAAGAGTTTCTATCTGCAGTTCACACCACATTCAGTAATGTTGATTCAAGTCTTAGTAGATGTTGTTTTCCTGTAACACCCAACCCAAACAACCAAAATTGTGGAAACACCAGAAATACTGTAATTCAGTTTGCAACGGGGGGCACATGGGACACATCTTTCTATTTTTCATATCACAGGAGATTTTACGTCAAAACATGGTTTGATCAAAAACCAAGAAGCAGAATAACACAGAACATTAAACAAAATACACTTAAATTAATCAATCAATCAATCAATCAATCAATCATCCTGAAGGAGGGGATCTGCAGCCAGGTGACATCAGTCATACAAACAACAGTGAAAGAGAGTCTTGGACAAGACCACCTGAGACAAATAGCATCATCCTGAAGAAAAAAGTCCCCCCACAGACCAGCCTATTCAGACCGTATACCTTCAAAAGCCTGAAACATTTCTATAGCCCAGTTAACCAGTTAAGACTATGGACTAAGGTATGACAAGAGTTTAACAGGCCTCCGAAACAAAGGTTGATTTACTCATTTTAGTCTGTCCAGCTGGAACATTAAAGCAACGACTGTGGCAGTAACTCAAACGTCCTAAGTATAAATATCAAAGAGATACATTTTACTGACTGTTGAGTCTCTTTCTACTGGGCAGGCTGAGGTTTCCAGACCACACCGTGATGCAAAACAGATTCAAAAGGACTGCAAGACCCATCGTTAATCCACAAGTATCATAATAATTCATTTTTTCTGAGACAATACAGTTGTTATGTCTATTGATATGTCACCGTACTGTTCCTGTCTACATACAGAGAGCAGCATAAACATTTGAGCACAGGTTTCAGGTACATTAGGTAAACTATGCAGCCAAAGCAACCTGGTGTAAATACACTCTACAGCATATGATTTGTGTCGCAGAATAACTGACAGGAAGAGACCACAGCGATGACATAATGCTCTAAAATCAATTGACCATGCTGATGATTACATAAAATGATGTAATGAGAAAACTAGTTTATCAGAATAAACCAGCATTGCTCTAAAGAAGTGCTCAATTTGAGCATATGTTCTCACTGTAGAGCATAACTTCAATCATTTAAACACCAGCCATTCAATGTTCCCAATCAAGCCCCTTACTAATCCATCATAATTAACACTTATATATAATGGCCATAAATAACACATTCTAAGTTTACCTCGTGTTGGGTGGAATTACATTTGGCAGGAGCTGGAAGATGTTCTACGTAACCAGACCACGTGTAGGCCCTCCGTCTCCTCCTCCTGTGTGCTTGAGAGCCCCATATAATCTTGGCAAACGTTTCCTCACTCCCTGGTCTGTCATTGCCCCTCAGAGTCCGCAGCATGTGCTCCACTGCTCCAAAGCTAACAGCCCTCCTCAACTGTCGCTGCAGCAGCTTCTTCACAAGCAGACCATCCTTAGCTGAGGCGCCTCTGGAAGTTGTGTTAATACAGCGAAGCTTTCCTCCTACAGTGGACCTGCTCCTGCTGTCTTCTGTGTGCTCTGTGGAGAACCTGCCCAACCTGTGAGCTAACCTCTTGCTTGATTGATTACAGGGATCTCTGAGGATTAAAACCGGTACCTCGCCAACGTAGACGCCTGTGCTGAGGCTGTCCTGCCTGGATAGATGTTTCTTCACCTCTGATGGTTTACCCAGCTCTGCTTGGGACTCCTCTGTGTTCCCATCTGGGCCACCTTGAGGCTCTGCACTGCTGCAGATGGAATCGGTTGCAATAGCTTCAATTCCAGGACTCCTGAGGGATCCATCAGCAGGCCGAAAGGCTCCTGATTTCCTCTTCTTTCTCTGAAAATAGCGTCGCCCTTTAAGCTCTTTAGATTCAAGGCTCAGTGGAGCTTTCTTGGGGTCAACATAGCATTCCTCTTTAGGGCCTCGAACACAGCCACAGATGTTTCCCATGGCTGACAGTCATACAGTCTCTCACCCATCGGCAGTGCTGAACTCCCAACAGTGAGCTTGTTTTCAGGCAAAGTATCCGGTGAGCTCCACTTGATCTGAAGAGCCACTATCCCATTGACAGAAAGTCATTTTCACGCTGTGCGACTAGCACACAATTAGCAGCGACAGACAAGCCGGCAGCCAGACATAAAGCTTGCCCAACTCGAGCAGAGTTGACTTTTTCCTTTCGTTGACTCACAGCTGAGAACTGGTCAGCCTCTCTCTCTCTCTCTCTCTCTCACTGCATCGCTCTCTTGCCTGCGTGCTCTCTCTTGAGTCTCTCCTCTGACACTGGAATCCTTTTTGACCTTTGAAACAGTTCTCTGGCTTTGCTAATCCAGCACAAAGACCATAAATGCACACACACACACACACACATACACACATACAGACAGACACAGCCAATGTGCTTATATTTCTCAGCTGTGCAAGAATGGAAAAGACTTGTGGACAGACCTGTTTTGTGCCGGCTAGTCTGCTTAGTTTACACAGCAAACATGTGCACGTCACAGCTGCCGCTGCTGTTTCCTAATATTTGTGTCTGTAATGAGTGGGTGGAGGGAGGACAAGGTTTAAACTGCAAGTGGATGCCAGCTGATGGCCATCTATTATGCTGTGAGAAATTGTGGCTCAGCAAGTTTGGCTGCGTGAACCAGACAGAGTCCCAGCCGGTGAGAAAGGCTTTGAAAAACAGAACAGCGTAGGTCAACGAGAGCAACAGAAGCAGAGGCAAATCCGAGCTGGACAGCAAAGTGCTTTCACTTTGTCTATTAATCGAGCTACGTACAATGGCGGAGCCAGAGGTGGGGCTTAAGTTTAAACAAACACTATTATCTGAACAGATCACCACCACTGCAGTTCACAAGGGGGCAAAATGCTTTGACCAGGAAGTGATTCACCACATAAAACCATTACATCAACATAACACGGCCTGACAGCGCGGGGCGCAAGTCCACTGTGGAGGAATCTATCAATATACTTTTTTTAACATGATAAAAAGATAATTAAGTAGTGTGTACAAAGCTAAATATAATGGCACCACACGGCTCAGCTAAAAATAACACTGTGCCACTGTCAGCTTACAGTATTTGAACGCCAATGAAATTTCCCTGAAGGTCAAAGTCACCTGACAGCCGGCACAGTTCAAACTACTGATTACTCACACGGCTACTTATTGACAAACTGTTAAATACTGCTAGTACTGCAGAATTCCATTATGTTTGTACATGTTTTCTTTCAGTAAAATACATTATTTATACCATTCTATATGATTTATATAGTTACTTGGTACAGTTTGTTTGTTTTGACAGTGAATGAATGAAATAATTGAATCATGACGATGTGTTTGTGTAAAGAGCAACAGTCATCACAGAGACAGTGACAATCAATGAACTGTCAATCAGGGCGGCAAAATCAACAAAGAAGACCAACAGGCAAAGAAATACCAGACAACATTGCAATGTCATTGTGATGCACTGTCACCGGCTGTATACTAAAATAAACAGGTGAAAATACAGCAGATTGTGAAGAACAGCGGCAGCGTTTGTGTGATTAAATCAACTTCTTATCTATACAGACATGATCACACAAAGAATAGAGTCGGAAACACCGAATCAAAACTTCCAACAGCGAAACAGTGAACCAACTATGAGATAAGGAATTGAGCTCAAACATAACCGTACAGTTCTGTGTAAGTTAATATAAAAAAAAATAATAAAAATAACCTGCAGCAATAACAAAAGCCCATGAAGTATGCCTACAAATCAACTATGACATAGTAAAAAAAAAAGTTCATGCATGTCAATCTGCTGTCAGCTGTGTTTATATAATAAATCCCAAGATACTGGGACTTGTTATCGTTCTAAATCAAGAAGAAACAGGCCCATTGCTGCTCAAGGGCTTGCGTGAGACATACAGCAGCAGGTGTTGGCAGCATCACCGACGCTACCTGTCAGCGAGTCCAGGCAAAATATCTATTATATAATATATATAACCTCTTTATCCCTCATAATTTCATTCAGGGCGTCAGTCAGACAGATGCATTCTTGTTCTATGTGCTAACTCAGTACCATCTCAATTAAAGCTACAAGTGTGAAAGACTATGGCAATGTTCCTGTGTCCTACCAACCACTGAGTCATGTGGCGTGTGGTGCCAAAGATAATAATAATCCAATGCAGCAGCCAGAGAGAAGGAAGGAAGGGAAGACTGAGTGAGAAGTAGTTATGGTATGAAGTTTCTGCATGCTATTGGATTTTTAACAGACACTTTGATGGACACCTGGATACTCCTGGTATGCGCGCGCGCACACACACACACACACACACACACACACACTAACCCACTCAACATGATTTATGTCACTCCAGCAATAAAATGGAAAAATATTCCAGAAGAAACCGTTTTAGAAAACATTCAGGGAGAAATATCAACCCAGATTAGAGCCCAAAGGAATTTAAAAAACCATCACAACTCTCCAAACTGCAACGCTTTTTTGGAAGTACAATACTCTATTGCATAGAGTAAAATACTTTGCACTGACAAAACAAAACAACGTTCAAGCCATTGGTGTCTGCATTTAAACACAGACTCATTAGCGCAAGAGCATTTTCCGTGTCTCAATACATCCTGTGGATAACAAAACATTATATTTTTTTCGCTACCAGGAGCTACATGATGTTAACTTGTCATGTTACAACTCAAGCTGAATCAAACATGAAAGTAAGCCTGGTAAACACTAACATCATATATCATCACTATCATCATCAATGAGTAAGACTGCAATTACAACATTCAGCATGATATATGCTGCACAGCTTTGACACCTTGTGGTCAAAAGAAGAAACATCCACGTTTATAAATGTGTGTGTGTGTGTGTGTGTGTGTGTGTGTGTGTGTCCTCTGCATTCAAATATGAAGATCAACATCAAGTAAGATGTAAAGATACACACAAGGATACAATGAACAGCCCTTAAAAGTGTGAACTCGTTACTTACATTTAATACAATGAAATGGAAAACAAGTACTAATCCAGTATCTAGGTAATAAATAATGTTAATTCCTTGGCTATTCAAATCATAAGAATTACCAAACCATGAGATGACAACGCTGACCTGAAAGTGCAGAATTATGGTCCAGATCAATCCCAGGGTCAGTTTTGGGTTGCCGTCTGTGATGTCATCATTCCTGATATTTACAAGTTTGACCTGATGACAGGAAACACATGATTAGCACATTTACAATACCTCCAAATGCTCAAATCCTGCTCTTCAGTTGCTACATTATGGCATTCACCTTTACATGGATCAGTGCATTAAACAAGTGCTAAATATTAGTAACTGTGTTTTGTCTATTTTGACTCGTATGCCTGTCATTTAACAAGCACCACAAGGGGGCACAATAGTCATTATATTATGTCAGGGCGCTGCTACCTTGTAATCATGTGGGTCTGAGATGACAGACGGAAACAAATGCTTGCCATTAATTAAATGTTATAAAGCAGCTCGGGCTGTTTTATCGTCCACATATCAGAGGGGAAAATTCATAAACAAAAGAATGTGAATCATACAAACACATCCTTGTTTTAACGGAGCAGGTAATCTATTCCTCTAAAGCCAGTCTGATCATCTGTTATAACTGCAATCAATAAGCTGCAGGGGGAGATTTGAGGAGGTTTAAAGAGATCATTTTCAGTTTAAATATTACAGATGATGCATGGGAGTATCTGGTGTGTACTGCAGCTAAAACAATAGATCAACTCATTTGTGACCATCTATGATTCCTTTGTCTCAAGCCTTACGTCACATCTGGCTCTGGCTCAGCAAGGCTGTGTTCTTCATCACATCCTGAGCGGTGGGGGGAGGGGAGGGCAATCAAAGCTCTCTGAAACCCCACCGATGGGATTTGTAGTCAGCGCTCCTTAAATGCTGCCATTATTATTTGTGGGAGCTGAATTGTAATTGTCATCAAGAGAGATGGTAAATGCCACGAGTCCAACAGCGTGTGATGTTGGAGAATAGGCAGTGTCTAGACAATCACCACTGAATGGGGCTGTCTCACACCATGTGGCACTGCGTGTCTGAGCCCAGATATTCAGAAACAGTGTTCCATTTGCATTCCCACTTCAATTACACATGTGCCTTTGCTCGCATTTGTCAACCTTAGTGGTTACAAGAGAACAAATCTCTCTTAATATGATGCAACTGCACACATGAACTGCTACATTTGTGTGCTATCCAGCTGTAACAGTTTTTTTAATTCGCTTCCTGCATCAAAATTCCTACTTAATTATGTGGATTTTCAGTTTCAGATTATAAATCCATTGCTATTACATCCGTATCTTAAGGTTTAAAGGTGTATTCATGACAATGTGTGACAGAACAAGAGTTTCAGAGTGTGCTTGGATTGATCCGTACCTGCCGTCTCTTTAAATAATCCAGTGCTATTTGTACATTCTGGAGTCTGTGGAAGCGCATCCTTCCTCTCTCCCGAGGCTGTGGACATGAAGAGGGAAGAGCGGTCATGTATGGTAACCAGATTTTTATCAATATCAGAGGACACTTTTAAAAAAAATGATTAGTAGCATGGTGGACACAGGACATGCATCCAGGTTCTTACCCGCTATTCTGGTGAGATAAAGACTCCAAAGAACACACAAGAAAAACTCTCAACAAAAGTAGCCATTTCTCAAAAATCTGTGCATATATAGAACATTTTCCACCGTTTGCATCTCTAGAAATCTGCCCTTAACATGTAATAACAAACCGAGTAACAGGTAAAGGGATATATTCGCTGTGCTGTAGACACCAGATATAAAACTTTAAAATGATGGCAGAATGATTCCACGTTCGAGAAATTATCCAATCTCTTGTGGCAAATGCACGCGGACAGTCAGGGGCCACAGCATGAGGTAATGAGATGGAAAATGCATTGTAGCCAGGATGCAGCAGCAGCAAAAGACGTGTGCTGCATTCAGCCGTATTTGTAAATTGATAAAAGCTGGGAAGAATCCTGCTCATCTCAATAGCAGAGCAACAGTAACCCATCTCCGAGAGCTTCCATTCAATGGCTCTCACACACTTATGAGGACCTCTTGAGGCTTAACAATACTTAAAAGCATACTCGAAAGCGGCAGATGAAAAATGTCCTGATGCTCACGAAGGTGCGGAGCGCTTTGATTGCATGGCTCATTGATGGGCAAAGCCGGATGAGATAGATATAAAGACCCAAGCTTTATGGGCAATTTCCTTTCAATATATTGCATCTTTTTAATGCCTTTGCAAGGTCAGCGGGCCAAATGCATGTTCAAAAAGACATTCGAGCATGAAGATGCCTGGGTCTTTAAATCACGTGCACAATTTTCTCTGCATCCTCAGTATCATCTGGTCATGTAGGATTCTGACATTGTTTGCTGATCAAAAGAAGTGTCATTATGAAACAATGTTGCATAGAAATCACACATTTAGCTAAATTGGGGAAAGGAAAACACTACTCTATAAGCATATAGAAGAACTACAATGTCTGCTAAAGCCATAAGTCTACAGAAAGACAATCGTTTCTACACTCCTGTTAACGGGCCACGGCACAACTCTGAATTAGTTTGTTAAAAGGGGGTGGAGGGGCAAGCCACACGTACCCCCTGATCATCATCCACCGTGTCTCCATGCTGCTCAACTGCACATGCTTCTGTCCCACTCACCAACCGCAATGTCTTCAGAAAATCACGCTCCCTCGGCTTATCACCGAAAAGGCAACACATGGAGGAGAAAGGAAGACATGGACACACACGGCGGCCAAATCAAAAAGGAAGTTAGACAATGGACAGAAAACAATTAAAGAGTTGGACAACAGAGGAGGAGGAACGCAGGAGGATGTAAACAGAAAGTAGATAGCTTGTAGAGGATGAAAGTTAGTCACACTGGAGGAGGAGTAACTGCTGGGGCTCCTCAGGAATACATGCAGTTTAAATACAGAAAGGGACAACACAGCATGATAACATTATGGAGCTCAGGACTGCACAAAGACTGTATTAACATACTACAATACAAGATGAAAGAATGACATGTTAACAGAGAAATTAAATAATACTGCAAAAAGCCAGCTGGATAACGTACAGTAACTAAGCGGCTACGCCAGAGTGCTACAGCTACATACACTGTACAGCTCTGTGCTCTGTGTGTGAGGGATTAGATACATAAACATACTGAACTAGACAGAATTTAACACCTTGTGATTTCTCTTGAAAATAACTTCTATAACAAGGCCACAAACCAAAGACAGCTCCCTAGTGTTGGTTAAATAATGTGATTCAGACCGTTACCTACAATACTGTGAAAGGTTTTGGTTTCTAACTGCTACTGAAATAAAATCCACACCTAGACATCAACTTCTAGTTCGTTTCCTAGTTATTCCAAGTTTTGACAGCGATCACTCCAGCTGTGTTTTAATCACCATAAACAGCACAGTTCCCTGCACTCATGTAATATTACTTCATCACAACGCGATTTATAGAAATAATGTCACATTTTCATGTTGGCTAACTGTCAGGTGCAGTAATGTTTGTCCTCTTAAGTGTTAATATTTGCAAAAGGGCATTCTCAATAAGACGTGACGCACATTTCATACACAGAAGTGCAGCAATGTTTGTCTCCTGAAGGTCAAGAGTTCAAACATGACAGTCATGACCAGCAGTGGACCTTTTTTTACATACAGCAGTTTGAATAACTGCTGTATGTAATTGTGGTATTTAAACACATTTCTCAAAACGGAAAACAAAAGCACAGGAAGGTCTGAAGGAATTTGATTCATCTTTCTTCTACATACATATTGTGTCAATGTAGCCTGTATTGGATTTGACATGCTAGCAGTTTATGATACTTATTCTAATATGGATGACAGGGAACTATTTAGGGCTGTGCTCTTGGATTTTACTACCGCTTTTGATGTAATTGTCCGTCGTATTCGTATTGTCAAGCTTAAATTGTATGGTTAGCTCTTGCTTGGGGAATGGGGGTCCAAATGAAGAATACAAAAATAAAGGTAGCCTTTGGCAGTTAGTGCGTTAAAAAGGCATGTTAGCTTTGTTAATGACACTCGCCAGAAATCCCAGTGGGCTAAAGAGAGCTGGTTTTCCTTCCTACATTCTTTTCCTTGCTTACATTTTGTTGACTGAGAGACAACAACCTTTTTGGCTAATCACTGTATTTAATATCCCACTCAAGTTAATTGCTACTTCAGCAACATACTGAGTGGCACAAAGCGCCCCATCCCTCTGTGTCAAAAAGAAAGTAAAGAAAGGCATACTGTACCTCCCTTTTACTAACATCTAGTAGCACAATGAATCACAAACACATCAGTCTTTTTTCATAGATATCCCAGAAGGAATAAGGGAAAATAAATAAATAACTTGCAGAAAAGTCCCCCAAAAATGCGACTTCATTGAGTGGGTTTTGGTGGAGGAGTCAAAGCAGATCTGATTACAGACCATCAAATCCCAAGAATCCCTCCTGCCATCAGTTATATAAGTGAGAAGGACATCAGTCATGCAAAGGTATGATGAGTTGCTCTACGGGAAGAGGAATAGATTTCTCACTTTCCTTACTGGTATCTAATGATAATCAGAAGGTTTTGCGATTTCATAAGACTGATATAATAGGATCATATCATGTGCATGTCCACATGTACCAAAACATCATCCGTAACTTTGTTTTGAGTTATTTTTCTCTTTAAGAAACACTGACCATGAACATTAAAACAACAGAAAAACGTTAACTCACCAGCGTGTCTCCAGACAAAACCTCCAGCAGTGAGATCAGGTTATGTCCATCTCGTAGGTCTTCATACAGGTCATTTATATGCTTTCGTACCTAAAGACATGAGGGAGAAAGTATTGTTAAAAACAAAACTGTTCATTGAGGATGATCATTATAACAAATAGCTGTACTATTACTGTACATGTAGTCAAATTGGTGCTCAAATCTCTGAGTTGTTCGCAGTCATTGAACCATAATGATCTCAATTACTAAAGAAGAGATCTTTGAGGCTTATACCATGCATGTCTCTAAAATCCATACAGCTGGTGTAACTATAACTCTGCCTTTGATGTTTCTTTCTTATGCAACTCAATTAACTTTCAGTTTCAGTTTAAACCCAGGTTTAGAAAAATCTGCGACACACAATTTACAACAGACTTGTATTCATTTTTCCCCCTCACCTTTCCCTCAAAACTGAAATGAACGTAGCATAAAACACACAGGATGTCATTGTGAAACCTTATCTAAAAACTTAACCGAGCCACTTAACAACTCCGGGCCGAGGCTTTCTCTTTCCAGCAGGCCCATCTCTCCTTCCTGTCCTAAATACCGCGCCTCTGAAATCACCCTGCTGCCCGCTGACCTGCTTTCACACAGGGCTTTCAGCACTGTAATCCCAGATAGCAGCCACAGCTGTGGAGCCAAAATAGACTTGCACCCTTATGTTATTGGGTCAACAGCGCAGCTCCCCCAACTATTACTCAGCACTTATATGATTTCTCACTGATGAAACAGACTTTACAATAAGAGGTCTGAAATCTGGCTGTCAGACATGAAATAAAATGCAAATATTTAAATATAACCATAAACTCAAGTTCAACAGGCTAAAACAACTACAGAACAGGATTTATGGTTGTTATGCACTTGTTTCTGATTCTCTCTGCACCGTCATTGCGTGTGTTATGCTGTACTATAGACATAAAATACAATTTCATTCTTTCTTTTGATTGAGACAAAGTTTAGATAATGTGTCTCTCATGAAACAGTGTGAGCTGTAGCAGGTATTTTCTGAAGGCAGAACTGGAGCCAGCAGCTTCTTCGGGCCTCATCCACCCTTCTAATGATTTTCATATTGGAAATGATAAATGTATTCCTGTTTGAAAACATCAACACACCAATGATCATAAAACCAGTCAGCAGCACTGATCCACAGGAGGCCCCATCCTCATCATGTTAGGACTGACCCTTAAAGTGACCCCTCAGGACAGGTTTATGGCCCTCATCATACTTTGCAGATGATGATCAAAGAACACAAAAATCCCCTCAGGAGCAAAACAATGAATACAACTTGGGTTGGGGGAAAACGAGTGGCCCACCATGTCATGCAATACTAGTCTGTTAACACACTCTGGCGCTTCATTCCTGATGAAAAAAAGAGTGTAGCAGCCGTACCGCTATGTTAGTAGTAATATTACCAGTTAATAGTTTCATTTAAACCTGCTAATGCTGACGTTTATCAGGTGTAATGTTCACCATGTTCACCATCTTGGTTTATTTTCACTAAACCCAAAGTGCTTCTAAGGCTGATGGGAAGTTCATTAGTTTTGCAGGTATTTGGTCATTAACCAAAGTATTGGACAAATTGAAATGTTGACGGGATGATAGTGGTAGATGAAAAATCAGGGGATCACCGAAGTTATTACAACTCGTCCTGATGGGGATGGAGATGTGCCAATCCATTCAATAGTTGTTGAGACAAGTGTCACTAAAAACCACAACTGTCAATCTCATAATGACATTAGTGGAAAAGTTAGGGGATCATCCAAGTCTGTAGGATTCAGCATCTGGGAACCGTAAATGTCTATACGAATTATGAGGCCAATCCATCAAGCTGATGTTGAGATATTTCACTGGATAAGTGAAAACTCTGATCTGCTGTGCATCTGGAGGTACCACCAGAGTCAGCAGCTAGCTGATAAACACTACCATCCCTACACACACACACACACAGCTAGCGTGGAAAATCAACCTGCATTGAAGTGAAGATACAAGTCTTGCTGTTCTACATTTGAAAGAATGGACTTTCTCAAAACTCTCCTTGCTGAGTCCGCTTTTGCAAATGCAACTTCTGTCATTGCTTTTGTTGCTCATTTGGTCACTGATTTTTGAGAATTACTAGGACTTAAAATGTTTCTGTTAGTTCAGCAATATTTGTCACTGCTCATTTTTATCTTCAAAGCCTGAAAGATATCCAGTAAACAGGACTCATGGCATCAACTAATGCATCATATCAGTACCAAAGCAAATGAATGAATGAATTTGCCTTAATTTACATGTCACATTACTACATGTTTATGTCTAACATAACAGTAATGAGTGTGATTTTTAGTGATTATTGCACCACTGATGTATGAATCCTCTAAAGTATAACATTACGCATAACTTACAGGTAGTGATTCATTTTTACAAAGGCAGATTAGATGAGATTTGCCAGTGCTTGTCTGTCTGCTGAAGTGTTTCATTAAATTCCACACACACATGAAGCACCACAGTAAGCAATTCAGATTCCTGCCAACAAAAGAAAACCTGTTGCTACAGCAGATCAACAGCACATGTCATGCTAAGGGACTTTCAGCCAGCTTTAATACTATCTGGGGAGGAATGTCAGCATGTTGGGACCTAACGTGGAGAGTAATTGTTTTCACTGCCAATATTTCTCTAACGGATTGTTTATGTTAGAGGAAAATGGGTTGCTGATTCTTGGAATTTTAACTAGTATTTAGGTTTCACCTCTGTTTTAGTGAATATAGTTTCCATGAGACACAGATGAATGAGACACACATTAGTTCTTACCTTCAGCAGATGCTGGTTTATCCATTTTGTAAATGTCTTCTTCTGCACTCTGTCTCTTTCATCTGAGGAGGAGAGAAACAAGAAAACAATTTAACTCTCGTTTAAGTTTTAAAGCATTGCACAGATCATTTTTGGAGCTTTATATTTTGCCTCCTGCTGCACGGAGTCAATGTGAAATGTTATTTATGGATTCATAGTTTCAATGAAAGTGATGTAGAAAAGAGAGGACATGTGAAGACCACAAGACCCAGTGGCTTAAAAGAAGGATGTCATTTCCCAGAGGCTGAAATTACATCACTCTCTCCTGCACGCTCTTGACCACGTAATGTGTTTTTTGTTTCCCAAAACCATAGCAACCAGACTTCCTGCAGACAGTGACATATGTGGAACTAAATGGATGCTTTAGCAGGGAAAAGGAAAATGGTTCTGAAAATGTTCTCAAAATCAATTCCTTTCTAGTAGCAGAATTATAATTAAGAAAAACTACACTTGCGTTATTGTTAGATTATGAAGAACTTGTATGTTTGGTTGCTGTATTCTTCAATAAGATTGGCTTCTATCCAGAGCAGAGCAGGATTCAGGCCAGTCACCACAGTTGTGACTCATTGCACTGCTTTCACGTCTCCCAGTCTGCCTGACACGACTCTAAATCGTCCTCAGCGAACACCAAAATACTCACATGTTCAATCAATAACATTAACAACGATCTGCTGGCTCACATTTACACCACTAACGACAACATTGACCACACTGCCCCTTAATAATACTCAGTGATTAAAAGAAGTTTGACTCAAGGATATCTTACTATTGAAATGAGCAAGCTTAGACATGACTAACATTTCAAGGAAATGGCAAGAAGAAGCAGTAAGATAAATACTGACCCATGCAGCACATTAGAGTTACCAGGTGAGCTCTATGCTCCCTCTCAGCTTTGAGCAGGTACTTCATCTTCTGCACTAGTTCCTGAGGGCTGTCCAGAGGATCGCGGTTCAGGTAGACGGATGCCATGAGGACAAGCGAGTGAGGAAGCAGAAACAGTCTCCTGCTTCTTGCCTGCCTGCCTACCAGCCTCTAGGGCAGCCGAGCTTCCTTTCTCATCAAGCATCCAGAACGAGTCCCGTCAGGTTTTCCATGGCTACTCAGTATTTTGAGTTTCTACGCAGTTTAGTGTTTATTTAGCAGCAGCGCTTAAAACCACAGGGGGGGAAAAATCAGTGCTTCTTAAAAAAGAAGAAGAAAAGTTCCTTGTTAACATGTCTGCGGATGGTTCCAACAGCAAGTTTATTCAAGCTGCAATTTAAAAGCAATGTACCATCATTTCTGATGACAGCATGCGTCACTTGATTTATGCAAACATCTTTAATAGCGTGAGCAATACGTCATGGACCTTAATTATTAAGAGTGCAACAGTTTTCAGATAATCATCTCTATTGTGCAGCTGCCAAGACTGAGAAACAACTGAGAACACATCCAGGCTAATAACAATCACCACCCGTCATGATACAACATGACAAATACCAAAATAGGACGAGAGATCTTATCGTTAATCTAACCGTTTTTCAGCTGAGAGATTTTAGCGTAATTTTACATTTCTTTTCTTATTATACTGAGCAAACCAGTTACATAAGGCAGCTATAGAAAATGAAAGTGTCCCTGTCAGAAAGCCTGAAACATGCATCCCCAGGTACCTGAAGAGCCCCTGACTGTACTCTCTGCAGATTCCTACATTTAGTTCATCTAAAAATAGTGCATGTGTAACCCTCTGATCACAATACTGTTTTAATAATACTCAGTGGCGGCTGGTGGAAAATGTTCTAGGTAGGGCTGTGCCACATCCAATCAATTTCAATAATTTTCACTATAATATAAAAACACACACACACACACATACATATATATATATATATATATATATATAATTATTTATTTATATATCCATTTCTCAGACAGGTGCTTCATGTCCCTCACTCCCTAACTGTCCATGCTGGATCTGTCCCCGTTGTTTTAAAAAGCAAAATAAGTTATTAGCATGACTGCATCCAGCGAGCCAAACCTGTCTGGTGTACAGCTACTAGAGAAGCTTCGCATGTACTGCTTCCCTTTCCTGCTAGTCTGCTTGTCTGATTGTGAGGTCAGGTTGATCTGATATCAGCTCTTTGGCCTGCAGAATCTCCGCCAAAGTTCTCCTCTCAAACGGGTCTTGGAGGAGTAGCTAGTGCTGGCGCTGGCGCTGGCCTGTCTAGTCTGGACGAGAACGCGCAGTTTGGGGCAGCAGAATCTATTTGAGGACGCTGATTGGCTAAATTGTATGTCACACATTTATATCTTTAATCAGCAATTGGCTAAACTGCTTCATAGACCCGCCTCTTTTGGGCAGATTCTCCAGCGCCCCAGCTCCGCTGAGACGCAGACAGGCAGAGACGACGTGCAGGAAAAGCATATATTTTGCGCACATATCATATTTTACACATATTACTGGGTGATTCCATATTTCAAAAACACAAATATTGACAATTTGTATAGTTTATTATTATTTTTATTTTATTTGTTGTGGCTCGAGGTGGGGCGGCGCCCTAGCGCCCTCTATTGACCAGCGGCCACTGATAATACTTATTGAAACGCAAATTACGTAGCCAATCGCGGACTGCGCGCTGCCATAAATAAAGGTCACTTCCTGTTTACGTTTGGTTCCGCTGGACAGCAAGTGAAAAGCAGCGAGTGAGCGTTCTGCGTCGTGACTAGACCGTGTGGTTTCTCAACTAATTCTGCAGTCAGCGGTGAGTAGTAACGAGACTGAATTACATTTCCAGCTGGCCTAGCATTTAGCTAGCTCCCGCTAGCTTAGCGGTTAGCGATTTTTGTTTAGCATAGCTGGTTTGAATAAATTATTTGATTCTGTAGGGTTTTTATTTTAGCCCTGTAATTATTTTTATTTTTTTTGTTTGAGCGATTAATTCTGTGCAGTTGTTAAAACTAAAAACACTGTAAATAATTAAAAGTGACATATGTCTTAATATGATGTACAACATGAGAAATATTTATCCTTTAAAGGTTCATGTTCATTTATTATTCCTTGTGACCTCTTTTAGGTCAGGTTTTTTGTGAATCAGGGTTCCGGATCTCCTGTAAAAGTTTGGATGGCGAGCTACAGGATGGAGTTTTTCTTGGACCCCAATTCCCCTTCCTTTCCACAAGTGCTGTGGTAGGATCGAACTCAATGAACTCTTCCGAGGAATGAACTGAACTTAATTTATTTTTGTCCACTGGTCTTGGAGCTGTGTTATATCAAGAACAAGACGGAAAAGACAGAGTCAGGAACCAGAGGCTAGACCGGCATAGATTCTATCTCAGTCACACATTCCACGACCAGAAGAGGCACTCTGTGGCTGATCAGTAGAGCAAAATCCTTCAACGAGTTCTCCATCTGTGATTCTGTTTCAGGCTCCAGAGTCGTCTCATCACAGCGAAGCACCACAAAGGTTTGATCTACTCCCACTGAGCAGTCACACTCCTGGGTGAATGTACAGGCCTGGTTTTCACACCTGAGCTGGATCTGCAGGTAGTGATAGTCTCAGAGGCAAACACAAACTTGCCGACAAATGGGAATCTGAAGCCTACATTGTTGTAAAGAGAGCTGGTAATCTTCCGGTCTACACAGTGTCTCGACCCGGCTCAAAAGGCCGTAACATGAAGGGAGACAAAACGAGTTAAAAGTAATAAATACACATTTATTTAATGAACCAATAACTAAACAAACAAAACAAAGCAGCAGCCTTGTCAGCCAAACAAGAGTCTGGGAGGAGAGGAAAGCAGAGGAGACTCAGCCAAATAAGAGGGGCAGCCTTTATAGCTGGGACTGAACCAGGCTCAGGTGTCGTCCATCAGTGGCCGATTAACATCCTGAGAGGAAACATGACACAGACCCCTGGTAGAAGGGAGGGGTCATCACAACAGTCAGACCTGAAAATAGAGGCAGTCCTCTACCAACACTACACAGGGATCTTCTGCCCCAAAAAGTACTCTATCTGTGAACCAAACCAAATCTTCGCTCAAATCATGATCCTCCTGGCGATCATATAGATATGACCGCATTCTCAGATGAAGAAGAACTAATTCCGAACCACTGGTACAGTGGACCACCCAGCTCAGAACTTGCCAGATTCACAACCATAATTGGCATTCCAACAGATTCCGTTATGGCCCCTTCCAGCACAGTCCCTACAACCTTAGAGACCCCACAACGCACAGCCGCTGATGATCCAAACCAAGGGAAGGTTACTCAGCAGCTGGCCGACTTACCTGATGGAGCCAACAGCCCGGAGGGCTCAGTCGCAACAGGAGACACGGAACCCGAATTAATAACCAATGATGCTGCAGATGAAATGGCGTATTATCCTACAGACAATGATTCAAACCTTTCCCTTGACGATAATCACGAGTTTCCTCTAAGACGTTTGACTATACCAGGAAACCACCAGAGTGACTTCAGTATACAAAACCTGGACACCCAGTATTGAATACTCTTCAGTCACTGTTTCATGAGTTAACTAATGCATTTACATTATGCTCTAACAGCTTCCGAGGGTCCCTCCTGTGTTACACCACAGCAACCAGTTAACACCTAACCCGTTCCATGTTACGGGACGTACATGAGATTAGGGGGGGAAAGTGTAACCCTCTGATCAAGATACTGTTTTAATAATGCTTATTGAAACGCAAATTACGTAGCCAATCTCAAAAGAAAACTCAAAGACCTCAATGAACTCTTCCGAGGAATGAGCTGAACTGAGACTTATGAACTTTATTCATTTTTGTATGTAATGAATTTGTTAAAAAAAAAAGAGTCCAAAGAAATAAGGAAAGTAGTCTGACAGTGCTGCTGTGTTACTGCTGATGTACTGTATCTGTGACTCCACAGCTGAATCACAGAGGGATAAAGCAGTGCTGCCTGCAATAGGCCACTAATTTGGTTTGTAATGCACCTAAGCTGTCTGCTGCATAATATATAAACCTCTCCAGAGAAACTCATCAATATGGATTGGCTGGACATTCCAGGAAACTCTCCGGCTCAAAGCAGCAGACGGGAGCTGAAAGAGTGCATCATCAACCAGCTATCAGGCACGGTCAGCAAGAGGCTACTGTACGTCACACATATTACAGAAAACACTGAATAGACTCTGAACTAGGGAGCAGGTTTGAATATGCTATGAGATCAATTATTTCTGTAGCTGTGCTGAGGGTGTGTTTTTATAGTATGGTGCCCTCTTGAGGTTCTTATGAGAATAAAAAGTGAGCATGGAGTATTATCAGTCCAAAACACATTGGACTTAGATTATTTGATCATAACATAACAGATATGTGTATAGATCAGATATCAGACAGACAACAAACCAGCTCTGTCCTTAAGAATAACAATGTGATCATACACTCATTCTCCTGATATTGAGCATCTTTATCAGCTAATAAATTATATGATTATACTACTTGGACTTTTGCACCTTTTACCTATTTCACACATTTGATTTTCTTGGACGTGTTAAACGGCTACAGTATAATACCACGGCTCATCATCCCAAAATGTTATTTATCTCTGAAAAGCTGCACCCGTCTCCTGTCTCATTGATGACTTTTGTTGGTTTCACATGCGTAATAGAATGCATTTCTCACACAGCCACTCCAAAAGGATCCAGTTTCACCAGAGAGCCAAAACAACATTCCTGGGAAAGTTATTCTGGCAGTTAACTGCAAGTTTAACTCAAAACACATACCTGTTACCCCAAATCAAATATTGCCGGAATAAAAAGAATCGGCCATTATCATTACTTAACAAGCAAATGTGGAATTTGATGTCTAGTTTAAATTCTTTTATATTTGAGTGCAGAAGTTCTTTATGCAGCATTAAAGCTACTTTTACTCTGATCTTTTTACTCAGAGCACTTCACGATATTGCTTTAAGTATTTAGGAATAGCACACAAATTATCTTATGGTGTTTTCATGTTCTCACTTTAAATTCTGATTAATATCCATCAAAGGTTTGGGAACAGTTTAGAAATGTTTTAACCAACAGCTTTTGATCTCTGACTTTAATGGGTTGATGTTTGAAGGATCACGAGAGCCTGACTAACCACTTCTCTCTCATATTACATCTGAACTTCTTGACATTTTAAAACCTTGGGCTAGTCAATAAAGCCTCCTGAAGATGTGAAAATATACACCACGATAGGAAGTTAAACCAGTATTAATAAAGCAGCAATTAATATTTACGATACTGTCTTCTGTAATTATTTGCAGCTTGTATGAGCACACTCAGAACAATGACCGCAAACGCCACTGAAAATCGTGACACACAGTGGCCAGTTTTGTATCAAATCAAATGTTTTGTGTACCCTTTGTACAGTCTGAGGCCAGTGCTAAGAGTCCACCGCAGCATTCAAATGGAGAGTATAGAACTCCTGAGACACCTATTTGTAGACCTAAGCAAAGCACATGTGCATGTCTATAAATAGCCACAACCCTAAACCATGCTGCGCCTGCAACTGCAGGCCACATATTCGGTGCCACTTTCCTTCAGTTCCTTACATGCAACAACTACATGACTGGTAAAGTAAATGCTAGTGGTAGAGTTGCACTTTGTAGTAGAGGGTTGACGTCTGTTTCCGAGTCTTATTTTTTGGTTGGTGAATGTAATGCCCCCCCCCCCAAAAGGGGGGGGGGGCATTACATTCACGTTATTAGATGTTAGGATAAGTTTGGCCAGTATTGGTTTCATATACTTGAAAACTAGAGATTTAAGACATGACAGTGGTTGTGCGTTTGCATGAATGGTTAGTTAGCAAACTGCTTGCAACAACACACAACCAGATTTTTGGAAATGCAACGAGCAGCAGAACAGTCTACAGCCCTTCACACGTTCATTACTAAATTTTATCAAGCTTCTTTAAACAAGAGAACGGATAAATTGTTGTTTTCCCGAGAGTGGGGATCGGGTCGGTAACACCCTTTGGCCTTCTTGTTACGTCAGGATGCCTAAAATATCCTCACATTCTGAGCAGAGTAGAGTCAAAAAGTCCTTGCAATCAAAATTCAGCCTGTGTAATCCTCTTGACCTCGTATAGGAGGGAAATCCAAACAGACACAAAGACTAAACTGAAAAGCCCTCGACCTTCCAGTCTATGACAAGGACTCGCTAAACATTCTTGCTAAACAGCTTTTATTTCACATCTCTTGTGTCACAACCAGTTTAGAAAGCAAAGGCATGTGTACCTTTGCTCTGAGTACAAGGCCGTCCGTTGCATAGCAGTGCCGGAGATATTGAAATAGAGGTCCACATCACTGTGTACTTGATCCAAGTCAGCACAATATCACTTTGATATGAATTGCACACACAGTGACAAAACACCAATAACTGAAACCAAACACGTTTCCTGCACAGCAGTGTAATGTCTGATCCGGCATTATAAAAGGCAAAATGAAAATGTTTGCAGCACCCCAAAGGGTGACGCTTCATCAAGATGAACAACATACAAAACACATTGTTCATTCTTCCAGTACTTGAATGCCCAGTGAAAATGCTCAAATAAAAAAAAGAAGTGGGTCTAGATCTATGTTGTGATGTGTCACATGCCCTTTTCATTCAGAACACAAATTATATTTTTGTAAAAATACTAAATTCTACGACCATGCTAGCATCTCCGTGAGGCTGAATGCTAACATCAGCATGCTAACAGTGACAATGCTAAGATGTTCAGTAGGTGTTAAAATGCCGTTAGCAGCAACCTAAAATGCTGTTACTAAACCGTTCATCCTTGTTAGATCTCACATTAGAGGCTCACTGAAATGATGACTCGGCTCAATATGGCTACCTTCTTCTTCTATTGCCTTTTAATACGCATGTTGTGACATTGGCATACGGATAGGTGGTAAACAAAAACTACAAGTGTGACCGAAAGGTAATGGGGGAGATACTTGCAGGTGCATTTTTGACATTCTTTGTAGGTGAGAAAATTACAGTCAGTCTTCTCAGAAGGGCAGGGAAGCATCTGAAATATGTGACTGGAACAGCTCAGTAGCTACTGGTTGCCAAGCCTTCAAAGCAGCCCTTCCAGTCAGTCCTAAGTCTACGGACTTAAGACAAAGCAAAGAAGAAACCAAGATAAAGTCCACAATATCTGTGCAAAGATTATAATTACCAGGGCATTTACATTAAATATGAACAGTATCAATCAAGAGGTTTCTTCATAATCAATGATACTACTGGCATCTGTAAGATTAAGTGTCAGGTTGCATGTAAATACTACTTTTTCTCCACTGAAATTTTGTATCAGCCTTGATGAAAAGCAAATGGAGGATGAAGGTGAAGCTGGCAAAGTGCCCTCGGGCATGAGCTATCACTATAGAAGGGCACTCAACGTCAAGGAGAGGAAAGAGGAAACATTAATGACAGCTAATGTGGGACACACACACACACACACACACACACACACTAAATACAAGCCTGCATATGTGCAACAGCTGCAACTGCCACATATGAAATATGAGTATTTGTGCATGTGAGTAAATCGTTTTCCTCCACAGACTCTCCACACTCATCAATATTTAATGATTTAATAAGTAGTAATACTAGTAGTAATGATTGCTGATAACAGACAAAATACAAAAAATAAAAAACACAAATTCTCACTTTAAATATAACTAAATATTTAAAGTAAAAGTTAATGAAATGTTCAATAGCATCCTTTTTAGTGTAACTTTATCTACCCTTGGATTAGTTCCAGCATAGAAATAGAATAAGAGTAGATTTTCCCATTCAAATCACAGTGCCAGGATGGTCAGGTCGGCGGCCATTTCTATGTGTACCATTGTTATTGCAAAGAACTGTGAACGTTTTAGCGGGCTGACTTTCGTATAAACCGATTTGCGAGAAGTGGCGGACTCACTGAGGTGAGGTTTTGCAGTAACGACCAAACGAGCAGAATGGTAGTATGAATCATGGAGAGACGTCTTCCGTTGCCTTGCTGCTAGAGAGGAATGAAGGATTGCTGATGTCTCTCAAAATTACTGAGTGCGACAAACTTAACAGCCCCGCTGACGTGTGTCACCATAAACAATGAACAACAATCTGCATTTTCTTTTGCACTAGTCAAATGACCACGGCAAACAGTTCACTGTCATTCTACATGCCCAACAACTACTAAGACCGACTACTTCATAGTTATCAGACAAAGCTGTTCTTGACCAGCCAAGTTAAGAAAATCAAAGTGGTTTGAGCCAAGACCAAATTGTAGTGTTTTCAATAAGGTGCCACCTGCCAGAGCCGCTTCAGTGCTCCTCAACAAAGCTTCTACAGCTCTCTGAAACTTCACTGATGTGTTAAACACAGTCTGTCTGAAAGATATTCCCTCAGTTGGTGTTCTGATGATATTGGTGCAGAGCGCTGTTCAACACATCTGTCCAACACATCTGTCCAAAATCTACAATCGGTGTTTAACAGGGTTTAGATTCAGTGATGATGAAGGCCATAGAATATAAAGCAACATCGTTTAAATGCTCAAACCATTCAGGGACTCCTCCTGCCCTGTATGGAAGCATTTACAGTCGTAATGTTCCTCCTCTCATTTATCTTACTGTATCTTCACACTACACGCTCTCTGATCTCTCTTATAACAACTGATATCAGGCAAGTCATGAGAGTATAGCAATGGTTTCTAAAATGGTGAGCTTTAGGGTCAACACAAAAAAACAAATGGAGCTACTCATTTCCTGCCACCTATGAAACAGCGGATAAATGTGTTTCCTTCTGCTAGCATGGGACCGCTTCCCAGCATCTGCAGCATTCGGGAGAGAAGGGTGGTGCTGCTAGAGTGAGAGAGGAGCGAAGAGGCTCGAGAGCATGAGTCACGGGTGGGACAGATGATCTCATGCAAGAGGAGCTGAGCGAGGCTGTGGAATGAGGTTCAGCTCATGCGGGTCTTCCCGTCACCATGACAGCATGTAAACACAACATTTACAAATACAGCAGTGACACACACTCAGACAGTCAGACACTCAGACACAGATATCATGCAACTGCATGGGACTGCATTGAAGTTATATTTCATATAACAACACGTGAAGAATATTAATCAAATGTATTCCAGTCAGACAGTACATGTATATCTCTAAATGATAAATGTAAGACTAACATATGATCAAAGACTAAATCAAACACAGACAAAAGACTGATAAGAGCAGCAAAAAGCTTTCTGAGAGCTCTGCTGGTTTGGATTACACTGCCCATTTTAGATGAAGCTTATTGATTATTAGATCAATGAAGGGCTTGGCCACGAGAACAATGTTGTGTTTTTAGCACAAGTATATGCAGTATATTGTGTATTTACTGTAGAAGGCTTTCATTTTTTAACATTTAGTTTACCCCATAAGACCGTGTCAAACTGATGGACCATAACAGCAAAACAACCAGATACTACATGTCAGCTATAAACTGACACACTTATCTGGGAAAACCACTGCTAGATGTTCTTGTGAATCTTGTGAATCTTGTGAATCTTCTTGTTCTTGTGAATGAAAAAACACAGCATCAAGTTGAGCTGGAGTTGGACACTCATCCAAAAATGTAATGCACTTAATTAGTCATTAGCCCTTAAGCACTTAGGATTTTGGATTTGTTAGCTGTGAAATGACCCTTGATAATTAGATAACCTAGGGATTATACTATCTAAATCATATCTGTTCACATTTGTGATCAACCAGACCTAGTGTGTCATACTAACTCCAGCTATCAAATACATAATATGCCAATCCAAATCTTTTTTTCTGATAATCTCCTAGTAAAATCTCCTTGGTCGGCACTGGCAGTCATTTCCTGTTTGTACTACTTGTAATGTCATTGTCTTCTTTCTGTTGACCACGATTAACCGATCTAAAAAAACTAAGTTCAATTAAACCTATCAAGCGTATTCCTATTGTTTGTGAAAAATATAAATTAGTGGATTAGTGCTCCGTTTTTGGAGGCCAACTGTGCATGCACAATAATCAATACAAACTGTTAATTGTGGGCTGAGTTAGGTGGGTAGAGACCCCTTTCAAGTCTCCTTGACGCTCAATGAAAAGCCAAGAAAAAGCAGCGTCACTACCATCAACTTGGCACATGAACAAGTCTCTGGAACTTGGATACTGCTCCCCTAAACAAAGTGTCTTTTGTATGAGAGCAGACAGTCTCCACAGAGGCAGCATGCTGTGTGTGTGTGTGTGTGTGTGTGTGTGTGTGGGCCATTTGAATGTGATGAGTGGGCTGTCGACATAGAGCAGAGGGGCTGGGCTGGGCACAGCCCAGGAGGATGGACAAAGGCAGTGACTGTGCAAAAAACACAATGCTCTCTCACTCGCTGCTGGGTTTGATAATGCAAGATAATACGAGTGTAAACCGGTGGATTTTCAGAACCATACGTTTCCTCAATGTATCTCCAGAAATCCTTCTTGTTAAGAGAGATTAAGTCATAATGCCAGCCGCTATGATTCACTGTCGGACCACACCCTCATATATAACACACAGCTTACAGAGCTGTCGTGTAACACGCGTCTTCTCCTTTAAGACATTAAATCAGTCAATTAGTTGTAACGGCTATGAGTCAGTTCACATTCACAGAAAGATTAAATTTAGGCTTTAACATATCACACTTTATGCACATGTTTTCACTGTTACTGAGCAGAAATAGATTATGGGTGACTAGTGATTACTACTCCTTGGCTATAATGTATTTCCACTGATTTAGCTTGAGCTAGTATCCTATTTAATAATTTTGTTTACATTTTTAAAAATGTGAGCGTGACCACAGAAAAGCAGGTCAAAAATCCTGGAAAATAAATGTTTGAATTAAATGTATATTATCTGCATGTCTGTCAGGGCTCTCAATGAGCATAACATGTTTATTTGGGTTCAAATAAACTGATGAAATAATCTACGCCATATGGCATCTCAACAAATAGATGAACTACAAGAAGAGCTGACTGAACCACCAAATGTCTAATCCATCCAATCTTTCCTGGTGTCAGAGGATGATCAACTGTTGGGAAACTCTACAGCCTCTTCATGCCGACGGGCTGCCGAGCCGGCTCTGCAGGAACAGCGTGATCCCTCACAGCCACTGCCCAGTGCCATAAACTGTTGTATGTGTCTAAGAAAGCGTGTATTTAACTCATTCCTCAAGTTCACAGTCTTTTGTAAAGCCTGCATCGAATTTCAGCCTGACCCACAGCAAATCCTCTGTTTAGTGTACTATTAACTCTAATACCTAATTAGTGTGGCATTCTTTCTTACAGCCACAGCAATTAGAACTACATGCATGATCCTAGTCAACGGTGATTGTTGTGCTTAGTCACCAAAATTGCTAATCTTGCGTTTCTTTCAAACACAGTACAGAACTTCATATAGCATTTATTTGATCTTTAAATTAAAGTTAATCTAAGGTCACACTGGTGGTGAATGAGAGCACTATGTAACACACCACATGGCACTCACTGACTACAATAAAGCCTATACATCATTTTCATCCAGTTATCATCTTTTCTCTGAAAATGACAGCTGACAGTCACTCCTCACAGAGGCATGTGATGACCCTGGAATTAGGGCTGCAACTAACGATTATTTTAATAATCGATTAATCTGTCGATTATTTTTACGATTAATCGATGAATCGGATAAAAAAAAAAAGCATTAATTTCCAACCCTTTATTCAAAAACAGTATGCTTTATGCTTTACATCTGCCAATTATATCGGGTTTTTTTTAAATAAAGTGCACAAAAATATGTATTTTTTTGTTTAAAGGGACCTGAGCTGTCAGAACAATAAATCATTTATAAAAAATAAAGAAAAATACAAATCAGAAAACTTAACAGGATTTGTTTGAACGTCAGAACTTGTTCTCTACACTACACTCACAGATGCACACACTCACAAACTCTCACACTCACAGACGCACACACTCAGACACGCACACACACTCAAGTTCACTTGAAGCTTATTCATTAAATTATTACCATCATTGTAGTAAGTGAAAGTTAAGTTAATTCATACACCACATTTAAACACAGTTTAAGATGACCAAGTGCTATAAAAAAAATGTAAAAGTACAACACACACAAATATATTTGTCAACAATAACTGATATGGGACAAAGCACAGAATATATATACACATGACAACAGATTGAAAAATGAATGGGCCAAAAAGGCGAGTGAATAAAACCGTGTCTTTAGTCCTGCTTTACTACTGTTATTAACGAGCTAACGCTAACTTGTCATGCTTGTCAAACTGGATAACGAGTAAACACCAGCACCAGAAGAGCTACTGGAGGGACGTTACGTCCCTGATAGCAGTCGACTCCGGGGCGGCTGATCCGCCGTACTGTCGCACTCGGTTCGGCCATGCACGCCGGATATGCCCCGCCTACGGATCGCGCACCGTCAAACATCGTTACGGGTCTCTCCGGTGGTCTTTCCTCTACCTCCGCTCTGCTCTGCTCTGCTCCGCGCTCAACTCAACTTTTTTTTTTATACTCAAACATCTCCGCGACTTATTGAGTGACGTAATAATCGCGCGACACAACGAATCGATAATGAAATTCGTTGCCAACTCTTTTAATAATCGAATTTTATCGATTTTATCGATTCGTTGTTGCAGCCCTACCTGGAATTAAAGCAGACAACAAGTGACAATCACCCGCATAAAGACCAACTCAACAGCACAGATAATATGAAGTTAAAATACATTTACATCTTGAATTGGTGAGACAAAGACCATTCTGTTTCCTACGTAATATCATTACAGCCACTGGCTGTTTTGCTGGTTTGTTTGGTTGTGTTTGTTGGTTACGATTTATCAAATTGTTGATGAAAATGTCTCCCTGTTATTCTCCATGCATCACATGGACAGAGGCTCAGGGCTCTGGGTATTTCCATCAGCTGAAAACAAGTCACAATAAAAACAGGGATTTTTCCAGCATTTAGCCAGAGCCCTATGGAAAAATATCTTTTTAGATAAATTTACATTGAGATCTACATTGTTTTAAGAAAGTAGAAGGTATCGGATACATTTATCAGCCTTATCCTCTAGTTATAAACTCACATACACTTCTTTCAATGGTATTGTTTGCAATAACTTCTATAAACTAAGATACAACTTTCCTCTCACGTTATTTTTGTCAATCTTACCCTGTAAATTGTCATCTCACTCATCACTCTCAGACACAACTTTGCAAATAAATTATGAATTGGTAATCCTCTGTCTTTAACTGATCTCTAGTAAATAAATGTTGATAGCTTCTTTCCGCTTGAACAGTCAACTTGAATGTTTTTCTCTGCCAGCGGGAGTCTGATGTAAACAAAGCTGATGGAAACAGGGTTGTAGATGGGTTACAAGAGGTAATAATTAGCCCACCACCTGATCTCAAGTTTCTACGAGGATCGCTCAAAAGTTTAGTCAGTCTGACAAAATAATTCAATTGAGACGACAAACACAAATCATAGCATTTTTGTGTGGCTACAACGATTCCATAAACTTTTCAAATTTGTTGGTCAAACTATGAAGAAAATAACAAAAACGCCTTACCTTTCTTTACAAAGTTCATTGTTCATGCAACAACTGGCGTAGAGTCGAATATTGCCCAAAAATTCCACATATTGCACGTAAAAACTAATCGCAGACAGCAGTTGGTGATAGAAGCTCACTGTGTGTCACAGCTCCTCTGCCTGAAGACAACAGCTACAGATTCCTAATGATGCTACATCATATGATCCCGTTAGAGTCCAGTCAGGGCCTTTAAGCCTTACACCACAGCTGACTGGCCCCGCTGGCTACAATACTCAACAGCTGAGAGAAGAACACGCTCATGGCAAGCATGCAGAACAAGAGTGCACACGGTGTATGCTATTTGTCCTTTTTGCTTTGGTTTCTTTTGTGGAGAGGAAACACAAAAGTTAAAACCGCTGCTGTCAGTTTGAATTCGGCTCCACCGGCTCTCCTCTGGCCTGGCCTCAGAGCGCATGTACGATTCTGTCAGCGAGCTCTGGCTGTCAAAGAGACACTGAATAACATAGACCTCTTCTGTGGGATAGAAGTGGTCTAATTAATGAGCTACATGGACCCAAAAGGAGCAGCTACATGAAGTGACATGAGCTACTTCTATGAGCTAACGCCTCACACTGCTATGTCATTGTCCTGTCTTGCCTTGAGACACCATATAGGTCAGCTGAGCAATATTCAGTCAATAATATTCACCCCAAAAATATAAAGATCTTTCATTTACATTGTGAAAGTTTGCTTTACTCAAAACCAACTCTATTTTGACCTTTCAATTTGACAATAAAAGATGCAGACACTGTAATCATCTGAGATCATAAACACTCCATGATGAAGCCTTCTTGGTCTTAGCTACTGAAATGCAGTCTAATTGTGATGTCATGCAGGAAATATTCCCACTTTTCCACTGCAGGGATAAAGACACTAAGAGCAGCCAGTCACCAGAGAGCGAGGGGGCAGGCTGACAATTTATTGAACTGTCAAGCAGCAATCAGGCAATATCTTCAAAGTCCCAAATGCTAAGCAACATCCAATCAGCACTGATCCTACCTTTGTATTTTTCCAAGACATCCTCGTACGCTTGGAGGTATTCCTGTTCGTCCGAGAGACCATAAGACTGCGGTGCGTACTGAGCCATAACCCGGGCTGCACAAACTGGACATTCACCAGCGGCGGACAGGGACACAGCGTGTGTGTGTGTGTATGTGTGTGTGTGTATATGTATATGTGTGTGTGTGTGTTTGTGTGCATGTGGATGTGCTGAGGACTCGAGAGTGATCGGCGCTGTTGTTGCACTGAAGGAAACGCCCTACATCCCTCCCTTGTGTGCGCTCTATCCAATAGGCGACACTTCCTTTCTGGCTTTCACTAGATTGATAGGAAGGACTGCCGGACGCGCTGCGCTGTAAAAAGTGTCTGTCAGAAAAAAGTCCATTGAGCCAATTCTAGTCTTAAATGTAATTAGAAAGAATAAATTTAATACATCTTATTTTATTAACACAAGATTATAAATCTCCCCCAGTCTAGTTCAATATGCAGGAATTCGCAGCAGTGGGTAAAATAAAATGTCAAAACCAGACCGAATTAATTTTCATTTTTTACAGTGTAAACGCTTTTCCTTGTCAGACGTCTCTGTACCGGCTCGTTACATGGACCACGATCTTTTTCCATTGTTGTCCTCCTGTCAAAGACTTCAGACACTGAAACTTTGGCGGATTTACAAGACTGCTGTTTGAATGTATATAGCCTCTACTGCCTTTGCTGACAATAGCCCATCAGCTGTCACCAATGTCACTCACAGATTCCAGCAAGGGGCCCAACTTCACCAACAAAAGTCCCCAACGAGATCTGATATACCTGACAGGGATTTTACAACGTCAAATAGATTAAAAGTATCATTATAAAATAATTAAGTGCTATAAAACGTCAACTTCAAGCACGTTATCAAGTGTGAAACAAACAAGACTACATGATAGAGGGATTGATTTTCTTTTTATGCCCCAACCTGACTTATATTATTATGTCATACTATTGCACTGTGTTTTACTGTTACGCACCAAATCCTCTAGCCACATTCCTTGTGTAACGTAGCCTACTTGGCAATAAACCGTTTCTGAATCTGATTATCAACTCCTGTTGAAATAATTCATACATCTATAAAATGACACAAAATGGGTCTTTAAGCAACTGGTTCGATGGAAATCAAAGACTTTTTTTTTTACATGGCACCACATATCCAAAACCTTTACGATTAGCCTAATTTTAAAGCCTCGTGCCCAGAATAAGAGCAGACCAAAATACCGCCATGTGGGCTTCTACAGATCCAGACTATAATTATGACCCTAAATAAAACTGGGGCTAGGCTACACCAGCAGATATAACAAGCTCATACAGCCCCCGTATTGCTCCGTATATTGCAGCATATTCGCTCGTTGTTTTTCTCGTGACAGTATAAGCATCTGATAACCGGGCAACAGGGAGACGGCCGCGCTCACCTGCGATCCTGAGCACGGCTCTCTCTGCCGGGTCCAGCACGGATCCTCCCTGGATTTTCCTCTTGGACCGCTCATGCCTCGGCAGGTTCCAGGGTAAAGTGTCCCCGGGTGCAGGTGATGCCGACCCAGATTTCACACTGTAATCATCCTCGTCTGAGTAATCCGCCGAGGAAGACATGGAGCAGTGCAGGGAAGGGTTCCCCGAACTGGAGCTCTGTGAGACAAAAGAAAAAGGGAACAATGCTTGACTTGATTTCACACAAACACACGCGCGCAGCCAAAATGAACGAGAAAACACAGCGCAGGAATGAAACGCCACACGTCCTATTTATTTCTCACCATAGCGGGTCAAAGTGCGTATTATGAGCGTAGGTGTGAGGACGCCACCAGCTCGCAATGATCCATATAAGATTGAGCCAAATAAAAGGCAACGTGAAATCAATAGTATCTGGCTCCCCCGCCAGGTCAACAATAAGACTTACCACTGTATACATGGAGAGCTGTCAGCTGGGAGGAAAAAAAATAACAATCCTATTTGTTCGTTATTAGCTCCCACCCTTTAGTCACACATTATGTGCGTCAATTACTGAAAGAGGTGTGCCACGCCCTTTGAGGGATGCTCCAGCCACTAGATCGTCCCTTATCTACGCATTAAGGATGTGAGGTGATGTCAGATCTCCAGAAGGCTGAACGGATGGTACGCTGTGTGCTGTCGAGGCAGAGCTGGACAGTGATGGGAGAGCAGACTGCATGTGTCTCCGCGTCATACCCGGTAGACGACAACAGTGCAGCTCCAACAGCGACGGGGGTGTTAGAGCGCCATCCCTGCTCTAAGGTCCTGGGTGGCTACAAATACAGCAAAAGCGGGGGTAATAAGGGGACAAGGGCTACCAGTTTCTCATGGCAACATATGCACGTGAGATCCACAGAGAGGAGACTGCTTGGTTACTATTACATAATTGCCTACGCTGTAGATGGGGTGTTAACCACAGAGGGTGAGATGAAAGCCTTCACATATGTTGAGCTAATTATCTGAGAGGATGGAGAGGACCATGGGAGCACAAAAAAAGGATTGAACTTAACTGGGTTTAAATTTAAACCCTTTAACCCAATATCTAATTAGAAAAACCTTAATACCATTAAATATATCCTTGTAGGGATTTTCTATGGTGTCTATTTTGAATCTTCGCAGACTAGAACCGCAAACCAGCTCTCATATAGAAAATGATGAATTAATGACTTTCTGTTGCAACGTCCTGCTGCACCCAGACACACCTGAGATTAAGCAACAGAACAAATGCAGGTAAACACAACCTAATGGTGAAGGAGAGGGGTGGGGTGCAGAATACCTGTTCCATGACACTTCATTTGCTTAATGATAACACAGTATTTAAAAGGGAAATGCAACACAGACTCCTATGATCCTGAAGAGTTTGAGACTAATTTGCAAACATTAAGGAATGAGTCTGCAGAAAAGAGTGTCTTCTTGATGTTGTTAATAGGTCAACTTGGAGCTAGCATTTGAAATGTAAATGTGGAGGATAAACTTGAAAGCTTCTGCCAGTATTTCTACAGAGGTACAGACAATCATTTCTATTTTTAAACAGCAGTAGTAGTGAGAATCTGTTCTCACTGCTGGGTCAGAGCTGATAAAAGCAACACACTGTTAATATTAGCAGCCTTTTCATCATAGCATCACTTTTCACCAGGATAAAAGTCAGTGCTGAAAAGGCAGCTTAGTGTTGCAAATTTGATCAGCTTTCTGCTTATACATAATTCCTAGCACTAAAAGGAAGGAAAAAAACGACATGGTTGAAGGAAAATAAATTCTGTCTGTCATTAAATAATCATTACTTAGGCTGCTATAGGAATAAGTGTACATTCTCCCGAGTCAGTTTTTCCCCTCTTTCATTTCAGGAGGAAACTGTACAGGGTTAAGAACAGTTGAAATACTAGAGGCCCTCCCTCCCTCCCATCACTCCATACAAGGCGTATCTTCTCCATTATTCTTTAACACCTAATATTCTTTGTTCAGGGGCATGTCACTGTCACCTTTTCCACTATCTTTGTCAGTAACATTTGAAAATACAATGGCTACAGAGTATTGATCTGTGAAAAACAATATCTTGATCAAACCCTAACATAATGCTTTAAATTGCATATATGCTAAATAAGCAGTCCTTATTCAATACATCTCACAATAGAATTAAGAGATGCATTTGTGCACACTCTATTTTAGTGGTGTACATGAAATAAAAACAGGACTGCAGCCGAGTGACTTGCTGTGAATACAATATGTGAAGAAGTCAGTACAGTTCCTTTACACTGGTCCAAAAGATCATCTGTTAAAAACAGAAAATATGGTTTCAATCATTCTGGATTATTCATGTTGCACAGTTTAGTGAAGGCTACACATGCTAATATATCATGAATGATTCATGGTGGGTTGATCTAGCCTGCACTAGTTTATGAAGGACTTCTATCACATATTAAAGTCAGCTCACTTACAGAACATATTTGAGCTCTCGGGAATCCATAAGTCTTAAAATTGCTATTCTTGTTGTGGTTAAAAGTATTGTGACTCTCCTCTGCCTTTTGTATTATTGGAATAACAATATTAGCCAACAACAGCATTGTTTATCTTTTGCTGTCTGCCAGCATAAGTATTTCACATGAACAACAAATGTGTCAATACAATTTTATACATTACGTTTTGTTTACCCACGGCAACAAACTACTTGATGTAGAGGCATCAGAAGCTAATGTAAAATGATATAACTCTGATCAAGTTGATATGTATGTTTTAGAACCTGATATCCACAGAATTGCAACACAACGAATGGAAGCAGAGTGTTGCAACAGCCTCACACAGATCAATAGGTTCCTATGAACACAGTCAGTTCCAACATCATCAAGTCAAGTCTGTGGAGGATTATGTAATATTCTGGACACAATGAATAACATTCTAAAACACCCACAGACTTGGGGATGTTGTGAATGTGGGATCAGGATTCTCTTCTCTGGAAGAAGAAAAAGATATTGTCAGAATAGAGCAGCAATGCATAGAGAAGGGCTTAACAAATGTAGTTCTGCCTTATGTTCCCATAAGTAACCATTTCCATCTGAGGCCTTCTGTTTCTACAGCTCTCTCTTCCTGTAGTCGTATGTTCAATTCCAGGAAGACATGGATCAATATGTGGGTCAGATGTTATACTGTCTCACTCCTCACCTTACTTTACCTTATCTGAAACTGGTAAAAAGGAAGATAAGCACACTTTTGTTTGGATGCAGTGCTGCTAATTCACATGGTAACATAAAGACCCACATATTATGTTCCCATGCCCACATAGTCAGTTGTTAACCTAAATAGGTCAGGGAGGACATGTACCAGCATGCCATCGATGCCAATGATTACAAACTAGGGCAAAATATTTGATTGGATTGTATTATCATTTTTAAATTCAAAATCCAGCTGATATGTTTGTGTACTCCCTGAGGACTAATGATCTTTAAATAAGTAAAATGCGCTGATTTGTTAATGTAAGTTAATTATCACATCTTTACCGCAATACTGCAACCCATTTAGAAATTGCGTGCTAATGTGAAAACACTCAAGCATGGTGAATAATATAGAACTTCATATTAGCCAAATTCATGGTTTAAATGGTTGATTGAATAATACTTTTTTAACACAAAACTTGTATTTGACTTCTTTTTAAATATAGATTATTTAAAGCAAAATTAGATTACCTATTGGAGAAATGTTGAATTGTTCATACTAAGTTATGGAATATAGAATCTACCTTTAAAGGTCTCTTGAAATAACTTTGAGATCCGCATTTACCTTTCTGTAAAACCTGCAGGTTTCATACGGTAAGAGCTTGACTATGATTAAAACTAAAAAATATTTCTTGATTCATATTTTTCATCTTATGATCAATAACTTAACAATACACACAGGGGTACAAGGTAACAACACAATAATAAAAAAAGTAATAATTTCATTGGACCTATAAATGAGCATTCTTCAAGAGCAGGGTTTACTCCCTGGAGACAAACACTTGCCCTGTGTCCTTGAGCAAGCTGCTGACTCATTACCAGGTTCAAAGGCACACTGGTGTCCCTGTGGAGTGGAGCAAGCACAACATAACATCAGTATTAATCATGGCTGCACTGAAGGGAGATACCTACAGGTTTGCGTGTGGGGGTGACTTGTACAGACTGGTAAAATTCTGGCAGGACTCTCTTCTTCACTTTGCGTTTTCTTAGAGTCGATGATGAATCGGGTTCGCTTTCAGGAATCTCGACCAGATTGGGCTTTTCTTCTGTCACTCGAGCATGTATGCTCCTTCTTGCGTGACGTGGACTGTGCCTGAATCCCTGGGAAACATGAGCAAATGTCAAGCTGGAAACAGATTATACTTTCAGCAGACAAATTAAAAGCTCTCATCATAATAGTAATAATTGTGATTCCATTTAGGTTTCTTAAGCTATGGAGGCACTGTTGTGGTATATCGCCTAGATTTCTGAGCCAGAAGTGTTTGAGAAAGATTAAGCAACTCCTATCACCACAGGAGCAGGAAAAGCAAACTATTCAATATAACAGTTTGATGTTTTTATCTACTGTTTGCTTCGCATGACCCTTAGTTTTTCTTTAAGAGATGTGTATTGTTTGACTTAATATTTTTGAAGGTAACAATCAGGGAGACTGTTCTTCAACATTGAGGCTCAGCAACTGCTCTACTGTTGTGCCCTTGAACATGATACCGAATCCCTACCAGCTACAGTACTGAGCCAGCAGGGATTCAGTGTCCTGTGGTTCAATAACATCACCTGCAAAGGAAGGAAAGCTATTGAAGCTTTTGCTCACTTGGAGAATCACAAAAGGTTTGCTTTTAGGCATCAAATGTAATCAACAGCAATACAACATATAGGCCTGTATAGCACTTAATAAATAAAGGGGTTTGCCAAAAGTTTATTGAGCTGTACCCTAACTACTTTTCACCGGCCCTTTTTTATTTTAGTTTGAATTACAGAGAAATTATTTCCAGCCCAGGAAGATCAATTACTGAACCACAGGAATTATGTCTACTAAGACTGCTTTTGCCATAGTATATAACAGTTTTAATTCGAAGATGGTAATTTGTTAGTGTATAAACTGTTTAATGCATTTTCACAAGTGTTACATTTGTTGTGGTTTTATTTTGAAAGTAAGTGCGTTCAACGGAAACAGAGCGACCGAAGCTCTGCTGACGCATTTGGGCATAAAACTGATATGTATCACAAACATTGGGTTTCTCTCGGCTCACTTACACCTCAGTTTTAACATATTCGTTTCTAAGAATTTACTGTAGGTAGTCTCAACCCTCCTGAAAGAATGAAACCGAAAAATCACCAACATTATTTATTGATAACACATGCGCATTGCGCACATCATGGTCCTTAAAATAGTCATGCAGTTCTGTGAAAGTGCTAAAAAACGGGCTTTTCGGTGAAGCATTTATCATGTTATTCTTTTGTAGCTCATAAAGCAGAGGCTACATAAGGCGTCCACACATTTAACTCCTGACGTCTCCTTGCTGTTGGATATGACAGAGGGCTCAAACCCATAATTAAAAAAGTTCATCCTACCTCTGATCGAAAATGATGTGTTCGGAGGCCCACTAAAAGAGAGATAACATATGTTAGAATGAGACATGGAGCTAACATTTACCATAAAGTAGCCTATGACATGTCAGATATCAACTAGACATTTGATTACCAATAATTCCAGATATTTTAGGCTAGGCTACAAACTAATCCACAACAGCCTACACCCTCTGTCTTCATACGCATATTTGAGTGTGTGTTTGTTTTCTCCTACAGCCCATACCGCGGACATGTTACATGTAGACTTTGCTCCTTGCTAGAATAGATAAAACAGACAGTGAGCACATCCAGAACACGTAAGAGATGAGTTATCGGGATGAGGAGATGCGGATGGCCTGCGCTACTCACCGCGGCTCCTGGTGCGTCCGGACAGCACTGATTTTATTGGATGTTTTCCATTACGAAGCCTGCGATGCCAGCAGCAGAAAAACAAAATTGTCGCTATAGTCCCGAGCAAGAGCAGCAACAACAGCAGCACACATTGAATACTGTACGGCCTCAACAGCACCAAAAACGCCGCAGCAATCATCATAAGGCGAGATGTAGGACAGATCCCGCAGCCTCAGACAGCTGGCTCCTCTCTTGCCGATAATACGTCGCTTGAAGCTCAAGATGAGAATAAAGACACTGACTGACACACGTGAAGCATCGCACAGCAAATCGCGTGAAGCGTACAGGTTCAAAGTGGTCAGCCCGGACTATTGATATCATTATTGTGAGGTACAGTGCATGACTCAGCAGAGACGCAAGTTTTATTTATTTATTTATTTGTTCTAACAGGGAGAGTCAGCAGATTCAGCTGAGCATCGCAGTTATCTGCTGCAGAGTCGGCTGCCCTAAAGGATAATGCTATCATATTAATAACAATAGTATAAGGACTAATACACAACCGTGTGTGTCTGTGAAGCTCAATAGACCAGTGAGACAGTTTATAGGGAACATATTTAGCTTTTATTTTTTACCCTACCTACAATGCCACTTTATTATTGGTAACACAACATTAACGTCTGTCTGACATAGTTTGTTTTAAGTATATTTTGCCGTGTAGACTTAGTGAAATGTACCCTGTTCTACTGACAGGCACTGAAACGAGGCAGTTGCTATTAACAGACACTTTCAGGATTAGGGAGAAAAATAGGAACCAACGCTAATGATAATCCAACATTGGTTATGTAATTTTTTGGATGGACTGATATCATTTAGAGCGTATTTTCTTCAGTCAGATAAAAGACTCTTTCAAACAAAATGCATGGGGAGAAAAACAAGTTTTATTTGCAATTTTAAAAGAGCCATTCTGCACCCAAGCAAAAAATCCCGGTCAATGACATAGTATATGTCCACATGTGTCCACAACATATGCATACTGCTTGCATTTGTCCATATATGCAATAAACCAATATACCATTGCATATGTAAATATATATTTTACATGATGACAAGATATACAATTGTTATATACAGCATAAAACATATACATAATCAAAATGTTTGTATATGGTTATTCTTTTACACCATATGTTGACTAATGTAGCATTATTAATCATTAATGTATGTCATTCCCATAAAAAACATTTGCATACAAGCAGTGATCACATGTGAATGATTCTGTATGTCAGCATATACTTAATGGGTATGTGGTATATATTATTTATGTATGACAGCATAGAGTATATGTTCAGGTTGTGTCATGTATGTGTATATATACACAGTATATGCCAATACAATGAGATGCACCGTTACAACATAAACGTTATGTCCACACAATCACATTGTATTTATGTATAAACATTATAAAAAACATTCGTGCACATAATCATTACTCCAGCATAGAAGTTACAGTTACTGTAATAATAACAACCTGGGTACAGTCATAACGTCATTCTGAACTCAAATATTAACACAGTCGCAACAGCTACACACTTCAGCCCGGACTAGGTAAGAACAGACGGGCGGAGTTTGCTCTCGCATTTGTTCCGTAGTAACAACCAGTAACCCCGTCCGTACGGCACACTCCGCGTAGAAAAGGAGCGCTTCAGTATCACGTGACGTTCCAGACCAGACTAGTTGGCTACGTTGAATTGATTTGGGATGTTGTAGCTAGCTACCAGTCTGTCACCTGAGGAGGCAACAGAATAAGCAGTAGGTAATGTCATGCTCAGCTTCATTCATTTGTTGAGTTCAACCATGTGACTAAAACGTGTTTAACGTCGCTTTGCATTAGTTAAGCGTGGTTAACATGTTGCAACCGCTAATGTTAGAGAGCTAACGTTAGCTCACCGAGAGCCTGGACGCTTGGACCATTTCAGGATTTCGCTGCTAATAAATGTGCTGAACAGAATATGGTTGATGATAAAACACACACCAGAAGGCAACTGAACTTCACAGCGACCGGTTGGGATACTTCACATGGTTGTTTAGTGTGTGTTCAGTTGCAGAACCTTGATTTACGTCGATGGAGCGCATTGGAAACTCCACTGTGGCGCCTAATTTCTTCCTCGGTCGGCAGTTGGAGTGCTGTTTACCAGTTCATGGCTCAGTGCTGTCCGGGCTTTTGGTGGCCGTGAGCGGTATTGCAACAACACTGTGATTTTATTTTATTTTTTTTATTTTCTTTTGTGCATAGGCCGCTGAAGTTGAGCTTCCACCCCATCAGTGGCAGCACCAAAGAGAAGCACTCTCTGGTGGGCAACAGAGGAAGAAGTTACGCCCCATGTTAGACTTGACGTTTAATCAAACACTGTCCCGCATTACGCCGGAGTAAGTCACATGTGTGTTACTTTATGCAAGCTTCACATCGACGCGTAGTCTCCTGACCGGTTGCTGTGTATAATAACTGCCATCTGGTGCAGTTTACAACAATTTAATATTCGATGTTTGACCAACCAATAATAGCAACGTCTGCCGAATATGAGTACTGGACTCGGGTAACGTTAGTCAGCTGATCCGGTGATGCTGTTTACTGAAAGTGTGATCAAGTGTCATGCAACTATTACTGTAACTAAACGCATTTTCGTTTCGTTGTTTATTTTTAATTAAATCATACTGGTGACAAGTGTATTCCAAAAACGGTTATGGATTTATGTCCTAATGTTGACTGATCTCAGCAGGCTGCAGTTGGATGTGTGCATTACTGTCACTGACACTTGAGTGGCTTTGGTTAACTAATACACATCCCTCCTCTCTACAGTCTAAAGTTAGGGCTGCAGCTTCTAAAGTCACACTTGTTCTTTATTTCCTCAGATAAATGTCTTCTCCAGCTCAAGCAGACGACGATGAGGTGGAAGAAGTGGAGTTTGTATCAGTAAGTCCTGCGTACACGTTATCTATTAACTAAACAAATCGATAGGTTCAAAGGATGAGATGACAGTTGCATTTGTTTACTTTCTGTCATTGAGACAACTAATTGTGCAATAACCTCTTGATCTAGCCTGATAATCAAACTTATCGAATCTTATCCTAATTTGTATATTTATCATATTTGATTCGCTGAACAGTATAAGCTGCTGCTCCATGTATTGTATGACTAGCCATGATTCAGGCATAGAGCACCTCTGTTTTCATGGGCATGTTAACGTTAATAAACAACCCTTTTGACATTGTACAGGGGTTTGTAGACGTCTTTGAATCTTCTAAATGTAGGTGTGTTTTGTAACACTAAATGTCATGGTACCTGGTCTTGTACTTGCTTCAGGAGGGCCCTGTCAGACCAGTACTAGAATGCATTGATCTGCTGAGTGATAATGAGGATGAGGGATGTTCCTCTGTGGCAGGCACGGTAAGTGGCTGAATGGAACACCTTTTCACGACATGGTGTCTGTCGAGAGTGAAATTTAAATTGCTCTGCCTTTTTATTCTGCTGTAGATTGAAGATAAAATCACCCGCCATAAAGCGCGCGTTACATCTACACTGGACAGGCTAGCACACCAGGTGGCCTTAGAGAAAAAGGAAAGATCAGATAAATGTAGAGCGTTCAAGGTAAGTGTGCTTCAATATAACGTGCTCTCATTTGTAACTTGCTAGACTGTAATTACATTTATGGAGGTCTGTCAAGCTTTGTTTATACTCGCGTACGCAGACGGCGCCCAAGCTCAGAGTATGTACGGATGAGTTCATACGCCAGAGGGCGTACAAACAAAATGTACTGTGAAGAATCAAAGAGACAAAGAGTGTCACTCATATATATATATATATATATATATATATATATATATGCCCATAGACCAAAGAACAAAATGGAGCAAAAAAACCACATGAATTTAGAGGATATTTATTTATTTATTTATTCATCAAATATTTAATTTTGTCATTGAAGCTGTTTTGACAAAAACGAGTATTCAACTTTTATTTCAGACTCATGAGTCCATATAGTATCAAAAAACACAAATACAACAACAATATATAAAATACAATACAATACGAGGACACCAAGACACAGGTGTAATCATTGCAGTTAAAAAAAGTCACTCATTGTTTTAAACACATACAGACATTTGTTCCAATGTTTCCAGAAACAAAGAATACCTTGTGTCACTTTGTGTTGGATCAGTTAAGGCCTTTATAATTACAGTTTCTGAGTCATTTAATCGACATTTAAATTTGTAAATAAAATTCCTCAACACAGCATGGAAGGTGGGAACATTACGACTCACAAACATGTGACTTGCACTTCTCCATCTTGGAAGCTTGAGCAAGATTCTAAAAGCATCATTAAATGCCACCTGAATCTTTTGGCTTTACTATAGCTGCACCACAGGTGGGCTGTATACCGTGGAGTACAGTAGGCTCTGAAGAGAGCTGTTTAACATGTATACCGTGGAGTACAGTAGGCTCTGAAGAGAGCTGTTTAACATGTATACAGTGGAGTACAGTAGGCTCTGAAGAGAGCTGTTTTAACATGTATACAGTGGAGTACAGTAGGCTCTGAAGAGAGCTGTTTTAACATGTATACAGTGGAGTACAGTAGGCTCTGAAGAGAGCTGTTTTAACATGTATACAGTGGAGTACAGTAGGCTCTGAAGAGAGCTGTTTTAACATGTATACCGTGGAGTACAGTAGGCTCTGAAGAGAGCTGTTTAACATGTATACAGTGGAGTACAGTAGGCTCTGAAGAGAGCTGTTTAACATGTATACAGTGGAGTACAGTAGGCTCTGAAGAGAGCTGTTTAACATGTATACAGTGGAGTACAGTAGGCTCTGAAGAGAGCTGTTTAACATGTATACAGTGGAGTACAGTAGGCTCTGAAGAGAGCTGTTTTAACATCTTCTGTACACATATGAAATTTACGTGCCAGCATATTAGCTTGGGCACACAATTTACAACACTGCCGCTGCACATCGTCATCATCACTTAGGTCATTCCTGATGATGTGACCCAAATATTTCATTTTATGCACCACATTTAGCTCTTGGCCTCCCATAAAAAACGAGGGAGAATGTAGCTTCTGGTCCTCCTTGGTTTTAGCAATCACGATAACACTCTTTTTAGAGTTGAATTTGATGTCATACTGTACGCCACACCGCTCTGAGCAATTTCTGTAAACCAGCGCTATAAGGTGACGGGACCACTAAGTCATCAGCGTACATCGGATGGTTAATAAGACTTTATGGAGGGAGTAAATAGATTATATGAAATTACCTCTCATCTTGGGAGGAAAGAGCCTGGAAGACGTTCAAATTAGGGAGTACAAAGTATAAAATAAATACCCACAATTGTACATCATAATTCTTGACGTTATCATGGTCACGTGACATGTTGCAGCAAAGTGCTGTCCCATTCGTATTTACACCATTTCAAGCCCTTACAGCCTCTCACACTCAACCATTTACCAGGTGATGTCAGTAGGTCCCTGAGGGTTCAGGGTTTGAGGCCTTAGGGGGGACTGTTGTCTTCATCTTGCATTTACAAGCTAAATTACTTGTGCTCATCACAAGGGCACTTGGAAAAAAACACAAACAATCTTCAGTGCTAGCAAAACCTCATTGACAACTATATGATGGGTTTAAATGTTACTTAAAATGCCCAGTAGACATTTTATTTCTGTTGTTGGTTTACTGTATCGGGTCAATTAGGGCAAGTTGTAGCGGCAACAGTGCCACCCTGTGGACAGAATGCATACAAAAAGCAAATAACAGTGTTTTTATCTCTTTTGTGTCCCTTTTTCAGGAGAAGCAAATCTTACAAAAAGCTCATGGACAGCAGGAGCTGGCCTTTAGTTCTCCAAATGGAATTAATCGGGAAGCAAAGCACTGTGTGGACATGTGGTTGAAGATGCCAGGTACATTTTTAATCTGGATCAGAAAGCTGTTGGATAATCACTGACATTGTCACTTGTAAATCTGATTCACGCCAGTAGAGAAACCTTTGAAGCATGTTTCTGTCATGTACGGTTGGATTTTTTCTACCAGTGTGCTATGTTGTGCTGCTGCAATGATCCACTTTCTTCACAGGGATGAATGAAATGTAATTTTGTGTTAAGAGATTTAGCCATGCCAATGACAGAGCACCTTTGACGGTGATACTAGATGTTGTGTTAACTTTTCATACTGTGTCTTTGCGTTTATTTAGGTGTTAAACCTGGAATGATCAATTCTGGCTTTGTAAGAAGAAACAGACCTACTTCTTTCCCCGGCAACAGTTCAACTAGACACACTTGTCCAGTGATCAACTGTGGTCGGGTTTATGACAATGCGTCCCTCCTTGAAGGCCACTTAAAAAGGTAATGCATGTCGGTGTGGGTGTAATACATTCTGAATAGTGCTTGAAGAGGAAAAAACTTCAGAATTTCTACAGTGAATAAAAGATACTATGTGATATTGGGTTTGGGGGTCCACCCCCATAGAAAGACTTAAAACTCACATACTTTTGGACCATTATTTATTGTTATATACTCCCAAAAAGCTTAAAGGCAAAACTTTATTATTTACACATATCACAGCCTTGTTCTGAACATTTGAATCTTCTGGAAATGTTTTCCCTCTAAAATCCTGTGATCCTGTGGGCCAGGTTGTTTATGGCTTTGTAGGTGGTGAGTAATATTTTAAAGTCTATTCTGTATTTGACCGGGAACCAGTGGAGGTTGCGAAGGACCGGGGTGATGTGTTCATAGCGGCGGGTGGAGGTGAGCAGTCGAGCGGCAGAGTTCTGAACATATTGGAGTTTATTGAGGATTTTGTTGGGAGAGCCATAGAGGATGCTGTTGCAGAAGTCGAGTCTGGAGGTTATGAGGGCATGGATGAGAATTTCGGTGGTGGCAGAGGACAGGGAGGGCCGGAGGCGTGCAATGTTCCTGAGGTGAAAGAAGGCAGTTTTGGTGATGTGGTTGGCGTGGGGTAGGAAAGAGAGGGTGGGGTCGAGGATGATACCGAGGTTGCGGACCTGGGTGGAGGGGGTGACGATGGAGCCATCAAAGTTGAGAGAGAAGGTCTGGGCTGGTGGAGTATTGCAGAACCATGCCAGCCTGAGGTCTTATGTCGGTAGCCACGGACTTGATGACCGGAGTTGGAGAAGTGACAGGCACGCCAGGATAATCCACAGCAGGCAGGTGATCGGAGCGGAGTGAAAAAGTGGTGATGGATGAAGCGAGGAAACGGAGGAGGCAGTTCAGTCAGCTGCCAGCTGACTAGAGGGGGGCGGCTAGCTAACAGCTAGCTGAAGAAGCAGCAGTCAGACTGACCGCACCAGGACAGTTGAGAGGCTATCCAGGCAGGCTCGTCGGTAGCCGCCGGCTAGCGAGAGACCGCCAGCTAGCCAGCTAGTTGTCCAGGGAGTAGATGGTAGCAGGTGCAACAGTTAAGCAAACAAATCCAAATCCAAGACGAAGCGTTGCAGTAGAGTTAAAAACAGAGAAGAATGGCTATTTACGGTGATTAAACTTAACTACACTGTTAAAATAAAAATAAAAAAACAAAATGTAGGTTAAATTGTGATTACGGTAGGAAAATCAAACAAAAACTGTGCCAGACGGAGCGGCGTTAGAAATAAAAAAGGGTAAGATGTAGAAGTGCCAGTACTACGTACCAGTGAGTACCGGCCCACTTCGAGCACTGCTTTTGAATCAATTCCCAGATAACACATAATGTAATAATGCAATAACATATCTTGTGTGTAGGTTCGATCACTCCCCGTGTGACCCAACCATCAATCTTAAAGGATGTCCATCAGAGCTCTTTGCCTGTGTCGCCTGTGGTAAACATTTTCAGACTGAAGAAGAATGGAGGAACCATCTCGAGTCTCAGGTTCACACACTTTTCTGACTGTGCTATGGAAAAGCTCCTGCTCTTTGAATTATGAATTGATTAGTGTCTGAAATACGTATTTCACAGCTGTTGATCTACAGCAGCTTATTCATTATTTTGAGAGAGAAATGCATGTTATGATCAACAGGTGTCCTCATCTGCTGCTGATGGTCACAGCATCACACAGACGTATCAGTGGATCGTGTGTTTCGCCTGTCCTGCCTGCTACTTCCTCTTCAACCTGCGAGATGAGTGTCTTCAGCACATGTCGGCCAAAAACCACTTCACAGAGTCACTCGCCATGAATGGTAAGGTTTGTTGAACGTTTTTTAATTTCTATACGTCGAGGTATTACAGGAGCAAGATCACGTGTACCTTTTTACTTTCTCCTCTTGCTAAAGAAACCAGAGGAAGACCACTGCCAGTCCCTGTCTCCCAATATGTTAAGAATCGTCTCATCACTTTGTGCAAGGATGTAACATTCAACGTCCGATGCTCTTTATGTCACAAAGTGCTGATCTCACATCAGGCAGCTCAAGCCCACTTTAAGTAAGTAAGATTAAATATCTAAGCTTTAACAATTCTCAAAAAACAGGGAAATATGACCAAATCAACAGCAATTCAACATCGGACAGGTAAAGTAACCTTTTGTGTGTTTGTTCTCTTTATAAATCCGTGGTTGTTACACAGATTATCGCGGGATCTCGCGATTTTCGCGGGTGGCGCCCGTGAGCGCTCTGCTTCTGAAACACAGGTTGGTGGGGCAGATGCCTCACCAGCCACGAACCTCACCGTACGTCACTGTTTTGATATTACATGTTGTATAGCAGACACCGATAGTGTGGAACTGATTTTTCCTGTTTCCTTATTTTCCTCCTCCTTTTAGTGTGCACTGCAGACAGGGCTGCGCGGTGGCCAAGGCTGATAAAACGGTAGTGCAGGTAATGAAGCAGCTGCAAGTGCGAGGGCAGTGCTCCCTCTGCTGTAAAATGTTCCACAGCCAAGCTGAAATCGAGAGGCACAAAGAATCGACCCAGCATGACGTGGAGCTCAACCAAACGATGGAGAGAGCCCTCATTCAGCACTGCAGGTTTAGTGAAATTCACCACACCCAGAGGGCTCGAGAGGCACGGAGGAAAAAACCGTCCACCGGCCTTGAAACACCTTTTCAAAAACGAAACAAGGAGAGTGATTGTGGAGAATTTTCAGCCAAACGGAAGAGGCCGAGCGTGAACGGCAGCGTCAGCAGAAACTCGCTAACAGCCTGGTTCTGCGAGTGTGGTATACGGTTCTCGGAGGAGGCCACAGCCACACAGCATCTCTTGGCTGTGAACCAAGTTTTCCATCAGTGCGCCGTGTGCGGCAAACACATGGGAGAGTCCTCGATCACCCGCCTGCACATGAGTCGCTTTCACGGGGGAGCTCACCTCTCCAACTTCCTCTTCTACTGCCGCAAGTGCAAAGTGGAGATGCCTCGGTACGAAGACATCCTGTCGCACGTGACGGAAGCCCACAGCGGACACACCTACCTCACCGAAATGGAGGTGCCCGAGGAGCTGGCCGCGGCCGTCGACGCCAAGCCGTCCACCAGCAGAGGAGTCGGCCCGCGGTCGTCCTCCAAGTCCGCGGTGGTCCGGCAGAGCACAGTCGGGACGTCTTTGAAAGCAGAGCAGACCTGGATGTGCAGGATGTGCGAGGACACCTTCGACTCGGAAGCGGACGTCCGCAAACACTGCCGTGACGTGAGCAGCCACAGCTTTCAGAGGTTCATCTGTGGACACTGCCCCCAGAAGTTCTTTAAGGAGTCCACCGTACGCAGACACTGCACGAATGAGCACGACGGGCAGATACAGAGCTCCCACTTCTGCGGCCTCTGCGACAGCATGCTGTTTGAATCCGAGGGCGAGTTTTTGGAGCACTACAAGAATCTTCACAGTAAAGACTACTACTGCATGGACGATGTCGAGCTCGTTGAGCCGGCCGTTGCCGAAAGCACCGGTCGGCTCACATGCCCGTGCATGGGCTCAGGGAAGAGGAAAGGGGAAATGAAAGCTACGTACACGCAATGCATGAGGGATCTGTCCGTGGAAGGGAAATGTCAATATGTGTGCGCTCATTGTGGCGCGTCTGCGCCGTCCTTTGCACAGATGAAGACTCACGTCCACACGAAGCACGCTGCCTTGAACCTGGACAAGACCTTTGACGTAGAATGCAAGGTTTGCCGGGAGAGTTTCACGGGCGTACCGAGTTTCCATACACACTATCACTCCCGACACTGTACACTGGAGCCTTGCACGAGCTCCAGGACCTGTAGTGTGAAAGCAGAGCTCAATGCTGTGGAGATGTCAACAGACATCAATGGTAAATCAGTTACTTTTTCTTTTTTCTTTTACATTCATATCTACGTTTGCATGCAGCATTTAATCCGGTTTTCATATTGTCCTTTTAGAGATGGAAGATGAAACAATGAAGTTTTTGAACATGGATCAGACCAACAAAGAGAGTGCAGCATGTGAAAGTAAGCAATAAACAATACATAACCACTGAGTCACTCACGCCACACACACAAATGGAGAGCAAGCAAATGCACAGTGTAGCTTTCTTTTACATATAAGAGCTTTATAACATCACGGTACAATATATCAGCTGCTCATTTGTTATGATCTACTTCAGATGAATCGGATGACGAGATGAACCATGAACCGTCTCTGACTGCAGAAGAAGAAAGAGAGTCAGCAGGTATGTGTTTACGGTCTGTGGCTGAGCAGGGCCCCGGTCCTCGTACCAAAATCACCATAGCAACACATCCATAAACTTGAACCTGCTCCAGCGCAGGCTAATTTAAGGTAGCTGGATAAGCTTGCCACTCCCCCGGGAAAAAATGGCAGCTCCCTTCCTCAGAGATCCCATTGATGAAGGAGCGATATTAGTTAGATTAGCGTTTTATAGGGAGAGAGTTCTTCGAGATCGCCAAGATCCGTTATCACATCATGATGACTTCCTATACAAGCGCTATCGATTCTGCCGACAAGGAATCATTTATTTACAAGACCTTCTCGAGCCATACATTGTGAACACCACACGCAGCCGAGCATTGACCGTCTCACAGACTGTATCATAGCCTTGCGCTTTTTTGCGAGTGGTCCATTTTTGTACAGTGTCGGCGATGCGGAGAACATCGGGAAAGCCGCTGCATGCCGTGCTGTTCGTAAAGTTTATTTGGCGCTTAAGAAACTTATGGATGTGTTCAATACATTACCATGGCACATATTGTATGGACTCACCATTCTGAATAATGTTTGTGTGCTTAGTTTGTACTTGCTCCCATGTCCTCTTGATGGCTGGGTTGCAACTACATGGGGGTTGAAAGCACTCATAATTATATGACAGTGTTATTAGTACACCATAGCATATCATTATTGTACTCATGATAAGAATAGAGAGAATCACACAATTTCTTTTCACTGCTTCAATTGATTGAATTTCTGATTATGAATAATATACATACTGATCCGCCCATACACAGATTCACACACACATATTCAAACTCCTAGTTCTATATGGTAATCTACACATACATGTATATACACATGTATAGTATGATACATAAGCGCATACAGTACATATATCCTCATAAGTATCTATTAATTCGTATCAATTAGATACTCTTTGGGCTTGTTTTTATCTACTTATTCTGAAAGTTGAGATCATTATTTTCGCTATAAGATTTCATTCGATGATGCATTCCATTAAGCCTACTGCCAGCAGGCACATTTAAAGAAATATAATCTGATTGATTGGGGTGATGAGGCACTTAAAATTAGCCGATACATTTTCCCAACACTTACGCATTTAACTTGTCTGTGATATTTTGCCATGCGTCTTGTCTAGCCCTCGCAGCGGTGGCGGTGTTAGATTTTGCCATGATTATGGTCTTGCATTCCTCATATGCGTTCATGATCATCTCCTGCTCGTCAGCGGAGAAAAAAGAGGCTCTTTCTTTGAGTTTATTTGCCATTGAACTGTTAGAAAATCATGGTTTCGGTGATCGACGCTTCCCCCTTTTGACGTAGGACGGACACGCGCAATTATCCTGATGACTGAAGTCTGGTTCGAGTTAACGAGATTGTTTGAGCGCTGATCAGCCTTTGAGAAACCGAGATAGCCTGCCTTCAATCATCGGGTTAATTTAAGCTGGCTAATAGGACATTTGATCGACTTAGTTGAACCACGTACGAGGAACGGGGCCCAGGTAATGTTCAAGCTGTAGTAACTCACTGCAGCCTCGGGTTACGACTGTGTACCGACAGTCATTTCACAGTGATTACATTTCACTGCAGAGAACTTAGTCGGATAAACACTCCTTGTATGTTGGCCTTAGTGGTTGGTAGTATTTGTAACGACTTCAGTTTCCCATAAAAGCACAATATTTGATACAGGTTCAGAGACGATTCAAAGCTTCAATATGTTTTCAGCGCTTTTCAAGGTTAAAAGATAAAAATATGTGATCAATCAGGTTCCAGTTGTCCAAAATGTGCTTGTCAAGAATGAAACTAAAGACAATAAGTTTAGTCTTTTAAATGGCAATGTATACATCAATGTGGGAGCTTTATGATGATATAAATACTTTAAAAGATGGATCAAAAGCATTACAATGAAATGTGAACATATGGAGAAAAATAGAATCCCTAACTTATTAAGTAGATGTATTTTCCCCCCAGCATGGTTATGATGATGGTGTTGTACTTTGCAGTGTTTTATTTGGACGTACTGTAACTTGGATCCTTATATTCTGCTTCTCTTTTACAGAGTTGGAAGAAGCTCTTCAAAGAAGTCTTCTGGAGTTTTGAGGACATGATTTAGTTTGTTTTTTTGTGACCCAATGTTTGTCAGACAGATGTTTTGAACCAGGTATTTGTGTTTAAAATATATTAAATAAATAGCTACCTTATTAGTTTTTCTGTGTTTTTTAATTATTTGTAAATGAATCAATATGATGACATGATAAATAATCAATGCTGGGCATTCCCATCCCAGGGAACCAGCTAGTTTAATACTAGAAGGTTGGTCTGTGGCTGTGGATTTACGTCCTCTGTTGCGTATTCTCAACACTTTGGTGTGTCGACACATGTGCTATAGATGGCCAACGATGACACTGCAAAATGCCGAAGCTGAACTTGTGACCTCAGTGCATCTCCAATTGCGGTCTCTGTTTTCAGTGCTGACTTAAAATCCAGTGTATATTGTACGCACCGTAGGGAGCAGGGCCAACCTATGCAGAAGAGTTTGTGTTTCCTGAAGTGCAGCCATGTAATTCCTGATCTTTATGTGATGGGATGTTAGCCCATTCCAATAAAATGGAGTGGAAACAGTGGAAGACATTTTAAACTACAACTGCAATTCTGTCAACAACTCGTTGGCTCTGTTAGTTTCCTCATGTTCTCTTCAAAATCATTAGAAGGTGACAGATTCCCTTTAAAGGGGATGCACACTACAGATTAGCATTCAGATGTAATTGGGATATACATGTATTTCAAATGCTTGTTTTGCTTCTTTCTTCACATCCTCTTCGTCACTATGTTGCATGATTTGTGATTCTTGCTAGTTTGAATCAGAAAATGGAGACTCCAATATATTAAAACATTTTAAGATAGTGGCCCAGGATCTTAACAGTGAGTGTTTATGCACTTAATGGAACAAGTTGATTGTGAATCCTGGTTAGAGAATGAAGCAGGCCTCTAAAAAACACTCTAATTCTCATTTAGATGTAAAGACATTAAGCCTACAGCAAGTTGTGCATACATGGAAATCAATATTGCAGAAATGTTTCATGAGTAGATCAATGTGCTGAGAATATTAAGACCTGCAACTAAACGTATTTTTAGGCTGACGGTTGTGTGACACTAAAGACATTGACTAACCCAGATTAAGGGCTACATGCCCATTACATCTGTTTTTGTTCTTGTATTAGCCAGCTGTGTTCAAAATGAACCAGTTAAAACACCAAGATCCCTACAAATTCTAGTACCCATTGAGTGGAAAACCTCACATACAGATATTTCTTAAATATAGAAATAGCAAAACAGTTCTATTTACACATCCGAAACTGTGACTAAAATTACACCTTAATGTATGGGGACCCGCTAGAGCTTTTTCAGCGACCTGTAGGGGTCCTCGGACCTGAAGTTGGGAGACACTGTCCATGGCTTCTCGAGAATCTTCTGTTAGGACAGAGGGAAGGAAGTTGCAGCCCATGTTAGGAAATGTTCCCTCTGGACCGCTGCTGCAGTCAGCTGGAGAGCTCACAGTGTCGATCGCACACAAGGATTCCTCTCCGGGACGGATCATTATCATCATAATAAATCTAAATCATTCACGATCATGGCTCAAGCTAAGATACAGGCGAAAATGAACGAAGCTACGTACAGCAAGTTCAGCAGGACGCTGTCCATGGCAGATCGCTCCGGACAACTCCTGGAAAGTTTGGATCAGCTGGAAATGAGGTACAGTTAAGTAACAGGCCGTACCATGTGCGTTAAACACCGCGCACGCGAGGGCTTGAGGCATTATAGTTAGTATGTTGTATATTTTATAATCAACGCAATATAGAAATGTAATTTCAACCAGAGGAGAAACAAAGCGGACGCAGCCAATCGCGTCGAATTAACATGAAAAAATTAAATAAATCGGTGCAGTATAATTCTGGTGATTTATTACTGTGGATTGTCAGTGATACTCAGATGCTCGTTCATTTTCCAGAGAAAGGGATGTGGCTTTATTGGTCACGCTTTGTAATCGCTCTGTGTCTCTGTCAGGGTGGAGTCTTTACGCGAAACGGCTTCGGCCATGGAGGTGGAGAGGGAGTTCATCCTGGAAATGATTCAGTCCTTACAGAACGGACAGGAACTGCGAAACATCAGTGCTGGTAAGACATCACTTTACTGTGTTTTTGACCGAGAAAAGAAACCATCACTGAGTCTCATACACCTTGTTTGACTGTTTGTACCCAATAGTGTTTTTAATCCATTTAATTTTTTGCAGCTGCTCTGATTTCACTGTAACATTGTGATCCAATGAGGTTATGCTTTGTAGTTGAGTGGTGTGGTTCAAGAAACCTCAGGGGATTCCAGGAGGAAACATGATAGTATTTTCACCACACCCAGGAAAAGAGAGAATCCAAGGTCATAAGTTTGTTTTCCTCCCATAAGTGATGTCATATGGTGTACACTTTCTTAACAGGCCCATCCTGTTGGATTAGATTGCATCAAATTTGAGCTGGACCCACCATGCATTAGTATAATCACATTCCCCTGAGGTAGTGTGTTTACACTTAATGCATGGTGGACGAGGAGAGGCAAGGGCAAGGATTTAAAACCAGTAGATGCTCTATTATTGTGTCCACCACTTTATAGCCAGTGTATTTTGCTCTTTTTATTTTTTTTAAAGGGGAGAGAGAAGAGTTGTCTTTAACAGCAAACCGTCTAATGGGCCGGACGCTGTGCGTGGAGATCTCCATCGGCACCATCAGAAACTCCCTGCAGGAGGAGGCGTTGCGCAAGGCCACATCTGTAATCGATGAGATAGTGAAGAAGTTGCTGGACGACATGGACGGCGGGCGGCAGCAGCTGCTGGCCGTGCACGCGGCCTGTGTGACCGAGGCCCCGCCCGTCCCCATCGACCAGAAGTTTCAGGCCATCGTGATCGGCTGCGCTCTGGAGGACCAGAAGAAGATCAAGCGCAGGCTGGAGACGTTGCTGAGGAACGTTGACAATGCTAAGAAGAACATCAAGATTATGGATCACCAAAAACTGGAAGACCCAAAAACCAATGGCTGTCATTAAGACTCGTCACCAAAACATAAAATGTGTCGTAAAGCCACTAACCTCAACAAGAACTGCCCTAATCATGTACTAACTTTCATAAGATTACAAGACCAGTCCCTTTATTAAATGATGGTGAAATGATACTGAACCATAGGGCCAAACAACAGACACCATCATTCTCCATAACGTCTGGGCAGAATCAAGTGTTCCCTTCAAATTACTAACACTGACCTACTTTAAATATATTGTTAAATGTCTATACCTAGTACACAATGTGTGTTCACATATGCACTGAAGTAGGACAGAAAAGATACGATGGCATAGTGCTCCATTGGAGGTGTGATCACAGTTTATTGTAAAATCCACTGCTTGAAAAACAATGAATTTAATGTTGAAGTGTATATATATATATATATATATATATATGTTTTTTTCTGTTTCATTGTCTCACCTTTTAAATCAGGCACTTGGTAATGTTTTTGGATGTGCACTGCATACACTACCTCTTTGTGTGAAGGCAACACTAATCTCATTAAACTGTGGATTTTAGTTCCTGTTTGCACAAAGCAGTGTTTATGTTAGATTATGTGTCAAAACTTTGATTTAAAAAAACAAACACAATGTTGATGAAGCAGTTTACTCCGGTTGAGTCTATAGACTGAGCCCTGTTGGCATCACATATATCTCTAAACAGATCAGAACAATAATTTACTGTATGAAGTTACAGACAAAAGGAGGATAGTAACATAGTGCTGTAGCTCCATGCTTGTCAGCTTTAAAGATCTTGGTAAATTTGACAATAACGTATGAACTCAAGGTCTACTTACTAGCTTTTCTAAGAGCTTTCAACAACATCCATTGGCTTCTGGCCTTGGTAACTCTGAATGAATACAGCGAAGCATTTTCGTTTGGTTAACAGATTGTATTGGCAGAAGAATATTGTCATTTGAAATTACACACTGGATGCTCAAGAAAAAAGTAAAGTTTTATTTATGTCAGATTACCATCAACTATTCCCCCCCCCAAACATAACATCAGAAGCACATTTGTGTGGCACACTCAACGTAGCGATACCTGTTTTACCGTTTAAGACAAAAATCCAACAACGAGGGTTGTTTTTGTCAGTCTGAAAGGACTCGATCGTTGGTTGGTCTATTTAAATGTGTGAAATTGACGAGTGGAAAAAGTAGAGTAACAGTAAGACACAAAGATCATTACAACACCTGAGTGACAGCACAGAAGTATGGTTAGTCTTTAAGATTAGATGCAATCTTCGTGATAAAGTGCGCTAAATCCATTCAGGCAAAAAAAAAAAAGGCAAATTAAACACAATGTTGCCAAATTAGAGGAGCGTGGGAAATAATGACATGTATTTACAGATTTACTGTGCAGGCGATTTGAAAACAAACAGCAAGAGTAGGGATTAAAACGCTTGCTGGTGGTCGGTGGGGGGAACGTAAACGAGGACAAGGCATTGAGGCATAGCGACCCAGGATGAACATTCACTGATGTGGAAGAAAAAAAAAAAGGCTTGCATGCATTACAGTTATGCCACAATGTTTCTTTTCTTCAACACAGCACTGTTTACAGACAACCAAATGAAAAAGCTTGAAATGTGCGATCTTAGTAGCAATGGTATAACTGGAACATATTTCAAGCACCTGTTGGGATTTTCACAATAAAGTTCATTTGAATCCGGGAGAAGTTTCTAATAGAGAGATCCGAGATAAATTACAAAAACGTGCATAAACATGTTATCCCCAGATGTCCTACATATTGTAATTGCATGTAGAATACCTAGAATTGTAACTATTCATAAGGAAAAACGTTCACCAAATCTTTCTCTGTGCTCCGTAAACTGCCGTCTCTACAGATGTGTAAAAAGGCTTGATGCAGTATACTGTGTTGAGAACTAAGCCTTCGTCTGGGAGATCTTTTAGAGTACTTTCATGAGTTTTCTTGCATAATCAGGCACACACACGAGCTCAAGGCTCCACACCCACAGGGACAGACACTGTGGATATGAATGATGTTTGCAAAATAGAAACCGATTAGAGACTACAGAAGCCGAACCGAGACATAAAAACAAAACGTTGCACCGTTGTTTAGTGTTTAGAATGTTAGAAATATAGTGAAAATCTTCATCCCAAATACATAGATACTGAAACGTATTTACTCCAAGGATTACCAATGAGCTCCTCCAAGCTGTCCCGGAGTTAAAGAAAAGCACGGTGAATATGTCAAAAGGTAAACAACTGCAATCAAAAGCATCGTGCTAGAACTGATGGGGACTTCAACTCATGTTTTACACCACAAAGACCAAAACTTTGTGGAAGTCTTAGAATTTGATTAATTTATTTGAGTGTAAGCAGACATATAGAGGACCATTTTGTGTCAATAATGATTGATATTTGGTTATACAGGAAAAAAGCACAGTCCGTTAATTTCATGTTACATCCACATCACCGCAGTGTTAATATTTAACTACAGCCCAGAAAGACGAAATTTGGCACTATGTCAACATTTGAGTGGAAATATCACCAGACACTGTTTCGATTCGTACAAAAATACTTCTGCACAGAGAATTAGCTTCCGGATTCGATAGTGTTTTTGTCCACAATAAACAGTTTGAACCACGTTACGCCGACGGAAACAAAATAGGGTGCAAAATCAGCCGTGTATCTTCTACAATACGTGCAAACATATTGCACGGGTTCAAATGTCAAACACAGGAATGGGCGACTGTTAAAAAGTGCCCAGAGAGCAAGAGTGCAACCTTTGCTGTTACATATTCCAATGAGAGGATTGTATGTCATATCTAACACATGTACTGCAGCTGCAGCTGTTGCTGTTACTTAAGGCAACGGCAGGGACGGGTTTTGTGCGCGGATCATTAAATGGAGATCCAAGGCTGAATCGGAGGAAACTCAACCGTCAATGTGAGGAAAACGACTCAGGACACAGATTAAACATCAGGTTATTAAAGTAGTAGAGAGGAGTGTTTCCCAGGCTGTCTTGGGCTTTGGTCTCTAAATGTGGCTACCTCCACAAAATACAACAATGGCCCATTTAGTCTTAGAAACAATGGCCAGTCACTAAAACTAAATGATTTATTTCATCTACAGTAGGCTGCAGCTTCCAAAAGGATTTTTACTCTTCTTGGTCCTTTGTTTGTTGGGTCTCAAAGTGATGATTTCTCTGCCGTTGCTGGAGCTCTGGTTGCTAACATTACTACTTGTGGTATTAAAAACACCTTTGGGGGGGGGGAAGGGAAACACAATTTATGAGTAACGTCACTGCAGCGAAGTAATAAAACTTAAAGTGTAACATTAAAAATGATTGAGAGAAAGACTCCTCACCTATTTTATTGCTTGTTGTATGCAGCACCTCGGTCTCTTCTGCCGTTTGCTGCTTGAGTCGCTGGAGATACTTCTCAGCCAAGTACTTAAAAACTACAAAAGAGAACAGAGATGTAACAGTAGTATTGTCCAGAATGAGACGGTTTCACCTGCTTGTTAGACCAGTTGTGCAACCTACCCTCATTGACATTGAGGTCCTCTTTTACTGAAGCTCGGTAAAATCTCAGCTTGAGCCTTTTAGCCAAAGCTTCGGCCTCCTCGCTGCAAGTAAAGACAATACACAGTTATTACCATTTCGTCCTGAACACTCAATTGCTTTACTGCTCAAGTAGGATTATTAGAATAAAGAAGCTACTGCTTACTTTTTGATAACGGTCTCTTCCAGGAGGTCAATTTTGTTCTGCACTAGAACTGTGGGAATATCTCCGACCTCGGCCTCCAACTTCTCCCTCCAGCTGTCGATGGCCTGAAACGACTCCCTGTCCGTGGTCGAGAAGGCTAGCACACACGCTTGGGCACCTGGAATGCAACAAGACAACACACCAACCGTGTTTTGATTCTTTTAGCTCAAAAGACATGCTTGTTAGCGGTGCTTATGTGTGCCAGAGCATGTGCTTTGGTTGAATGCCGTGCTGCCAGTAAACCATCAGATCTGTGAGAAAGCTACTCTTAAACCTCAGTGAGCCGAGGCGGCAGTGTTGTATTCGTCGCGGTGGTGGGGGTCTTACCACGGTAGTAGGCCTTAGTAATGGCGTCAAACTCCTCCTGCCCGGCGGTGTCCCACAGCATTAGTCGGACCTCTTCGTCATTAACGCTGAAACAAAGAGCGGGCAGTGAGGGGGGCGATACACACTGTTGGCAATATCTGAAAGAGGAACGTAGACCTCGGAGAAGTTGCTTACATGATCTGCCTTTCCAGGAAGTCCACTCCGATGGTCTTTTTGTAGTCCTTGGTGAAGACGCCCTTGCAGTACCGTTGGATCATACTGGACTTGCCAACGGCCCCGTTGCCGACCACGACCACCTTGATGGCCACTTCCATGTCCTCCTCCAGCATGGTGGTGACGTCTGGCTGCTGTACTCACTTCCACTGCCTGGGTAGTTTCAGTGATGTGACACAAACGCATAAACCAACTGAAAGTGTAAAAATAAACCAAACATTAATGTATGGCACATGTTTAGATACTGTAAGTCCAACACATCCAGCAGGACAGTAACTTGTAACACACTCTGGTCTGGTTTACATTTGAAGCTTTGTGTCAGTGACAGGAAGCAGATGTGCTCATCTTTGAGTGTAACGGTTAGTTATGTAGCTGATTTACTGAAACAGATGGTTAAGTTTGGTTTATGATCAGAAACGTCCTGCACTCTGTTTGTAAAAAAAAAATACTTACTGAAAAGCTTTAATTTTCAATCAGACCCTATAATTAAAAAAAACAAAAACAGAGTTCAGACACAGAAAACTCTCAAAGACGTGACTTTGTCCACAATGAATGTTCAGCTTGTATTACAGTGTGAGCTCCCTTTTCTCCATGAACTAACGTGATTTCTACAAGTTATAAGAGAAACAGTTACAATCACACTCCGTCCTTTCATCGCGGTGCTTCAGCTTTAATTAGACACCAAACTGAACCAAGTCAACAGCAAACTGATTCAGATTAAATTGGTTGGATAACGGTGGTAAGTAGTCAACTTTTATTAGGCGACATATTAGCAGACAAATCAGTCGGATGAGTCAAAAACATGAAACTTGAGCTATTTCTTGCCCAGTACAACCCAAAATGTAGAAGATACATTTACATTACAAGTTAGTAAGTTACTAGGGCTGCAACAACTGTTTTTTTTAAAGGTATCTATGTTTGAATGTTTTTCAATTATTCTTTTTGTATACATATGTCAGACATTATGACAAAATCTCAAATAACCATGAGCTCAGCAATCGCTTCTTATGTTTGGTCAACAGTCAAAACTCCGAGAGCATAAACACAACGATATAATTGGAGAGGTAGTTCCCTCCAGTGAAGGGCTTCATATACACGATGACTGGAATCATCCTTTGAACTCTTAACTGTTGTAAATGTGACCAGCATGTGTTTATCCTTCCATTAGCGCCGAGAGCAGCAGTCTTCACATAGCAACTGGTTCTTCCACAGTTATGTGTGTGTGTGTGTGTGTGTGTGTGTGTGTGTGTGTGTGTGTGTAGCTGCTGAGTGCGATGCTAAACAGTATTGTGGGAAAGCTGTTCCCAGTGGATACTGGCAGCCTACTGTGTGACAGCCTGTCTGGATTTGAGTCACAATATGTATCGCAGTCAACCATAATATTCATCACCTATGATTGAGCTGTATGACGCAGCAGTTGTTTTAACACGCAGGGCTGAAAATAAAACAGCCTGCTCTTCACAAAGGTTTGATGTCAACTTGTTAATGAGTTAACAGCTAAATGTATACATGGGGTTAGAGTTCACCTGGAAGTCTCTTAAATTGATGTGATTTATGTTTAGTGAGGAATCAAGACCATTTCTATAAGGTTAAAAAAAATCTGACTTCTCACACAATCATTTGTAAAATACCTGAGAGTGCCAGCTGTCCATTACCATCAACCATGTGGTTTTCCAAACCTGCACAGACAACTATTCTATCTTTAGTGTGTGTCTTCTGGCTATCATATTCATACCTGAGACTATTACCCCTCTCATACTACATGTCTTAAAGACATGACAGAGTATCTGAAATACACTTAGCATGGCAGCAGAGTATCCTATGCATTACAATACACATATATATATATATGAACTCTGATAAGTATGTAGAAGGTAATACACCTCCCCTCTGGAACAGTGAGTCATCTTCACAGACACTAAACTCGGGCCTAAAGGCGGGGGCACCGTTAAAGCCATTATTCTAGAGCACAGAGAGAATAAAATGACTACAATGCCATTGAGATGTAACTACTCCTTTCTGTTGAGTCTTACTGATGCTGCAGGTGGTGTTTACCAAGTATGTGAGGGGAGTTAAGTCTTTAGTCAACTTTTAATTCTGCTTATATTCCCTCAAATCAGAATCCCTTGGTCGTGATATGACTTGTTGAATAGCTGACAGGAGAGTCTTTCAGGTACCAAGCAGCTGCTCGTAGAACGTTAAAGCCTTAAAGCTGACTGGAGGACTGACTGTGCTGGTGAGTAAGGATGTGAAGCACAGCGTGGGTTAGTTCGCTTACCTTTAAAACCACTTTCCAACTCATCCGGTGTCCGCCAACATTAGATGAGCTAACCAGACAGTTAACCCGCAATCACATATCTCCAGCCTTCCTCCGCTCTTCTCTGTGGTAGACGCTAGTGACTCCGGTGCTAAGGTTACCTAGCTTAGGTTAGCCACTAAAGGAGAAAATAACCTTCTGCTATCTATCTTATATATATCTTGTGACTACAGAGACGTAACGTTCAGGTGAAGTTTAATCAACGTCTACAACTAAATACAATCCGTGACATTTACGGGAAGACAACGCATTGCTATCTATCTATTCGCGAGCCTTCGTTCCAGCTAACTGCGTGCGCAATGAGAGTAGCTAACCAGGCTAGCTGGCTAATGTTTGTTGCTAAGCAGCAGTGTCAAGAGTTTCTTCTTCTACTACTTCTTGATGATTTTTAGCGCATGGCAAACAACGAAATGTTTGCATTACCGCCACCAACTGGTACGACGTGTGGTTACACCTCTAAACACTGAATGTAAACATTTATAAATAGTATAAATACTGATGCATTAATGCGTAAAACATTGCATTTTGATATCCTAGATGAAGCTAATGTAGTTTTAAGTAATTTATATACTGTTAAGTATCTAAATCAAGCTCATCATGGTTTTTAATCTAAAATCTTAATCTGAAATATTGATTTCCAATATTTATAGTCGAGTAGAAATTACAGTAATTCCCTCTGAAATGTATGAAGTAGTATAGCAATTACAAAGTATAGTATTACGTATAAAAATAAAGTACTTGAGTAAACGTATGTAACGATATACTGAATATGTTCTCGTAGCTTCACACTGCAGGACAACCGAGATAATAGTTTTCTAAAGTTTCCATTAACTGTCACAATTGATTGCAGAGAGCGTCTGGATGAATAAAGACAGGGTACTAAACCTTCCAATTCAATGAAGTAATATAATAATGTATGCTGGAAAACAAATCTGTCTTTATTTGTTGTGGGTGCGTTTGTTATGTTGTACAAATGCCCCCGAAAGTTCCTGTTGCACCCAGGTCGAGTCATGAAAAGAATGCAATGTACAAGCCATGCTTTGTTTCAAAACCTTTTGACTACACGACTAGTTGAGGATGATAGAACAGTGTGAAGTTTTTGTCTTTTCTTATCTTTTTATAGAAGTCCTCAATGACCAGGGTGAAATAGCGGGTGAAGTGGTACAACTAAACGAGCGCACACACGTGACGACAGGTCTCTCTTCCTGTGTCGTCATATTTACCCGCGTATGAACAGCCCACTTTGTTTGGCGGGATTGAGCAGAGAACAAGAAGCAAACCCCCGTCGTCTGTTCGGTAATAACGACAATAAATACGTTAAATGTTGTTCCAGTACGTGTTGTGTATCGTGTGATAAGTTGCTGAGCTCGTGTTAGAAGTTTACCGTCTTCAACACTTTTAACAAGGAAGTTTGCTGTCTGTTAGCCACAAAGACGTCGCTATTCTTTATTCTGTCGTATGGAAGCAGCTTCTAAGTACCTTACTGAGTTGAGTGAACTGAATCTGCAGGTTTTTGCAGATACAAGTTAAAGCTAGTTAAATTGTATGTGGTGCCACTTCTGCTCAGCTAGAGTGGCACAACGTTAGTAACTGAGGTTAGGCAGTCATTTATCAATTTTGTTTTTGTAAATAGGATCATTTGATTTGTCAAAACCAAATGGGGTCAATGGATTGCTAATTGTTGACACCTTATGTATCAAGTATCCAATATATAATTTTCATTTATTCTCCAAACCGACACCCAGGTGAAGACATAAAGCTGAAACAGAAATAAAGCACGAGTCGTGCAACTTATTTAATTTCCATGACCATTTGTTGAAGCTCACACTGGAAGTTACTGCAAATATGTCAGCATGCTGACTACTAGTGGCCGACTGTCTTTATTCAAAACACTCTTGTTTTCTCTCTCCATCAGGAACCATGCAGTTTTCTAGCAGAAGAAAGAAGTTAATCACCGACTCTCAGACGGAGCTCTATGGACAGCCTCTGCAGTTCTACGGGCAGCCACCTCTGGAAAACATCTGTCTCACTGAATTTGAGGCATTTGCTGTGGATCGGCTGAAACGTAAGACCTGGGTCTCGTGCTCGTCTGATGATATTTTGAGCTGTTGACATTATCTTTCAGCTGCGTTTTCTCTGCTTTTGTGAAATGCATTATGTGTTCAAATGCCTGATATTTAAAATGTGTTCTTTTATTGCCGCCGCAGTGTTGAAGACCATTGAGAATTTGGGCGTGAGCTACGTGAAGCTGTCCGATCAGTACAAAAGGAAACTGGATTCTGAGTCTAAAGCCCTGAACTTTCCTTACAGACCAGACGTTGTGGTAAATTTGCTTCACTCACCAGCAAAACAAAACAATGGTAATCTATTGAGTGGCTGCCAACAAGCACTAACCATTTGGCAGATGGGCAAGTTCATTTTGAACCCTGCATGCAGGGTTTGGGAACATGTTGTCATGTATCACTCTGCAATCATTCATATATGTGTATGTCGGCAGTTATTGCTGCACACTGTACTCCATTGTGTTGGTGGTCGCCTTAAACTGCAATCGGATGCCACTTTATTTGGGTCCACTGAGCCAAAACCAATGCAGACTAATACGACTGATCTGTACACAGGCATTGTAGTTCAATTAGTTTGACCATCTTGTTTATATCAATGGCGGTAGGCTGAATAACAAACACCTGTCAGTAAAACACGCCTGTGGCTGGTGCTATGTATTTAGCTTGATCTGCAGCATTGACTTCTACGGCTGAGGTTGATCCTGTAGTACAGCTTCAAACAAGGTAAAATTGTCTTGTTAGCATTTTGTGAACCTCAAATTATTTCATAATCGTGCACCTGACTGACAGTGAAAACGATAATCCATGAAAATGACGACATCTTCTGTAAAGTGTGTGAATGGCTGTATCAAAACACAAAAGAACTGATCTCAGAGGCATACAGTTGGCTGCTTACTTTGCAAAATATAAATGAATTACTAGAGTCAAAGTCACCGTAGATGGAATACAGGTAAACATGACTGTAGTACCGGTTATGTATACAGAGCCACAAAACTCCATTTAATACATCTGTTATTTGGATTTTACCTCACAGCTAAGATTATACCCAACAAGACAAAAGTTATGAAGAAGTAGTGAATAATGAAAACAACTATATCTTTAAACATTCTGTTGCTTTCACCCGTTAAGGATGACAGAAAGCCTCAGGCTGGACCGAGTGAATATGAAAAACGAAGAAAGGACCACATCTCCCACTTCATTCTCAGACTGGCCTACTGCCAAACGTAAGTTTAGTAGGAAGTGAGTTAGTTGTCAAATCAAATGTCATTTAAAAAAATAATGCAACTGAATGTTTATATTGAATTGTAAAGGGAGGATCTGAGGCGGTGGTTTATACAACAGGAAGTGGATCTTTTCCGCAACCGCTTCAATGAACTGTATCCGCCACAGAAGCTTGAATTTCTTCACAGAAATAATCTGCAGTACGACACTGTGAGTATGTCTTCTTTACATATTTCGAAAGCCTGTTTTCTAATTGAATGTACTTAAACTAATTTTTGCTAAACAAATTACAATATTATTTTCACCTCCGGTGCTTTTAATGGTTCACATCTGGCCACATCTGTTAATGTAAGGCTGGACTGATCTGAAACCTTCAAAATGTATAATAAAAACTCACCAAGAGAAGGAAAAGTAACATTTGTGTTGAATTGTATTTCCACTAGATGGAGCTGTTTGATTGATTTAAGACACATGAATCTTAAGGGTTTCCTTCAATGGTGATTTCAAAGTTTAAATGTTGAAAGAGGTTTTTTTTTCTGCTCTAATTTTGTGGCAAAAATTAGATTTCAGAAGTGATAATCCTTCCTTCACACATTATGTGTGAAGGAAGGAGGAGAACGACACCTATATCTGATAAATGATGTTTGGCTTCCTCGAGCCTCAGCCTTCACTGCATTAACACGGACGCAGTGAAGCCTCTGCAGCTATTCACTGAAACTCATCTTTGTCATCAATAACTCTTCAGGTTAGTGTCGAGGAGAAGAAGACTCTGAAGGATAAACTCGTCAGCTCCAGTTACAACGTCAGTGGAATCACTGTGGAGGAGCAGGACTTCTACAAAGTGAGTTACTCATCACTCACTCTCACACTCACACACACACACACACACACACACTCACTCACTCAGAATGTTGATCTCTTATGCCCACACAAACACATTTTACAGTATATATATTCCTTTAGCTCTCACATAGTGAATAGAGAACAAAGTCATCTAGACATAGTTATTTATTGACTAAATGGCTTGTATTTGAAATGGCAGATCTTTAATAAAGAAATGAGTTGAAACATTAATATCATAACAGACTACCAGAAAATGTAATTTAGTAAAAATTGGACATTTCCTTTTTAAACTCTCTCCTGTTGGTCCCCCAACTTTATGGAGTTGCAATGCTAAATCTACGGAGTATACTCCCCTTTTTAAGGTGATTTCAAACCAATGTGTAACAAACTAGATGATTACTTGGATAAATTAATCCTCTGTCAGTATAATTTGGGTCTCCTTCAGAGGTGTGTTGAAGATATCAACTGTCACATCTCAGATCACACACTTTTCTCTCACAGTGTGACTCGGTGTCAAATACGATGGGGAGAATTTACAGAAACACTTTCATCCTTCTGGCAATAAATTAAGTTTTGTAAATCCACAGATTTGGATTGTAGTGACTTCTGCTTTTTGTCGGATGTTAAACTTGGACTAATTACCACACAAGCTTTCTCATTAGATTAACCCCGACTGTGTAAAGTGAACCTGCCAGGAGCACCAGGGAAGCAGGGCAGTGCACATTGTAGCTTTAGCATTGAAGTGAAACACTGATTTATCATCTTACTTGTGTTTTCTCTCTTCAGCTTCTGTACCTCCTGGGTACACAGACCATCTCATGATATACAATAAATGGACAAATATTGTTCCACGAGGAAGTTTAAATCAACTTATTGGAGAATCGTGTTCTCCCAAATGTAGAATTTGCATTCTGCATCGGAGTATCTTTCCTTACTTCTAAATAAACATTTGGACATAATGTTGTTGAATCACTAAATGTCTAAAATAGCTGGCTGACATCATCTTTATATCATTTCACAGTTGAATGGATTTAAGTCTACAGTTGTCTATTCACAAAATGAAAGAAGGAGAGGTGAACATGTGATGGCCTTGACTTTGAGTTTACATCATGGGCTTGTTGCTGACAGTCTTATTTGTTAAGAGCATGTAAACCACCACACTGCCTTTATCTAACATCACTAGAATACAAAGAGCTACGTGTGGGCCTCAGCATCCTGACATTCACTACGCATTCAGTATTAACATCTATGTCTTTTGAATGCATAATATGTTTTTCTTTTTCTTTAAAGGTCCCATTTCAGGATGCCCTGGATCTCGTGCGAACAAGGAAAGTGTACCTCAAAGCGGGCTACGTGTACATCCCTCACCAGGACATCGTCACCATTGTCCTCAACGATTTCCGCACCCGGCTGTCTAAAGCTCTAGCAGTAAGTGTTTGTAAGCGCTTCGCTGTTTCACAAAGAATTAATAATGATATTGCAGAAAGCTCAAAAAGAAATGTGTGTGTGTGTGTGTGTGTGTGTGTGTGTATATTTGACCACTTTATTATAAAATGAGATGATGGGTACACATCAACAATACTCCGGTATGCTGTGGAGTTGAAATGATGCTCAATTGGTCCTAAGAGGCCCACAGTGTGCCAAGAAAATCTCCCCCTCACCATTACACCTCCTGTCTTATATCTGGAGTGGGAACCGTGGTTGTTGCCTTCAGGGCCTTAAAGGGAAAACTGGAGAAATGCGATGTTCAAATGGGGGGGAATAAGTTTGCACACATGTGACACGGGGACAGCTAGTATGAAAAGTGCTCATTCTCCCTGCGGGCATGATGCTTTTTTTAAAGAAGGGGGGGGGGGGGGGTCTGTGAAGGCACAATACCAGCATGTTTGTGCATAGAATGCCCTGAGGGACGTGGAACATGGTGTTTCCAGGTCCAGAGGCGTCCTTTATGAAACATGTGAGGAGACAACCATGGTGGTGAGGCATCCTGACTCGAGAACAGGCACAAGCATGCTCAACAAGCACGAGCAGTGTTTATGAATAGACTTCAGTATCATTAATGAGATGAAAGAGAGCTACAATATATGCAACTCGCAGACACAGAAGAAATTATTTTTAAAAAGTCAGTGTAAAGGCCAGCGAATCGTTAATGTTCTGATTGGAACGTCGACCTTTCTGGTATCGGATCGACAGGAGGGATCAGTGTTTGCATAACGCCGTCCACCTTCTGCTGAGAGTGGGCTCATCATTATTAGACCTGATCCCTCTAGACGGGTCAAAACCACCTGCAGGTCTTCAGTCCAGTCTGTCCAAAATAGACCTATATGCTAATATTGCAGATGAATATGTATCGGATGCTAACACTTTCATGCGTCACAGAAAAGATAATTCACTCCTTTTTCAACACGTAACACAAAACAGTCTTGACCCAGATCCCATAGATGTGTTTGTTTTAATCATGACTTGTACTCTCGAGTGGGAAACAATGTAGTGGTGACGATGTTTCTAGTGTGCGTCATGCGTCATCTTGTCAAAGGAGACGCCGGTCTCAATGGCTTTCCAAAGCAGCGGTCTGAGTCGACCGTAGAGCCGGCAGTTCATTGCTTTGTTCGTTTTTTTGTTGTTCGACCCTTTTTTGTATTTAACTGTGTCGTCACTTTAAATCAGTGTGTTGCCCGTGTTCATGACAAAGAGCGGCTTCTGTTTAGCCAGAGATCTAAACGGCCTATTGGAGCTCTCATTTAAAACTCTTTACCTGAATGTGCTCCATTTAATACAATTACACAATAGTGATTTTCTGAGAGTAGTTCTTAATGTGGCTCACTCATCTCACAATGCATGCAGAGCATCGCGACCTGCTGCTCTGACGATGTGCTTTTTACCGTCACAGAAGCGGTAAAACCGTTTATTGTGGGCGAGTTATGTGAAGAATCCTCTCAGGACTCCGCTGGCTGTAGAACCCTGGTCCGGAGTCCAAATCCTGATTGGGTACCAGATTGTGTGTCCTCGGTGTAGTATAGAAAGTCATTGCCGCTGCACTAATGTTTTCATAGTGGGGCAACATGCACTTGGTTTGCTTTTAACACATGTCCTCCATCATGGGTCAGACAGCAGGACCATCTTCTCCAAATTACAAGAGGAAAAGCAACTTAAAAAAAAAGAGCAACTTGGACCAGTTCTGCCATTCTCCCATTTCCTGCTAATTATCCGGACCACTAACTGTTGGAATGGAATAATGCTCCCGAAACAATTTTGCTTGTAACTGTGCTGTTGTGACTGTTTGTGTGTTACTATAATGGTTATTTACCCCCACCGGGGACGACGCGGAGAATGTGTCATTAAAAAGGCATGAAATTGAAAGCTGCTTCTCCATATCACTCTTGTTATTGGTTGGCTGTTCATTTTAGCAGAAAACAACAGAAATATAGTGGATGTATGAAGCGTGTGTGTATGTGTATGGATGTCGGTGAAATGATTTAGACTGTGGACTTGTGCTTGTTTGCTGATTGGAGTCCATGTTCATAAAGCAATTAAACGAAGTAAAGCTTTTTGTTTGGGAGGGATGAACGTACAGTCACACTCTCAGCTGAAAAGGTCACTTCTATCTGAGACAAGAAAACCAAACGTCCGGATCAGGGGGGGGTGTATACAGATGCTCCAGGATGGGGTCATATAATACTGATAATGTAGCTTGATTTACATTTTGTTCTGTGATGTACTTACCCTGCAATGTTGGGCTGTCCTTTTGAAAAGCACTCTCTACCATAACTCACGTGATGTCCATCTCATCTGCAGCTGACAGCCCGCTCGCTACCAGCGGTGCATTCTGATGAACGCCTCCAACCGCTTCTTAACCACCTCAGGTAAGCAGCGGCAGGATTAATAACTATGCTGCCACTTTGCCAGGACTCCGTTTGGAGAAAGAAAAAAAAAGAAGAAGAGATTTAGCAGGATTGATCTTTGGCACCAAAGATCGTCAGCTTGGGGCCGGTCTGAGTAAACCCAATCTGTCCTTGTAGTGAAGTCCAGATGTTGTGGGTGTTTGTGTTGCCTGGCTCCGTGTGCAGCGTCGTCTATTCCTATTGTTACAGTAACTCCGTCCTGAAATATTTAGGACTAATACTTCTCGTGCTGCACTGTATCTCTGTGTTGGTCGTTGAGTGTTGGGGCCATGAGATGGATTACTTAATTCATTTTATAATAGTTTTATGCAAAGGAGCATTTTAATGGTAAAAGGAATAGATTAAATAGAGCTCCGTGTACACCCTGCAATCATGAGCCAAATTCAATATTGTTTGGAAACCTGCTTAAAGTCGTGCTGTGAACAGCATGTCAAGTGGGGGAAGTGCAATTAGTTTTCTTCAGACAGGAACGGTGCAGTACAAGCTGTTGCTTATGTCGGTGTGTTGGAGGTTTAGGTTTTAACCAAAATGCTAAACACAAGCCTCAGAAAGCCTGTTGCCTCATTTAAGTTCCTCACCAAAACGCCATCTTCTTTTCTCATCAGTTGCAATATTTTAAATTGTGCCCATCAACAAAAAAAGCAACGAACCGCACTGTTGTTTGCAAGTGATCAGATGGGATCAGTGTGTCCACATACCAGCCTGTATGCATGTGTTGCTGTGGTAACTGCGTAGCTACGCTGGTGACGCGGCTTTCCACCGCCGAGGCATTTGACGAGCAAATGACGGGCAACTATTGGAATTGGTCCAGCGCTGAGGGAAAACGCTGAAGCCGCAAAACGGGCTGCAATGTAATCGCTTTGGGCAACTCGGCGTCAATCTGCGTCCAATAAATGAGCTCAGATTGACAACATTATGGAAATGTCCCGACGGAGAAATAAAATGTTTTTCTTTACCGTTCGCTTCATCCGGTCTGGTTGTTATTATTGTATATTATATTGTGTTATTACTGTTAGTTGTTGTGCAATGGTGGTACACTGTTACCCGGAAGGATTACATTGCAGGCAGTTCTGTGTGTAGCACTGTCTGCAGCGTCCTCGCTCAACACTGGACCGGTTTAAGAAGTTTTGTCCCCACGAGACACAAAAAACGTGGGAAAATAGGCTCCAGGCTTAAAGATGCCGAAGTTACCGTTCAGTTTGCATTAAATAGTGGCTTAATAACAACGGTGTTAAGTTCACCTTCAATGGCAAAGGAGAGCAGCTCAGAACACGGTTAGTGTTTATCTCACTTCAGATCAAAGTAAGAATATGAATATCAGGGTGGAAGAAGTCGTGTTGCCCGATTGTTGATGGGGGATTAGTGGGCAGAATTTTCAGATTAGTGGGCCGGCCACTAATCTCTTCGGTAGGGGGAGCTCAATGTGAAGTAAAGCGCTGCCATGCAGGACTCGATGGTTGCCAAAGTCATCGATTTAAACATCTCCTGATGGCGGCGCAGCAGTTTTACATTCATGTGACAGGAGGTTACAGCGGATGTTTTATATTTACGTTTGAAAAATGATTGCGTCTCGTCTTCAATGTCGGGTCTTACTTTGATTACATTGAGTGAACAAATATCTAATCAGATTTCATGGCCCTGATTGCTTCTAAAATGGTTTTATATTATCTGTCACAGTCCTGATATTTTCTAACAATGGGTTTTTGTTCTAGTCATGCCTACGTGGGACAGGACTACAGCATCCAGAAGAATGTTGGGAAAATCTCCTTGGATCAAATTGATTCAGTAAGTGTCATTGACCGTCTACTCCTTAAATGTCAAGTTTAAGTTGCCATTTTGCCCGAGGAATGTGTGGTGTAAAGGTGTATAATAAGGTTTGTGTAGTTATTCTAGTGGCACAGAGCTAGGAATGAAGATGAAGTGTATTTAGAGCCACTTTAGGGTCAAAAAGAAGATGTATGAATTCAAATATCAGAACAGATATTCACATGTACAGATGGATTACAGTGGTATTGTTGTCCGCCTCCAGCTTTCGGGAAAGTCCTTCCCGCTCTGTATGAGGCAGCTCCACCAGTCCCTCCGAGAGAACCACCATCTCCGCCACGGCGGCCGCATGCAGTACGGCCTCTTCCTCAAAGGGATCGGCCTCTCCCTGGAGCAGGCGCTGCAGTTCTGGAGGTCAGAGTTCATACGAGGCAAAGTGGATGCGGACAAGGTAATGCTATAATGTGTTTGACGGTATTACTCAGTCTCTGCAGTAAGTCTATTACAGAGACTGTGGCGGCCTGACAAAAGGCTATTTTACACCGCCATAGTGCCATTCAAGGCCTAAATGGGCAGTGCTGTTTCATTCGTGACGACGTGACCCCGTCAAAGCTGTATTGAGAAGAATACATTTCCCTGGTAGCATTATTTGCATGCACTCAGTACTAATGAAGACTTAAGTGCTCTTGGTCTCGGATGTCGTGTCTCTCAATAGAAGAGCGAGACGCAGTAAAGACATTACAGTTTGTTTTGCATGAAGAGAATCACTTCTCTTTATGTGAATAGGAGACGAAAGTGACAGGATACTCCACCTGATGGAACAGTTCACTTAGAACAGATAGAATTTCATCTTCTGTATTGTTATAATGCTTTAAATATTTATCTATTTCTATTATATATATTATTTCTATTTTAAACAAGTCTGGACTGCACCAACATTTATGTAACAGTTGTGAACTATGTTATGAAGCCACGCTGTCTAGAGAATAACTGTTCTATAGATAATTAGGCTTGTATCAGTGTGCCCTCACAGATATGACTTTACAGTGAACACTACAGACTGTTAGAGCTCCTCTGTGTGTCTTGGCGGGCCTGTCTACGTGAGATATGGATTCAAACTTCACTGTGGTTTTTGAGTATTTATTTTTATTATGCTCCATCCTCGGTGCAGCCAGTTCGTTGTCGAGAAAATGAACTTTCAATTCCAGTGAGTGAACTTCATTCTGTGTCATGGTCTATAGTAGCAAAAACAAAATACAATCCCCAAAAATTATGAAGTTACAATTTGTTGATTTGATTGATGGACCAATCTGCTAATTGAGTAAAGATCAATGAATTCAAATGAACATACACATACTGCAAGTCATGACGGCTATTAAGCTCGAGAGGCTGTAAAATGTGCGATCATTCACCAACACTGCAGCTCCCCGTCTGTTTCTTTTACGCTTCATATCCAGATGAATGTTGGACGTTTCAACAGAGATGTGGCTATCGTTATCACTTGAGCTGTTTTTATAATTATTTCTATTTTCTACCGTACATTTGAAAAGTAAAAGCTTATGTAAATATCGTCCATCTGACCTGCGGTGATAAACACTGTTTAATCTCACACACACACACACGCACGCACACACACACACACACACACAGAGTGTGTTGCAGTTTTGGGTGCTCATCAAAAGATGGGTGCAAGGTGAGTGCCAAGAAATCATTTAATTGTGAGTTAAAAAGACGCCGTGTGTGTGTGTGTGTGTGTGTGTGTGTGTGTGTGTGTGTGTGTGTGTGTGTGTGTGTGTGTGTGTGTGTGGGGGTGTGTGGGGGTGTGTGTGTGTGTGTGTGTGTGTGTGGTGGGCATTGATCCCCGAGCCGTGTTGTCTTTTAGATAATTATTGGTAGTAGTAGTAGATCACATGGCTGCCATGTCGCTCCGGGCGGTCTGCACTCTTTCCAGTCCGGCGACATGTGTTGCATCAGCCAGACAAAGTGGAGGGAGATCTTGAGCCCCATGTTTACTGCTGGAGCTCCAGTTTCTGTTGTAATGAGAAGACGCATCAGATAATTCTGACCAGACAAAGACACACACAGAGTCCTTCATGTATTTAGCTGTTTGGGAAATCAGATCTGTTGTCCCTTTGTTAGGTTTTTCACATCTCTTAGCCCGTAGCAGAAGAACACGTTCATAGAGAGAACGAGGAAAAATACAACAATATGCAATTGGTAAAAGGCAGAGCTGTCTATACAGAAATGTATCATAACTAATGTCAGTGACGAAGAGGTTAAAGCATTCCCAAAATCCTCAGTGAACATGGTGTGAATAGAAACTCATTTTTAAAAAAAAACTTCAAAAAGCAAAACATCAAAGTCGAGGAGTAAACAAGTGAACTGTATTAATAATATTTACCCTCAGTATGGACTGTCCAGGTTGTTCCAAACCAAAAATCCCTTCATACTTTGAGTATGAAGCATTAAAAACTGACAGGGACCCTGCCTCTAAAAATACACTTTCCTTGTATAATTGTAGAAAGGAGTATCCTGCTGGTGTACCCATTCACTGCAATGACCACCTGTATTCAAGCACAGGAGAAAGCATACTGAGAACCAACACGGCTGCATTACTAATCCGAGATGAAAGTAAACAAAAATACCACCAGTAATTTGCGGAGCTCTTTGAAAGGGTTTTCGCACTGCAGCAGCAGAACATGTTTGACATCAGGGCAGTTATTTCTGAGTTGTTTACTCTCTAAAGACTAAATTCAGAAAGAGGTCCAGACATTTAGTCGAACCATCTAAAGATTTCCCGTCACCCCTTTTTGTGCAGCTTTGTTACCGACGCCTGTTAAAGTGCATTTTTATACTAATAAAGCCGAGTCCATCCATTCTCTCCAGTCCTCCAATCTGCCGTTTGGCCCCTCCCAAGTAAGGGCCTCGTGGCAGCTACGGTACATTGAATTCCCGCTGCGGCCCTCTTTTTGGTTCCTCTTGTACGAGCTCCCAGAGAAAGCGTGATGGGGCTGCGCACACAACGCCCGGCTCTTGTTCCACAGCGGAGCGGTGCTGACGGATCGCTGCTCTCACAGTGATGTATGTGTTAAGTTCGGGGACTGCTCTTTGTGGCGTGCTGCACAAAAAGCCTGCTCATTAGTATGCGGCAGGCACGGAGGAGAAGGATGGGGAGGCCGAGATAGAGGCCCGGAGGACGAGAGCAGTGTAATATTAGACTGGGGGTGGGTTGATGAAATCAACTTGATTTTTTTTTTTTGCCACATGAAGTTAGCGAGAGTGTCTGTTTGAACCACATTTCAGCGGGTTGTGTTGCCCTCGGGGTAGGACTGCTTGTTTTACAGATGTTAACTTCAGGTTAATTAATTTCCACTAACTGACACCATTGTTCTAGCTTTGCGTTGCTCTGGGGTCCTTTCTCAACAAAGGAGGGCTTTTATTAGATGACACTTTATATTAACTGCTCTAAAGTGTGGTTACAAACATTCACCATGTTGGTTTTTTCATGACTGGTATTTTCAGTACATTTGAAAGTAGCCCCCAGCTGCATAAATACAATACAATCACTTTTCACTTTTGTTCTTGAAGACACACAAGAGAGGCGACGTTAACTAGACGGTGCCGTCATTCTTTCATTAGGATTCAGGAATTCAGTCTTTACTATTTCAGCAACTTGACATTCATGACCCCAATTAAGTAAACAGAATATCGACCAATACGTCACCTTATCTAGTAGACATGATTGAAAATAAAAAAGCCTGGAGACTTAGTTGAACTGCTGATGCTGAATTTTGAAGTTGTACAATTAGTATTTGCTTTCACTGAGAAATGCACAATAATACCAGTTAGATAAATAGCTCAGATTAGCTGATCACAGATCTGTATCGCTGTATATGATGGCTGATTGGTAATAGAAATACCAATGCTGCATTATATAGTTTTGGCACGAGAAAGTACTGACGTGTTTCTTTTACAACTGTCTTGGTAATAATTAATGCAAATCTAAGGTAGAACAGGTAGGCTAGAGGCGACCCGACCCATCCGCCAGGTCCTCCCCTCGCCCTTTTGTCCCGGCTCTCATTGGCTGTAGGTCCCCGACGTATCCAGATGTGTAGCCTGCTAGATATCTGGAATGCGTCTGAGAGGCAGCCGCCAGCCTCTTGGCTCACATCTTTGAACATCTGAGGCTTTTGTTTCGGAAAGCTCCATAACCGTGAGAGAGGGGAAAATCAGGGCTAAAGTCATGCAGTGTGAACTATGTCTGAACCGGCATAGTGAGCCAGCATGCACAGGACCTCTTTCCTAATGACGCTATAAGCTCTTTTAGTGGATGCACGGCGCAACTTTTAGGGTTTGCAAGCGGCTCAAGTGTGTTTTAAGGACTGTGCAGTTCTAATTTGTCTCCATTGATCTTTAAACTTAAAGATCTACCGGTGTGTTGTGTGTAACATCAAACTTCTTAACTCGAGCACACTGGCAATGTTTCATAGTCCCTCACCTTTTTTTATTGTTTTTAGGTTCCGAAAAAAGCCTGTAGTGCAGATTAAAACGGGACTTATTTTAATGGTATTACATGTAAGAGGAATCGGAGCTGCAGGCACATCAGTCACTGTGGACTGGCGGAGCCTAAGAAGCCATGCCAGGTTTACACACACACACACACACACACACACACACACACACACACACACTCGCGTACGTAATCCCTTTGATTGTGTCCTATTTCTCTGTCTCCATCGCCTCAGGTTTCTGTGAATGTGTCCTGCAGTGTGTGGGGGGGGGGGGGGATGTTACAGTGACGAAGCCCACGTGAGCCAAGATGTGCACCAGAGGAGCGGTGGCTCTGCTCCTCTTTTAATGCCGCTTTGTGCTTTGTGTTCAGGCTCTCTAAACACAGCTGACCTCCAAACTGAGGGAACTCAGAAGCTCACAGTAGAGTGGATCCAGGATTATCTGGAGTGTGGGAACACGGTGGGGATGTTTTTAGAGGGGTTGCATTCAATGAAAGTAAAAATAGGACAAGTTGTGAACAAACTGCAGGCTGCTTTGTAGCGCGTCCCATTCTGACGGGAATCTGAATTCTGTTTTTTGAGGACAAATCAAATGTCTTTTTTAGAAAAACGGCAAAATGTCTGAAATCTATTTTTGGTTGATCTCAGGGGTTTAAGAAAGAGTTTGTCGATAATCTGTTCTTGTGACGTTGACTTTAATCTCAATTTTTAGCACAAAAAAAAGAATAAAGTCAGGCCACCTCAGTGAGAGTTCATCATTTCTTAGTGTCGCTTCTTTTTAGACCACATAGGATCTTTTTATGCCCTAATTATTTCACATAATGCATATTAAACACACTTTAGTGCCGGTGGAGTTCCGAGATGAGTTTTAATAGAGTAGGGGGGTCTTAAATCAGGAAACAGCCTCTTGAATCCTCCCACGCTTCACATAATTAATATTTGATTTATTGTACTTCAAGAAGACTTTATGGATCCGTGAATTGCCGCTGCAGCTTGTCACATTAGCAAGTTCAAGGGTTTTATTGCAACATTTATATGTTATGATGGGAGCAGTCCTGGTGATCGTGTTCTGCTCCGGTCGCAGCCACACTGTTTGTATTTTACCGTTTTTTTTATTTTTAGAGGCGGGGTCTTCCTGTAAGTCACGGTTAATGGTTGCACGTGAACTCTGTACATAGAGAAGAAGTTCACTGTGAAGAGCGTGTAGCATGAGCCCCGTTAGGAAGTATGAAGGTTTGGAACAACCTGGACAGAAGATGGTGTGACGGTTTGCAGATGTCTGGCACTTTAAAGTTTATTAATACAGTTTGCTTTTTGAGAGATCATGTAACTTTTCTTCCCAGCTATAAAATCAGTGACTCAGCATAGTTTGACTGAGATCAACATAGTTGGCTCTCAACCAAAAGGTCAGACCCCCCCCTCCAATGGGGCCGTACGATGCTGAAGATGGGCAAGGAAATGAGAACACAAACACCTGGAATGTGTTTCCATTTCTTTCTTTCTTTAGTTTTTTGGGAAATATCTTATAACTAGTAGCTATAGCTGTCGAATAGATCTAGAGGAGGAACATGTTCAACACTTCCCTCTGGGATGCGTTTTAAAATGAAGATACTCTAATGAAATACCTTTTTTAAAGTGAGGTAGTAGCAGATACTGCTACGTTGGGTTGGGAGGTCCTTTTTCTATTTAAAACACACTCTTCATATTGTATCAAAGTGCTCTGCAGGATAAGGGTCAAAAGCAATTAAAATGGAAAGAATATCCATAATTCAGCTATCTGGAGTGTGACGACACCTGTACAGCAGGTTCTCTCTAATCGCTCCATATTTCATTGAGGAAAATCCGTCAGAAGTGACATGATGTACGACCGTGTCTCCTTTCACCCCCAACCTTGTCCCCCTCGCCCTCTCATCTCCACTAATGCCTCCTGTCTCCTTTCCTCGCTCTCTTCCTCTCTAGTTTGACAAAGCATATGCCTACAGCGTGCGCCACATGTTTGGCAAAGAAGGCAAGCGAACCGACTACACCCCCTACAGTTGCATGAAGGTGATTTTATCAAACCCACCCAGCCAAGGCGACCATCACGGTGAGTTGATGACTGTCGGAAGAAGCCATTACCCGTGTGATGAGCCACTCGGCTGCCATCATCGGGCTTTTTTTACTTCAAGTACTTTGAAACTGACACAACTAGATAGTGGAGATTTGCATGTGAGGCTCTAAATGCTGATATTTGATGAAACCAGTAATGTGCCATGTTAACTGTTAATCTATGTGTTGATTCATTTGTAATACATTTTAACGTTGTGTTTGTAGGCTGTCCTTTCCGTCACAGTGACCCAGAACTGCTGAAGCAGAAGCTTCAGGTCTACAAAGTGTCTCCCAGTGGGATCAGTCAGGTGGGTGCCGTCCTGTCTAGGGTGGGCCTCAGACGGCCCTCTAGCCACTGCTATCTGCTTCTAACGGGGGGGGGGGGGGGCATTTCTGAATGAGCTGCAATGTAAAGACTGTTCTAGAATGATCTAGTGTGGATGTTCGGCATGCTGATTCTCTAATCCCTTAAGAACCTTCCAGTCCAGAGTAAACCCCACTAATTGGAGAGGAAGTACTAAGTGAAGGGAAGGTACCACACCAGTGAGAAAGAATACCACACTGGTGTGGTACCAGTGTGGTACCAGTGTGGTACCAGTGTGGTATTCTTCTCCTTTTGCATTAGAGGAAAAATAACTCAAATCACAACACAGCTAGTGTTTGCTCGTTTTTAATGTGAGTTTTGTGTGCATTTTTTTTTTTGCTAAATGTTCCTGGTATTCCAGTAAACAAAATAATAAAAACTGCATCATTTGGCATAAAGTAAGAACCGCTCATCACTGATCTAAAACCAGCCCCGGTGATGAGCATGCTTGTAGCAGTATCGCGCTGCAGGCAGCCTTCAGGAATATAGGGAATAATGAAGGAGCCAAAAACAGGCAGGTTCCACAGAGACACTCACTCACTCACTCACTCACTCACTGAGTGAGTGAGTGAGTGAGTGAGTGCTGGAGACCTTTGGATTGATATTTTAGCAGGTGAGTTACCCTGAAGTTGCCGTCGCCAACACTCCAGTGCTTTCAGTGTAGTACAAGATTGTGAGGGGTCTTATGTGAAGCAGCCAAGGCCCGTTCTTCAACATATCTGCTCACATCATCTCTTTCCAGCTTTGCAGAGCTTAAGAAAACCAGAAAGGAAAAAAAAAAATAGGAAATCACAAAACTTGTACGAGATGTACGAGATGTACGATAAGGTGTAATCGCTGCCAACAGTGATTCTACAAAGAGCTGAATCATGGCATGAATATATAAAGTATCCCAAATAAGCCTGTGATCTGTTTTCATTGCGTTTGCAAAGATCTCTTGACGTTATCGTGTGTAAATGTACTGTGTCGGTATCTACGGTTTAACAGTTTGGAGAAGGAAAGTAGTCCCATATAAGCCAGTTTCTTCATTCTTTCTACCGTCTACTTCTTTTTTGTCTCAGATCCTGGAGCTGGTTAAAGGGATGCACTTTCAGCTGGCGTGCCAGAAGTACTTTGAGCTGACACACAACGTAAGTGCAGGTTTCATTAGAAGCCGGGTGTAACTGGGGCTACCTTTTTGTCAGAGACGGGGGGGGTTTGGTCCTCAGGAGAGACACAGAACTGTCATCACCTCCATCATCAGCTGGCTGTCACAGCCACTTAATTTGTCTAGGTTTATTATAGCGTTTAGATCTTTTTTTAGTCCCCCATGGACACTTGTTTAATTTAATCTGTTTTAGTTTTGGATGCTTGAGTCATCATCCCTTTCAGTCACACTCGAGGTCCTCGAGGAAGTAGTAAAATCCCGACATGATTGCCCTTAAAACTCATCACAACTATTTTTATAAAATGATTTTCTTCACTCTTAATTGTTCAACAGGTAGAATGAATCCATTATAGTAAATTTAAAACATTTACTCACATTTAATGGTTTTGAAAACATCAATCACAACTGGCCAGTGGTGTAAAATGTCCCAGGGAGAGCATTTGAAAGAGCTTGAACGTGTTAATGGGTTCATAGGTTTTTACTCATTAGTGATTTTGACATTTTATTTCCTGAAAGGGCATTTCATCTCTTCACTCAATTAGAACGCTAATTTGGCCATGAAAGCCTGCCGTCCTCATCATTGTTAATAAATTGGTAAATTGTTAATAAATTAGCAAACCATTCCACATCGTCCCCGATGAAGCAGATGTTACACGACCGTCTCATAACAGATGACGTAACATTGAATCAATCAATCAATATGCCACCAACCTGCCTCTTCTGACGTCTATTCTCCTTTCCTCTTGTCCTTCCTCTCCTGTGTTTTTTCTTTATTTCATTGAGCAGATTGAGGAAGCCAGTTTCTCGCTCAATCACCCCAACCAGTACTTTATAGAGAGTCAGAAAGCTTTGGGAGGAGGCAAGGACGTAAAGCGAGAGACGGACACTCCTCATAAGTCGCAGGAAAACCCGGCCGCCAAAGGATCCAGCGCTACTCCAGAGTCGGCAGCAAACAGCTCGCAGGGTTTGGCTGAGATGACGGAGGAACTGGACTCCTACTTCCAAGATGCTTGATTTTCTTTTTGTGTGTTTTTTGTATCTGTTTTTTGCTATCAGGACTGGAGGTTAGGTGTGGTGCATAATCTAACTTTAGCTCTACATGACATGTTAAGAATTCAAATTGCAAATCACTCATTGTCATTTCTCAACATAGCAGACTTTAAGTTGACCTCGACTGGACCTAATAAAAACTTCCACGTCAGACCAAAGCAGAGCTTTCTTCCTCACATTTTTTCCGTTATGTCGCTGACACAGCGTCATTCATTTTTCTGTTTTAAGCACACGCTGTTAAAAGTTATCTCTGTATTTCCTTCTTTTTCCCACACTGGTCTGAACTCAGATGGCTTCTATCCAGTCTCAGTGCTCAGTGTTTTGGCAGGGTTGTGGTTGTCGGGGGGGTGATGACTAGAACATTACCCAGCTGTCTCAGAAACAATGTAATTGTATTTGCTGGCAGGAGGACGGATGAATTGTGGCAGGACGGATGAAAATAAACTATTTCCCCATTTGTATTATGCCGCCTTGGAATGTTGCCTCGTAGTGCACCATGCAGTTTATTCAAAGCATACATGGTCCGCAGATATTTCCTCCGCCTCCCAAACTTCTGTTTGCAATCATTTGTGAACATTTTTGCACCAGTGTGGCAACTCGGGCTGCTCCTCTAATCTTTGCTCTTCAGGAGGTCTCCACTCTTACTATATGTTTTATCTTTAGATCCAATTAGATGCACTGAACAGGCAGCGCTGAATCACATGAATACAAAATGTGTGAAAACCTCTTTCTGTAATTTAATGATTGTGAATTTTAAATCAAATTTGATCTCCGTGTGGGTTCTAAATGTAAAAGAGAAAGAAAAATCACAGCACATTTGTTCTGCAGGCTTGTCTGTTAGAAGACTTCATCACGCCTGTAACGTCGGCGCACTAAACACACGGCCTGCACCAGAGCTGCACATAGCTGGAATTAAATTAGGTCTTAAAATCCAGGCATGGAGCTCGACACGGAGAGGATTTATCCAGTATAATAAGGCAACTGGATAACAGTGAGCAGCCAGGCTGCTGTCAGCAAGACGCCCTTGATGTTTAATATTTGGCTGTGCATGACTACGTTTGACAAAGCTGGGCGCTTTCTTAGATTGTGGGCAGGCAGTTGACTGGGACAGTGTTTATCTCGTCTGAATGGATTTACAATCATTAGTCATCAACTTGCTCACTCTCGTAGTGCGATTTGTTTTCTTCCAGGGCTCATTACATGGGCGAGAGGTGTTCTGGGGGGTGGTGCATTATCCGAAAGGGCAAGGAATTTAATCCAAGACACCAAGTGCGACATTTGTTCCACGAGCCTGGTATGGAAGCTGACGTACAGGGAGCATCTGTATGCAGAGGTGTGCCCTGTAGCTGGAGTGAAGCTTCGTGAATGTGTTACAATCTGAAGCTGGTAAATCCTGCAAACCATGCTCAAGTTCATTTGCATTACAACCATAGATGAGTCGCATCAATTCAAATACAAAACAAAGAAAGCAGAACTTCAGCTATAATATAGGAACGTAACAACAGGAAGTGTGAATTTGGAATGGCTGCGACCATTCACACACACACACAATGTCACAAACATTTGATAAAATGAAAAATATATTTAGCTTGGACCAATAATGGCGCCCACAACAAGTGGTGCTAAAAGGGGAGGGGCTAAAGTGTTGGGAGGCGGGGCAGCCCTTCACCAATGAGAAAGAAATGACTTAATTTCATGACCTTGCACCACTACTGTATTTTTGACAGCACAGGCCTCAGGCCAAGGCCTTCAGGATGGGTTCAGTACGGTTCATCCTCAAGATGGAGACACGGCCCGTCTGCACCTGGAAGGTTGAGGTTAGGCTGTTGGATGCTGGAGGAAGGCTGACAATTACTCAACTCAAAAACTATCCAGACATTGATAGATAGATAGATACTTTATTCATCCCCAGGGGAGAAGTGTGTGTGTTACAGCAGCAAGGATATACTTCTGCAAACGAAGTCACAGAGTAAATAAAGAAAACAATATTAAAGTATTAAAAAATGCACAATATATACACAAATAACAGAGTAGGACATATTATATAAGAAGATAAAATAACAAAAATGCACAGTATATACAATGAATAGAATTATTAGTGTTAAATAAAAATAAAAGCAGTAGTGCAAAAAACAGTAGTGCAAAAAAATCAACCAACAGCAAACGGCAACAGTGTAGCAGTGTGTAGTTATGTGGAGGATGATTTGGCCAGAGGTGATTTGTTATAAAGTGTTATTGCAGTGGGCAGGAATGTTCTCCTGTATCTGTCCTTGTGACAGCGGAGCTGGATCAGTCTGTTGGAGAAAGTGCTCCGCTGTCACTGCAGTAGGTGGTGGAGAGGGTGATCCGGGTTATCCAATATGGATAATAGTTTCTTCAGTGTCCTCCTCTCCACCACCTGTTCCAAATTGTCTTGTTTGCAGCCAATGATGGAGCCGGTCTGTTTTTGTCTCCGGCTCCAATGCTGCTCCCCCAGCAGACTACAGCGAAGTGAAGTGCACTGGCCACAACAGACTGGTAGAACATCTCCAACATCTTGCTGCACACGTCGAAGGATCGAAGTTTCCTCAAGAAAAAGAGTCGACTCATCCCCTTCTTGTACACAGCGTTGATGTTGGTCTTCCAGTTCAGCCTGTTGTCGATGGAGACACCCAGGTACTTGTACTCCTCCACCATGTCCACAGCCTCTCCCAGAACTCTCAGCGGTTGTGGAGCCGTCGTCTTCCTCCTGAAGTCGACCACCATCTCTCTGGTCTTGGCCACGTTCAGCAGCAGGTGATTTCTACCGGCCCACTCCACAAAGTCACCCACCACTGCCCTGTACTCCTCCTCCCGTCCATCCCTTATACACCCGACCACTGCAGAGTCATCAGAGAACTTCTGCAGATGGCATGACCCTGAGTTGTATTGGAAGTCAGTGGTGTACAAGGTGAACAGGAAGGGAGACAGAACCGTTCCCTGTGGGGCTCCAGTATCACTGACCATTGGAGTAGCCATTAGAAATGTCGATATTCCCTGGAGCACAACTTTTGATCAGAAAACAGCAAAGGTTAGACATCATTTATGGTTATGGCTGTATACAATGCGTCTAGACCACTGAGTTTTTGTCCTGGAGTGTGTTGTGGAGACTTTGTTGCATGCTCATTTAACTGCTTGGTGTTTGAATTGTGTTTGTTTGCACCGCTCCTATTTAAATGAGTAAACTATGGGCTCTAATTGCTTCATTAGAAACCGTGTCAAATGGATGAGGATTCACTCTGACCGGTTTGTTTGGAAAGTGTCCTGCATGTGATTGTTTATTTTAAGTAGCAGGTTGACTTACTGATTTAGCATGCAAGCACTTAGGTTAGCTAACCTCCACTCGGCCCTCTTTAATTGCTGCAAACCCTTTCTGACTTCTGTTTCCTTCTTTAGGCAATGTTAATCTTTTGATTAAAATATTCAGGTCTCATTTTTTTATTGTCACGTCCCACGGCACAGCATATAAAAGGCAGGTTTATGTTTGAGATTCGTCTAGAAGGGCTTAAAGCCTGGAACCCAATATGGCTGCGGCCAACAGTAAAGTTTGCGGTAAGCTCTTTCTGTGCGTTTTACAGCCACACCCTTGACCTGTATGTCTACATTTCAACCTCCAAGGGTGAAAACTGTGGCCGTCAAAGGGTGGGGATATATATTGTGTGGAGGAAAGAGTGAGCTATAGAGCTGCTTTGTCGCAGCTAAAAGGATCACCTGCTTTGTGAAGTGGAAATGCACCAAAAACAAATCAAAAGTTTATTTGCCAGCATCTGCGTTTTTGCATTAGGGTAAAGCTCAAGAGACTCCAGACTAAGGAACCATTACGATGCTCAACCCTATTTGAAGGGCGCTTCAGCCATTATTCAAAAGAAACTTTTGGATTGCATCTACAATGTTTACAAGGATGAGGTTCCTCAACTGATGCACATGCACCTTTCGTTGCTGGTCATGAGAAGGAACATTTGATGTTGAGAGCTCTTTAACGTTGTCCTTTGGTGGTGCTATATCCTGACCACGGTTTGATTTGTGCCTCACCAGAAGCAGCTCTGGTTAATTTGGGGATTTGTTGCGCATTTTGTTTTCCTGCTTACATTTAGGGATTAGATCCCATTACATCCCATAACGCACACTTGTACATCTCGCCCCCCAGCTTTATACAAACGAGAGCAATTTATTTGATAAATGTCTCATTCCTCATTTCAGATCTCATAAAACGTTGTGCAGTCATGATGGAGTATTAACTTTTCAGCGGGAGGAAGAGCAGATTACTTCGGGTCTTTAGTGGATTCTTGTCAAATTAGCTGCACCGCAGTCAAACTTTATCCTCACTGCGGCGGAGTCCCTGGCACAAGGACACATTTTCTTTTCAATGTGCTAAAATTGTTGAGTAGATCTGCAGCACAGCCTGATGGAGGTTAAATTAGTAACAACATCTAGAAGTGACATCGGCTCGATGTTGTACTTGTTGGCTAGATGTTTGTGTTAAAGAAATACATATAATTGGGTCTAAAGTCTCATCCCTTGAAACAAAAGCTAATTTCAGGTGTAAATATGGAGGTGAGTGAAGATATGAATGTTAGGCATTTCATATTTAGAACGTTGATTATCGTCATATATTTAAGATATTTCTTCCTGGCGTTTTTGAGGAATAAGCGTAAAAGTGCAAACAAACGAAACACTGACCAAACTTTAAACAACTTACCAGAATGAAAATGTTAACTACACTTCCAAGATTCAAGTCATTTTGTTTTATTTAGGTTTTATTTATGTGATTCACTGTCAAAAGCGTGTATTTAAAGATAATGGAAAGGGGGTGACATTCAGCTCCTTTCTTCTCCAGATTCACACAAATGTCACCCACGAGTCCCATCGGGGTGCATTAAACACTCTGGGCTTGGATGCTTACTTAGGAAGCAGGGCAGAAACTATTCAACTATTTAAGACAACAACAGCCTGGGGATTGTGTTTGGAATAGTTACGTGAAATGAACAATTTGTCTCTGTCTGATGCAGTACATGACCAATCAGATAAGTCTTTTTCACTTTTACAATTTCATTTTCCTGAGCACTCGTATGACTCACTGTAAACCAAATTGTCACGGGAGATTACTTTGCAAAGGTGGATGTCACGTCCGAGGAGCAGATCGGAGACTCAAGCGCAGACAGACACGGGAGACGAGGTTGAGTAGTATGCTGGGTTATTTAATGAGCACCAAGCAGACAAAAAACAGGAACTTAAAACAACTCCAACCGGGAGCGAGCAAAAACTAACAAAAGGGCAAAGTGACAAAAAAGGCAAAGTGACAAAAAGGCGAAGTGACAAAAAGGCGAAGTGACAAAAAGGCGAAGTGACAAACCATGAGCAAACATGGAGCAGACAGGGGGACGAATTAAGGACGATCTCACAACCAGCACAGGGAAAGCAGGGGAGTATATATATGTGTGGGGTGATTAGGAGATTGAAGGCAGCTGGGTGGACTGGGCAGGTGAGTAGGATGAGTGGAATCAGGGGAAACATACACACACACAGACAAAGGAACACAGGGGCAAAGCCTAAACTGTGACAGTACCCCCCCCCAAGGGACGGATACTAGACGTCCAAAGTCCAGAAAACACAAAAAGGGGCGGGCGGAGGGGGTCCGGAGGAGGGACGGCTCAACATCGAATAGGGTGGGCGGAGGGGGTCCGGAGGAGGGACGGCCGGATCCAACCTGCCACAGGGCTCTGGGGGACGGGCAGGAGGGCGGTCGGACGGGAAGGAGGGATCTGGACGCAGGACCTCGGGCGGGCGACCTGACTGGCGGAGTTGCTCAGGACCCAGGAGCTCGGGCGGGCGACCTGACTGGCGGAGTTGCTCAGGACCCAGGAGCTCAGGCGGGCGACCTGACTGGCGGAGTTGCTCAGGGCCCAGGAGCTCAGGCGGGCGACCTGACTGGCGGAGTTGCTCAGGGCCCAGGGGCTCAGGCGGACGGCCCGACGGGCAGAAGGGCTCTGGACCCAGGATCTCGGGTGGGTCGGACTGGGAACACTGCAGCTCGGGCCGGGGCTCAGGGGAGCCGGACTGGGGAGACTGGGGCTCAGGGGAGCCGGACTGGGGAGACTGGGGCTCAGGGGAGCCGGACTGGGGAGACTGGGGCTCAGGGGAGCCGGACTGGGGAGACTGGGGCTCCAGAGGCTGGGGGTCAGCCGGGGAACAGGGCTCCAGAGGCTGGGGGTCAGCCGGGGAACAGGGCTCCAGAGGCTGGGGGTCAGCCGGGGAACAGGTCTCCAGAGGCTGGGGGTCAGCCGGGGAACAGGGCTCCAGAGGCTGGGGGTCAGCCGGGGAACAGGGCTCCAGAGGCTGGGGGTCAGCCGGGGAACAGGGCTCCAGAGGCTGGGGGTCAGCCGGGGAACAGGGCTCCAGAGGCTGGGGGTCAGCCGGGGAACAGGGCTCTAGAGGCTGGGGGTCAGGAACCGATGGTCGCTGCGGCACGGAGGCGGCAGCGGCAGGAACCGGAGATTGCTGCGGCGCTGAGAAGACAGCTGGAGTCGGCCGGACCGCCGACAGGACACGGGGAGCTGGAGTCGGCCGGACCGCCGACAGGACACGGGGAGCTGGAGTCGGCCGGACCGCCGACAGGACACGGGGAGCTGGAGTCGGCCGGACCGCCGACAGGACACGGGGAGCTGGAGTCGGCCGGACCGCCGACAGGACACGGGGAGCTGGAGTCGGCTGCGGCCTAGTGGAGACGGGAACGGGGGAACGCTGCGGCCCAGCGGGAACGGGGGAACGCTGCGGCCCAGCGGGAAAGGGGGAACGCTGCGGCCCAGCGGGAAAGGGGGAACGCTGCGGCCCAGCGGGAAAGGGGGAACGCTGCGGCCCAGCGGGAACGGGGGAACGCTGCGGCCCAGCGGGAACGGGGGAACGCTGCGGCCCAGCGGGAACGGGGGAACGCTGCGGCCCAGCGGGAACGGGGGAACGCTGCGGCCCAGCGGGAACGGGGGATCGCTGCGGCCCAGCGGGAAAGGGGGATCGCTGCGGCCCAGCGGGAAAGGGGGATCGCTGCGGCCCAGCGGGAAAGGGGGATCGCTGCGGCCCAGCGGGAAAGGGGGATCGCTGCGGCCCAGCGGGAACGGGGGAACGCTGCGGCCCAGCGGGAACGGGGGAACGCTGCGGCCCAGTGGGAACGGGAGTCTGACCCTTCCTCCGTCTCTGCCTCTTAGGAGTGAAAAGGCAGCTTAGCTCGAGGTTAGCCTTCTGTAAGCTCAGGGGCCCTCCCCTGGCCAAGTGGGTTCCCCAAAACTGGACAGACGGGTGTGGTACAGCGTGCACCAACCAGTGGTCTGCAGAGTCTGCCATGGTCCTCTTAGGGGTGGAAAGGCGGCTTAGCTCGCGGTTAGCCTTCTGTACGCTCAGAGGCCCACCCCTGGCCAAGCGGGTTCCCCAAAACTGGTCTGCTGAGTCTTGCATGGTGAGATCGTTCTGTCACGTCCGAGGAGCAGATCGGAGACTCAAGCGCAGACAGACACGGGAGACGAGGTTGAGTAGTATGCTGGGTTATTTAATGAGCACCAAGCAGACAAAAAACAGGAACTTAAAACAACTCCAACCGGGAGCGAGCAAAAACTAACAAAAGGGCAAAGTGACAAAAAAGGCAAAGTGACAAAAAGGCGAAGTGACAAAAAGGCGAAGTGACAAAAAGGCGAAGTGACAAACCATGAGCAAACATGGAGCAGACAGGGGGACGAATTAAGGACGATCTCACAACCAGCACAGGGAAAGCAGGGGAGTATATATATGTGTGGGGTGATTAGGAGATTGAAGGCAGCTGGGTGGACTGGGCAGGTGAGTAGGATGAGTGGAATCAGGGGAAACATACACACACACAGACACAGACACAGGAACACAGGGGCAAAGCCTAAACTGTGACAGTGGAGCTGAGAGTGGAATAACGATATTGTGGCAAATTGCAAGACTGATGATGGAGATTATATTAAAAGTATAGTTTGTCTTTATTTCTCTTTGTTTCCACGATTAAGAACCATGATTACCGTTTATATGTAATTTCCTCTTTATAATTACATTAAACCAAAGCAACACGATGGCATTTCATTTCGTCACGAACAGCTGAAGTCCATCACTTCAAAGCTTCTCGATGCATTAAGAAAGTGAACACGGTGGTTGGTGCTGCACTTACTTTCTTTCATTAATTATCTGACTAATACACCATAATTGTCTTCTAAATGCATGGCTTGTTGGTGTATAAAATGAACCAAATGAAAAGTCATGCATTCACTTCACCTGCTTGTTCTTTGCCATCTTCACTGATTTTATACCCGGCCAACACAGAAGGCAGAATGTCCTCCTCTTTGACTTGCATGGTGATGTGGAGAAAACCAACACAAACAGAAGGTGAACATGCAAACTCTACATGTGGCTGGGAATTGATTTTTTTTGTTCTTGCTGGGAGGAGGCAACATTGATACTGCTTTTAGTCTGAAATATAAATGTAACAGTCATTACAAATAGGTGTCTGACCGTCTGAGCCCGTGTCCTTCCTAAAAGGGGCTTTTATACAGTATGTGGAGGATGCACCTGTTGGCTTCATTCCATTGGTCTAAATCTGGAGATACACGAGTGTCCATTACTGTCTGCTGATGACGTTTGGTATTGATTGTAACAGCAGATGGAAGCATCGGTTGCACTCCCATCCGCGTTTTTGTCTGATTCATGTGAAACCTGACAGTTTTTATGTCGGTCTCTTCATGAGGAAAATAAACACTTTCCGTGTTGTCCGACATTTATCACAAAGTCCTCTCTTCCAAACACAAAGTTAGCCAGTAGATGTGACAACCCTGTTGGATGTAAAAAAATTGGAGGCGAACTTCCTGCAGCTGGATGTAAAATCATTATTCTCCCAGGCGTTGTCTCATTAACCTGACAGATGTGTGAGCCGCTGCTCATGTGATTAACTTCGCTCGCAAACTGTATACTCTTTCTGAGCTTCACCTGCAGCCGGGCGGTTGTTCCCTGTTACACTCTGTGTTGGACAAAAACTGTGGAAGAGGAGAATTAGTTGCCGAAAACAACCCTGCCTTGCTTTGGTAAACAGGTTTTAATAATCACTGCGTCGCAAACATGCAAGTTGTTTTTTTACCCTTCTTCACATTGTTGTGGATCAATCTGCTTACTGAACACTGACCATCTATTTGATCCCCTAAGAAGAAAGCTTTTCATCTTACTCTCTGCAGTTATTGTTACCCCCGAGTTATTTTAGCTTCGATGACAGAATTTAACGCACACTGTTTTATATCCACATTTGACTTGAAAAATAACTCATCTGGCTGTGTTTATCCTGGTCTGTGCTTATATTACTGTAAACTGGTATTGTTTTAAGCGTGTGTGTGTGTGTAGGTGTGTGTGTGAGAGAGATCAAAATGAAGGTTGTGTACGAAGATGGGTGTGGTCCAGGCCTAGTTGGTTATCCCTGTTTGCAGTCTTTGTGCTAAATTAAGCTAACCGGCTACTGACTGTAGTATATATGTATGTGTATATGTATATATATATATATATATATATATATATATAGTGTGTGTATATGTATACACTCACTACTCGTATATCACTGAGTAACAGACTAGAATTTGGATGCAACGTTGGCGTTGAACGGCGTCTTCTCCCTTCCTCTCACTAGCTGTTGAGTGGATTCAGTCACACATATTAAAAACAAATGTGCGTCAGAGTGTGTCACATCAAAGGGGGAAGTGGAAAGCAAACCCCCTTGCTAATGGAGGGGATTGTGGAAGCAGGGACTGTGGGATGTTGGTGGTGGTGGGGGGGGGGGCATAATGGCCCTGACAATCAACCAGCCGACTGCCCGTCCTTTTTCCCTGCAGGGAGTGTCGGCGGAGACGGAGCGCTGGAGCTTGTTGATGCTTCATGAGTTGACACGGAGTTAGGGTCGGTGTCAGCTCTGTACAGGCGGGGGGATAAGGATTGGAAAGATGGGAGTGTTGAGGGAACCAGAGTTAAGAGAAATCCCCTGGATTTCCTCTCTGACTTTGACAGATTGATGAGCCGGAGCTCACAGCAGTCCACCAGATTGCCCCTTTGAGATTGATGGATATAAAAAAGAAGTTGTTTTTTTCCCCATCTTATTTTCAATGTTGACACCCTCCCTAAAGAGGTACATCTCGGTAAGTTCTAGATAAAAGGATGTGACGGTGCATCGTGTCTCACACCATAAGATAAATAACAAACCCGATACCTTCTTTTATTACAGCTCATAAGTTGCTACTACTAGAATCAGAGCGCGTAGCTGCTTCAATTTCACGTCGTCTCTGTAAACTGTTGTCAGCGATAACAAAGGAATGCAATGCTCCATCTTGTGACCATGAGACAGGCTGACAAAAAGAATATCGTAAAATGAAATGTTTAAATGCATCATTCCAAAGTTCTCTGCTTTTGTGCCTTTAAAATCACTGGATTTATCGTGAGAACGAACTTTCTTTGGGCACTTCAAGTTGACACAAATAATTTTCTCCATTAAATCAGACCTGTCATGGAACATTTATTTGAAAATACAAACTCCTTTTTAGAAATGATCTGTCAGCGAGGGGAGGGTGGGGGAGAACAGGGAGCTCACCTTTCTCTCTCAGCTGCATTGGTTAATCTCTTTCTTGTGGTTTGTAGCATCAGTGCCCTCGGGGAGCTGGCTTTCTTTTCCACTACTGACATGCATTTTTCATCTTCACAGGGTCTCCAGCAGCACTCACTATAGAGAACTGCAGTTTCCCCAAGCCCCGTAATTGTCTGTAGTTTGATGTCTTAGCTGTGAAAGGCCGCACACGTGTGCACTTTTGAGCCAGGAACTTCAGAGCGAGCTGCAAAGAGACTCTCAGATTCATATCAGTGTGACCCCCCCACAGCATAATGTCAACACCTCACAGGGCTTAGAAGGTAGACACGCTGACTGATGACTCATTCTTTTTTTGTAATTGTGTTTCATACAGGGTTGCCCTCCAGCAACACAAATCTATTTTGGCCTCAGCCCTTATACGTATTTGAATGTTTGTACAAGACAATCAAATCAAGCAACAAGAGAGCTGCAAAAGTGGCATTTGAAAGTAATAATCTAGTAATTACGTTCACATGAAAACATATTTTCTTTTTTAAAGGCCTATTCATATTTTTTTCCCATTCACACAACATGTCAGAGTGGCTGTGCGCCATTCTTGCATAGTTGCCATTTATTCGATCCTGAAAATGATGCAGAATACTTTAGACAAAGCGCTAATATAATACTACAGCCCCACGGGTCGCCACACCGACAAGGTGAGGTCAATGTAAGCTCGTAATCAACACATCGAGCATTTTACCAAAGGAACTAAGACTGTCTGAGCTGTGGCTGTTTATGATTCTATCAAAGTTAAGCTTACTTATGATTATGTTTTAATACCCCATGGTTAAAACATGCAATGCAAACCTGTGTCTAACCCACCACCACGTAACGCGCTGTTAGGAGGTCTTGGCTATATTTCATGTATTTCTGTGAGACCAGATTGAGCTGAAGCACTTTAGCCGGCAAACCAACACTTACAAAGCTAGCTCGCAAGTGTTACTTAAAAGTTTTTAGTTTGACATTATGAGAAATTAAATCTCACACTAGTCAACACACTAGTCCACACTTTGGCTTAGTGGTGGTGACGTGAAGTTATGTGACCGTGGTGTAGTTCGTTTATAGCCCAACGTTAGCTTTTTACCTCTGGCAATTGCATTTACGATAAAGAAAATCATAAAAGTGGTGTTCATTTGTGAATATTATATTGCTAAACCAAACGTGTTAAGTATCGTCATCAAAGGAAAAGTCCCATTGGCTTTGTGTTGAGGGAACTTTCTACACTTTCTACACTGCTTGTTACACTTTCTTGACCAATTACTGCTCTAATAAACCTATATGAATTAGGTAAATTGGGAATTTGGTGAGGTAACGGAAATTATATTGGGATGGGGTGGGGGGGTAAATGGTTAAATGTCTACCAAGAACAAATGCATAGGAAAACGTATAACTCAGATAAAATGAGCCTAAGAAAATACATTGAGTTTTGATTTATTGGTGATGGAGAAAAAAAAAAGTTATTTACTTTTTATTATCAATTGATTAGAGGTTAAATAAATATATAAAGCTTTGATTATTTGTCCACTATACGTTATTATTTTAAATATTTAACATCATTATTTATTGGCTTCATAGGGAGAAAGCATCAGTTATGCATTATGTCTAAAGCAACGGATGGTGGCACCGACCTGCATGAGCAATAAGTGAAGTGTAAAGTGCATGTTAGCTTCTTCCTGTCACTTGTACTCACACATTCAATGTGGTAGAGTTGACACATTAACTCTCTTTTGAAAACAGCCGAAGCAGTCGACGATTATGCGGCGTGCTGCATGCTGGGATATAGTGTGTTAGAGTGCCCGTTAGTGGCTGACTGTCAGTCAATGTGAAGAACATTGAGTGTCCTTTGCAGCGATGTGACAAGTCTAAGTAGTTTCACTTGTTCTTGCTGTAAAGAGCTCCCTATAGAAAGTGCAGCCTTTTGTCACAGACTCTTCATTAACGTACCTACCCAGGGACAAAAAGACTCAAACATGACCTTGACTGACAATCGGCGGGTGAATCAATATCCCGCTGTTTTTTTTTTCCGAGTGGGCCACACGGATCACCTTGCCCTCTGAGTAATAGCCGCCGTCGTTCATTTTTGTCATCCAGATCGAAATTCAACAACTGTGTATCATTTCCTCGGCTGCGAAAAAAACAAATACAATCTAGGTAAAACAGAAAGGCTTCATTGGGGGACATCCGTGACTCTCAAATCTTGACAGCTACATCACAGTCTCTCGCCTGTCGGAGGCATTTATCCGACAGAGCATCTTGCGCTGTAACTCACGGGGCTACTACGTTACAGCAGAAACGGAGAGGGAAAATACCCGCGGTGCCGACAATCTTAGATGTAGTCTTTAAGCTGATTGGATTCCACGGTTGGGAAAAGCTCACCTGAAGTAATAACACACATTGGATTCACGTTGTTAAACAGTATGAAAGGAGATCAATTGTTTGTACACTGAGGCTGGAACAAGCAGCAGTGAATGAAATTGAAACGCTTTACAGAATGTGAGAGGATCCGTGTAACGGTGAACAACTGCTGGGTGTTAAACTGGAGCTAATTTTCACTCTTGGCATGGTGCATAAGTTGTGTTAATAAAGTAAGGACAGCTTAAAAACCATGTGCAGATCAAATTAATTAATTACAGATGTCACATTTTTACCCATAAGTTTGCAGTTTTAGGATTTTAAACCAGGGCTTTTGTGTTCTATTGAGTCGTTTAGAAATAAATGGAACTTCATCTATCAACGTACCATAGATGTTAAAATGAAAACAAGTCCACTGCAGAAGTGCCAAAATAAACTACTTCAAATAGACAAGTGGTAATGAGTCACACGCTGTTCTTATGAAGGCTTTTTGAGTACACTTGACTGAATATATTTTTGATAAATAAGGAGTTTAATAGAGAGAATCATTGAAACTAATAATTCAATTTTGTGTACTGAGTTTTAATCTATTTTAGAGACATATTAGGGCACATAAACAGACTATATATTGCACTGTATCACACTAACCCCTAGCATTAAATACACGTATATGTAGCTGTTTAGATTTAGTGGAAAATATGCATAAGCTATGGATCATGCCATCATTAGCAACGATACTGTTGATTACAAACACCTTATCCTGTTTACGTCTCTCTTTTGTCGTCTACAGGAGCTCACTTGCCAAGAAAATATGTTTATTTATAAATAGCCATTTGTAATCTGAATATGGAGATGTATTTAGCAGCTTGTATATGCATTATGCATGGAAAACACTCTCCATGGGAAGAGAGACTCAGACTCCACTCTTTGAAGACATTATTCAGAGAGAATTGGTTTACATTCCCTTGAGAGAGACTCATGCAAACTCACACCTTGAGCCCAAATGGTTATGATAATGGCTGTCAATTTCACGGGGAATATTGTACTTCTTGGGGGACATTTTCTTTTAAAATAGGCAATGTTATCTTGTTCCAAATGTTCCAAGGAAAGCTTTGCTTCCTGCGAAACGTTTGTCACAATGTCACGAGCCAAAACAAATCTTGTGTGTCAAACCAGCTTTTTAAGATGTTTTTTGTGTACTAGACATCATCAGTAGAAAACAATTAGCCCCAGTTCACTCGCTGCTTAGTTTATCCACGTGCAACAAAGCAACAAAACATGTCAAAACTCATCTCCTCTCCAAAAAATAGCTCCGATGAGCCAGAGGAGGCCGGCTTTCGTGCAAAAGATCAGATCGAGTGTAGTAATTTGTCGACGGTAGCGTTCGACTTCTACAAAACTGCAGCTCGAGCTATACGTCCTCACCGTTCTTTCACTTGGCTTAGATCCCAGCCTGCTGTCGCAAAGGGGAACAACATGAAAATCATCACAACACGTCAAGGACTCTGACTCTGCACATCGTTCGTTACAAGTGCTACGCCGGTGGAGAGGGCCCTTTTAGATTCGGGTGATTATAAACCCTCATTTTCTATTCTGGCTCATCGAGCAGCTGTCTAAACAGAGCTGAGTTTACTCAGGTAGCCGACCGTCCCTGGCTGGGGGGGGATGCTGTGTGTTAGAGTTATAACCATGCACTGCTTTGCATGATTGAACATTTCCGGGGACTCGCCTATAGCTCCTGACCCACTTTGGTGTCTTTGGTGTTTCAAATATTTAGATCAAGTGATATTGACGTGCCGTCTGACAGGCTGGTGTGTCATGGAGAATCTGGGGTGGATGTTTTGATGAAATGAGTGTTCCCCCTTTCCACCCAAAAAGATAAACAATGCATGATCTGCCGCATCAAATCTGACTCGTCAGAGATGTGCCTGGGTTTACGAGGCTATTGATTTATTGCTTTGCATGCAGGAACAAACAAGTTCAGAAAGGAGACGTTCACGAACATGTATTTGAACAGCAGGATCCTGGTGTTGCTTCTATCGCTCTCAAGTGTTAATCACTGCGAGCCATAGAGCCGCAGTCGGCACCATCCATTATGACTACCAGTCAGGAAAATGCACGCGAGCTGCGTCTGGCTGCTGAACTTTATTCCGGAGGCACTGGCGGGGTTGGGCTCGTAAAGTAGCCGTGACAGTTGGCCAGAACGCCCAGCAGTGGGCTCGGCTTGCTTAATGACCTAACATGTTCTCGCTGGCAACACTAAGTGAACCATTTATTAGTGAGCTGGGAACAGACACAGGGTGCACTCAGAGTGGTAATGACAGCAGCCGCCAGATGACAACACGATTATAAAAAGTAGAGTGTTGTCGAGGTTTTCTTGTGGAGGATATTTACAATGTTAAGGGAACAGAAGTGACTTTAAGCTAAAAAACACATTTCCAACATCTCTGCAAGGTGTAGATTTTGGTTGAAATGAAAGTTTGTGAACCTAAAGACCTTTTTTGTGTCAAAAAATGGAACACTGAGATTCTTAAGCACAAGTAAAACATGTTATTGTCCGCCAGGAATGCGACTCATTGTCTTCATAACACTCAACAACCTGAAACACACACAAAATAAATGACACACTGTTTACTGAAAGGCAAAAAAAGAACAAAGAGAAACATAAATCCAGATATTAATAGGAATAGTTTGCTATTTAGAGGAAATTACAATGAGGAAATATTTATTTTTTTCTCAAGGATTAGATGAGAAGATTAATACCGTATGTGCTAAATATGAAGCTAGATTCAGGAGACGGTTAACTTAGTTTAGCATAAAGACTGAACAGAGAGTGCAAAAACAACAATTTGTGGTTATTTCTTGACTATTCTATATGCTAAGCTAACTGTCTTCTGTCAGTAATGTCATATCATTTCATTTTAGTTTAGGTTTTGCTTGTTTAGTATGTTGTTATATACATTCATAAAACACATGGTGGGAGAACTGTATAGGAATGGCTAAAATGTTTAAATCTTTTAATGTGGGAATCAACTTCAATACCACGCTCAGAAGAAAAACTTTCATCCGGAACCTCATGTTAACCTTAGACCGGAGCAGAATAGCTTAGTTAAATGGCATTTGATCTACTACAATATTTAAATCATATTCTTGTTCATGTCCTTGAATTCCAAGTCTGTTCAATTTCTGTAGTTCAATATCACACGAAATTCATGCTGCCTCCTTTTTTCCGTCGTGATATATTACAGTTCATTTTTTTATTTTATTTTCATTAGTTTTTTAACCAGGCAATATTGTTTCAGATTAGTTTTAGTCTTTCTTAAAGGATCGTTTTTTTTATTTAGTTTGAGTTTGAGTTTACCATAATAGCCCTGCCTCGCAGTAGCTTCCTATTTAAAGGTCAGATATGAGAGTGGTATCAATCTGCTCATCTAATTCTTATAGCAAGAAAGTTAATGAGTCAAAAATGTCAAACTATTCATTCAGTCTATATATTAATCTGTAGAACTATTCATCTGCCTTAATTGATTCTGAGGATGTGTGACAAATGACAGTCTGTCCTTGGTGTGCAGTAGTTTGTATATGCAGCGAGCCTTTGAGCCCCTGACATTCTGGCTGGGTGTGCATCAAATGCAGTACAGTAATTCCCTCGGACCCATTGGCTGTCTCTTTATGAATCCCCAAGTTATAATCTGTCAACACGCGTCTGACATCCAGGGTGGCGGTCTGTATGTAGATGCAGCTTTCAGCCAGAGACAATCAGCTTGTCCTTGTGAATGAGACGGGAGAAGATGGACCTCCTCGCTCTCACCTCAACCTTTTCAAATTATTATTGTCCTGTTAAGAACAAATAGGTGCAGTTATTTGCGAAAATAAGGCAAGAAGCATGAGAGTTAGCAGCCATCATTTATTTGTTCACACGGCCGAGCACAGCGTGTTGCATTTCTGAGGATGTCTCTCTCTCTCTGTCTCTCTCTCTCTCTCTCTCTCTCTCTCTGTCTCTCTCTCTGTCTCTCTGTATCTCTGTCTCTCTCTCTGTCTCTCTGTCTCTCTCTCTGTCTCTCTCGCTCTCTCTCTGTCTCTGTCTCTCTCTCTCTCTCTCTCTCTGTCTCTCTCGCTCTCTCTCTGTCTCTCTCTCTGTCTGTCTCTCTGTCTCTCTCTCTGTCTCTCTCTCTCTCTCTCTCTCTGTCTCTGTCTCTCTCTCTCTCTGTCTCTCTCTCTGTCTCTCTCTCTGTCTCTCTCTCTCTGTCTCTCTCTGTCTCTCTCTGTCTCTCTCTGTCTCTCTCTCTGTCTCTCTCTCTGTCTCTCTCGCTCTCTCTCTGTCTCTGTCTCTCTCTCTGTCTGTCTCTCTGTCTCTCTCTCTGTCTCTCTCTCTCTCTCTCTCTCTGTCTCTGTCTCTCTCTCTCTGTCTCTCTCTCTGTCTCTCTCTCTCTGTCTCTCTCTGTCTCTCTCTCTCTCTCTGTCTCTCTCTCTGTCTCTGTCTCTCTCTGTCTCTGTCTCTGTCTCTCTCTGTCTCTCTCTGTCTCTGTCTCTCTCTCTGTCTCTCTGTCTCTCTGTCTCTCTGTCTCTCTTTGTCTCTCTCTCTGTCTCTGTCTCTCTCTCTCTCTGTCTCTCTCTGTCTCTGTCTCTCTCTCTGTCTCTCTGTCTCTCTGTCTCTCTGTCTCTCTTTGTCTCTCTCTCTGTCTCTGTCTCTCTCTCTCTGTGTCTCTCTCCCGCTTTATTGAATTTGTTTCAACAAGCCAACATCTTACACACTCTGCCTGTCTGTAGTGCATTAATTAACACTACACCTTTGTCATGGCAGTAAATTAATATTGTCTTAAATAACTTCTGTGCTTCTTCTGACCTTGAAAAAGAACTGAAACTCTGTAGTGAACAAAGTGTTTGCACATTATCCTTACAATTCACATGTTTTAAATTCCATACAGTATGTCCTTAAAATAAGATCAATATTCTTTACAGTAATACGAGTGACCTTTTTAAGGAGTAAGTGCAGCACTAAAGACCTTTTGAGGTTTAAAGCTGGTACAGTGGTGAAGCTCCACTGAGGTCATGTGATCACACAGGCGCCTCATTGGCGTTCGTGGAACAGCCTGGTACCATCTTGAAAGGCTTCAGGGCCCTTCACTGGAGCACGTACTCATGGGGCTTCAGTCAGTAGTCTCTCAAGTTCCATCCCGTTCCTCTCCCAGCGCACTCTTAGATGGTAGAAGTAGTTGTGTGGGCCGACCCATGAGAGGACTGCTGCCCCTGCATAAGCAAAGACCCACAATCTCTTGGGTCTCCTAGCAGTGAGTCAGAGTCCATAATGCTCAAAAGTGCCATGAGCCATTAGAATTATTAACTCAGCCACGCTGGTAAGTGTTGTGGCCGACATTTCTTCGGCCTCCAGTTGCCCTTTAAGCTTTTCCCCACCAAGGTATTGCCCTCTGCTGTCACCCAAGCCCTAATTAACCTGTGCAGTCCGGAGGCCTGCAGAGGGCACAGGACTCATTTGATCCCGCCAACACAAAAGGGCACTGCACTCACTCTGTCTGTGTGTGTGTGTGTGTGTGTGTTCTCTCAACGTGAATTTCTACGACACCCTGACAAATTATTTTTGGAAGTGACTTGTCAGAAGCCCAACTACTGGTTGCACAGCACCTTTGATGACGGCATACTGTAGACACGCTTTTAAAGATGTCTTTGAGTTTTCCATCTATGGGGAAGTGTGGAGCATCATCAAGTTTGTCTAGTGTCGCCCGGCTCTTCCTAGAGATCGTAGAAGGTGCCTGAGAGGGCGAAGCTGGCCCCAAGACACGCTGCCTCCTGTAATCTTCACAGGAAGTCCATCCATCCCCTCTGAGTGTCCCGTCACTGCCGGCCTGTCGGAGAAAAGAAGTCTCTCAAGCTGCTCTCAAATGGAAATAATGGATTGAGGGGGGGAATGGTGTTGTCCACGTCACATGATGTAGGAGCTGGGATGAGATGAACAACAGCTGTTGTGTGTTGCTGTGGTATACATATTGATACATAGATCAGTATGTAGTACGTAGATGTTGTGTTTTAGTCTCGTGAGAGAGTGCATCAAAATCTAGGAGATTAGCTGACAGAGCCCGTCTGGTCCGCCTGTGTCGGCCAGTCTCTATGGCCAGGCTGTGATCACTGAGTCTGTACATAGTCAATGTCTTTCTCAGTTTTGGATCACACGTGGCGGTCAGATAGTTTGCCACTGCATATTGTCTGTTTAGAGCCAAATAGCATTGAAACTCGATTTTGAGTTTTAGTGGTGTCGTTTTCTTAAAGGGACAGTGTGTAACTTTTAGTGGCATGTGAAATCTACATTTTCTCTTGTTGTTCTTGTTTTGGTGGACATGTAGTTTGATGCTGTGGTGTAAATCCAATCGGACCGTTGCTCAGGACATGATGTTCACTCAGAAGGTCTTTACAGTCGGCTGTTTGCTGCAGAATAATGTCCCCAGGCCGCTGCTGACACACATGCCTCGGTAATTGTTTAGGTCAAATTTATTTCCATTTTTAAAGATTGGTGTGATAATGTCTTTGCCCCAGATGTCAGGGGGATGGCTCAGAACAAGGTTTAATAATTTGAAAATGACATAGTTGAATTACGACTGCTAAATTCCAACATTTCATTTAATATACAATCAGGACCTTGTGTGATTTGCAGAAAGTGCCATTTTTATCCCATTTTGCTCCCTTTTCTTCTCTATAATTTGAGTGTCTCCAAATGAACGACGCTCCTGATCGTCAGGTTGTCTGTGGTCTGAGTGGTTTTCTCAGATGTCTGTATCAAACCACTTTTCATTGCGAGACTTTTTCGGATTGGATAAATCTGCCATAATCTCAAATATGTTGTTTATATCCCGTACAGCCTGATTCAGGCCATCAGTACTGTGGTGGTGTATAAGGTGGTAAATGGTCTAATTGAGTCTAATTGAGATTGCTACTGTTTGTCCATCAATAAGGTTGTTGGGTTCTGGTACATAAGGGTCTGTTACTGTCTTTCTAATGGAGAGTGTAATTTTACTATGATCAGATACGGTTGTTAGGGGGCTGACTGTGAATGCTCTCCACTAGGTCTACTAGGTCAGTAATGCTATAATCTACTGTGCTATTGCCAAGAAGAGAGGTGTGTGTAATGACCAAGGGAGTCCTCTCGAAGCCGACCGCTAACGATGTACAGGCCCAGTGTTCGACAAAGTTCTCCATGTGGGGATGTGAGGGAGGGCAATGCTGATTTGGGCAGGTGTACGTTTGTCTCCCTGTGGGTTAATAGAATCTGGTTCTATACCTGTTCTGGTCCCTGCAGATAAGTACGCTTTCCTGGGCCTGGTAGTGATTGATCTCATCTTCTACACTGGAGAAACTATTTTCATTTTAATAATGGGATTTTGATGGGGGTTGAAATATGCTGTACACATGCATCTCTATCTGTGGGTAACAACCTCTCTCCTTATTTTGAGCCAAATAAAAAAAATGTACAATGTGTACACAGTTTCCCTTTCAATAAGCATTCCTTCTGAATCCCTGCCCTGGTTTACCTTTTTCAGTTTGGCGGATGGGAACACAATCTCTCTGTAGACAAAGGGACAACCAGTGGAAATGTCTCCTCTACGCCAGGTCTTCTGCAAAAACAAACACACCTGCATCTCCTAACTCTTTTGTTAAGTATTGGGTCTTGCTTCAAAGGCCGCGGATGTCAGGCCCTGGACATTCCAACATAAAATAACACATCATTATATTTCATTTAGCTTATTTAGCAGGCGACAAACTCCGGTTCTGAAAAGTGGAGCGAATGCAAAATTGCCTTGAATTTGCATTCTCTCTACTGGCCATCAGGGGGCAACTCCAATTGTATAGAAGGCTATGAGAAAATGACTCTACTTCTTACTTGATTTATTACCTCAGTAAACATTGTAAACACGAGTTTATGGTCTCAATCTCTAGTTTCAAGTATTCTTCAATACAGCATGATGTTCATTGAGTAAATTATGGTCCCATTCAGAGTAAAATAGACCATAAAGCAGGGTATGCGTTAGCGTGTGTCTACCTTGTGATTGACGGGTTGTGCTACTCGAGCCGTATACAGCGTCTCTACCACGGCGTCACTCCTCCGCAGTCACTACCGTTCACTGGTTGCAAAAAAACTAAGACGGCAACAAAAAAGCCAAAATCCAAGATGGCGATGGACAAAATGTCCCAAAACCAACGGGTGATGTCTTGAAGACTACGTCCACTTCTTATAGCCTATGGATGTCACACAGCTCGTTGTGTGTGTGTGTGTATAGGTTCAGGGACACGGGTGGTGGTTAGGGTTTGTGTCTGCTGCTATCTCACTGACTGAGCGTAAAGTTACTGGGGTTGGGATGGACCCAAAATGTTGAAGTATTATCTTTATAAAACACTGTTGTCAATGTTTGTTTTAAAACATACTCTATAAATACACGTGACTTGACTATAAGTTAGGTTTCTTACAACCTTTTGGCCAATATTACCCACACTTGGCACAACACCAGTCCAAGTAAAAGACTCAATTGAGGTCAAGGAAATAGTATCTATAGTTGGATTAAACAATCCAACTTGAACCCAACTGTCAAACCCAGTCTTTTGAGGGCTAATGGCACAATTACCAAGATCCATGAGGTAAAGATTGTTTTTCACATTGCAGAACTATGTTTAGGTTCAACCTGTGCGAAACAGAAAAGATTCAGGCTGCTTTCATTTCAAACACAAAGCAAATCAAATAAGCAGACAAAGATTAATTTGTCTGCATGTTATTCTAATAGAAAACAGTAACAGCTGATACACACAATCACCTCCTTACCTGTGAGTCATTTGTCTTCACCGTCATGTTTCATGTTCCATCACCTTTCCCCTCATCTCTGTGTGCAACACAATACAAGTTTGATACAAACAGAATGTATCTTTATTTCTTGCACAGGAACAGATGCATAAGCATAAGTATTCACTAAATAGACTAATATGATTTCTATAACGAGTGCTGTGGCTGCATAAACAATGTAAGCAAATGTGATAAACTTGGCAAACCAACGAAAAACAAACAGCTGCCAGTTCTTTTTATTGCGCCCGAGGCTGCAGACTAATGGACAAGAATCACCGTGGATCCAAGTGTGGACTAATGGCAACGAGATGTGGAAACAGCTGTAAAGTCTTTAAGCACCTTAGTCTCCATTCTTTGTGCAAAACAAGAAAATGTACAATGAGTAACGGATCTCTTTTTTTTTGTTTATCCTTTTTGTAATCTGAATGTGAGAGTTTTATCAGTGGCATTCACTTCAAGAAAAGCACCAACATCCGTAGCAGGCTTTGGGATTTCAGGCTCTTGGCTGGTGTCGAGCTGGCGGCAGTCTTGTTATGAAAATGGATCTGAGAGCGCTTCTGGCAAAAGGCTGCATGAACATCACTGGCATACAAAGAGTTTCCAGCAACACTGTTAACTTCAAACTCAAAGGCGCACATAAGCAGAAGAGTTGGTTTTAAGGACGGACGGAGAATAGTTGAAAAGAGGAAATTATATTTACAACTATTCATTATTCAATTATTGAATCATCATTTTTATTCTTGTCAATTTCAGAACAAACATTTTTTTTTTTGGCATCTTTTTGCATGAAGTCGACACAGCAATTCTTCATGTAACCTCAACAACCGATCGTTTTTTAACTCAGGACCAAGGAATAATAATTTATAGTTCGATACTTTATGGAGAACGGCTTGGAATACGTACCCAGCTACTCTCCTGACTGATGGCATGTCTGATGGCTGAGTGCAATCTCCGGTCCTCTGGCAGCAGATTCCCGTGCCTTCTGCTCTGGAAAGAAGCAGTACAAGTATTATTTTGCAGAAAGGCAAAAGGCAGCATGATGTGAGTCGTGTTACAGTACTGCAGAGCAAGACGGTCTAGTAATTGTACAATATAACTTCACAACAGCAGCACTTCAGCACAGTATGATTCCAGCTTCATTGTGGGAAAAAAAACTCTATTAAACTCTATTATTTTGTTCCCAAAGTTCAGGCAACTGGCACGTCATCATACAATAATATTTGAAAAAGACTGTTGGATATAAATGGAAGCTGCTGTACTTTTATCCCACTTTAAATGCTATATTGTTTTTATAAAGTTTTGGTGAAAGTTCTTTCATTAAATCTACAGTTTTGTTGATTCAGACAAAAGTAGATTGTTCCTCCTGCATATGTTCATTTAATAAAAGTATTTAGCAGGAAGTAATGTCTTTTGTTTCCCCCAGCTCAGAATAACAACAAAGCACACACACTTCCCCTTGTGACACTCGAGACTGTGAAATGTTGACGTCTGCAACTAACTATTGACTGACTCGTTGTTCTTGATTAAGTATTAACTACAGTAAAGTTTGCTGCAACAAGAAAACAAAAGTCCTAAGCTCTACATGTGTATTCATGTATCCATTAATTTATAATAATGCTATTATGATGACTTTAGTTTTGAAAGTTGTGTTGCCTTGCAGATATATCTACAGCCCATTAAGAGGGATGACGATGTGGTGGGTGTTTTGGTAAAAATCAACAAATTTGCTACATTACAGTAAAAAAAAAAAAAATATATATATATATAATTTGAGGACAAATCAGCATATTTGTACATGTAATAAATGGGAAGCCATGACTTATTGCAGCCTTACAGGAGAAGCGTATCTTCTAACTCTCGAGCACCGATATAAACAGCTATTGGTGCTGTGTCTTGCTCTTCTGGCTCAGCTTTGTTCATAAATCTTGTTCTGCATTAACAGCACAAGTGTGCAATTAAGGTGTTCTGCCATGAATACATTTTCAAAAGGAATTGCACCTTTGGAAGAATGTCAGAAGAAGAGCATGAATAATGAATAGGCCAGCAGGTATCTGTCCATGGGGATTAAGTAAGGCTGCATTTGCACAGCTATAAAACACATAAATAGGATTTATTGCAGAAACGGCATAAAAAAAAAATAAGTGCCGCAGAAGAAATAAAAACAACATTTGTTTCACAGAAAAGAAGGTATGAAATAATAGGTACAGTAAATATAATTTATATTTAATAAATGAGTCCTACGGTTAGGTTTTCTACATTATGTATGTATAGTTAATCTACCCAGCCATATTGCACACACATACTTCTCCTCAAACCAGCCTCGTGTAGTCACCACGCTACTGTTCTACCAATCAGATGATTAATTACTTCTAATCACACTGCGGGTTTTAGTACAATTTCCTTTCCTTTATTCCTTTTGTTTCCATTATTTTAATTGCATATCTGTGCTTCATTGTGTTTTTAATGAGACGTCAGAGTTATTAAAGCTGCGTACTGTAGCACTTGTAGTCGATGTAAATGAGCTTTAATGGTGGGTTCATGAGAATGTGCAGCGAGGTGGAGATTGTATTTCACACAGTGAGACACAAGGAAACAATACTCTTAATCGCCAAGCATAAATGGACAAGTTCAGTTGTAGTATGATTATGTATTAAAAAAGAAATATTACTCATTAACACTGGAAAATAAAATCAATCAAGGAGGCCTAATGAGCTAAACCTGCTGGTTTTCTGTGAGCTATGTCTCATTTAAAAGCTAGAAATAAATGATCTCAACAAAAGTGACCACAACGTGACAATGTGACAACACTCCCGGTGAATGTTTCCACTCACCTGTTAAATTCGCCTCTGCTTTGCCCAAATCACACACAAAAGTGTGTTTCTTTAACTATAGAGAAAAAGAAAACAACGTGATCAGGAATATATGTCACTTCTATGGTATCATCAGCAATAAACAAGTATAGACTGACGGACTGCATGCAACGTAATATGCAATTTAAACAACACATAGCACAGAGCAGTCATTGCATTCCATCACTGTGAAAAAAGTAAACCAATTCAAGGTGTTATAAATAACATTTTATAGAAGTTTTTAGCAAATTGCTGGAATTTATCTCTATCACTGAGGTGATGTTTAGTTGGCCGGACATTATTTTAGTTTCTTTTATTATTTCTTTTATCACAGTTTAGCTGAATTCCTTATGAACTATTTAGTTAGCGATATGAGTTTTTTTTTTTTATTTGGGGTTAAAAAGGGCAGGTTTACTTTTTTTTAAGTGGAAGTTAGCATTTTCCGATTAAATTAGTGTTATTATTATTAGGGTTACCTTCTTAGGGTTTAGTCTTCCTTTCAGTCCCGTGATCTACACTCTTAATGAGAGCCAGGCTTCAGACGGACTAATCACAAAACAGAATTCAAAATCGCTATAATGGACTTGATGCTTAAAGCACGGACAGTTACAGTGCATGTACAGCTTTTTCAAGGTTGAATGACAGAAATGCAAAAAGAGGTTAGTAGAGACATCGATGAGTCGGAAAGATACTAGACACAGCACACCGAGTGCATACTATCAGAGGGTGAATACCAAGATCTACATCCTGTATGGCCCATTGTGCTCTTCACGAGCAAGCCTCAAACGCTGAGCGTATCGTTATAATATAGGAGGACGTCTTACCTCTTTTAACTCCATATCATTCTCACAGTCAATCAGTGTCTGTTTAATGATGTAAAACGTCACAGAATGGATTAAGGAGACATTTATTAGTTTACAAATAAGAAAGTGATCAAAGAGTCAAGGACAATTGAGCAGGAATATAAATTATTTAACAAATTAGTCATTTGGGACAGGCTTGTGGGCTTTCTTTATGAAACGAGTTAGCTGTTACCTGAAAGCAGATGTTCATGTTAACAAACAATTTATAGCTCCATAGCCTCCTATTTAGAGAGTCTTACACACGGCGTTGAGGTTTATGTTATTTTTATTAAATGCTTTATGTACAAATACAGATTACACACAGGACAAAGCACGCATTAGAAATGACACACTGTACATTGCTGATTGCTTTCAAACCAAACAAAAGAATGTGTTTTGCACGATAACGATCTCACATCTCATATCATTTAAAGTCACAGTATAACTTAGGCTAACTTTAGTCTGTGGTATCATCTCAGTTTTACCATGAAGTCATCAGAGGTTCATAAAGCAGTCAGTTATGGGGGAAACTTGAGGTTCGATTTAGATTTCTGAACATTAAACATTTTTATAAGAAACGATCAGGTCATTTAGTCACTTTGCATTCATGTCTTCATTTCTGGAAAAGGTTCGGTTTCCATCTGTTGTGTTCAGAGCAGTGTGTGGTTCTTAGAATGATTTTAAAATTTTTTTGCAAATCCTGCAACAAATTAAAGCCACGGCTGGAATCAAACAGGAAGAGAAACTTCTGCAAACCAACAATGATCTGCAGACGCTTGAAAAGAACAAAAAAATGTATTTTCCCCAAGCCAAACAATGAATGTATTTGTGGTCTTTGAAAAAGCCAGTCTGTTTCTCAAAAGGTTATGTTTACACTGTCAGGTATTAGTCTGGACAAGATCCACTTAAACCAGGCTGAGCCCACAGCCAGACCAATCCGTGGACTGCGGAGAAAGGTGATGGAGGTTGAAACATTTTAAATCTGAAGTTACATTTGCTCTGCAGCTCTGGCTGGTTAAAGACTCAACCTGCCTGTGAAGTCATGTTGGGTGACCCACAATAAGCTGAGCTGGGTTTGTGCGCTGTTTTCTTTTAGGCTTCTAAATTAGAAAAAACTGTCAATATGGGTGCAATCGAGAGTATTTTTTCAAACTGCAGGGGCAACTAAAATGTGAAAAATTTGACTTTTGTGCCTTGTTGTTGTCGGCCATGGGATGTCTCACAATGTCACGACAAAAAGACAAGCCTGTTAGGATCACCGTGTTGTGTGTTGCAAAATTAGGACTCTAAGATCTCTAATCTGAGCATCTCGAATGGCAAAAATATTGTACAGGTGTTGGCTAATAAACCTTGATAATCACTGCATTAAAGGCAATGAAATTAAAGTAATTCGTCAACATCCGAGTCATAATTTAGAAGAGAAAATCTGCAGTTTAATGTCAAAAAAACTACCGTCATTTTTTTGGGATGGACAGAGGTGTAGTGAAGGACATTTAAACAGCCAATTCTAAGAAAAAATCTTCCTGTGCATGGATGAATATGGATGAATGTTTATTTTCATTCCCTTTCAAAATTTTAAATAAAGGACTCTATCCTCAATGAGTAAATAATTGGTTAAGTTTGTAGATTTATGGGGTTCATTTTTATTTCAATTTCTAAAGGAGACAAACCAAAAAAAAAAGCAGATGTTACAACATTTTTTATGAGGAATTAAAAAAAATATATATCAAAAGTTTAAAATTGGAGGTCACATATCTGGAGCACCTTCAGTATCTACCATAGGGATGTTTTCTGTAGCCCCCTCTTGTCAGCCGTAAAACTGGGGCTTTGAGGCTGGGACGGGTAGTCGCCCACTCCTCCTCTGCAAAGACAGTTAAACACACATTGTAGGAAGCTGCTGCATCCACCGGGCTGCCACAAAGTCAAACTGTGAGCTGGGGTATCGTATACTTTCCTCTCACAACCCATTTAACCAGAGACAAGAAAATTCAAGCGAGTAAATTCTATCCCAGGTACTTTAGAGGCTTCTCTCCACGGAAAATTAATTTCATAAGCACTTTGCCCTCTGTTGGACCAATACCGAGATCTGACTGTCAGCGGCGCCTTCCTTGCAGCCAAATTACATAAACACTGCCACCTCTGCTGCATGGCACATTGCACTGCTTCCAAATAAGAAAGTGTTTATGGAGCAGAAAATCAAATCATTGCCCCCTTGGTTTTTGGTTTGGTCCGACCTCAACACTCTGGTGCACAATTCATTGTGATGAAAATGAATGAGCCTGCAAACCTGCTGTGGCAACCGGCTTATCGCCGCTGTCATGTGACAACCTTGTAACTCCACTTTTGGTCATTTTTTTTAAATGGAAGCTTTTAATTTTGAATAACCATTTGAGGACATTTACATACTCTTTTGCTTCTCTGACAGCAGTGTTGTGTGACCAGCAGAGGTTACTAAGCCAATAGTAACAGCTTTTCTGGAAGAGGCCCACGAGGGCACATATCCAAAAGGCAAAACACTTTTTTTTTTACAGCGGGCATCGGTTAGCCCCCTGAGCTTCCACTGGCACATTTACTGTTCGAGTCAAATGCAGCTTGTAGCCAGGAAGCTAGGACGGGTGATGCATGCAGGAGCGGCCCCCTCGGTGACAATGGTTTGAAGTGGGCTGGAACCACAAGGCGTTTTCCTTTTGTTTCTCTGCTTCACAACATCTTTTAAATATCAGCGCAAGCAGCAGTCCGGATTGTGTGGCAGAGACTTGGAATGAATTGAAATAAGGTCCAAGGATGTTTCTTAAAAAGTCTGTTTTTAAAATCATACATTGTTGTCTACAGATGTGACTAATTACATTAAACAATAGAGTCAAATGACTGTTGCTTTTGTGAAATATTACCGGCTTAATGTCGGGGATAGCACTGGAAAACCTTTTAGCTGACTAGTTGTTATCACACACTGAATGCGTTGCAGATATTGCTTTAGTGACTATACTGATCCGAATAGATATTGTACAACCTAATGCTGGACTCTGCTAACAGTCAGGATCAAATAACCATAATAAAAATCATGAAAAATCACAATCACAATTTACTAAAGCACATGGTGACAAATTGCTTTTTTGTCTGACCAACAGTCCAAAACCCAAAGATGTTCAATTAACGATGATACAAAACTTATCAAATAACCAACTAACTGTTTAAGCTCTAATTGTGTGATGATGACCTTTTGCTTACGTTAGAAGTAGGGAACGAGAAGGGGCGACTCGTGAAAAAGAGCGTGCCGCGTATTTGGATCGATGTTCAACTCACAAAAACAAAGTTCTGCTTCGTACAAAATAAGCAGTACTTACCATAGTTGTTGTAGGATTCATCACTGGCTCCATGTCTATATTTATAATATTCTGAAATGCTAAATAGACAGAATAACATCAGTCAAAATTCATTTTTGTAAAATGAGGACAGATGGTGAAATGTTTTGTTTAGGTAAATAGTATTTAAAGTATACATAAGGTTGGCATTATTCTATATTTTCCTTATCATCTACAAATACCGTCTTTAAAAACAGGTCACAAATCTATATTTTAAAAATATATATATAAGGCTACGTTATTTCCTGAAACAGCCGGGCGGGCGTCTTAGGTTTTAGCAAACGTTCCTCAAACGGGTGTAAATCGTGCATTTGTTGGGGACTATTTTTCTGCTGTGGATTAATACACATTTGGTGCTCCAGTGAGTATTTACATCAGCAGGACAGTGTAAGTGGGATTAACTACAGTGCTAATGTTGCTCACTGATGTGTTTTTAATAGTTTTTGGACGACAGTGGAGCTCTATGGCGCAGAGGACTAAGATACATCAGATTTTGGATGGACAGATGATACAGTTTTTGTCTCATTGGTTTTGTTCTTTCTGAGTTGTTGACAATAAGACACATAAATATCACCAGGCTTATCCTTTATCTAATTATAGGTACAAGGTCCTAATTTATGGTTCAGATTTAATGTTCTGTGTAAACAAAGTAAGTCAAGTGGAGGTCTTAATGTCCTATTAATGAACATATGTCATGCTGAAACGTACAGCTGGTCACAGTGGACCTTTCACAGGCTGTATTGTAAGTAAACATAGACAGATGGTGATTGGAAAAAACGTGCTTTGTTGTTTACCCACGGTGTGTGTGTGTGTGTGTGTGTGTGTGTAAACGTCACCTCTTTGACTGATTGCTGTAGTTATCCTCATAGGTTTCGTAACTCTCGTCATCATATTCCCCACCATACCCATCATCGTAGCCCTGTGAGAAAACACGCAGTTAGCATTAAAGTCTCCTCATCTCTATCCAGTCTAACTGGTTAGAGGTGAATATAAAAACAATCAATACTTGGCTCCTCAGGAAAAGTCCATTACTTTGTGTCCATAATAAGAGAGGAAACAGGGGGGGAAAAAAAATCATGTCTAACAGAGAATATTGATTAAGGCTTGCAGGAGAGCATCTCTCACTAGTGGAGCCTAATAGACACCTTCTGAGTCTTAAACCGCAATATGGATCTCAACTCTTGATAAGTAGCTACTCGAGAAACAAACACAAAAAGCCAGCGAGTAACTGCAGTCGTGTTCAATAACAGTAGAAATGGCAAAACAGCATGCAGCAAACAGGCAAAGACTTTCTGAACGTGTGTATAAATGCTTTGCAGAATGTCTCTCCTCCAACATTGCCTCCTCTTAGCATTGGTTACCACATCTGTGCAGCTGTGAAACAGGTAACACACCTATACAGAGTATTACACTTGTTTGTATATCTCTAACAAACACATAGCACTGTTGTTCTCTCCAGACACAGAAGAAAGATCCTCTGTTGTGTTCGATGGGGAAACTGAGACAGTATCTAATGTAAGTAAGTGTCAATAAGCTGTCAACGTGTAGTTTTTTTTTGTCTGCAGTGTAAATCCTGTTGCAAATATCGGTGTTGAGCCTCAGACTGTTTTTTTTCCGCCCCAGTAATCCGATTAATGAGTGTTTACATCTACAGAGGATTCAACCAAGTTATGCAAGTAACCTGCTTTTGGAACAATTCAAGTAAACGTTGATAATTGTTGCATGTAAACAACTCACTCCTTTCACTTTGGAGTTTTTCCACCTGCATTAAATGTTCACATAATCGATTCAGGATCAGCAGCTCTTTCCTATGTATTAGACGCTAAAGTTGCTGCTCCTTTTCATATATATTTTCATATATATTTTTTTATTACTGGTGGACTTGATGGTATAAAAACCACTGGGGGACAGGTTGGACATGTTCCTCTCACTTTTCAAAATCCCATTTTGGTCCATGTCACTCTTACAGTTTCAGTTGATTTACTCCTAAAGTCTCTTTAAAATATCTTTTGACTGTCCTGCTGCCAAAACCCAGATCAGGAGAGGCGCTGATATGCTTTCAATTATGACTGTGCACTCACAGCAATTCAGTTTTATGAGCAGGAGCGAGTGCTTTTGGGCGTTAATGCCCTCGCTGGAGTTTTTTATTCAACTAAAAAAAAATAATTGATCCTATGTTTGTTTATTTATAGTTCGTACACTCCTAAAAGTATTCTGGAATTGAACATAAATCAAAGATATGGCACTAAAGGACACATGCCCCTTATACAGAAAGAGCATTATTCACCATAAACTATTCATCATCAGGACTCTACCAAGGAAACTACACATTGTTATTGGTCAGTACAAACATTACATTACTACATACTGCAACCAGCACAATAACCACTTTCATAAGAATGTTTTATTTGCTAGATTTAGGTCAATAGATGTATGGAAAATAGCAAAGACCTCTGAGTTCATTCGGTCCGCACCACTTCTTAAACCAAACCTACGCTCTTTTGTGGACTGATCTGTCTGAAAAAAGTACTCCTTATAATATTCCGATAAACAGTTTATTCATGACAGCAGGGATAATCAATCCCAGCGGACCAAAGGTGCTCGTAAACAGCTTAACCTGAATAACTCCTTAACTGGAGCAAGGCCAAAGTGTAGCGATAGTCTGCTCTTGTAATTGTTGGATCTTGCTCACTGAAAGATATTTAGTGGAATTTGAAGTGCGTACGTTTCTTTTTCATCATGATCTAATCTCTTCTAAGCCGTTCCAAGCTTGCTATTTAAAATCAAGCTCCACCGTGTGATGCACACAAGTGCTCACTTTCTTTTAGCGATCGAATACATTTTAAATCGGCAGAATGAAACTTGTTGAAACTGCAGTGAAGCTGGATTATGCCGGACGTGGTTTCAACAGCGTATTATTTCTGTCTGCCTGTAACAATAGAGTAATGCCATTTTGCTGTTGATTTGGCTGCTTTTGGTAATGTTTGTAACACATCAGTGTGAAGGACACAAAGGGAATTACATTCAAGGCACTTGTACACACTCTCCCTCTCCTTTCGGGTAATGCTGAATCCAACAGCTCTGGTTCCTGTGTGGCTTTATTTGTGCGAACATGAATTTGACTAAATTAAAGTTAGGGATTATGTCAGGGATTAAGTTGTTCAGGGAATCCAATACTTCTCATTTTCTTGCACGAGTCCTTCTCTACAAAGAAAGAGTCAGAGACCTGCGTATCTCAGTAATTGACTGTTTTGTCAGCAATCCCATATGACAAATCGCTCCACACTGGACTGTAAATGTAAAGCGATCGGTGGATTCATTTCAGTCAAATGAATTCTAAAAATAAACCTTCAGTCATGGTAAAGAATTACAGGAATAAAAAGTAATATAAAACTTGAGTTCTTTATAGTATTTTTTTTACCAATGTCCTGTAATAATACACATGCTTCCTTTAGACATATAAGAAATGTCTTCTGGTGTTGTTAGTACATTAGATATGAAAAAAGTGTCCTCCTGTCCTGTCACATGATCCGGCCAAAATCACAACATGGCTTCTCACAAGCAATCGGCCGTATATTGTAGAGAGGCGCTATGATGATCCCGACTCATTCCTGCCGACACATGATGTAGCAGTGTAGTGCCCAGGATTTACAAAGAGAAAGAAACAATACAAATACCTTTTTAAATTTGTATGCAGTTTGTTCACCGAGTTATTAATATGTGATGTACGTATTACACTATCCAGGAGGTATACATATATATTTTTACATTTTCATAAAAAAAAGTGTTGCAATATATTGCAATATATATCGTATCGTGATATATTGTACGTATCGTATCGTGAGGTGCTTTGCCAATACACAGCCCTAATAAATAGTGCACGACTTTTGTAGCAGCACTTTTGGTTTTGCATCTTTTTCTTGGTTTATTTTTTGAAAATTATATTTCACATTAACTATTATGTAGATGTGTAGAAATGCGTGACGACAAATTAGAGTGGTGAAATTTGTGATGCCACCCGAGCTATCCCCATGACAACCAAACATCTATGTGCTGAGGAAGACAATGAAACTGAAGTACATGCATGACTGGTTCTAGATGACAGGATTTACACAAACAACACAATGTGTAAATACAAGCTGTGACTATTTGCGGTTATATTTACTGGTCGAATTAGCTAACAGGGAGAGTACAGATAAGCAATGTTAGGGAGGAGCGAAGCAGTGCAACACATGTTCTGTATAATGAAACCTTAATTCAGCGTCAGTTCAAAGACAACAACGTTCATCACACTCTGATTTATCTCTCTGCTGACCTCGGTATGAGTTTGACCAACAACACAGACAACAAGGTGCTGTGTGTAAATAGTTAGCTACTAATTAATGAGGCTGAAGTCCTCGAGTTTGACTCTCATCTGTAAAAACAATTAACACCGGTCCTTTTTCAACAAGGCAGAGGAAATAAATCAAATGTTAACATAAGGGTGGAGAGTCCTCGCTCAGTGTAATTAGGACAGCGAGAACCTAAAGGCCCTTAGCACTGTGCTTCATTATCAATTGACAACCTGTATGTCCCCTGACAGTGACTGATCTTCTTAGGGAGCTGCCTGTGAATGCCTCTGCACACAGCAGAATGGGGAGGAAAATGAGATTTGCAGCCTTTTGTCTCAGTGAATAGATGCTGCTCTTCACTGCTTACCTGCAAATTCAATCAGCGTGAGCCTTTTGTTGTGGGCTACACGCATACGAGTTTGCTTTTGAATATATTTTCTCAACTCGTGTCATGTTTAAATTTGAGAAAAGGGCACGGGTAATAATTGAGATTGCTCTTTTATCTTTCAAGAATAGTGAATTAAAACAAAAATAATACTTGTCATAGTGGCTCAACAGAGGCTCAAGAACAGACAAGTACTTCTCAGTCTTCAGATGTCAAATATTGTAGTTCTTGGTGGGCTTCAGTCCCCGATGATACGACTGCCGCTATTGTGCATTCTACCGGAGAGTTTTGCTTCTATTAAATAATCGAGTGGAAGTGTGTGTCACACATCTATTTTAATAAACAGGAGAGTTCTGCATGGACAATTTCCATAATTAATCTAACAAATGTGAACTCAGCAGTGTATCTGAACCCATTGTTATGAAGCAATTACAGCAGATGTGCATAAAAGGTGGCCTGAGAAAACTGCTCTCATTCAAGATATATACAGAAATCTCACGCATCTTTTATGTTCACGAAATAGATGATATGGGGAGAATTTTTTCCCCCATTTCAAAAGGGTGTCCTTTTGCTTTTTCCATAGTAGATAGATTAGATTCTTTTCTTCAAAGCCTCTGTGTTTAATCACATTATGGCATTTCCCGCACTGCCTCGGTATGGTTGCAGGGCTCAGGTTTAAAAACCAAGCTATGCGTTTCAATTTTTACCAGCAATTTGTACAATTCATGGTCTTGCTGTCAGGGACAGAATCCTGCATCGCTCTCCAGATTCCTCTCTTCTATCATCTGCTCCGACATTAAAAGATAAGATTTGATCCAGATGGGATTTGATCTTTAACATTAAACTGGGGCCATGGTCCCAGTCTATACAAAATGTCATCAATCACATCTTTAATCTCCTTCTGCTCTCCCTTTGCACTTTTCTCACAGAGGAACTTATACTGATTACAGTGCAATGTCTCACTGCGCTCAACGCTCAGAGGGGACCAGTTTGCACTCTGGGATACTTTCACTTTCAGAAGAACAGTTGTACTGCTGTGATATAGAGTTTACATAGAGTTTACAGAGCACCACATTGTTGGGTCTCTGTCTAAAACACTCCCACACTTTAGAGGATTCTGGGCGAGGTGTGTTCGCTGCAGCTCTGGGGGAATGCACGCCTTGAACGGGCGAAGCCATTCTTGCGACTTGCCGATGCAGCTTATGCAAATGTATGTATTTGTATAATCAATGACATCGATTATGTCGACGAATCAGCCCTGCCCTACTATGAAGCTCTATGGCACGGAGGAATAAGATAAATCAGCCTTTAGCTACACAGACGATACTTTTTAGTATTCATTTATTGTTTGTTTTGTTTTTTTCAATGGGATTTGTTGACAACAACAACACAGGTAAAATACCTACAGCCTTATCCTTTATCATCCGTAATAAAAAACAGATCTCAGTCATTTTGTATTTGAATTCTTTCACAGTATTATGTCAAAACAACACTGAGGAGTGCAAATCTGTTCTTGCTTATGGCAAGGCTGTTTTATATGGTTTGAGAAAATGAAGCTTAGCGTTAGTTCATGCAGGACACGGAAGTCATACGCCCCCAGCTGTAACCAGCTGACAGCCAGCCGATTGAATCGTAGCTTCCAATCGGCCACGCACCTATCACAGCCTACTCTCACTTCAAGGAGGTTTATTTAAATATGACTCCCTCCTCACTGATTCATTCTACATCTACGCTGTTACAGACCGCACTGCTGGCGAAGCTTCGCCTCCTCCACCCCTTTTTTAGTTAATCTTCTGGCAAATGGTTGAAATGTATTTAAAAAATGTACTTCTGGCTCATTCCTGTAAACCCGTGGGGGTTATTGCTCGGTGCTCCTCGTCTTAGCTTGGTTAGCTGCTGGCTAATCCGGGGAGTATTCAGAGAGCGGAGCCATCATCGCCAAGTTTAACTGTATTTCCATTTGTTGCAATAAATGGTTAAAATCTATGACGAGAGTGTTCCTGACAGTATTGCAGCACTCTGTACACCTCAAAGGCAAACACCTAACTTGAGTCGTTGCAGAAACAAACTTCACTCCAGGGTGAACATAGTGCTGATGTAGCAAGGTGAGATTTGCGTGAGAAAGATAACACCAGATGTTCATGAATTAAAGAGCAACTACAATTACCGCCTCACTGTTGTGTTCCTCCGCCAACCAGTCACATATCATCGCTTCATTATTTTAACCTGTTTGACATTTGTGTGAAATTGTCACAACCTTGAGTTGTGTGATTGTGAGGTCACAGTGACCTTTGACCACCAAATTCTGATCAGTTCATCTTTTAGTGCAAGTGGACGTGGTTTCTCTGTACTTGTGTGCATGCATGTAAATGTAGACGGTGTATAGCTGGACATATTTATTCATTTATTTTCTCTTTCACTTATAACTGTTCATTTTAGACTAAATGTCTTAATTAAAAGAGAAAACAGGTATTAAGAAAGGTAGTCTTTATCATGTGGTTATCTCTTGTATATTATTATATACTATTTATTTATTGAATGACCAGAAAACGAGCTATTTTGTGATGTATATCGTTATCGAGATAGGAATTATATATACTATATTGCCCAACACTACTCCAGACGTTTCTGATAGTCGTATCGTGTTAACGATAATGGACCAGACAGACAGACAGACAGACAGACAGACAGACAGACAGACGGACAGACAGACGGACAATCGGAAAACATAACGCCTCTGGCCACGGCTGTCATGGAGGCATACAAATGCTACATGATTACTACCAGCTTCCTCATTCTTCCCATTTAAGTTTTAAATCAATACCCCCCTCGATTAGATATGATTATGGACATTCTCACAGTATCACTTTTTACGAAACGGACGGACGGTTCGACAGAGTCCATCAATCAAAGGTCTCTGGAGAAATCTACAGGTACACGATACCTTTTTTTTGTTTTCCCCCTACAGACAAATACAGGATGTCGCAACAAAGGGAAATCTATTGCTGCTGATGTATTATTGTGTTTCAGCATCTTGTACAGCATCTTGTAAGCTCGGTGATTGAAAAAGCAAACAAACCAGGACCTTTTGTATAAAGAGGTCGTGCTACATTCTGAAAACATTCTTGAAGAAAATTGTGTAATGTAGTAGGAAGAAAAAAAGAAAAAAGAAGCAGAGTGAGATATGAGGGAAGAAAATGTTCAGGACAAACTCATCTTTCCATAATCCCCTAGTCTCTGCGCTCCCACCCTTCTTTCCAACCTCCAATTACAAAGAGAAGAAATGCCTCGCTTTTTACTCCTCAGAAATATACAGGCTCTACATCAGAACTCAATTTGGTTTGGTAATGAGACTGCGCTTGTGCATTTCCCCATGCAGACAGCCCAATCTTCAATTGCCAACACACATGGGGGCTTTGCTTAGCAGGAAGGCTCTGAGGAAATAGACTGGTAAAAGCGTTGCCTTTTTTTCATTTGGATGAAACTTAGAGCTCACCGTGTGTAGTCTTTTCAAAAATGACCTTGAGATATTCTCAAGATCTGAGGACAAGCATACTTTTAACTGGATCCTTGAGTATTTCTATGTGCGGATCCCGGCACTATTACAAGTGATGTGAACAAAGATTTCATAGACCACTGGTCAACGTCATCCCTACTCCTCCAAAAAGAATATTCTCTTTGTTTGCATGTAAATGGTATTCACAATGCAGAGCTTCATGTGTCAAATGAATTTGTTTGTATGACACTCCACTTCAAGGTAACTTATAGTGATGTTGTAAAGCACATGTTTATGCTATATTTGTTTTTTTTTAACCAACTATAAAACCACATTTACTTTTCCTGCAGTTGCCACTTCTACATCTACTAGCTGCAAGCAGGCGCTGATTTAATAGCTCATTCCAGGCACTGACATCTGCTGCTGTTACACTTTCAATGCACAAGTGACCAAATTCACATCACGCCAAAACATGTTTGCTTTTCACTGACATCAGAATGTCAATGCTTTCTGGCATCAACCCTTTTGTTTTAGACTGTCGGTTCTTTCTTTTTTTACTGGACGTTTTACCACATCAAGTAAGGTGACATTTACATTAACTGCATTACATACATTGTGTTTGCCAACATCAAACTAGATGAAATAAGCAATAGACATTGAAATCACCATATGCTATGATATATGCAATTAGTTTGGAAAAATGAGCAATGTTCCAGATGCACAGCAGTTAGAAAGAGCAGCTATCAGAGCAAGTGATGGACAGATTTGTCACAGCAAATACAGCTGAAAGCTGATTCAATCTCGCACATCTCATACATCTCAGCCGTCAATACAGTCTGACCTGAACTCAAATCTGTCTGTACAGTGAAAGACGCTTCGCTTACAGCTTTTTGAAGACAGGGAAAGCTAGCTGTGTTTGGGACTAAAGTGGCACAGGTGAAAAGAAAGTTCTTGAGATAAAACACTCCTCTTTAAAAGGCAGCAAAGATACTTCAAGGACTAAGAGAGTTAAATGAAAAAACGGAATCATTGGATGATGCTGTGTGCATATCCTTGAAATCCTTGAAAGCCTGAGCTGACTTCAGTTTTGAACAGAAACTTTGCCTCTTTACACAACTCCAATGGATTTGAAATGAAGCACTCAATATGTGGTTGAAGTGTAGACTTTCAGCTTCAATTCAATGGATACAACACAAAAATCACAATAACCATTTAGGAATTACAGCCATTTTTAAATAGCCCCCCACATTTTCAGAGGCTCAAAAGTAATTGGACAAACTAACATAATTGTGAATATAATCATTATTTTAAATACTTGGAGGAAAATCCTTTGCAGTCAATGATTGCCTGAAGTCTGGCACCCATAGACGTGACTAAACGCTGAGTTTCCTCCCTTGAGATGCTTTGACAGACCTTTTACTGCAGCCTCCTTCAGCTGCTGCTTGTTTGTGGGTCTTTCTGCCTTCAGTTTTATCTTATTAAGTAAGTGAAAAGCATGCTCACTTGGGTTGAGATCAGGTGACTGACTTGGCCATTGAAGAATATTCCATTCCTTTGCCTTTGAGAAGCTCTTGGGTTGTTTTCACAGTATGTTTTAGGTCGTTATCCATCTGCACTGTGAAGCGCCATCCAATCAGTTTTGTAGCATTAGGCTGAACCTGAGCAGATAGTATAGCCCTACACACCTCAGAACTCATCCTGCTGCTTCTATTAGGCGAGACATCACCGATGAACACCAGTGACCCAGTTCCATCCAAAGCACCGCCTCCACCATGTTAGACAGATGATGTGGTTTGTTTCAGATCATGAGCCATTCCTTTCCTTTTCCACACTTTTCTCTTCCCATCATTCTGGTAGTTAATCTTGGTTTCATATGTCCAAAGAATCTTTTTCCAAAACTGGTCAGGCTTTTTTTAGATGTTTTCTGGCAAAGTCTAATCGGGCTCAGTGTTACCAGTGGTTTGCACTTTGTTGTAAACCCTCTGTATTCAGATTCTTGAAGGCGTCTCTTGATTGTAGACATTGGCAATGACGCGCCTACCTCCTCCAGAGTGTTCTTGACTTCGTCTTCAGTAGATGTTATGAAGGGGTTTTTCTTCACCAAGGAAAGAACTCTGCGATCATCCACTTTAGATGTCTTCCGTGGTCTTCTGGGCCTTTTGGTGTTGGTGAGCTTGCCAGTGAATTCCTTCTTTTTAAGAATGTACCAAACGGTTTAATTGGCCAATCCTAATGTTTCTGCTATCTGACTGATAGGTTTGTTAAGTGTTTTCAGCCTAATAATGGCCTCCTTCACTTGCATTGACACCTTTTTGGTCGGCATGCTGAGAGTTCCAAGGACCAGCTACCAACTGCAAATTCAACATGTTGAATCCTATTATCTGCATAATTTGTCATGAAATAGTGACAGAACAGGCCACACCTGGCCATGAAACCGTTTGTCAGACAATTGTCCAATTACTTTTGAGCCTCTGAAAATGTGGGGGGCTGTGTAAAAATGGTCGTAATTCCTAAACGGTTAATGTGATATTTTCGTTATATCCATTGAATTAAAGCTGGAAGTCTACACTTCAACCACATATTGACTGCTTCGTTTCAAATCCATTGGAGTTGTGTAAAGAGGCAACATTTGAAAAATTGTGTCACAGTCCAAATACTTATGGACCTGACTGTATCTTTGGTTTAAAGAAGAAGAGAAAATGATCCCTACATTAGACTCCATACTAACTTAGCAACAAAAGTTGAAGATAATATATTCTTATCACCGTTTAAAGGTACGGGGTGTAGGATTTGGCGCCATGTAGCGCTGTGGTAGAGGCCACGTTCATATTATATTCCATTTTTTGCTAATAGATCCCCCAAAATGCTACACTGGCCCTTTAAGTCAAGCAAGTTGATTTTAATATTATGCTGATATAAATGAAAATCAAGGGTGGCTTGGATCCAAAATCATTATAAAAAAAGTTTGGTATGCTTTTAAAATGAATTAAATGAAATATATATTTCATTCATTTCCTGCTTGCCCTAATTTTTCAAACACATGTCCCTGAATGCCCTACCTCTCCGTGTAAAGCAAGACTCCTCCAGATCACACGGAAGGGGATTAAACAAGTCTGATTTACACACAGTTCAAGTAAAATTATTATCAGCCATACTTTTCACTGTGTGCAAAGAGGATTGGACTCACATATTCGTCGTATGATTCATGTGTGACGGCTAACAGCGGGGGCCTGTATCCTGCGCTCCCCGCTGCCCCCCTGGCCCTCGGGGCTTGCACCTCCCTCGTTAAAACAGCCGCGGGAAGTTTGCTGTGCGTCGCTGCCGCTGTCCCCCGAGGGGCGGCTGCACTCCTTCCTGTGCCTCTGTGGCCCCTGGTGAAGCAAACAAGCAGACAAACCATGCCGTCAGTTCGCCTTACTAATTTCACTCCACACAACATTTCAAGCTGCAGTGATTTCAGAGGAAAAAAAGTGGAGTGAAGACATTTAAGAAATCTGTTAAATCCCTCTTATCGCTGCATGTGTGCAGGCTGCCTCGGTCGCTGGCTGTCATACAGTGAAACACAAGATAAGCATAACCTCTGCTGGCACCGAGGTAGATCTTGTAATGATCAGAGGGCTCAAGAGTGTCACTTTGTGTCTTTGTCAGCTCTGCAAACATGCCTGTGGGACTGTACGCTGCGTGGTTCTTTCAATAACACGACGGAGCAGTGCCTAGCATGTGTTTGTCCAAAATCACACCTCCATCTGCCTGAAGCTGCAGAATACACTCAGGTTGTAGTAGAGAGACATTAAAGGCCGAAGGACACATGGGCAGGCTTGAGGAATTTAAGGTGGATTGTTTCTTTTATGGAGGTGTGACTGTCCGGTAGCAGAACCACATGAACACCACAAGGGTTTGAAAGGTGGATTTAGCATCGCAAAAGCCGGCAATTGTCTGATAACTTAGCATGATGTAGGTGGGCTGGGATACCCTTTCTTCCTCTGGCACATCCTTCACTAGGTAGCAGCCCATTGTGATCCAAAAATACAGACACTCAAAGGGGAATTACTGGTGCATATTTTTCATGGAGATTTACAATAATCGCTTATCGTTGTGCCACAAGGGGAAAATCTAGGTAGAGAAGTGGTGGTGGTGGTGACTTTAAATGTCCCATGTTACTGCAGGATTTAGCTCATCCATATGTGCTGCCTGAATTAGGCCAGGCTGTCATGGCAAACTGCGCCTGCATGGTTACTCCTGAGGGACCGCCACGTCTCAGGTAGATTACAGACAGTTTGCTCTAGAAACGAACTTAATGTATGAGGCCCGCGCTTCACACGAGCAGCTGCATGCATGGCTAAAGCCAATCAAACGCTCTCCAACGCTACGTTTTTCTGTAGCTGGTCCTGCCCGCATCCTAAAAGCCCCTTGAGCTACAGAACAGTACATGGAAATCAAGTAATATTTGAGTTATGAAGAAGACATAACTGGGGGGAAAATTAATTGAAAGGGACATACTGTTTAAAACTATCAAGTACAACATGAGAAGGAAGAGAACGAATACCACGTTTATATGAATTATTCAGATGTTTGCCAGGGAAGCAATTAATCTGAAATTCACCATGAAGGTGGCTACATCCTTCTTTATTATTAAACCATGTATTCGTCATTCACAACACTGCACACCAAAATGGAGTTTAGAATGTGTCATATTGCCGTGAATAACAAATATGTGGGGTTGACTACTTTTTGATAGTTGCATAACTGATTTAAAGGAAAACTACTCAACCTGTGTATGATATCAACAGTCGTATGGTAAGCTCTATGGCTCTAAAGAGAACTTCCCCCCTTCTTCTCAACTTCAATTAGAGAAACAAGTCATTAGCCTTAACCAGGGGGGATGTCTCTAAAAACATTTAGAAAAAACCCGCATATCAGTCGTTTGATGTTTGAGTTTGTCAACCGGAAAAAAAGAAATACAGGTTTTGAGTTAGTATTTTTAGACTTTTGGATATAGTACTTTGCCAATATTATAATTTGATTCATGACTCATTCTGTGTTATCCGTTATGAGTTATATTTTTCATGAGTACAGTGCCAAAATAAGAGTTTCTTGGTGGCACTTACAAAAACTGCCGTATGTACACAGATGTCTTGTACTTCCAAAGAAAATTATTGTCAAATCTGAGAAAATAGCCCTGATGATAAATACCCCTTTACCTTCATACAAAGGATTAGTCTTACCCTTTAGGACAAGTGTTTCAGAAGTGTTTCATATTAGTAGTAGCCTTCAGAAATTATTATTGATTATGATTGTTGTATTCACAAAATACTCAGAGCCCTTTTCTTTGACACTGTGCTTTACCCCGTGGATGTTGCGGTTGCTGGTCGTACGCTCCTCCCCTGTGCGCTCCTCCCTCTGCCCGACTCGTCGGAGCCATTGAGCAGGGAGAGCTCTCTCAGTTGCTCCTGTCTGATCTCGTCATTGTAGTCCTGCGGGAAACAAAATACAGCAGGTCTGAAAAACAAGGACATTTGTCTTCCGACTGCAACAGATGGTCGCAACAGCAGCAAATGTCACGTAATCAAAATGGTCTTGACGCACACGGGAACCACATGGCGTTGCTGAGCGTTGAATACTCAATGAGGAATCTTCTCTTTTGATTTATGTTAGGACGCTTAATGCAGGAGAGTGATTAGTGAAAACAATAAATATTCCTCAAATAAAGATGTGGATTCATTGGTAGCGGTAGGTTTGTTTGATTTTTGAAACAGGGGAAAACATATTTTCAGTTAAGGGGTTGACAGAACTAGTGTGAGTTTTTGACAAATTGCCTTCCGGATGACTGGAACATAATCAGATTTCCACATAATTTCCCAAACCTGTATGTTGAGAAGAACGAGGACATGAAAGGGAAATTACATTTTAAAAAAACCTACTTGTCACTTTCAAGCAACAGAAAAATATAGTCGGCACACAGCCGGCAATTGACAGTTTCAACAACTTTGTGGGGAATATTGTTATCTTGTGATTCTGAACCCATTTTTCCTCAACCCGTTATCAAACGTTACACGGCTCATTATGCAGCAGATAGTGGAGTGGACAAAGCAATATTCATTATCTTGTCATTGCTGACAGATAAACAGGCTTATTTCTCAGAAACACATAAGCAAAGCCCACAGGATTTGATACCTCGGGCAAAATGTATTTTCTTTTTTCATAATGACAACAAAGCGACAAAGGCAGCAACCAACCAATCTTCAGTGTTTTTGACAGCCACATTTTGTGACTTTGTTGGGTCTTTCTGACTGTCAGGTGCTGGAATGAGAGCAAGAAAGCCTAAAAACCTTCTGTCAGGTATTTGAAAATATATAAAGGTTGCTGTAGAAAAAGTCGGACCAACGGCTTAGCCCCAGTGTGCAAGAGTTTGTTTCCAGAAGTGTGAGACCGTTAATAAATCGTGAATTTTTCCAACATGGAGTGAATGACATCTTTGTGAGAGCGTTAAATCCGACCAATAAATGGACTGCACATTAATTCATGAGGTACTATTCTGTGTAGAGTGCGTTGATAAGTGAAGGACAGACCGTTAATGGGTGTTCAGGCTCTGGTCGAGGGAGATTACAGCTCACACATACACATATAATCTGGGTTTTCTGGTGAATTGTGTCACCCTTTACTTTCTTTAATGCCTTCTATTCATGCTACTCTGTGTATTTCCATTATATATCTATAAGCCCACCTACACCACACAAAGTCATGAGGATATCACTGCAGAGTGTTTGCCCACTCGGTGATTTGCATGTTTGTCACTGAATGTAATCAGATCTTTAACAAAAGCCGATTATTAGAATTAAATTATTATGTGTGACGGGCAAAAACTGTAAACTTGCATATTCATACACATGTAATACCAAACTTCAGCATCATTTTCACATTGTGCCAGCTGTCCTTTTTACAGTAAAAGGATAGGTGCCATACAGGGACCATTATGATGAACAGATTTTGACTCCCGCGTGTCACAGAAGAAGAAGGAGAAGAAAAAAAATCCTCGCGGCAGATTCCCAAAACACTTGACACACTGCACACATGTGCTTCTCTTGTTAATGAACTAATAGGGCCCACAGCGTTCTGATGGTTTGAAGGAGACCGGCAGGGCTTTTAATTGGAAAGCTGGCAGCATATCCAAAGCACAACAAATCTGCAAGAGCTTATAAAAGTTGAGTGTTGACAGAGTAGATAAACCCCATGCTGAGGCTTCTCGGGTCAGACTGTTTGCTCGCTGAGATTAACTCTGACCATGCATGACCTTGTACACACACAAGATGCCCTTCACAGAGCTAAAGTTAGACTGTAAGGGGTCGGGACAGGAAGCCCGGCGATACCAATCCCTCTTGTGTGCGCGTCTACACCTGCTACACGGCTCTGTTGCTTGGCTGTGTTGACTGATTTCCTTTTTTTCGACTTTACATCTCATTGATACGCGTCCGTTTGCTGCAGGACCGTTCATGAAAGAACTGCTCCTACGTCCTTGGACATTTTTCTGACAAAACATGTAAATGAATTTGAATGAATTTTTGGATGATCAATCTCAGTGGAAGAGATGTTGATCTCCTCTGAGACCTTAGGGCATCAAGTGATGTGATTGTACTGAGTCAATACAATACCTCCATGGAAATATGAAATAGATAAACAAACAAAGACATCAAATCAATCCCAGTTTCTGAATCAGCCTTGTGTCACCCAAGTATGTTTGCACAAGGAATTGCAAGGAATGTGGCTTGGTGATTGGTGCTTGACAATAAACACAGTGCAATAGCATAAGACGTAATTGAAAATAAAAATGTGAAAATGTACATAGAATATGATAAACAAACAATATAAGGGTATGTTAAAAATAAGTCTGTTATTACAGTGTCAAGTGTCTATTTCAAGTGAAGTGTTGGATGTGTAAAGAGTCTGAGTCAGTGGGGGTCCCAGGCTTAGTTGATGAGCCCAACCAATATGGTTAACTCAAGTAAGCTACAAGGACTATTTGATAATGAGATCACTATACTGTGACATGTGAAGATGTCGGATGTATGTATGTCAGGAGATGCATTGGTTTCTTTGGATGACAGAGTTGAGAATTCACTGGTGATATACAGCGTATTGATAGATTCAGATTTATGACACCCTGCGATGTGAATGAACCAATTTCAATTTCCAGCAGCGACCAAAATGTGTGTTGAAATGTATCTCGTGTTAGATCAGCTGACAAAGAAATCTCTCAGAGTGTCGTGTCTGCATTGCTGGACGGGCAGAATTTATAAGTGTGTAATACATCATGTTCTCTTTCACAGCCGGCACGCGGGTCAATTTACAGGGACACATGGTTTTACAAATATTCACTCATATTGCAGAAATGACAGCCTGGGACGATGAGTTTGTTGAAACTCCCCAAAAATGATTTAATCTGTGTCAACTTCCGAATATACTGGTTCGGACTAATAATGTTGCAGGCCATGCTATTTTAAAGTAACTATTTGTTATGGAAAGATATAGTGGAGTGATGTCTACCTGAGCATAAATAAAGGCGCCGCCTTTCTCTCTCTGTGTGTTGTTATCCGAGCTTCTCTTTGCTTTGTTGACATAGCCGGGCCCGCCGCACGTGCATGTCTGTGCATGTGAGCAGGCCCCACTGGTTAGCTCGTGGCTGCTGCTCTGCACTGTTCTCATACGGAGGTTACAGCTGATAATGCCGTCTCGACCAACGGCGTCATCACGGAAACGTAGCACCCCACCCTCCGGTTCCCCTCAGATAAGCACCGTTAGCTCTGTCAGCATTTTTGCGTAGTTTTGCGTAGTTTTGCGTCGTTAGCTGCGAGCCGCGTCGCTATGTTGAGAGGCAAATGAAAGGCTCGCAATCGTGTATCTTGCACCTTTTAAGCGTAAAAAGAAGTAGGGGAAGAGACTTCAAGAAAGACCAGCGTGTGGTGAGTGGATTGTTTTTAGGTGGCGGTCTGCAATAAGACCAATGGTAAAATAAGATCTCAGAGACAACGTTAATTCCTACTGTGCACAGCGCATGCGGTGTCTAAACACTAAAGAAGGTCTGAAAAACCCATCACAGTAGCTACATGCTGTCTTGCATAACAACCTACTGAAAGATGTTCTCATTCTCCCAAAGCCCATCAGGCCAGTTGAACAGAAGCAGCAGCAGCAGCAGCTGTTTATCTGCATCTTGATATGTTTTCTACTGTATGTACATAGCCTTATCATTATGAGCTGCTCATTTCAGCTCCAGACAAATGAACTGGCTGATCTGGACTTGAATTCTGTATTTGGTGATCCCAGAAGTTTACATTCATGAATCTTCATTATTTGGCCCTTTGCTTGTGCATTTCACTTTATTTAGCCGCTGCGTGACCATCGATGGTGACTGAATACAGAGAAGAATCAGAGCTACTTTTGAAATCCTAATGCAGGAAAGCATAAGTGAACCTATAGTGTAATACCACTACACCTGATAACTGCAGTTACCTATGTATAGTGCACGGCCAGAACAAAATCTACAACCAATGCACAGTGAAAAATGTATTCATACTCATGTCGAGCTCTATTAAAGTGAACACAAATTGCACCCTCATTCATGCCACAGTAAAATTGGCCCTGCATTGTTAAGAACGCCGGCACAGTCTGGATCTTTGCTGAAGAGAATAATGCAGAGGACTGTGCATACGTGCTTGCCTCTGCAGCACCAGGCCAATCTTCAGAGATGGTGCTCAGGCTCTTTCTTTGGGATCATATGAATCAAATGAATTACATTCAATTCAAACACAAAACAGACAGCTTTAATATCATGTATATTTAGCTTTTGTCTTGAAAACAAAATTAGTACCACATATCTTGTTTGGCCCAAGATGAAGGCCACAAGCTCATCCAGCTGAGAGCAGAAGCTTCTGTCCTCCTCTCGCTCTCCTCCCGTAAATACTGTATTCCACTGATTAGCTTCCTGTTTGCATAACTGTGAGCTGACAGCACTGACAGCATTTCTGCAGTCAGATTTTGCTTCACGGCAGATCTGAGGGCTCCCGCTCAGACGAGCTTTCTCTCCTCAGTCGCTTCAACGACAGTCAGGCAAACTGTACTTCTTGGCGGCCCGTGTGTTCAGTTTCTGCTCAGGACTAAATGAATAACACGCTAATGATGCATGTGAAATTGTAATTGTAAATGGTCACACAGCTTGTTCATGTGATTGTTATTTTTTAATAATTGTGAAGAATATTATAAGGTTTTTCACATCCGAAGAAAAGAAAATGAATAATATTTGTTCCTGTTTTGTAGATATGAGCTCAGTGGGACGCAGGTTTTAGTTAAGGGGGGGGGGGGGGGGGTTGGTGCCACATTAAATTATTTTATTTTGGTAGAAGATGGAGCACATTTGAGTTTTTGTTCAGAGATAGGTGAGAGGAGAGAAGAGTAGAAATGAAGGGAAGCGCCACAAATCACTCACCTCCGCTCACATGTGGTACAAACTTAGATTTTCAGCTGCAACCAGCAGTGTAAGTCGCTTAACTACACAAGCGGCATTGTGGGAGCTACACATCTCTGTGATCGTGCCTGCTGCATCGCTTTGACCTGAGTTTGGTTTCTGAAGCATAATGTCACACCAGAAGGGGTAGATTGGCCTCTGGAGCAGTGCTAGTTTCCCCGATGGCCCGGCAGTGAAAAGCAGTAGTGTTGCACACCAGCTGGCTCGAATCAGGCATGTTTTTAGCGGGGTCATAAATTCAGTCCATCTTTCCTCCTGGGCCAACTTGTGTTTGATGCATTCTACATTTCACATGCTTAGTTGGCAACAAATTGATGTCAAATACATTAAAAAACTATTCCAACAATTTAGAATTTCTCTCCTCCAACATTGTGCAACCAGGAATATAGACAGTTTAAAACAAAACAGATTAAACACATTTTTCCTCCTTGTCAGACCTGGTGCCAACATTACCCACAATGCAACACGACCACTGACAGTTCGATTGGAGTGTTATGCTTGTAGCGGCCTAATGCAGCCTCGAGGGGACATGAGCAGCTGGATAAAGGTCTCGTAAACTCACAAACGCCACACCTCCAGATCTGTTTCATTTTGAAACTTTTAGTCTTCGATTCCCAACCAACCAACCACATAAATGAAGTCTGATAAATTGCCTCAAGTGATGCCACTTGAGGCCATTTAACAGACTTCACACAGCTTCCTCTGGGGCCACAAAAGGATTTACAACCTATTTATTTGATATATTCAGTAGTACTCCCCAACACCAGTAAACAGTCTTTGATGTGTTAAATCTGTGGAGTTCCTCTTAAATTAATCAGATTGAATAAACAAATTTACATTATTTCTGCCTTTTGGAAATATAGGAATTACAAATTGAATTAACAACAAATTGGTAAATCCATGCAGATTATTTTCAACCAAACCAATCCCCAATAGCAATTTACTTGAAGTATCACTCTGACAACACAGTAACCATCTCCATCCGACACAGTGAAGCAATAAAAACAAGAAACAGCAGGACGCACTTCCCACTCTCCACCAGAGGCATGAAACATCTGTCACTATGGATACTGACAGATGCCTGTTGTGCTGCATTATGTGCAGTTTATTTGCAAATCCATAAGATCCCCGAAGCAGCAAGCATGTGCTATGAAATAGATGGTATGGTCTTTATTTTTTTACGTTTGTTATTGACATGTGGGCATGGTACAAGCTGAATTTAGGGACAAAGTGTTTTCCTCTTTTCATACTTCACTTAATATTCTGGGGTTACGTCCATACTCACTGTGAAAAGACAATGATGGAAGCAAAATGTAACTTTGATTTATGTTTTTTCCCCTCAATATTCATTAACGTTAATAATAATAATAAAGCAGCATTGGGGGTTTTAACAGTGCATTCTCATCCACAGTAATGATTTCAAGCACTTTTGTCACTTTGTTAAATATTCCTTTAGTCCCCCTGCATAATTAGTTGTTCTGGCATATTTTCACAAAAGAAACTGTTGTCTAGCCTTAAATGTCTGTGCTTATTGAATGTGTGCACCTATTAAAAAAATGAATGTATTACAGCCAATTCTGTGTGTACACTGATTAGAAAGCCTTGCTGCACTCTTATTAGAATAATTTAGAATACGCAGTACCCCATCTTTTCTCAAGTTACTGCAATGAAGCGAGAGTTGGTACTCTGCCACAATACTTTTATATTCTTGGAAAGACTGAAGTAAAGCATGCTTGTAAGAATATAGACTCGGTGTAGGTAAAAGCATGAAATCCATAAAGTAGACTCATCCGGCACAATTCCTCTATTAGGCTTGTCACATTGGCAAAGCTTGATTAATATTTTCAGCTTGAACTCAGCAAGAGTACAGAACATGCACATTAATTATTGCCATAATTCTCCGGGCTATAAGTTGCAGGAGTCTTGCAAGTTTTTTCCATACTGCACTTTAATTGCTGAATACATTATTTTTAATTTGTAAATGAGGGAATGCAGTGCTGGGTAGTGGTTGTAAAACAGATAAGAACTTCACACATATCTACCTCTTGTGTTAACAAACCCTGGATACTGTAAACTCTTTGTGTTAGTCAGCCTGGTGGGGAGGAAAAAAAATCAAGTATGCAATAATGACTGATGTTCGTATACCACACAGGAATGAAAATTAGGAGGAGGTATTAAACTTACTGGAACTAGGAATTTTTTTATTTCCTCCAAGGCGTGACTCATGCGTGAATAGGCCTCTCCAGGTGGAGCAAAGACTTCAATTAAAACATGAAGATCATTACTCAGATGGGCGTATTTGGCCTCCCCGCTTTTCCTTAATTCTTCTTCCTGTGAAAAAAAGAGAGCAAGTGAAGGATTTTATCTGTAATATAAAATACATGTTGTTTAATAACAATATAATATTGGTGGTAATTGTAACAAATACCATATTACAAACTTGTTTGGATTAACATGTAGTAACTTCCCTGTTGCATAATGGCGTGTCATCAGTTTATATTCAGCAGAGCCATGCCGCTAGCTCGGTTAAACATCAACATTTAGCCAAAGAAAGTATTCCTGCTCAAAAATCATTTTGAAAATAAAGAGATTTTGCTATGTCACAAAAGCAGACATTTTTGTTCGTCCTTTCATCATAATCACCTCCTAAAATAACAGGCCACAACCCACAGTAACATTTATGATTTAGTTTCAAGACAAGAGTAACTTGAGCAATCAGCACATTCATCACTAGGAAGACGCCCTTTTCTCACTTGCGTAAGGAATAAACTTGACTTCTAGAGAATAATTACTGATCATCTGACAACTACAGGAAAAAACGACAAGAATAACAGACTAGATAGTAGAGCTCGGTCATAGAGTCTGGCATCGGGATGCTGTTAGGTATTTCCTTTGCCCCGGTAGAAAGTGATTTGTTGTGACGACCGCGCTCTGCAGACTCGACTTCAAAACAGCTCCCGGAAATGTTTAAATGGATTGACCTCTTGTGACTCAGACATGGCATACAGTTCAAGTCATGAATTTGTGACCGCTTGTGCCAAATGGATTTGAGGAAAAATCAAGGAAAAAAAATGACAGCAACAGTGCCCTTCAGAAGGGAAAACAAGGGACAAACAAAAGATACTGATGCTGTATCAGAAATTGCTATCACATACAGATTCAGGAGGGCTTGTGTCAGAGCCGGCCAGAGGCATAAGCCAACTAAGCGGCTGCTTAGGGCCCCGTGGCAACCAAAGGCCCCCCAAGAGCACCTGCAATATCCCACCAGAGAGCTTGACGCACAGCAGCCTCTGTATGGACCAGTCCAGAAAACATATGGGCGTGATGGCCCTCCTCATAGGCGCACATCATTTTAAAACAAGACAATGATTATCTAGTCTCACAATACAGGTATAGTTACAACTCTGGATTAATGCAAGATGGAAAGCAGTTGAAATGTTGATTATAGGTATAGGTATTAATGTTTTAGTGAAGCTCCTCAGTCTTATGAATCCCTACAGAGCTCCACAGGATGGATGGCAAGAAAAAGAGAGTCAAATTAGGAATGCAATGAGATGTTCAGTTTGGATTGGCGGCATCGAGTTAAAGCAAGTCTACACGAAGGCACTGAAGTAAAAAAAAAAAAAAGTCAATCCAAGCTCCTAATGCCAACTGTTCCCAAGTCTGATCCAACGAGAAAAGCCTAATCACCTTTCAATCTGAACCCAGGCCCTGAGGGGCCCCTGCCTGGGGCTTCACACTGGCTTTAAAGTTCTGTAATATGACCTGGAGCCGGTCCTAACGTCAAATCTGTTGTGATGTCAGACCTAGAGTGGAGACATTTTTGTCTATTTGTATTAGTTACAAATGCGGTTGCTACATACTTTATGAATTATGACAAACCCTATTTCTTTGAACATGTTTTCAATAATCCTGCACTGCAACAATTGGGTGGTGAGTGCTTTGCTCAAGGACAGCATGATGGTGGCTGTTAAGAGAAGCGAGAGTGCCTCTCTCCCAGCCAATTGGGTTCAAGCTTTTGTCCTTGCGTCACAGCTCCCTACCCTCCAGGAGAAATCAGATTTAATTAAAAATCATTCCTAAAATTTCAGCAGGCTTCACATTCACTGTCAGAGAGTCACTATGGATCAGATCAAAACGTGCATGCTGGCGGATGATCGTGTCTCTGAGTTCTTTCTATAGTTTGTCACTGAAATGTTTGGGAGTTTTACAGCAGGAAGCAGCACACACAGAGCTATAAATCAGGTACCATGACTGGAGGTCCTGCTTTTAATCAATCAATATTAAATGTTATAAGGACTTTAGGAACTCGGGTAATAACATTCTTTCTAAACCTTGCAGGGTTTTGTTTCCAGAGTGAGAAAGGTGGAATGAGGACTCTCTGCTTTAACTCGGCTGATATCTGTGCTCAAGGTGTTGTAGAGACCATATGGTGTGATATGTGTGGGTGGGCTGCTCTCATGCAAAATTCCAAACCTGAGAAATTACCTTACGGCTCCACAAATGCACCCTACCGAACAACTGGATGAGATGGCAGAAATGTGTGCTCACAACTTGAGCTCGTAATGGGACTTTTGCTACGTTAGTACCACGCTGCCTTGTGACCAGAGGCCTGGAGTGCCAGACAGACAGCCTTTCAGTCGTGACTTTTAGGTGTCAGTCTCATCACAGAGTCCGCCCAGACTCGCCCAGACTGTACACATCAATCAATACGGCCCACAGAAAGCACTAAGCTGAATCAGATTGTAACGTAGCCGGCCTTTGGTAAGAAACAACTGTTCATTCATTATTTCCCTTTGTGTTGCACAGAGCAACATGAGTCTCCCTCAGACTGAACCTTCAAGGGAAAACAAACAACACACCACGTGATAGCGGCACTTAGTAAGTGATTTATTAAATAATACAAACTCACAATGCATGCTGTACTGTACAGTGCAATATCACAACCGAATCACTGCATGCATGTAAAAAAAACTGTTATCCAGCTATGGCAGCTCTTTCTTTAATTTTATACACTGCAGACAAGTTAATGCAGCACATGAGTAAACTGAATGGATTCAGTGGCAGGAAGCCAACGTTTTAAATGAGCTCTTGCTCCAGCCAAGGCACATTTTAAAATGTGATGGTTTCACTCCTTCAGGCTTTGTCTGAGTACAGACTTTCAGCCTCACAATTAGGTCTGAATGGAAATTGATGCAAAAATGTATTACCAGTAATCTCTAATTATTAAGCCATACAGTTGTTGAAGAATTTGGGGCTTTATTAAGTTATCATAGAGAAGCTTATTTATCCAGAATATTACAAAATTGCACTTTTTACAGGCACTACGATTGATTGCTGGAAAAGATATATACAACTACATTATAAAGCAATCACTTATTACATACTTTCTTACTGCACCTGCTATACACGTCCATGAAAACTGGGCTACTCCGCTGAGGAAAATCGTGTGATACGATCAAATGTTCCACAATAACTACTGAGTGGACCTCGTGGGGAAATTGTTTTTGTCATCTGCTGTTCCCAAGATGAAGAATGAACTTTCCATCTCACTTATTCTTTGAATTAAATGGTGTTTCTTACTTTTTAAAAACATTATATTTTGTTTTACAAAGCGTCAACGCTGGGAATAAGTCAAATGCACATTCAGCTCCACTTTGTGTAGCTCCTACAGTTAATTCCATGACAACTGGGCAAACTCCAGAGTAGCTGGGCACTGAGATGAGATTGTTTTCTCAACTAAACTGCGTTTAATATGTTCAAATGACCACTACAACCACAATGATATGTTTAAACCTGCAATAACTGATATTTTGGCCGCCTTAGGGCAGCTGAAACGAGTTGCGAACAACACAACATTGACATATCAACAGCAAAATGAGCGTTCATTTGGAGTTGGGTTTCTGCCACCTGATTAATATACGTCCAATTTTATGTCTCTTTTAGCTCTGTTTTTGGTCTCTAACAACTCCTAAAGGAGGAATCAGTCAAGTTGCTGCTAAACAATGGGCTGAAACTCGCTATAAAGCTCTGTGAAGCCAAGGGGAGCTGTAGATCTTGTGTGTGAATTTCACAGGGGAACTCTTTCACGTTGTCATTTGATACATTTATATTCTAAAAATATTGTTATAGCCGCTTTAAAGTATAGTTACAACCTCTGCATTATGTTACCCCCAACATTCTCTTGACTTATTGAAATGCAGTTCCTGTTTCACCACAGAGGTGGTTAACACTGCAAGTCTTTTGTCATGTCGAGATGTCTGAATCTGAGGCTACAGTAATAATAGCAATGTAACTCTATAGCAGCACACTGAGACCTGTTAAGAGCGTGAACATCAGACCCAGCAGACTGTCTGTGTACACGCTCGGATAAGTTTGGCTCCAGGGGACCGCAAGTCAGCAGGATAAATGACTTTGGCAAAGAAATTCATTACTTTGCATTCATAATTGACTCTTACAGAATATGCAATTAAACAACGCACAGAAAAACATTACTGTTTTCGCCTACATATGTTTGTCAACTGAAAGCTATTAATTCTACTCAGGATGTTATCTATCTCACTTTACAGCTCAGATGTTGTTGGTTAGAATATTCTTCTGCGCTTTGCTGGAATTTCAAGCACTTCCCTTCTGTAAATATTTACTTTTGATACGTATCTTGGACCAGCCCAACAACTTTATTTCAGCACAAATCAATATCTTACCTTGCCTTTATCCCTCATGGACCCTTTGCCGAGGATGGACATCTTTACTCCGGTCTCCTCTTGTAATCGTTTCATGGAATTTCCCCGTGGTCCCAGCAGCTTCCCGACAAAATTAAACTGTGACACAGGAGAAAAAAAAAGCAAGCAGAATGCCTTATCAAAGTTTTTAACATATGTAAGAAGAGGACAAAAAAATGAAAAAGGTGATTTATGTGAAGACAAATGTTTCTGAAGACATTGTTCTTGGAAAACAGATGTAAAAGGAATGAGATCGGTTTGGAGAAAAGGTTAACCATTAATGATGTTGGCCGGGCTTTGTATGTAATATGTAGAAGTTCCAAGAATTTAGATGTCCGTAAATGTTACCACGGTCTGACTTAAAGAACTGGAATCAGTCGGTCCAGTCCTAGTTTACTTAACTTTTTATTTCTAAATGATAATTCAGTGATCGAAAGTTACAAAATCTCAGAAACTCAGATAAGACTTCTACTTTTAGGTCTGACAGACGGCAAACAAGTTGTTAGTATCAAAGTGGAAGCCTCCCCATAAACTTCAGATTTCCCAATGGATTCTCTCAATATTAGACATCATATCTCTGGAACTCTATAGCTCGAACCAACAATGTGAAGAGAAATACAATTGACACCCTTGAGAAAGTTTAATTAAGTTAGATAACCCAGACTGTGACTGTATACAAATGTTCATACCATTAGCAATATATGGTCTACATTGTCTCCCTGTTGCAGTCTTTCCACATCTATAATTGAGTATTATGTTTTAAAAATGTATATTCTTTACTTGTGAGTATATATATCTTTTTTTACATCATGTGAAATACATGTCTGTATCCGTATACTTTTGTCAAAATGATTCAAGTCCATTGTTACAGATGATTTGCTGTATATTGAAAAATCTAAATTTGATGACCAATAAAAAAAAAAACATTAGTCATCTATTATCAATACAATATCAGGTTCCATTCACCATTCATCATGTGAGAAAAAGCTATAATGTAGCCTGTGATAAATCAATAGAATTGTAGCACATTAAAAGTGAATGGGACTCTCATCTGCGGTCCAGCTTTATGTATCCATTAATTTGCCTGAACTGTGGCCTCACTAGTCATGTTTCTTATTGCCGTTTAGGGTCATCCATGTCCTGCTGAGAAAAAAAGAAAAGGGAACATGGGCTCAAACCAATAATGTTCCAGAGACTCTTCCAGAGGTCAGTGCTGAGATAAAGTCAGAAATAATGAGTTTCTTCCCAGTGGGAAATTAATACTATCCAGATGACAAACTCAGATTCAAGCCTCGGGGCTCTGACTATCATTTCCCGCTCACTGTGCACCAGCTAGTGTTCATATTGAGAGAAGAAGCTCTGGGTTGTTGAAGGCACGACGCTGCTGAGATTACTGGTGATTAATCCGAGAGGTGAAACTGTAGTCAAATGGGTCGTTTCTGAAGAAAATATGAGCAGAAGATCAATAAGAAAACAAGAGAAATGTTTACTACTTGAAACAAGCCCACAGAAGCTACTTGTACTTGTATTTTTTAAATTGTATTAAGTGGTTCGACCTTCAAATGTTTGCTGCTGGATGAGATGAAAAGAGACCACCTCCAGAGCTGAACAGGTGGTCAGCCGCCCACCACAACACACTCTGGCCAACCCTAAAATGATATTAACCTTTTCACAAAGCAGCTTCTCCCACTGTGGCTGAGCGCATAATAACTTCAGTGCCAGCTGTGTGGCTGCTGCAACTCAACTCCGACAACTGCACACTCAGCTTATTTCATGAACATCATTAACATCACGAGTGAACGCTACATCTCAGGATAGAGTGGCGCCAGGGGACGCAGAGCTGAGACATCTTTTAAAAAAAAAAAAAAAAAAAAAAAAAAGCATCCCTACTGCCCTTGCCTGTCCTCTGATCTGAATGATTAAGGCACCTTCGTGGATGCCTTTCTTCACAGGCGTTGCTTTGACAGGACTATCATATAGCTGGCAGGGAGCTTGAGAGCAGATGGTCGTTGCGGCTAAGTTGAGATAGCGCTCGCTGGGCGGTAGAAGAAGAGTGGCCTGTTTTCATTAAGCTAATGAATGTCTGGAGCCACTCTGCTGCTCCATGGCGAGCAATTTGGGCTTTAGAAAAGGGGCACGGTTCGGTGTTAAATGAGGTTTGAAATGATGCAATGTGCCCCCTGCAGTCTCAACACTGATAACTATGCAGACGGAAGGGTGTTGTGAATACAACAATTATGCACAAAGAGATGTTGAACAAATAAAACGGGTGCACATGTACTTCACAAAGTGTAATTTCTACAAGAAGGACAAACCTTTCATTTCTTTTGTGCAGGATAAATTCGAATATCTCGAGTATTCATTCTGAGTTGTTGTTTTTTATAAAGTTCTGTGTTGCAAAGTCTACAAGGCTTAAAACAGGAGATGAAGATTGAGTCACGTCTCACTAAAGTGCAAACCTACTAACGCAGCTGAGCAGAGCACTTTCCCCAACAACCTCAATGACTAAGGACCTGGTCCTTAGTTACTTTTGAACAACATGATTTAAAAAGAAATCTCCTCACAACTGACAGGTCTTGAGAGCTCAACGCACTTGCAACTTAAGAAAAAATCTGCACACAAGCAAATTGAAAAAAACATCCACCTGTGTATATATATATATATGCGACATGATGAAACACAAAGCAAAGGCAGAAAACACAACAATATATAAAAAATGCAAACTTCACAGAGAAAGGCCCCAGACTGCCAGCAGGTTGAAACCCAGAGCCTATTTCTTGTTAAGCAACTACAGTGTTATATGAGTACTATGCTAAATCGCTGGAGCAGTGCTGGCTCCAGACATAAAAAGCATGACAGATTTTAAATTACGCTTTAGATATTTATTACTTAAGATTGTTTGAGATATTTTTTCAGGACGTAATTCTCTCACTCTAGCTCATTATTTTGGCGTTAGGGTTGGAAAATATGGGCTAAAAGTTTGCTGTCTTGGAAACAGCTGATTTTGATTACATTGATTGATTACAGCAAGCCGACAAGTGGTATTCGTGTCATATATCTGACAATTTTTTTGTTTATTTCCCCCCCACAAAGTTGTCTCTCAAATATACAACACAACACTGTCACTATCTTTTTCCTGCTCCAAGCAATCGGCCTTTAGAAATCCACGATCAGTCCACCTCTAATACGAATTCTCCTATTCTCAGTTGGTTATGCTGGTGTGTGGTTTCATGAATGAGACCAGTTCAGTGATCGACTTCTGCACTATATTTTTACATTTAAAATGACAACAGGAAAATATGTTGGCACGAAAGAAAGAAGTCTGAGAATAGAAGAAAGGGTTATTTTATAGTTCATTGTGGTTGTTCTCTGTATTCAACGATTGGTGTTATCTGTAACTTTTTGAAGCACACTGACTTTTTGAAACTGTTTTGCACCTGTAATGCACAACAACATCCCACATATGGCTTATCTTATACATAATGTAAAACAATATAACCACTGCTGTCTATTAGATGATTTATTTATTTATTTCATGAAAGAAACAGTGCTTCTGCTGCAGCCTGTAGCATTTTATCTTTATTTCATACCCCGTCACTACAATGCCCTACAAGACCCGAGATCTCTGTGAACACACAGTAATATCCCAGCTGGATATCGGAGCAGCACACAAGGATATTTCTTTCCATTCACACATAATGATACTTGTAAATGTTTTATACTCTCATGACCCTGATTCTATAATGCTGCTAAATTTAAAGTAATAAAAGTGAAAGCATAAAAGCAAAGGACTCACTCACATAAAAAAAAATCGAATTCTGGATGATTTTAAGTACCAAACTAGTCCGTTTCCATGCTTTAGTATAAATTCAGTTCCATGGAAAGCCTGGAAGTATTGAAACTTCAACTTCAGCACATACACTTTGAGGGGCTGTAGCACTGCAGAACTAATAACACAAAAACCTTTTTTCGGCTTTTAAGTTGGAAAATGTGCACGGTGGCCGCCTTTTAATGCAGTTCACTGGGGCCTGGCAAGATTTGCAGATGTCCTGAGGCACTTACCGCCAGGTTAGCGAGCTATGCTATTGGGGAAGTCTAGGTCCTGTCTGATAGGAGGATTAAAGCCTCAGGTAGAGGTTTATACTTTAATGACAGCTATGGATGACTGGGCTGTGAGCGTGTCAAAGGAGTGTGTCCTATCAACTCCACAGACATTAAAGGAAGCAGATGGGAGGAGATTTACTGTTCACCTGGGTTCAGTGTATCACATATTAAGGTATGACTTTGCTTTACAGCTGTTGTCTTAGTTGAGGGTGTTATTGAGACAATAATAAAACAACTTCAGCATTCTTAAATATTTACGATTACAATGCATTTCACAGAGAGATAAACACGTTTAAGAAAAAATATAATTAAAGCTGCAAGCAGTGATGATCGGGCCCTCGCACATTTGCACACATCGGGGGTACGGGGGGAATGTCTGTGACCTGCGGACACCGCACCCACCAGTTAGACGTTAGTTTGTGGAGTGTGTGGCGCTTTATGTATTATATATTGCAAATATTCCACCACTTCCTGTATCCACTATGTGGTGCTAGTGAACACGCGAAAACATGCATTATGTTGCTCCATATGAAGTGTAGACCACTTCATGTAAATGTCGTGAATCGGATGCCGTTTGTCACATAATGCTGATTTCCTTTCGCCAGTAGGTGGCGCTTTGATTATGAGTGAGAATGGAGGAATGACGTAAAATGTCCACCACGCTACGGATACGCCATTCCATCGAACGTAAAGCTTTTGATAACTTTTAATCACAAAGGTCTTTAGATTGTAAAGACCAAATGCGAAGTTGATCTGATGAATTCCCTAGGAGGAGTTAGTTAAAGTATTGTGCCTATTAATGGGCAAAAATGAAGGGAAAATTCATACAAAAATCAAAATGACAGACTTTCTGTTTATCAGGATCCCAAGAGAGCAATCGGAGCTATTGTGTAGGAGTACTTTTCAAAAATGTGTTTTTGAAAAGTACTAAATGATGCAAAATCAAAGTAGGCGGAGCTTAATGGTCTGAATTGGCTTTTTTGTAGAGCAGACAGAGCTGGACATGTGTGTCAAATTTTAAGTCAATCGGACATAAGGGGTGAGGGGCGTGGCAGCGCTAGCAAGTTATTTTGTCATACCCGAGCATGGGACCCATAAAATATCAAATTTGAAAAGCGTGCACAATTTGGTGAGTTTTTGAGCATGAAGCCCTCAAAAATGCAATTCTATGCGAAAAATAATAATAATTCTAGCGATTTCAGTAGGGCCTTCGAGACCCGACAGTTGGTCGGTGCTTGGGCCCTTATAATTGTGTGTTCATTTGCACAAGATCCCTTTCCCACCCAACAAACAGAAGCGTTTGTTTATATTTCTTATAAAAATGTAAGAATTCCCATATGTAAACCCTGAACTGTCTCTCAGATGGCCTGCACACACAGAGACAGTGAACACAGCAAATATCGTGATCCTTGTATATTTTAACAGATGACAAACAACTTGAGCCAAGATCAATAAAGACGAGCAGCCAACAACGCCGTAGTGATGCAAAAGGTGTTTAAGACCATGAAACTGTTCCAGACAAGCTGTGTTTTGCAGCAGCTACGTAGCTTTACTGTTGGAGGAGAGAAAAAAATATCTTTTTTTGCAAGTGTTTAACCAGCTACGGCCTTTAAATGACTAACGACAAACAAGTCTTTTTCACATCTCTTCCACTTTTTCAACGGATGGAGAGGCAGAGCTGTACAAACCCTGCTCAAAATGCAACAAAAGAGAGGAATACAGTCAACACCTGTTACTGCATCTCAACTTCAATCTTTATTTTATAAAGTATACATTACAGTTTACACTCATTTTCATGTTATACTGTCTGGCTGTTAATACACAGGACATTAATGTATTTTTCCGTTTTGCTGTAACAAGAAGTGCTACCAGGCATATGTTGACAGACGTCAATCAAACAGCGACTTTGAAAAACTAATTAACTCACATTTGGAAACTTAAGCATAATCAGTTGTTGTTTTGGCAACTTTGGTTTGTGTCCATCTTATGAATGTAAGTCCGATGCTGCCTCTCCCTTTTGATTTGCTCTCCACCAACTCCTGTCAAAGATACCTGGCTCTTAGTTGCCTCACTATGTTCACCAGCTGAACTCTAACTTTGTCTGCTGTTGTACTGATGAGAAGATGGGAGTGAACCAAAAATCTGAAGTTGTGGACCATAAAACCAAAACAATGAGCTGAGAGACGCTAAATCGCTCTGTAGAGCTGAGGGGAACTGCGCAGTCGGGGGATAATTCTCTGTTAGTTTATCACTGCAACCTTTAACATTACATGTTAAGAGTTGCAATTTGCTCTAATTTTCTCCAGTTCTCTTTCTTTGGGGAAACTGCATTGTGAGACAATAGTGTCAATCAATAGCACACTTAAAAAAATCAAGTGATTCTATCAAGCCTACGCCTAACTAACCCGAACCCAGAACTAGTGTCAGGTTTTGATGCAAATTTTACTTAATGGCCAAACCATGGAATTACAACTTTTGGGTCCGTCACATGAACCAGAGAAGGAACGGCTGGGAGGCGGGGTTTAAAGGAAACGCTTGTGCGCTTGCTGTATTGTCTCTGTGAATGCGGAATTGCTGTGTGTAATTTTATACTTGGAAGTCTGACTGTTTTTGCTCCATGCGCCATGCTGACTAACTTTCATACGAATTAATCGGACACTGCCTCCTACGCTGTATCCAGTTCCCTTGATACATCCTTTCTACATACATCCAATCTATGCTGCATGCTGACATTTAACTAGATATTGTCACATTTCCAGAATGAATGGACTATGTACTGAAAACCCTGCAAGTAATTAGTATTTGATAGAGCTGGGTCATTGTATCGTTGGTGCGATCTCTAACATGGGGAGGCATTTATCTTTATTATATCTCGTGAGCAGCATTGTGGCAGACAAAGTCATCACGCGGACACTGACTCAGTGGATTCCCAGAGTGGAATTGTGACGCTATGGTACAAGTGCCTCATTTTAATTCACACTCTGTACTCAGCTGTTATCTAAGGAAAACACCTTTCCACATGATAGGACTTTCTTTGGGACACTGACATCTCTCAGACAAAAAATGTAATTCCTCTTTGGGTAGAGCACAGCTGCTGCACTATTTAAAGGTCACAATAACACAAGACCGATAAACTCAAAATTGGGGTCCACAAGGACACTATACAATTTAATGTATTGTAGGCCGTGTACTGTATGTACTAAAAACAAACAGCAGAATGATGTCCATTTTGTCTCTAACTAAATCAAAGTGATTTAAATTAAAAGGGCAGAAATCATTACACATTCTCATTAACACACACACACACACACACACATGCAGAGTAGTCCCAGCACTGGACTCAGACAAGCAGACAGTATCAGCCATTGAAAATCCATTTCATGCCCCAAGGTTATGAGATGCTAATCAAGCTGTCTCATTAAACAGCAGAGGATAAATTCTAGTTAAGCGATAATGAAAATGACTATGCAGCTTAATCATATTTTTGCTGAGTAAATAGTGATATCAGCGTACAAGTTCGAGGCGTCCATAAGCGCGCTGAGTGTATCATTTGTTTACATGTCAAAACGAGACAAGTACAAATGTACTCCCTCTTCTCCCGTTATCCAAGATCACCTGTTTTCAAGGTTTCATCCGTTTTTTTCAGAAGAGATTAAAGAAAGCGATGGGAAGGTCACTGGAGCAATGCGCCAAGGCCAACTTTCTTAATCTTGACAGGCTGTAAAAAGACAACAAACCTAATGTCGATTTTACAGAGAGTGGTGCACAAAACACACAAGTTGTCCCTTGTGAATGATGCATACTACTAGGGCCAGGTCTGTAACAAGATGCATCATCCCTCCAGGTTTTATCCAGCTGCTGCAGCTTTACCAGGTCTGATATTTCATCTGGTTTTAGTATCTAATCAACCAAATTAAAACAACAAAACATACTGTAAAAATGCAGTACTAACCTAAAGTCGTTAACTTTTAATTAGAAACTGTGGTAAAATACGGTTTTACTGGCAGGTTGTGTTAAGCATTAATCCTATTTTGAGTAAAATGTTCCTTTGTCAGCTCTCCAGCAAATAAATAACAATGAAAGTCGAATGCATTATTCAGCGAGGAAGGGTAGTGTGACATGTACAATATATTTACCGATGCATTCTAGTTGATTGGGGGGGGGGGGGGGGGGGGGGGGGGATTTTGAGAGAAGATAAAGTAGGAAAATACAATATACCAATCATGATTTTACAGTTTTACTTTTAAGGAGAGCAAATTCTTTTAAAATGCTGTTATGGCATTGACACGATAGTTATATTGATAGACTTTTTTATGCAGCATGGTGGTTATGTATTCACTTACTCACATATTAATTTATGTCACAGTAGTCTCTTTCTCTGACTCAAAGCTTGACAAAGTTTCTTTGGTTGCATTGTAACAAAATTGATTAACATTAACTTCTCAGCACAACTGAGATATGTATGAGCCTGGAGTCTGTTTGTTGATATCATCATCAATAAAATCCTACCAAAAGCGTGGAACTACTTAATATGACAGAATAGACATTTTGACTGGTCATTACAGGAGCAGCACATTAACTAATAGCATTAACGAGACCTTACATTAAGGTGTGTCTGTAAGCCAACGTGCACAAAAACTAGCCAATGAAATGCATCCGTAATTAATGTTATTATCAACACCTGTGCTTGTCCTGCTATGACATGTGTTCATTGAGAGGTCGGTGGACCATAAAGAGTGATTTCGTCAGTACTGGTTGTTTCCCTGTTAGACGACATTAATCTTCTATATGTCACTTCGTCAAATCCGAAACCATGCGGAAGAATTCTCCCAAGTAATAATTTAATTACTTTGCGTTTAATTACGGTGCAGCAAGATGGCAGATGTAAGCACGAATGAGCACTGTTAGACTGCTGAAACGTGAAGAACAGATTTATGACATTTCATACTTTGCCACCAGTGACGGAAAGTAAGACCGGACATTATTGAAATCGCTGTGACGCAAAGCGAGGTTCCAATGTGAAGTAGTAAAATAAACTGATTAGTTTGTGACTCTCAGTAGGGCCTGATATTGTCAGAGTAAAAGGTAAAATATTGTTTTTCTCCGTTCTAGCCTGTTTTACATGTAGAAGAAGAAAAGTGATAAGTAATCTGTGTTGTCTGATCTGTCATGCTGTTGGTACACACCTTCTTGCAGGTGTAATGAATATGTTAACATGCAATCTTACACAGTATTATCACAAATTCAGGATAAATATATCCTCGTATTTTTGTCTGTTTCTGATTGTGTCAAGTATTGTCAAAAATGTGTTCTGAACATTGTGAGGTATTTGCTGTGCGCTCCATTCTTCTCATCCTCTATCAAAGGGTTGCTTCATGTGGCTAATTATCATTAAGTGAAAGTGCAGTGTTACCAAGATGTTTAAGATAGTGGCACTGCAGTGTCTTGTGGGGTGCTGACTGTGCAATTAGGTCACAGAAGTTGTTGTTGGACAACTGCTCCGTCCCTCTGGACTACACTGCTTACTTTGCACAGCCGACCCTACTATGTTCATTACACAGTACCAGGATATTGAGCCTGTGTATTGTGCCTGTGAAGTACAGACTTCAAGCTACACTGTTTTTTATTAACCAGGAGTCGACGCAAACTAGTCGACAGAAATAATGCTGGCATTGTGCGTTACAAAAAAAAAACATGAATATGTTTATAAATATGTTTCATATCAGCCTTGTATCCCGCTTGCAAAAAAACACACAATGCCACATGGTTAACGTTGTGAAACGATTGGTTAGGTTTAGGCAACAAAATACTTGGTTATGGTTAGAAAAAACATCATGGTTTGTGTTCAAATAATAATTTTGCAATGTAATGTAACAACCGTAACAAGGTAACTAGCGTGAATAAATAACTACCGCCCTTAGCGGACTTTCTTGAGCAGCGTTACGTAACAAGTGTGAAATCAACGTTTACTTTTGGTTTCACACAAACAGCGTCCTCCTGGGTGAAAGTCCTGTGTTTGTTTGACCCATCAACCCACAGTTCCGCTACCTTAGAAGTCACCTCTCCTCAAGGGCGATCATCGACAGCAAGATACATCATCAGCTGTGCCAGTGGGGCTGTTGCAAAGCTCCGTAGAAGAGTTTTTGAAAACTCTGACCTGCTGTCAACGACCAAGCTGCTGATCTACAAGACAGTTTTCTTGCCCACACTTTATAAGGTGCAGAGACCTGAACTACCTACGGTAGGCGTATAAGTGTCCTGGAGTGTCACCACCAGAGATGCCTGTGAAAAATCAGCTGGTATCTGCTGGAAGGAGAAGCACATGAACATCAGTGTTCTTAAGGAGGCAATCATCGACAGCATCGCCACCAGCATTAATTCAACACCAGATGAGATGGAACAGCCATGTAATAGGAATGCCTGACACATGCCTCCTTTTAAACAGGTCCTCTACTCTGAATTAGATGCTGGCCAACGAGCAGCTTGAGGTCAGAAAAAGCATTCGAAGGACAACATCAGCATCAACCTCAAAAGATTCCACATATAGAGCTCTACCTGTGAAGACCTTGCTCAAAACAGAACAGCTTGGAGAAAAAGTTTTCATGACGGAGCCACACTCCATGAATAACGATCTCCGACAGGCTACCAAACAGTCAAGCAGCAGCAAAGAAAGGACAGTGTGCCCATCAAAAAGACTCTCCCACATTCCACTTCCAGCACATCAATGCCCATACTGCAGCACAGTTTGTGTTTCCAGAATTGGCCTCTTCTGCAGTTTGAAGACCCACAATAAGGAGCGTCATACTCGACTTCGAGTGAGCGCCGTTGATGATGATGACGACTGCTTCACATCTGTCCTAACCCAAGTATGAAACCATACTTTACAAACATTGCGAGAAGTCTCTGGAAGATTTTTGTCGTAGCTTTGAATACAGTACATGTGCTGTAAGTTCAGGAAAAATCTCAATGCTTGCAATTAGAAAATACTTTTGAACGAAAAATGGTTAGTGCAGAAAATGCACATTAATGAGGCAGAAAGACGACGGCAGACAGATATCCATGAGTCATTGTGGCCCTTCTTTTCCCAAGAAACTGTCTCAATTGGCATTTTTTTATAGATTTAAAATCTATGTAATTGAGTGAGGAGTTCCTGAACACTGCTTAATTACTTTCTCAACAATGGTCCTGAGGAGGAAACGGCAAATTGATTTCTATGGAGTGTCCTGAGGGGCTCACTGGGTTTAAGCACCCCGCCTGTGCTCCTGAGGCGCAGTTAAATGTTGCTCTGCCCTTCTGACATTCTCGTTTCTCTAGTCCTTCTCTAATAAGGCAGACAAATCAGCTACTTTTAAAACACACGGCTGAAAATAAATAGCTGCGAGATCATGAATCAAGACGTCGGGGCAAGATATAACACACACAAAGGAACTTGACTTGAGAGTGTGCCGGAGAAAGACTAAAAATGGAAACTGTCAGAACTCCTTTACTGTGCAATCAAACCTGCAGCGACAACAAGAAGAAAAGTGACCAGAAGTGATCCATTTCAAACAAATGCTTGGAGACAAAAAATAGTGTCAGAGAGTGTGGAAGCAGAGAGATGAGCAGCGGTCAACCATAAAAGTTTACAAATTTAGGAGAAGAGGGTTGATGATGATGATGATGATGATGATAGCAATATTGTTGCAAACTGACAGCACAGAACAGACCCTGCAGGTTTTATATGATGGGAGGCGCTGGCAAGGTCACACCAAAACCTCGGATCAGATTTAGTGGACTGAAGTTTCTTTTTGGCGTCCAGAAAACACGGCATAGATAGTGAAACATACACTTAGGGACACTACGTAACAACACAGGCGTGGCCGTTGTTGTTTTATGGGACCTTAAAATTAATTGTTTTCAGCTACTCATGGATGCCAACTATCCTCATTATATAGCCTCGTTTTCATTAGACCGTGTAATGAAAAGCAGTTGCAGTGATCATCAGTTAACGATTCTGATGAATCATCATATATCTGAAAATAAATCATTTTCAGATAAGAATTCAAATGGTTTGAAATGATCAAAAATAAAAGTCAGTTTGCAACATTGTATAATGGCTGGACACAGATATATATATATATATATATATACTGCATTTAAAAGATACAAATCATACAGTAAAGCATTGAAAAATGTATTTACAGAAAAGAGCAGTACTCCCTAGTGATCTGTCTACACACAGTTATAAAACGAATGCAGTATATACTTTACTAGCAGAGCAGGACAAAAATCAATATACTATATCGGAGTACATTCTGTTACAAGCTGTGTTGCTACGCGGATGGTATTATTCTTGGCTGCCCGTTGCGTTGCCTGAATGTATGAATGCAAACTCAGCAGAGAAGGTTTCCTTGATTACAGTGGCAGTAAAGCCTTTTGGTTCTCCACATGCGTGTTGTCGCTAAGCGGCCTGATGGAGCAGCCTCATTAGGCTACATTTCAAACTTTGTCACTACTGACATTTCATAAGTCAGAATAAAGCGTATCGTGTCACACGGTGATTTATGGTCCGTGTTTCTCACTGTACCATCGAGTGCTTTAGTGCACTAAAAACTTAGTTTTTTTTGATGACTACATCAAAATATGCGACACTGTCTGGTGAGTTTCTATTAGCCTGTTTGAGGCTTAGGGGGGTTTTCAGTGCCAAAAGCTTTTGTGGAAAGAGGTGAAGCAACAGTGCGCAGACTACACCACCGATTGACAACTACAATTAATGATTAATTAATCTAACGCACACACACAAACGTTCAGTGTTTTTCAAATGAAGCCCTTGCATCTTGCCTCGCACTTTGACTGTTTCTTTCCACAGAAGATAAAGAATAGGACCATAAATAGGTGCGGTGTGATTTTTTTGGTCAAGATGTTGATGTTGTGTCTCTTACCTTTGGGTACTGTTGGATTGGAATGAGAACTCTTTCAGACAGCTTGAGATTTTTATTGCTGATGATATCTAGGTATTTCTTCGTGTCACCATCGTTTCTCAATTCATCTCCTTCATTCTTTTCAATCTCTGCAGAAAAACAAAATAGAAAAAAACAAACGGATGAGATGATTAGTTTATGTAACTGAAAGGGCATCAGTCAACATCAACTGCTGCATGACAAACAAAAGAGGCTGGGGACAGTTTGGGAGACATTTAACTATGCATTTCAATGAATATTTAGCTGATTATTTTGTGCCTGTAAATATGCTCACATTGCAAACTCTAATGATATGTGATTATCCCGCTGACTCCTGATACGTCCTTTTATATCGGGCCCCGTAATCTCGTTATCCAGTGATTCCCATAAAAAAATAACAACAGAGGCAAACAGTCACACTCAGCTCGGTGTGCCTCACTTCGCCGCAAACTGAGCTCTTGAGGGCTGTTAGCAGTCTCTGATCCCCACACAGCACGAGTCTTGCGCAGATGGCGGATTGAACATTGACAAAAACTCTATGTTATCGGTAAAAGTCCATTGGGGTGGTTAGGATTGGATATGTGAACTCTCATATCAAGATCATATTTGCAAATCATTGGTCCCAATCAAACTGCACTGTTCCTTCTATTGATTTTCAAAATCTTGTGCAAATTGGCCCCAATCGTGCTCTTGTGTGTCCCTAGCCTTAATGCATTAAGATGAGAGATGAGAGTTGAATATTAATCTACGGTTCAGCTTTAACAGGAAAACACTGAGCAGTGTTATTTCTTGATTCATTCATTTCACAGCACTTGAGCTGAACCACTCGCAGTACATTAAGTGCTCCAGAAATGAAGCTATCTGTTGTCCACCACGCAGGAATCCTCCTCTGTCGCTAATTAATACCGGGTGGAGAATTATCAGGCAGCAACACACTGTTCTGGACAATGAAAGATGTTCCTGACCTCGAACCGAGAACGAGTCACTGACCGCTCCTGAGCTGCTATATTGAAACTCAAGAGTTAATTTAGTCTGGAGCACTTCCCCCTTATCTGAGCTGTCAACAGCCAGTGGACAAAGCTTTGAGGTTAAAAACAGCTCTCCACATTTGGACGTTTCATTACGGAGCAGAAGTTTAAACAAATATATTGCTGAAGTGTTACATTTGAGTTAATGCATTTCTCTCTTTTTCTGTTCACTCGGGAAGGAGGTTGATAAAGGACAGAAATACACTTCAAAAGTGACTGAAATCTACCTTAAAATCCATGTTACACGTCTAGAATTTGTTTGTTGTGGAAATTATATTGCCTTTGTGGGAAAAGTGTCCCCAGCGAAGGTTCCTTCTGAGGCTTTTCCTTGACGTGACCTTCTGGACACCCGTAACTCCAGCTTAATGATCCAGGCAGCTCCAGGCACTTCCAACCCCCCCACACCCAGTGGTTTCATTTTTACTCGATACATTAAAGTTAATTTGTTTGATTTTGCTATTGTCTGTGAAATCACCAAGACTAAACTCCAGCAGCTTAAAACGCTCTGATTTCTTGCAGCGTGACACAATCGCTCTGATTGTGCCCGATTGTCCGAGGAAGATCATTTAAATTGGAAGATGCTGTCTTCACTTTGTTGCAGTTTCTCTGTGAGACGACTGAAACTGAAGCTACACAACTTCCTAAAACATTGAGCGAATAAAAAGGGGAGAGTGGAAATGAATGAATGTTTAAAAATGTTATCAAGTAGAAGTAATCGCCAGATGGAAGAGCCTTAATAACTAACTAGTATTTACTGAGCTTTGTGCACTACTTTTCAGGCGAGCTTTCTGGGAGCCTCTTAAATCAGACTCTATAATATTGTCAAATCACTCAGGCTTCTGTCAAAGACATACTAATATATGTCCATGTCCCACAGTGAGGCTGTAATGGAAAGGACTGTATCAGGGGAACTCTGTGAACTCACACCACCATCGCCTGCCTCTGGGTATAGACTGTACCTAAAACCTCTCGCCTGAATCACAGGTAAACAGACTGAAAGACCCCTACAACCTTTCATTCCCATCCATGCGGCAGATTCACATCTGCTGATGTCACAATACAGGTGTCCCAGGATAGCAGGAGCTTACAAAATGTGCTTTTTAAAAATAGCATTTATGCAGTCTTGCCTGAGGAGACAAATCAAACACAACCTGTGTGCAAACACATGTCTATCTTGAACTACCTCTGCTGTTTATACAGTAACCAGGGTCCTGTATGGTGACGAGCTAAAACTACAGCATACATAAGGAGAATGTGTATTTAGCCAATGCTAGTGTTAAGGCATTCATCAACATTCATGGTCCCCAGTGGATGAATTGTAATAACTTTGGCGATCTCCTGACCTTTCCTCTAGCGCCATAATATGTTGGTTTGTGAGTAAATACCTACAAAACTATTGACTCTCTTATTAACATCAGCTGTACTTTGTGTTTAGTGCTAATTAGCAAATAATGGCGGGCATGTTAGCACGATGACTGTCCACTCAGGAAGGACAAGGAAAAGCATGTTTTGTTCTTAAATTGCGAGGACTTGTTGCTTGTAATAGTTTTGGTAATTTGAGTACATCATCATGTGTGTTTGTTAGTCATGCCATCAAATAAAGCTCGTTTGGATTTTAACCGATTGTAGTGCTCGTGGTAAAGTAGTTCCAGTTCTGGGTTTCATCAAGCATTGATATCCTCACTGATTCGTTGTGGTCTTCAGCATGTTGGAGGGAATTTGTTTTTGGCTCTGTTTCCATTGTGAAGTGTTTGACTTTCAGACGGGCGTAATGTTCACATCATTTGAATAAAGTAATGATGTTTTTTCCAGCCCGTGAAGATGATTATACTCTGGAAGAGTGCATCATGGGAAACACCTTTATTTTGGTCTGCAGCCTGCCATTGAACTCAGAAGAAGATTGTGTGTGAGAGAATGAGAGACAGGCAAAAGGGAGAGAAAAAGAGGAAAATGAGCTTACAATATATAAATCTGGGGAAACGTTGACGCCAGTATTATCAGTGTCACATATAAGGCAGGGGGGCGACGGAAGCCTAAAGATCAGAGGAGGGAGAATGCGCTTTGAAGGTCAGTGGTTTCATTCCTCACACAAGATGAAAAAAATCTCTTTGGGTGAAGTGACTCTCAGCCACTATTCTGGTGCTCTTGATCCCCTCTGTTGCGCTGCCCAAACTGCTTCAGTGGAGTTGCTCAGCGGCCAAGAATGAAAAAAACAACAACCTGTGGTTTAACTGGGCAGCTACCAGATAAATGTGTGCAACTGTACGTGTTTTGCTGAAAAATAGAAAATGTGCTCAGTCAGCCTGCTACGGCTTAAGGTTGAATTCATCTGCGTTGGTCTGTATGCAGCAACACAGAGCATCAGCACTGACTGTTGAACAGTTTGAAGTTCATTTATCCTGGACAATTGGAAAATGTTAATTTATGGACACAAAACTGTGTTCAGAATTACAGTAAATTAGTCTCTTAGAAATTTAGACATCAGATTTTGTATAGAATTTTTTTTTTTACTGTTAACAGAGCTCTTTGAAAAAATAGGCCCCTTCTGTCAGCAGCTAGTTGCTCTCAATGAACATTTAGATACTAAACAGGACGTTCTTGCTGAGCAACAGAAAATACCATTGAGATTTGCCGTGAATACACTTTGTGACGGACTGTGTTGCACTGAACCTTTCCAGACTGAAATTCACTAGACGCTTTAATATAGTTTGCTAGAATATAAAACATAAATGTCATAAATACAATGTTTGAGCCACTGCCAGCACACAATGCAGTTCAATAAAATCAGAAGACGGAGTAATGAGAGCTGCACCATTTGTTGGAGATATGTTTACTGCTCAGCTGTCTGTCCTCACATTGTAGCTTTATTGGATTTAGTTGTTGTTTGGCATACAGTCAATGATACTAAAGCATGCACTTTGTTTGTAAAATGTGTATGCTTTCTTTTCAGAGATGATGTTGGTGAGATCAAATTGTCTGGGGGTTGATGTTGTTTTTCCGATGGGTCAACAGAGAAACGTGGATCCAGAGAAAAATCACACACTAAAATACGGTCGCACGGTGATTAAACAAGTCGCTATAATGAATCCAATCAAAATGAATTCTTCCAACATAGGTTAGATTATCACGATGTTGCACTGAAATGCCACGGAGGGATTTGATGAGATAAAAACAGAGCATGAAGATGAACCTCATCGCACCCAACAGAGCACACTCAGGATGTCCCGATAGCTGACATGTACTCAATGTAGACAAATAATGCACACAGTAAGCATCATTTCCATTTTCACTCGGCTCACCTTTTATTTTGCAAAGCTGGCGGAAAGGCTGGAAACCTTGAATAACCTGCAAACTGATGGAGGAGCTTTAAAGAAACACTGCTGATATTAAACAGCTAGAAAAACACATTTGAACTCCCCACTTCTATCTGATTTAGTTGCTGTGTGTTTATGTACGTGGCTTGGTAAGTTACAGCTGAACTCCACTTTGTTTGTTTTTGGCAATAAAATTAACCCCTAAAAAGTTTCGAGAGTCACTATATTGTTGGTTGATATTACAATACTCATCCAAAATTGATTAACACAGTGCAACCAGTAATAAAGACTTGAATAGTTTATATGCTTTATTGTACTGTAGGCGGTTCCAATAAGAGGTCAAACAGAGGCTTTGTTGAGTGCTGCCATTAGCCTCGAGACAGCTAAATTATTCACTGATTTCTTTTACCTACTGAATGGTATATCTATTATGACTCCACAATGGGAGCAAAAATGAATCAATCTGATTACTCTCCAATACCTAATTGTTTGTTCACATCAAACACAGAAAGAGGTAGGTAGTAATACAGCCCGCTTAGCAGAGTCGACCTGGTGTGGAGAATGGACCAGATTTGCAATGAGCTTTGTCCTTTTCCACTTTGGACTCATCAATGTTACCACATGGGGTTGGAAATACGCACAACTGTTTGGCCACATGCTGTTTATGTGTTTTTAACTGAGCTGCACTGAGGCAAATTGCATTCACCCATTGACACAGTGATAAAGTATTAAATCTTCAATCTAATTAAAATACCATCTTCAAATTCTTTGCTGAATGTGCGATGGACGGTGAAGTGAAAAAGTAATAACAAGCAAATTATACACATTTTAATCGTGATGGCATTTCAATAGTCATCTATTTACAACTACTTACAAGCCAGACAAGATGGAAAACTTTGGTAGACAACATGGTCATGATCCTATATGTATATAATAATGAACAAAATACTTTAATATGTACATATAAGATCTGTTTCTCTTTATTATGTACAATATGTGTATTATAGGATATTTGTATCTTTTATATATATATACAATGCAATGTTATAACATTTGATGTGTGACCTAAATATAAATGTTTGTCTTGACTTCTGGTCCACTTTTAAGCTTATGGGCACGATACAGTACCACAACTACTTCTATACATTATCTTACAGTTTAATTCATTTGGAAAGCAGTGGGGAGGTATGGCTTTGATAATTAGGGAAATAGACATCAGGTAAGGGCTGGATGAGAGGACAAAGGCAATATATTTTGCACGGCTGAACACTTGGTGCTGTTTCAATCAAAAATATTCAGAAAGAAAGGCAGCACGGAGCCTCACAAAGTACCTTGATTACTGGTCGCTGCATTCTCTTCAGTCCTATTGATGTTAGTTGCCAATTTTCAGCAAAGCCCCAAGGATGAGATGTATCTGCACATTTTTCCTCTAGATTATTGGAAAAGTGTTGTATGTTATTGGATTTATTGTTTGTTATGTAATGTATTCGTTTGTGTTGTTCAATTAAATTCCCATATTTTGCATATATTTCATTAGCAACACGTATTCTTTTTTTGCACAGTTGTAGATTGTAAAATATGTACAGCCATGATCGACCGATTTATTCTTTGATTGATTGATTGATTTGTTCCTTCATGATCAGTATGTGTCTCTTTTTTTCAGTCCTAATTGTGTTTATCTGGCATCCTGCTCCCTGTAGCACTTCATTTCCTTGTCTGATGGGACAATCTGTGTAAATGTAATTACTGGTATGTTGGACGAAACAGCACATTAGCCTCCATCAGCTTGTAGTGGTTTAATCACTTCAAGTCTATCATTTACAAGTGAATTGAAAGGGATTCATTAAACACATTCAAACGTAACCACAGTATCTGAAAAGACAGTAATTTACCTTCCTTCCTAAATACCATATGCCGCTGTTTCACCTGCACTTTCCTCTGTTTTAGCTGGTTTTTACATAAAAAAATCCCACTTCTATTTCTTTATTTGACCTGTCTTGTATGTGACCATTCAAAGAGGCACAGCAACATAATCTGATATCTTATAAATTGTCTGGGTGCTGCTGTTTTGGCTTGTCCTCTCATTTCAGTTGCTTGGAATGCTCACAACCTTGGAGGCTAATCTTATTCGACCTATACGCTCATTGTAAGTCACTTTTGATAAGACCGTCTGCTAAATGCTGAGAATGCAATGCAATGTATCACTTTCCTGAAATGTAATTTTTGTGTCCTTTTGATAGGTCATATACCACATGGGTTGTTTTATCTGTCGCTATATGAGCTGGGTCACTGCTGGATACTGAGCACGCCATAATGGAAACACGGAGTGTGTGAGCAACAATTGATAAATAGGAGCGGGGTTGATTAAATGCAATCCATTCTTAGAGGGAGAATTGCACTCTGTGGTGAAACATCGTCCAAATCAATCGTAAGAATGTAAGACGTTTTAATAGAAGTTATACCTTCCTGACTAAGCATCAATGTGTTGACGAAAGCCTCCTCTTATATGTATTTGTACATAGATTGTATGATACACCATGCAGAAAGCAGCAACTCTTAAAGCCTCATATACTCCGAGTATAGAGTAAGATTCATACCATTCATAACAGTCACTCATTGAAGCTTACCGTCTCAATATCTAATTATCGCTCTTCATTATTGTCTGACTGAAACTAAGGCTAAAACAGTTGCAGTGCATCGCACTGGTTCATGCATTGTCTGATTACTTTTAATTAAAGTTAAAGGGTCATTGCCCAAAATGTGGTGTGAGCTTGTTTTCGATAGAGCTGTGACTGAGCATTTTCATCAGCCTTGAGTATGTGGCACAGAATTTACATATACAATGCGTGCAAGCAGAAACTGACCAGTACTGTAATTATCTGCTGGTTGTTCCCCCTCTTTCTAAGAATATTCCCTCTTGTGTATAAACATGAGAACCACAAGAAAGGGCAGCTCAGTATGCTCGAGGGAAAACTTCAAAATGGCTAAACGCGAGGAGGAAATGGACATGATGAGTATAAACTCATGTGTTTGGTGAATTGAAGAGAGTTGTGAGCTCAGACAATGTCGGGTTTCAAGACAAAGGCAGTTCAAGCTCTAAATGTTTACCTTAATGGACATTAAACTGGCAAAATGATGAAGTTGCGTTTGTGAAAACACCGTAAACTTAACACATCTTGCTCCCTTATGCTTTACTTAGCCTCCTCCATATCTATACCCACGGTTAATTCAGAGAAGCCTCCTTTGAATCTCATGCAGATTTGTTTGTATTATCACTGCACTTAGCAGCACACGTGAGGGCATTTAAGATATTACATACCCTGCCAAAATGTTTAGTGATAATGTAAAAATGGTGATTGCAAAAGAAATGTTGAAAAATGTCCCCTTTACCCTAAAATTGGAAACATAGCACACATCTGGTTCTTTTTTTCTCAATAAGCAATTATCTCACATCTGCTTTTCTTTTCACCTTATTAGTTTAATTGCAAGGCTACATGGCATGTAGGAAAACCACTGGGATCCATTAAAAGCTTCCTTTTATTGACTTCAACCCACTTTTTAAATAACTGCACTGCTATTTAGTCAAAGGTAAATTAAGGTGCAACACATGAAGGAATTTACTTTATTGACAATCTGAGCAATGATTAGGCTAATGCTTCATTGAAATAAGTTGTCTTTGTGTCCAAAAAAGGAGCCGTTTTTGGGAGAAAATGGGAAGACTGATTAACAGCTAATACAGTTTCATACATTTTGTATTCAAATAATCTTTTTTTTATATAATTACTCCAACTATCAAAGGAAAAGAGAAGCTGTGAAGGATAATGATCCCCACCCACCCCCGTAAAGAGCTTTGTCCCAAACAGCTTTAAATCTGCTCAAGGAGAGACAAATGATTTTTAGAGGCAACACCATTTAAACACATATTCACTTCTTGAATATGGAGCTGTTAAGTGAGACCATGGTAACTCCATGCCATGCTGTTTATCCTCCATGATGTGAAAAATGCAGGATTTAATGCTCTGCTACTCACTGATAAAATAGCTGTGAATGTATAAATCCATAAACGGCAGTTTATCTTGCTGTCCACTGATATGTATGATTCTGCACGTACGAGCATAGACTGACAAAAATGATAACTGTGGGAAAGTGGTTGAAATCACAAACAGGGTATTTTCACATGCAGATGATTAAGTTGAACATTTTCCTAGTTGACAATACGAGATGGTCTGAACTGACAGTTTATTATAACGATTGTCCAGTATTGTGTGTGATGCACGCTGTTCTGTGTCACCTTGTTAACTGGATACATGCTTTTCTATTGCAATATATTGTCATCTATTGCAGTGTATTGTATTTTTGTATACAGTAATATACTGTATTGTGGAAGACCTTGCTCATTATGGGGGACCTGCACTGTTATTAATTCACAAATGAATGCTTTAACTGAATGAAATAAAAAATGAAAACATGCTAGTTGCTGTTCAATGTGGATATGATAAACAATTTAAAAAAAAGTTTTGTATCCTCGCTATGTGAGTCAGCCTCCTGTAAATTTGGCCAAGTGAACTGTGTGACGGATGATACCATCTGCATCACAGTTAGCGACAAGAGCGGGACTGTCAGGTGTCTCATCAACACATTTCAGCAGGAAAGCTCAAGGGGGCAGAAAACACCAGAGCACCCTGTCCAATCAGAGCATATTAAACTAACACACATTTTGACATGACCTCTTTTAATAAACATGTCAGAAACTGTTAGTATATATAGAATAGATAGATTACAATAAATGGGTGTTTCACAGCTGAGAATTTGTTGATGATTTACAGCCAACACATGAAAGCGTTCTATGGTAAATGTGGTCATTTGTTATCTATGTTTTCATACAAGCTACAGTACTAAGTGCTTTCCTGCGCGTTTCCTAGTGTCCCGTACGCCTACGTGAGCGAAGCCCCTTTGTATTTATGACACTAGAATAAAAAGTTTATCCACTCATCCATTCACCAAAAAAAAAGCACATCACTCAAACCTTCAGAGCACACAGTCGGGATTTGCGCTGGAGAAATGCAAAAGTTACATCTGTGGACCGAATGAGCTGAGCTGAGTTCTTTGCGTTTGCTTTTCGAAAGTGACACATTCTCAGCATGTGAATGACACCAAGGCTACCTGATGTATGCAGAACTGGGCTACTTTATGCTGCAGGTTGAAGCTGATGTATACTGCCCTGTTAGATATACTGTAACATTAAATCTAAAGACTGTAGAGCATCGGTCACAATGGCATTAAGTCTTCTCTGTGACCTTGATGACAGTTAGCAGGTACTATAAGTAGTGATATATAAAGAGAATGTGAATGTCATGCTAAACTGCATTCACCTAAATTGTGTATTAAAAGTAGAGTTCGAAGAAATATGATATTTGGTCAGTAGGCTTAATTTTGAATCCAGAAAACTCAAGGCGCATGTCAAGTTTTCTGGACACAAGTCCTTTCTGACAACTTGTTTTGGTCCGATAAAGATGTTACAATTCTAATCTCATATGCCGAGTAATTATGGCAATAATGCACTGTACATATCCTTAGGTTAACAGCACTAATCCAGTAAATCGTAGGGAATTAGTCCTTTCGCCCTTTTTATCCTGGAGAACTGCTCTGTGAACAGTTTAAGTTCATTTTCTGAATGTTGTGTGCCAGAGGTTGACCTTGGAGGGCAGTGAGGTGACCACGCTCTGACTTAACACACACTTTACTTTCTGTGCTCACTGCATTTCTTCCCCTCGATGGTAGAAAACCTCAGAAAAGTTCTGCACTGGAGCCAAAAAGCAGCTGCCTCCATTAAACACTCAGCACAGTGCATTCACTGCCATCAAAGCAAGCATTAAGAGTCAAGGGCAATGTGTTGAAATGAGCTCACATTAGGTCACTGTACTTCCCTGAAATGCAATGCAATGGTGTTTTCAGTTGCAGGTAACCGGGTGAATGGCTTTGGTAAATAACTGTGCAAAGCTCAGAGTAGATCGGACTTGAAAAATACCTGACTTACCTTCTGCAAGTAGACGCACCGCATGCACAAGGGAGGGGTCCACGCTGTTTTTCTCGGCCACCAGTTCAGGTAAGTACTTATCTGGATGCATTATTACCACCGCGGACCTCTTCACCGGCCGTGCAGGTGAGGCGACAGTGCTGAGCGTCGGAACGCAACTAGAAACCTTCCTGCTCCTGCAGCTTCAGTCTAGAAATCTATGAGCGCCACAAGCAAAACCCCTCAAAAAAAAGAAAAAAGAAAACTAGTCGTCCCACGTCTCCGAGATGCTTGACTGGAGGTTGAGATGTGATTCAGAGGTGTGAGCGACTGGAGGTTGACTTGTGATTCAGAGGTGTGAGCCCATCTCCGCCGCCGCTGCCTGCTGCCTCTCCTCGGCACCCCGCCAGACTCAGACTCACTGGGTCTGCGGCTCGCGCTGCTCCCCGCCCCTCGGCATTATTATTGGCCATATTCCGGGACAGGCGCTGCTGGAAAACATAGGCGATCCCCGCTGAGTGCATACCAATTGGGCGATGTGCTCAGAGGGAGTGGATACAAACATTTTTTTTTTTAAAGTTGAGATTGCACTTGGTTGGGGCTGACATTGGTCCATGCAAAAATATCACTCCAAAATGTGAGATTCGATTGTTTTATTGAAAGTTGTATGCATGCTGTGTTGCAAATAATCCCATATGAAAAAGAAGTAAGACATTAGATTATGCTACATTTGAGAATACTATGCACCACCACTACTAATGTGGTGTGGCTGCAATCGGTTAGAACAGAATAGGCTTATAGTTATTCTACACAATAATAGGTCACTGTAAACTTAGTAGTGCTAGTTTCATTGTCTGTAGCTCCCTATAGTCATTGTAGCTTGACTTATAGTTGATATGATAACTTTGATTATTGCTGAAGCAGTAATGCCATACTAGCAAGAAAAACATTTATTATCCAATTAGTTTGATTCAGCCGAAGCTAAATGTACGGTGGCCTATGAGTTTCCAAAGGTCACTAGAATAGCTTGTACCAAAGAAAAATGTATGTGTGATAGCAGTGCAACCTGAGGGACTACAACACACGTTTAGTTTCTGTGTCGCTGTCCATGGTGCTAAACACTGCCTGAATGACTGAGATTACTTTGGATGGTTTTGCACATGTGGAAAATGATAATTTCAAGTGTTTTCATTGCTGATACTCTAAATGAAAACGTGATAAGTTATTTATTTTTGTAGTTGTGCTCCTTAATATTCATTGTGTACCTTCTTTCCAAAAATCCCCCCCCCCCCCCCCCCCCTGATTTCTCACTCTGGTACTTGATGAATTTGTAATCCCATGCCAGTGTAATTTTGTTCAAATCTCAATAAAAGCATGGTCAAGTATTTGAAATGTTGTATGCTTTATTTGTCCAGTAAAGCATACACAGTGCAATGCCCATCGGTGTAATAAGATGCTCAGTAGACTACTGTGTGTTAGCTGGGTTTCAATCCCAGTATAAGAGAATAATGTAAATCCCAACCTCGTGTCCTATTAGGACTCAAGGAGTCAGGAAGAACGTTTTCTGCTTGCGAAGTGAATTCTATGACACGAGGAGTTTCAATGTCAAGTGAATGCTTCATTAGGTCTTCATGAAGCAATGTCAGTGGTGTCAGCAGTGTAAGCATGCATCTCGTATGAACCGCCTCTCTTGTCTTGTAGCTCTAATATTGACTTGAATCCTTAAGTCGTCTTCAGCGCGGCACACAGGCTGCTTTACTTACTCTTTATTCAACATGAGTGAGGCTGGTTAATGACCGATTGTAGCTCCACTTGACCTTTTAGAGTTGACTGGCTGCACTGATCAGAATCATAAAGACTGTGGGGAGACTAAGGGTATGACGTTACTCTAGTTTGTTGGTTTGCGAGACTAATACAATGTCATGTGTGGCTTTGGTTTTATTAACCAACTACCCTTTTTTTCCTCTACACCTCTACATATTTAGATATTCTATTATATTTGGTATTACAGCTCTTGCTAATTGTTTTTTCTGCTCATTTCTGAAATGACAAGCAGGCATAGAAGGAGCCAATATCGATCATAACTTGCATGTCCTCATCATTTCTTTTTATGATTAACAATTAATGTCCATCTGAAATATGACACAGTTTTATTCTTCTGGTTAATAGCCTTAAATAAGTGACTGGGCCCATGTCGGCCAGTACTGTCTATGCACTTCATGCTTGCTGAACCTTAACTGATTTAATTTTATCAAATGAAACGACGAGGATGACAATCCTGCCACTGTTATTACTGGCTACGAGAAGCAATGATGACTGTGACTGTAAATGAGGTTTAATCTTGTAATCCTACGGTATGGTTGTACATTTAGACTAAAGCAGGCAGACTGAAATAATAAAAGAAAACAGACAAACACACTCAATGTGGTCCTTCACCGCGACATTAAAGGAATGAGAAGAAGAAATATGGATAGGGAAAATAGTTGGTGCAGTGATATTTATCACTGCAGAGAGAAGAGGACTTTGATCAGACTGCCGCATGTCACTTTGGACAAAGAGGACTGTGACTGACACTCTTTTTTTTAACTTAGACTCTCTCTTTATCAATACTGAAATGATTTAGTATTTCAACTTGGATTTGATGTATTTTTACTGCACTCTAGTGGTCAAAGGGCAACATTGCATATTTCACTATACGTAATGCAGATCAGCCTTTCAAGGTTTTAAGTTGTTTTTTATTATTTAAATTAAAAAGTTGGAGTTGCAGGGTGAGTCATACTCTTTTCTCTAATTATCAGAGGATCTATGGTGTACTTTAAGTCTGATCACATTTAACAGCATACTTAAAACCCTGTTATTTTGTGCTGCCTTAGTTGTGTTTATCTCTTTTATTTTGTCTTTTGCTCAATTTTCTATATCAGGATTGCCTCTAAATTTGTAAACATCTTCAAATTTTCTTTTATTCCATATCTTAAAGTTTGTCTCTAACTCTCTTTAAAGCTTAAATGTCTTTACAGCCCTTTGATTTATGAATTGTGCAATGAAAATAAATGTGTTATTGCTTGGCCAGCTGATGAACTCTGTCCTCTTTTTGTCCCCTTTCTCTTAGACGACTGTATAACACACACATATTAATGTAACATAACTGGTCTGTGAAATAGTGGCCGTAACAAAACATCTTGTCTGTATTTTGCACTCGTCATCCACATCTGTTCAGTGGCTGCCACCTAACACATGATTATCTATTTCAGTGATTCATATTTTCACACATATATTGCCTTAATGTCTAACAAGTATACAACATCAAACACCCCTTACATTTTAGTGCAAGACAGAGCAGGTGAGCTGGGGCCTGAGAGACTAAGGAAGAGGACAGGAAGGTACAAATCAATGTTTTTTTTAATGTAACGTGATTGGCAAAGTAGTTGTCAACGAAAAATACATTACATTTTAGAGCCACATCCATTGTGTATTTGGGGTGATATTTTTGTAAAGGTGAAATTAAAAATATTGGATTGAACAAAATCATGCCTTGGACACAGAAGGGAGCCAATATCTGATGGGACAAATTGTTGTGGTGGATGTCTTGTGGATGGGCTACAGCATGAATGCATGAATGTTGTCGCAAGAAATTCCTCTTTACACTGACCATTCCTTTTAAGATAGGTATTTTTTACTACTCAACGTTCATCAAGTTGGTCAATACAGGCTTTATTTTGAAAGGCTGTACCGGAAGTGTCACCTTGAATTATATTAGTCTCGGCATTAGTGTGCAGGCGTCAAGTCGGGACGAAAGGTGGAAGGTTTTCTCCCGCGGGAAGAAGCGAGAAGATCAAATAAGGTACGAAAAAGTCCAAATGTTTCATTAATTGTACACGTTTCAACCAGCTGTCCAGTGCTACACTAGGCCTACTGCAAATCAAGATCTTTGCATACAAAACATAGAAACAGCGGGGAGTGGGGTCGGTTGGGACAGTGTCACGTTAGAGAACAACTGTCATTCAGGCTGCTCATGCTCAGCCACTCTCCATATATATATATATATATTATATATATATATATATATATAATATATATTTACAGTTTTGAGATCTGCAGCGTGTGAGGAAAACGGTATCAATCAAATCTCTGAAGATTGGAGTCCTTTAACCCTCAGCCTAGTCCCCACAGATCCCAGAGGTATACTTGTTGTCATATCTCACAGGTCAGCCTCATTCTATCATTCCAATCTGTCACGACAGTGTCAGTCAATTTGTTCCTAATGACTTAATATCATTGTTCCTGTTTTAATTAGTGCAGGCTATTAATTAGTTGTGGGCTCTATAAGAAGATGTTTAATTATATCCGCTTTAAAGGAATGTGGTAAACAGCCTGTTAATAAAGACAGATTATTATCAGGTCATATCTACTAAAGACGTGCTGACTAAGGTTAAAACTTTAAGCAGCCTAGTTGGACTTGGGTCTTATATATGGCTTAGATTAAGAATTTATTGAAGTCAATTGGTGATGGTCGATGGGAGAAAAGCAAATATATATATAATCAGGTTTCACATCTGTTTCTAAGGATCTTAAGTATGAGGATACATCAGCACTGGTTGAGGGCAGGAGGTGATTAGTTTTCTCTCTCAGTAATACCATTGTATCATTAAAGAAGCTCATGAAGTTGTTACTTCTGAGGGCTATAGGAATACATGGCTCGATAGAGCTGTGACTGTGTCAGCCTTTCTACAGTGCTGAAAAGAAACCTGTTTTTTTTCATATTTTGCTCGAATAAAGATGAGTTACAGACTGCTCTGGCATTACACAGGGCCTTCCTATAAGTTTTAGGACTATCTTGCCAGACTACCCAAGATTCTTGTAGAACGCCATATCTTTTCAAGATTACGCAATGTTTGCTTTAATTAATGGGTTTGAGAGTTTTACTATCTTCTTTTTTCGAGGGACAGCAGAGTCAGGTGTCATTCGCAGTGAGCCAGTGTCACTATCGACAAGAGGATCAATTTGGGTGGGACTAAAGTTAGCACTTAAATTAAGATAAGAAACATTTGCCCAACAACTTGTTGTCCAGCGATTTGAGTGATAACCACAAAGGCACAGACACGATTGTGTAGATATCAGTAAACCAATATCTCCTCTGGTATTTATTTTGTGAGACTCGATGAACAACGCTGTCCTTTTCCTGCAGGAACTTAAAGATGTCAGCAGTCATAGTCGTGCATGGTGGGGCGTGGGCAATACCGAACGACCTGGCCAAGGCTTCTGTTGATGGAGTGAAGGTTGCAGCATGTGACGGGTTCTCAGTGCTGCAAAGAGGAGGAAGTGCACTGGATGCTGTTGAGGCAGCTGTGAGGGCTCTGGAAGATAACACTGTGTTTGATGCAGGTATACTGTACAGAGTTATTCTTTTCAATATTGATTAACCATATAGACACACACACACACACACACACACTCAAGTATACATTTAAAATCTACTTTTTACAAATTACAATTGAAAAACTGTTTTATACACTCAGTTGCCAGTTTATTGGATTTATTGCAGGACTGTTGTATTATACAGCATTAGTTTTAGTTAGTTTCTTTTATTATTTCTTCCTGGTTGAAATGCATTTTTAAGTCTCTAGATTGACGGCAGACATGCCATTTACACCCATTTCATTTAGCTTGGAACGCCTCAGACGTTTCTTATGTAGACCAGTGATCGACCCTGCTACAGCTTATCATATATTGCTTGATTCAGCACAGCCTTACCATTAAAGCTAACCCTGGTTGGTGTTTCTGGGACAATCCCAGCCAAAGCTGCCGATAAGCAAATGAATACATTCATCAAAGACCTTCATATTTGATATTTCGGCTTGTTGTTGATGTATTTGTCAATGCATCAAAATATTCACTTTCTGTTTCTTCAATCAGAGTTTTCATTTTGCAATTACATGGGTTCAGGTGCATCATCTCCCATTCGGCCTGGCTGTATTTAGAACTTATATTTATGGGATATCTGTCAACTTGACCACTTTTTTTTAATATATCAATTCATATGTAGGTAAGGGTATCCAGTAAGGGTATCTCTGGATTTAGGGTGCCTTCCCACTAGCCTAATTTGTCTGTGACTCAATGTCTCCATCTGCTGGTGGTGTTGCCAACATTCATCTAGACTGCCAACACCACGAGGTTGCTGACTGATTGTGGGGCTCATCCTGATAATCTGCCTTTAATCCCAAATGGAGTCTGCACCAAAATCTAATCTACATTTTAGATTATGTCCAGGCGTTTCACCCTCCTGGTGACCCCGGCACGCTTGAAAAACAACGACTTGCCCCAATAGAAGATAGACTTCTGTACACTGTACAAAATAACAATCTTCTGGTACTTTACCATGCCTATTAAAATGAGCTGCAACTATTAGCACAGTGATGCATATCTTGCCTGTGCATATAGTTTTCCATTTGTGTAAACACAAAACAAAATCTGCCAACATGCTTTACATAGACAAACTTAATTTGTATACAATTAGGCTTCATTAAATCTACATTTCAGACCTTAGAAGCTTTCAAATTATACATGACAATGTTTAGATGCATTTTTATGCACCAACTAAATCTGTACAAGGGAATACAAACCGGATATCAATGATGTATCTGTCATGAGCACTGTGCTCTACTGTACTGCTTTGTCACCACCCTGTGGACTTGTGAGGATGTAGCAGGCCACATAACACATCTGCACACAGAGTAGGAGGGTCATCACATCTCCAGCCTGTCTTTTCTCACACCCTCTCTTGTCTGATTTTATTTATTTAGTTTCTCAGCATTGATGAAGACCTTCCAGTTGACGTGGTCACTCGCTATCAGCTGTGCAGCTTCTGAGAACATATGCATCATTTTTGTTTGCCTGAGCCAATTGCTTAAGTTAGTTACTGATTGTGATTGTAGGGCACGGAGCAGTGCTGAATGCTGATGGAGAAGTAGAGCTGGATGCCATTATCATGGATGGAAGGACACTTGCCAGCGGTGCGGTGTCTTCAGTGAAGAACATTGCCAATCCTGTGTCACTGGCACGGGCCGTGATGGAAAAGGTATCATCTTAAATACTTTGATTTTGTCTCTTTTTAAAAGAAACGGTAAGAGACCACTGATGGTTAGAACGGCACTGATTTGATTAGTGATTTGGATATTTTAAATAAATGTTTCTAATGGCAAACCCGCTTTTTTTGTGCAATGAACAAAAGCATTGAAGTGTTATAATTACCCAACAATCGTATGTTTTGAAATCCATTTTCTGTTTGAGCTTTGTCTGACATGTCTGCTGCCATTTAAACTTTCAGACAGCCCACGTCATGTTGACAAGCAGAGGTGCAAACCTGTTTGCAGAGAGCATTGGCATGGCCACAGTTCCCACTGATACACTGGTGACTGAGAATGAGAGGAAGGAGTGGAGGAAAAACAAGAATTATGTTGCTGGAGTAATGGAGGATTTTAACTGTCAGTGGTAAGTATTTGCAGTGTTTCACTTCATTTTCTAGTCTGAACATAGAGTTCCTCATAAATCTCTACATGTTATTACTGCAGGAGAAGATGTTTTCAAGTTGTCCTCTTCACACTCGACAAAGTCAATCCCTTCTAAATAAAATATGTCTTTCTCAATCACCTTTTCTTGTCATTGTAGGGCCCATGATACTGTTGGGGCAGTGGCTGTGGACTCTGCGGGCAATGTTGCATGTGCAACATCAACTGGAGGGATCAGAAATAAAATGGTTGGAAGAGTGGGAGACTCTCCCATCATCGGTATGTCTTAATTTACTTGCACTGTCTCAAGTAGCACTTTTTACACTGTCGGCTTCAGTTAAAATTAGATTATTTGAAATTCAAAGTCATTATTATCGTTATTATAATGTCAGATTTGATCACATAAGTTACTTTATCCAAACAAGCTACACCTTCAGAGCTAAATTTATTTATTTACTCGCAACTCTGTTTTATTATTAATTGTATTATCCATTTTTGTTTTATAATATTTGCGGAAGACAATGTGTGAAATTGAGCAGTTTAAAAAAAAAATTCAAAAGTAGATTTAATGTTTTTTTCACGTTCTCCCTTGTAAATAAGGCTCTGGCGGATACGCAGACAACTTTGTTGGTGCAGTTTCTTGTACCGGTCATGGAGAGTCTATTCTTAAAGTCACATTGGCCAGACTCATTCTTTCACATGTTGAACAAGGTGAAGTATCACACATTTCTTTTTCAGGATTTTATTTGATAGTGTGATTTTAACAATGGCTGCAATTATTAAATGAGGGAGAGACAAGCTTCTATTTCATACTAAAGGCATTATTAGCTGAATACAATTGAAAATAAATTAGATATCGTAGGACTCAAAGAGTGAGATGTGGTATTTTCTAACCATTTTCAATTTTTTTCTCTTGGCCTCCGCAGGTAAATCACTCGCAGATTCTTCTCAGTTGTCTCTGAAGTACATGGGAGACCGTGTCCTTGGTGCAGGAGGTGCTATTGTAGTTTCTCCGTCAGGACAGTGGGCAGCCACCTTCACCACAGAGCGAATGGCCTGGGCAGCGGTGGATCATGATGGTCTGTGGTATGGATTAGACCCAAATGAAAGACTAAAAGAGAAGTTATCCCAATAACCATTTTAACAATTTTAATCCTCATTTATTCCATAGTATCGGGAACGGTATTTCTTATGTTTTTTACTAATTCACTATGGTTTGGATCACTCTTATTGGGCATTTGCTACGGTTGTTTGTAGCTAAATGAAATGAGTAGCGTTTTCGTCTTTCTAATCTGTGATGTCGAAGTTAGGTGCTGTACAGCACATATAGTGAAAACTAGAAGATTGTGGATATTAGAGTAGAGAAGTCTCAAGATCTGTTTTTTGAGCAGCTAGTCCATACATTGGACTAGTTTTGCTTTCCCCGTGAATTCTGGATTGCATAGAACATATGCTAATGTGGGATGTCTGATTTATTCTATAAAATTCTCTTTTACATTGTGTTAGTTTATTTTCCTCCCATTTCTGTTTGTCAACCCGAAACCAACTCCACTTGATTCGAATAAGGTCCAAACATTTGACATGACATTAATCAGCTCAGGTTTGTAAAAGCAGAGAAAACCATCCTGCTCCTGTTTTAAGAATTATTTGTTGGCATTCAATAAAATGATCTGTTAAAATGTATTGATTTAAGTAGTGTAAGTTAGTGAAACATATCTGACATTTTCTTTTTCATCACATGTATAGTTTCATCACAAGTGTTTATAGTGTTTTTCAAGCACCTCTGATAGAAATTAACTATTCGGGGGTTATCAACATAATGGCCTCATTCATGAACTTCCTCTTCATTTGGCCAGCAGCATTGTTGGCCTTGCCTAATCCTTTGAAACAATGGCTGCTCAAACAGAGACACTCACTGTCTACAAACCTGATTAAGAATTTAAATGAGATAGTGTGACCATCTGCCCCCACTGTGATTTAAGTCATAGAGGCAGTTGTTTCATATGGTTCACATTTAAAAACTGGACTTCGAACTTAATAAAATGTTGAAACTATAGTTATGGGGCAGATGTATCAAACTGAAACATACTATTGAAATCTTTAAATGAATCTAAAAATAGAGTATGTAAAAAAATAACTTGATTGTGGAAAGTATTGTGATTGTGTGGGGACTACACTATCCTGTTGTGTTATTATGGACTTTTGACTTGTCTTTTTGCTTACCGGTTTAAAAATATCCTTTGGTTCCTGCATGCGGGTAATTTGACACAAAAGGCTAGACTCTCCTTTTCAAATGTAAAAAATAAAATTGCTTTCCAGGCAAGAGGGTGTCAAATATTTCACTTTTTTCATATGGAAATAAATCAAACACTCCATTGTTTTCACTTTTCTGCTGAATGCGTTCGAAAAGTTGACTCAAACAACAAAGTCTCTTCAGGACTGTCAAACCCTCTGCACTTACAGAATAAACCCACGCTGTGGATACGTGTATGTCTGTACTATCAGCTGCTATGCTACCTGTAAACAGAAGACACGTGACATACAGCGCTGCCTGTCAGGGGCTTTGCAGCACCAGGACGAATGACGGCCGAGTTAGAGGAAGTTACTGGGAGCAGCTGTGCTAGTATGTAATCCTATACGCGTTGGGTACGATATTGCAGCAAAGGGAGAGGTAAGACACTTGTATATTAAGAGAAATGTGTCAAAAGATCCAAACTGCAGGCGATGGAACAGATGCATGTGGGCGTGATCATCTAACGACCGTTAGCAGCACTCAGGCTACAAACAAACTTGGTAACTCGAGGCCTATGCTAAAGCGACCTAGCTAGTCTGACAGATTTAGCATCGAACTGTCTAATATTTACATTTTCTGCCACACATTTTTAGCTTTTCTGCCACATATTGTTATTGTTTTAAATGATATTATATAGGAACAGTGTTTGAGTTTAAAACAGTGAGGTACCTTGGGTGGTAACTTCCTTCATAAGTTACCGTTAGCTTGCTAATAACGTACATGCTAACGCTAGCGTTGTGCAGCGGGTTGTCGCTAGCCGTCCTGTAACGTTAGCATGCTAGCTAGAAACACTTCAATGGGAGAACCTGTACACAGAAACGCGGTTATTCCTGTGGGCATTAAGTCATATTAGGTGGCATTAAATCACCACTTCTAGAGATCTGCTAACACATCTAAGTCGTATTTTCACATGTGCACTGTTCAGTTCTGGCCTGCTCAAGGTTGTGCTGGTGTAACGTGATCTAAAAACGGTAACTTGCAGTAAAGGTAACATTAGCTTCTCTCTTTGTAGGTTATCCAAGTGTGCCATAGCAATAGTTTCCTTGCACTTGCGTTAATGTACATCGAACCTGTTGGCAGCTCGGTAATGTAAACGTGAACGAGCCACGGATAGATAGATGCTGACTTAATGTAGGAGGACAGCAAGACAGGCAGCGTTTAACGTTAAAGTTGTATACTGTCCGTCACTCTGTTTCCAACAACTGTAAGGGGCATTCCGTCAGAAATCAATCACATTTCGTGATTTTTCCTACATGCTCACCTATTCGAGAGAGTTCTTGAACATAGTTTGAACCTGAAAGACCAACAATTTAAAGCACAGGGGACCTCAACGTTGACAGTTTGGTTTCCTTGTTATCGGACAGCTTTCAATCGAGGTTATCCACAATTTCAATAGTTTTCGTCCAAGATAAACTAATATGCAAATACTATATCATTTTTTTTTTTAAATAAAAAATAAAAAGTTCTATAGGTTATACACTTCTTTACATCTTAAGTTTACATGTTGAGTAACAGTAGATTTCAGAATAGATAGTGGGTAGGTCACTCACATTAATACTGAATGTTGCCATTGATTTTCTTGTTCACCTCAAATATTACTGCAGTTTCCATTTTTGCTTATCATCACATGATCGGAAAACAGAAAATTCAAAAGAAATAACTTAATAAGGAAGCCCAAAGCCAGCAGAAATGTGTAGTGCAAAGCACTTTTTGAGTATCTTGCATGTATTTTTAACTATAGATTAATTTCACACTGGCCAGGTCCCAAGACTATTTGGTCGCCGAAAATCATCAAGTTAATACGGAGATTTGGAAGTTGTCCCTTAAATACTATGCTCTACAAAAGTGGAACAATCTGCAGAAGCTTGTACATATACAATCCCTTTTAATCAATTTAAATCCCGTGTGACTGACAAAGAGCAGTGTGAATGCATGAGTTTCCTTTGAGTTGATGTTGTCCCTCATGTTGATGTTGTTGACTATTTTTTATTTTGAAGTCACTAATCAAGGGATGCTGATCTCGTTTGGTTTCGCCTGTTGCCACTGAATATCTGCTCAGATTCTCTCTAGCTTGCTGAGATTAGACACAATGGTGTGCTGAGCCTGGTTAGATGGATATGGTGCATGATGGCTGTTTTGAAGCATTATTAATATCTTTTTAAATCAAAATGGGTCATTTGATGCCTGCTTTCCCTTCTTCTGTCTGTGTTGTTTTAATACAGGAGGGCAGCAGCATTCATGGATACTGTGGACATTAATCATTTAATACCCAGTGACCAGTTGGACGACTCCCTGGTAGCAGGTCAGAATTTGGAATGCGGAGCCGGTAATGAGTTTGGGACAGGACCCCGACTGGAAGAGTCACTGAAGAACATGCTCAGCGACAAAGACCCAATGTTTGGATGTGCAAGCTCTCAGTTCAATCTGCTGGACAATGAGGACGCCACTTTTCAGATTGCTGGCTCAACAGGTATGTCACAAGACGTTACGTCGCTAAAAACGTTTATTTGTCCTGGTTCCAAACTTTGATTAAAAGCTAACTAACTATTCTCTGATATGCTTAGTTTTGAATTTTCCGTCAGCTTTTCAGCTGCATAAAACAAATCACACAGACATACCTCCCTAGATTTAGGTATGCAGGGAAAACTGTCAACATCTTTTTGTACACAAACATTTTAATGTCAGCATTAGCAGATGATATATATCACATTCAAACTGTGTTTTATTTTTGTTTGAGATCAAAATCACCAAGACTGATTTAATGTCATGAGATGGTGAAGACATAAAGCAGCTGAGGGAAATTAATTGTGATTCAATGGTGTTTTTTTCCAATTTCTTTTTATTTGATTAGATTTTAAAGAGCATGCAGGATACCACAGCTATCTTAAGTAAGATGCTGGAGGTGTCAAACAATCTCAAACAGATAGAATAGATATCCTCACAGTTAGATATATGCACAGAACACTTTATTTTAGATTTGGGTCTAATGTACCTTCATCATGATGCTCTGGTGAAGGCCCTTTAGACCGAAAGCTAAAATAAAGTGTTCTGTGCATTGATCTAAGTGTGCGGATATCTATTCTATCAATTACATTGTAAAGACACAGATACAATAATACATCATCAGTGTCAGCCAAATAGCTAATCTTCAACTGTTAAGATTGACATTTTTACTTCTATCAGTGGTAAATATTGTTGTTGTTGTTTTTTAGCAGATTTGCATTTCTATTAATACACAGGGAAATAAACTATATTTATTTGTTTTGGCTGTTGCAGTTCTCGCCGATGGTTCAGCATCCACAGGCCTTAGCAGCGAACTAAAAGTTGCAGAGATTACGCAAGCCAAGCAACCTGTTGCCAGGCGGAAGAAACGTCCACGTAACTTAGAATCCGGTGAGTTGCTCATTTGGATTCCTGTTTCCACCACATGGCACCTTCAAATTCGAGATGGCGTGACACACATCTTTTCTACGTTTTGTCTCTTCTTGTTGAAACAGAACTTAGCAGTGGTCCACAACCCGCCAACTCATCCACCAAAACCATGATCCGAGTACGAGCTGGGAGGAAACCAGCCAACAGGCTACAGAAGTCCTTTCTTATTGAGAAAGGAGTTAAAGGCTCCCAACTGATGAAAGAATTAACTCTGGGAGGGCGTGTTGATGTTAACAATCTCGATGGTGGTTTATGGCTGAATCCCTCTGTTGTATTGAGACGATTGACAGTCACAATTGCAGGATTCAGGATTGAACTGCTTCCTGGACCCTCTTACACACAGAATGTTGAAGCGAGCCAGTCTGCAGGCCTTGACGGTGGTCTTTCGTATGCCGCGCTGCCAGATAATGCTGTCGATGTAGAGAATCCCACACCTGAGAATGTGGCAGAGGTGGATGTAATTGAGAAGAGCTCTGCGGATGATGGAGCCCTCGGGCTGGGCCCGTATGTGAATCCTAACGACGTGCAGACCTCCAACGGGACTTTAATGGGGAGCACGTGCACGCAGGAGACAAATCTTGACAATCAGAGTGTTCCTGAAAAACAAAAGTCAGTCAGCGAGGGAAAACACGACATCAAAGAGCCACAGAACATTGAGAATAACAGAACCGCTGTTGGTAATACGACTGATGATAAGGAAAAACAACAGATTGTGGCCCAAACACTGTTAAAGTCCAAACAGGGACTGACCTCTAACAAGAATAAGGACTTGGTTTCAGATAAACCAAACAACATGATTAAGGGACATAAAGTGACCCAAAGCATGCCATCCAAAATCCAAAGAGGAGACCTGCACAAAATCAAATCTCCAAAGGAAAAGAGAGACATTTCACCTTTGAAAAGGCCAGCAGAAAACACCCAAAGTGAGCCTGCTACTAAGATGCAGAAGACGCTGGACACAGGAGAGAGTAAAGTGAAGCCAAAACTGCCAAGTACACCGAGCTCTGTGGTGAAGAAGAGCCCTTCATCTGGCAACCGAGTCGATCAGCAGGGACCAGCTAAACATCCTCCTCCTCCTCCTCCTCCCAATATCTCCAAAGTTGAGGCCGCTAATCCGATGCACGGTTGCCTAGGCCCTTCTCTAAAAATGCCAGAGGAAGGTCAGGAAAAGCCCAAACTGAAAAAGCCAGAGAAGATCCTTCAAAGACAGAAAAGCAAAACGGCAAGAAGCATCTCTGTGGATGAGCCGCAGCTGTTTATTCCAGACAATGCTCCTGTTGTGAAGAAGGAAACGGCCGAGGAGCAACCGGCTAACAGCGAGACTGTGTGGGATGGAAACAACTGTTGTGGCCTTTGCAAAAAACACCACAATAACATGTAAGTAATTACGCTATGCTGTGGATTTAACTTGACAGGTAAGGTGTTTAGATTGTTGCACAAGTGTGAACAACATTAAAATGTCAATGAGTTCAAAGGGACAGCGCACCGCAAAAGCAAAAATACATATTTTTCACTTACTTGTGGTGCTATTTGTCACTCTCGATTGTTGTATTGATAATCCACAAACTGACAACAAGGTCTATTGATTATCTTGAGTTACCGGAAACATTGCCGTTGGCTTCTAGTCACCAAAACAATCGTGAGTAATAAATAGCACTACAGGTAAGAGGAGAACTATGTATTTTTGGGTGAGCTGTGCCTGTAAGACTTAAGAGGGTTTGATTATGGGAACATCAAAGCTAGTGAACCACAGTATTTGTACAATTATGACCTGACTGGCTTTCAGTCAAATATGTGTTTAATAAAACAAGAAGGGGATTGTAATATTAGTGTCATCTGTCTCTTGGAATGCTTTTCAGCAAAAACACCCTTTGATAATATCCGTCCTTTTTTTTTAGGTTCATGGTAGGTTGCGGTCGCTGTGACGACTGGTTCCACGGCGACTGCGTTGGTCTTGACCTGACGAAGGTCCGTGAAATGGAGGAGGAGGATCAGATGTACGTGTGCTTGAAATGCTGTGAGGAGGAGAGCGAAAAGGCGGAGCCAGAGCCCCCGAGTGCAGCCAAACCAGAAGTTCAAGCTAAGACGGAAGTACAGGATCTAAAGCTGCCTCCCAAGCCCCAACCGGGACCCTCCCAGAAGCTCGCATCAGTCAAACCAGTAAGACACGTACATGGTGTCCTATAGTAGCTGTTAGATCATGCATTTATTTAAATGTTTTGTATACAAAGGATGTTTTATTTGTTCCCCCAGCTAATTGGTCCTCTGACATTAATGATAGCTTAGTGTTACCGCTACACAAGGGTCTGTGTCTTTTTGCTTTAACTTTGCCTGTAGAGACGGATCACACGTGTGTGTGTGTGTGTGGTTAACATGGTGTATTCACCAAAGTACATTTTCCCACACATAAAACTCACCCTGTATTTTGTTTTAATTTGGGCTGGGGGGGGGGGGGGTTATATTTTATGTGGTGTCTTTTTTAACATTTTCAATTTTGTTGATATTTCTTCAATGCCTAATATGCTTTTTGCACTTTTCTCCTTAAAAAGGATCCTGATAGAAGGCAGTCCACAGATGTCAGAGAAGCAGCTCATAAAACAGGTATTTATTACTTTGTTTTTGGCTTGTTCTGATTTGGGGTTAGCAAGGTAACTTCAGGTTTCACTCTGTTTTTTTTTTTTTAGGGTTACAACCGTGTTTTACTTCTTACCAGTGTTAGGTCACCATGTGAACTTATGCTGCACACCTAACCTGCTCCGGAGCAAGTTACGTTCGAGATAACCAATCAACTCGTAAAAGAAGTAACGCCTACTGACCATTTAAATCTCTGTATGTGGATCGAAAAATAACATTACACAAATATTAAGAGGTTACAGGCTAATCAAAGTCGTTATCCCGGTTAAAACAAACACAGTTGCAGCTGCCAAATGCAGTAGGACGGTGTGAATGTGTAAAGTAATAGACTCATAATATCACTGACCCATCAAGAGCACGAGTAACAACTACAATTTAATTTGTGTATTCAATTAAATGAATGTGTTGCTTGGATGTAGTCCTTGCAGCTGACATCACAGCATCAATCGTTTGCTTACTGTTGGTCCCCGTCACGTCTTTATGTTTTAAACTTTCAACATGCCACATCAAAAAAAGCAGTCTTGAATATTTAATTCTATAGACTTACCGAAAGAAATTAACAGACGAAAGCACTCGTCTTCCGAACGGAATCTAATGTAGTGAGCTAACGTTGGTTAAGCTAAGCTAAGCTAAGCTAAGCTAACGTTAGTTAAGTGATATCCTGCTGAATCAGTAAAGATGCTAACTGAACTGGCTAAAAATCTTAATTTCTAAGTCGGTACATTGCTATCAAAGGAATGTTTTAGATAATATGTAAGCTCGTAAACCACAAATTGACTTTTTGTTGTTTTTAATCAATGAAACAAGAAATCAGTCAGAGTTTCTAATCAAAGCAACTGGAGCCACAGCGTTAAGTTGTTGATCAATTATAATGGACTCGAGGATGAACTCATTAGATTCTGGTGGTCAAGTCACTCACAAAACACGTCTTTGGCCATCACTCAATGTATACATGTGCTAATAATGACAATTGTCTAATAGGATAAAATTATGAAGTGATAACATTTAGGAGAGACATGGATTCAAACTGCAACATGGTTGTTTGTTGGAGGCATTTAACTACGAGGCAGTAATTATAGCTTGTGACATACTATACATAACATGTTTATACTGTACTCAGACTTTCTTTAAATTCTTGCACGACCTGCCATATTATAACATTTTTAATGGGATCATTTTACGACGTACTGCACCATGACATTTTTTCATTGTATATTTTACGACATACCATGACTGTTTTTATGATTTCTTTTTATGACCTTTAAGACATTTTCATTTTAAATTACATTTTTTAATGTAACAATTTTAACAATGACATAGTATACTATGACATACTTTCCTGTGACATGTTTTGTTTTTTTGATGTGTTGCACCTCTAACATCTAAGCAACACATTAATACACAAATGTCAAATCTAATTATAGTCAAATCTACTCACTAAATCGGCTAAATAGACTGTAAATAGGCCAGTGGCATTATGAACATGTCTAATATTATATTTTGCTCTTTGTTTGCAAAATATGCCGTCACGCTGACAGTAGACTTGTCCATGTTTGCGATCGATCATATGCTGAAACACCACCTTACTTACCGAGGATGATAACCAGCATCATGTGACCGCTTGTGATAAAAAAAAAAAGACGATATCCAGAGTTTGTTGAACTTGCTTCGTAGTACGTGCACCAGGCTGGGTTCACGGGTCAATGTTATTACAAGACTGAACAAAGAAAGGAACAACACATGACATTATATCTATTTATCTTTCATACATAGGGTGACAACAGGTTTTTCTTCTATAAATGAATAACTTGATTGAGTAACTTTCTCCCAGCTGTGCATCTTCTTCTTATTGTTTTTGTTTATGGATGTGGTACATTCCAAAAAACGTCACTCTTAAAACCATGTACCGTATTTTCCGCACTATACGGCGCACTGGATTATACGGCGCACTGTCAATGAATGGTCTATTTTCGATCTTTTTTCATATATAAAGCGCACCAGACTATAAGGCGCATTAAGCAAAACAAAACAGTCAGTCAGTCAAACTTTGCGATTACGGCATCCAGCATGCCCGGATCCCTCTCGTCATTATCAGAGTCAGAGTCAGTGTCGTCGCTGTTACCTGGCAGTTCAGTGATGATTCCGGCCTTCGTGAAAGCTCGGACCACAGTTGAGACTGATACCTTAGCCCAGGCATCCACGATCCATTGGCAGATAGTAGCGTAAGTCGCCCGGCGCTGTCTCCCTGTCTTGGTGAATGTGTGTTCGCCTTCTGTCATCCACTGCTCCAACGCAGCTCGCAGTTTAACTTTGAACTTTGAGTTCTTTAGTTAATCCACCCGGAATGATGGCAAGCTCCGAATTAGTTTGCTTCACTTTGTGTTTGACAGCATCGTAATATTAACATATGTAATATTATGGCGAAGCACAGTATGTATTACTCCGCGACGCTCCTGACTACGGTAGCCGTAATGTCACGGCTCCGCTGTGACCTCAGCTCGTCTCCCCTCTGTTCTCTGTCTGTGTGTGTGTGTGTGGCTTGAGCGCGGCCGCAATCATCTGGCACCGGGGCTCATCTCCTCACCTGCCAACAGTTAGACCTCATCACCGTCAGCTCAAATACCCCGGCTTCCTGCAGTCTCATCGCCAGATTGTTTCATCAGCTCAGTGGTAGCTATAACCTCGGCTCCTGTTGAGCTAAACCATTTTTCCTGGAGCAAGGCTGGCTGCGACGTAGAGCCACGTCGCAGCCAGCCGCTCACTCCGCCTCGCTGCTCCACCTGCATGCTCCTCCGGCTCCACAGACAAAGCCAAATAAAACCCAGCACAATGACACGAGTAGACGCCGTTCGCACTTCTTAATTATCTTTATTTAGGACTTTATCGTTCAGGCTGGTCACGGCCGTGCGCTCTCCTGCATCGCCTCCGAGCGCACTCGCCAGGTATGACTCGTCGGGGGGATCTGTCGTCCTCTCAGTCCCTTTCCAGCCTGTGTCTCCTGTCCGCACCCTCTCGCTGCTCCAACCTTACTAGTGTTTATATGGGCAGAAACACACAATCCCCCGATTGATCTCAGCTGCGGCTCATTAAGCCTCTTCTCGGCACCCTTCCCTGAACCACTCCCCCCCCTGCAGTGAGCCCACACACGCCCCGCCGCCACAAACATTTTGACAGAGCGCCGTGTACCACACAAAATCGCTTCGAGGTCAGTAAACACAACCAGAATGAATCCATATATAAAGCGCTCCGGATTATAAGGCGCACTGTCGTTTTTTGAGAAAATTAAAGGCTTTTAAGTGCGCCTTATAGTGCGGAAAATACGGTAGCCTTTTATAAAGAAGAATTTGAAAACGGTTGTCGGTGCATAAAAACAGTTCTCTGTTGATCTTTACGAATCAAATCTGTCAATGTCAAAATGGCTCAAAGTCTTCCAGTCCACAATTCCATCTGCAACTTGCTTTGCATTGTTGTTCAACACGGAAGAGGATAAACAATCTCACTGTCCGTTCTTACATATTAGATTACGTTATCACAACTCTGTTCAGTCATTAGTATTTAGTAATCCTTGTGGTCACAGATTTCCCCGTCCTGTTCAGCAGATATTGTCCTTTCTATCCTCACAGGTGTTCATCTGAAACTAGAGACAAAAAGTAAGACTTCAGCTTCAAAGAAACCTGTGTCTGTGGAGGCAATTAGGCGAAGTGTGCGTGATTCTCTAAAGGAAATACTCATACAAAGGTAAGTGTTTCATGAGTGAAAGTAATTAAAAGAATTGTGTAGATTCTGAAAACAAATACAGATCAAACATGTGACGCTTTCTGCCTTTCAGGTTGAAGGAGTCTGATTTGAACGTGTCAGTGGAGAGGGCCACTGAAGTCGCCAAGAAGACGGAGAAAGAGCTTTTTTACTTGTACAAAGACACCGACAACAAATACAAGAACAAGTACAGAAGCTTGATGTTCAACCTCAAAGATACTAAAAACAATGTGAGTACCATTTAAAATCGGGTCCAATTGTTCTTTGTGTTGCATTTTCGGTACATACAAAGTTACATTTGGCTTATTTTAATTGTATTTTTCAGGTCCTCTTTAAGAGGGTTCTCAAAGGAGAGATTTCTCCTGGTAACCTGATTCGAATGAGCCCCGAGGAACTGGCCTCCAAAGAATTGGCTGCTTGGCGACAAAGGGAGAACAGACATGTAAGTGACGCTTTAGTCTTTGTTGTTGTTTTCTTACTAATTGTATTGCATAAAATCACAGCGTTAAGCTCAGTAAGTAGTATTAACATTGTTCTCTTTTATCATTTTTTTTTTTTCAAAAACTGGTTTTATTTTGAAATGCAAAACATTCAATGGACCTCTAAAAAGCATTCTTCTACATTCTTCATTTTACAGACCATTGAGATGATTGAAAAAGAGCAAAGAGAGGCAGAGAGGCGGCCGATCACTAAGATTACACACAAAGGTGAAATAGAAATTGAGAGCCAAGAACCAGTGAAGGCACCTGAGCCTGAAGAGGTAAGGGACACGACAAATACTGCCGTGTGTTTACTAAGAGGGTGACTAGTGTGCTTAATTTAATTCATTCTTTTCCTCGGCAGCTTGAGCCTCCTTCTAAAGCAACAGAAGACTCAGTGGAACCTCCGAATACCCCTGAGAACAAAGCAGCGAGTGCCGACGCCACCAGCCAGCACAAATCTCACTTATTTGACCTAAACTGCAAAATCTGCACAGGTAAACGAGAAACAAAGATCAGCCATTAAGGCCTTTTTTTGCCATTTAGTCTGCTCGTGTGTCACCATCTTCAGTTACCAACTTGTCATGTTACGTTTCCTTCTTTTCAATAAGGTCGTATGGCGCCCCCCGTGGAGGAGGCACCAACCAAAGTGGTCAAAGTTGCTACAACAGTGGTTAGGAGGCAGTCCACCAAAACAGAGGAGACGAAGATCGACGACGATCTGCACCTCACCGTTTTAGAGGAGAGCTTCCGAACCGCTCAGTCAGGCTACGAAGGAAGGTAAGCAGTTATGTCCCGACACTGTGTGGTTCTAGTGTTCATCTCGTTTTTTTTGCAAAGTTTGCTCCATCTGTTTTCGTCATATTTGTCACAGGTCGGACCATAAAGCTGGAAGAGATGAAGAGGCCGCGTTCCTTATTAACCTGACCTCCCTGTGGCAAGGACTGATTCATATGCACTCTGTGGCAAAGTTCATGACTAAAGCTTTCCCCGTCTCAGGCATTTTGGATAACGTGACTGAGGTAAACAACTGAACATATTTCGAGTTTGAATAGCTGCTGCAAAGTATCTTACACTGAAGTACTGTCAGTAAGGTTTGTCTTTTTTTTTTTCTCTCAATAGGACCTTCCAGACAGCGTTCAAGTTGGCGGAAGGATCAGTCCACAGATGGTGTGGGACTACTTGGAGAAGATTCGGGCAACTGGAACAAAAGTGAGTTTTTGGGCAGCTTTCCTTCTCAAAGGGGATTATACAGCCTATAATAAAATGCAGTCATTGAATATAATCACCCAGAATTACATAAAAGAGCAGCTTACGTCAGACAATTAACATCCCGATTTCATGTGATGCATTATAAAGCTGCTCCATCGAAGAGTTATGGTCAACTTCTTGCACATGGATTGCAGATTTTACTGACTCGTGCGTTTTCTTTTATTAAAGGAGGTGTGTCTAATTCGCTTCTCCCCTGAGACGGAGGAAGATGAGATTTCCTATACTCTTCTGTTCGCCTACTTCAGCAGTCGTAGGCGTTTCGGGGTGGTGTCCAATAACCTCAAACAAGTGAAGGACATGTATCTCATTCCTTTGGGTGCCACTGAAAAAGTTCCACATCAGCTTGTCCCCTTTGATGGGCCAGGTAACCTGAACACAAAAGCTCATTCATCTTCTCTCTGTAACCTACCTTATGTTTCTCATCTTTTAAACTTCATCCATCTTTTCATTTTGCAGGTTTAGAAAACAACCGCTCCAATCTTCTCCTTGGACTCATAATTCGCCAGAGACCGAAAAGTGATTTTCTTCCCGTGGACATGAATGAAACTGACAGGATTATTCCTGAAATCAAGCCCATCACCATTTCCACAAAAGAAACCCGAGCAAAAGAGGAGGAGGAGAAAAAATTCCTCTCTTCCTTGACTGCTGCACATAAAAAAGAGAAAGACAAACCTCTTAACACGCCTGAAGATGTTGATGAGCCAATTACAGAATCTCCAGAAGAACCGTCTGCATCAGAGGAGACCAACAGTCAGGAACCCCAAAAACCACTGCGTTTTCTTCCAGGTGTGTTATTAGGCTGGGGTGGGGAATTGCCGCCTCTGCCAGATGTTGGAGCTAAACCTGCAACGGAGGCCTCAACGGAAAACTCTAAAAGTCCAACAGCTGCTGCACCCCGAGAGCGCTTTGTCTTCAAGAAGAAAGAAGCTAAATCTGTTAAAGCTGAACCGGAAGTATCCGCTCCGACTGATGCGTCCGCTGCTAATAACTCATCAGGAAAGGATCCTGCAGTGGTGACCCGTAGTGCACCAGTCTCTCTGAAAGATAAGCCTCCAGATGTATCGACCGAAGCGTTCCTGGCAAGCTTGTCAGCGGCTCAAATTGGGACTGAAATTAGCAGCGCTGCCTCTGCGAACAAAGGCAACTCTGGCCTTTTGTCTGAAACCGAAAAAGCTCCGTCTGAAGGGAATTCTTTGTCGCAGTCAAAATCCCCGGCTGCTCCAGCTCAAACTAACAGCTCTAAACCTCCTTTAAGTGGAATATTGAAAAAGTCTTCAGCATATTCCAGTGTGAATGTAGATAAAACAACGGCACCACAAAAGGATCAAGCCAGCCACCCGGCGCCTTCGAGTCCCAAACCTGTTCCTGTGTTGAGCAGCACTAGAAATGATTCAGTTACACTATTTCACCAAGGATACTTACAGGTTTCTCAGGCCAAGAAGAAACCTGAGGGAGAAAAGCAAACTACTATTCAATCATTCGCTGGTGAAAAGGAGGATCCTGGCATGTCCCAGGCTGCTGCTGCTGCTGCTGCAGTAACTCAGACAGTAGATCCTCCTTCAGTTCAAGGACCACAAGCAGCAAGTCACACAGAAGCATCTGAGCTCCAACACGACTCCGTAATGACACAAGTTTTCCCAGCATGCAACAGTGCTTCACTAATCCCACCGCCGCAGCAGCAGCAGCAGCAGCAACCCCAGGTGCCTGGTAGCGACGAACACCCAACGGACCCTCCGAATACGTTGTCCAGCCCACACCCCCCCCAGGATCAGAACCACAGTGCACCGTGGGCTCAGGACAGCACTTCGCACATTCTTCCCGCACTTCAATCATCGCAGTACGCCGAGAGCTACACGGAACCAGCCGGCCAGCCTACTTCCCTGGCCAAAGATCCCAAGCGTCCAGAGGAGCGTTACAACGACCCGTGGGAGAGGCCGCGGTCTACGGAGGAACGAGACCACCACGGGAGGCACAGCAGCCATCACAGGGACACTCACCATGGGAAAAAGAGCAGACACCACGACCGGGAGAAAAAGCACGAACGCAGCCACGACCGAGAGAGGAGTAGGCACCACGGACACTCGGAGGACCGCTACAGCGAGAAGAGAAAAGAGAGGCACCACAGCGACGATCACAGCAGCCGGCATAAGGACAGACACAGACACAGACGGGACTCCGATTATGAGAATGGACGGAGAAGTTCAAAAGACAGTTGATTGTGTTTTTTTTTTTTTTAAGTCCTGCTAAGAAAGACTTTTAGCTCGTCGGTCACTTGGCTGGTTCAAACCACTGTGGCCGTATTGGCTGACAGTGGAGTTGTTTGTTACTTTATACAGCGATCTGCAGCTATATGCCATTTCCTCCATAGAAGTTCCATTTTATGTTGTCGACGGTGCAGCCAAAGTGAAATATAGTTTCAGTGGTATTGAAGACACGTTCTCTTCAAACCAAGAAGTACTGAATATTGGAACAACTTTAAAATTTTAACCTTTTTATTGTATATATCTTGTTCATATTGAGCTGCTGTGCTGATCAGTACATGTTTTCAGTCTTGTAGTAACATGCAGAACAAGTTTGGACCATGTGGTGAGAAGTTTAAGATGGCATGAAGGTAAGAAAACATTTAACTGAGGACCATGATCTAAACAGCAACTTGGCTTTTTCCCCCGACTTCAATTTTTTTAAATTGCTAAAATATTTTACAAACTTTTTTTTTAACGTATATACATTTTGGCTTGTAATATACATTAGAGATGAAGTGTGCCTTTGCACTGTGTTTATGTACAGTTCATAATAAAGCTAATCTTTTTTTATTATTGATTATTAAAAAAAAATCTAATTTCTTTCTAAATGTATTAAAGGTAAAACTAACTAATACAGATTTATATTGTTGCATTACATCTATTTATTTGAGGTGACAGACTGGAATAGTAATGACTGACTCAGGGAATACAACTTGTGTGCAGCACTGAATCAGACAGTGGACCCATATTCCAGTAAAATCAATATGATCCATAAAAAGGTCAGATGAGAATTGAGTGGTACAGTGTTGAAGAAACAAGTATTAAAATATAACTACGTGTGAACGTAACCTTTTCTAAAACAAATGAACCTAACGACGACCAAGTGTTACACAAATCTCCTTGTGGAGGGCCTTAGAAAACACAACTAATATCAAGTTTTATATCGCATCACAGAGGCAGTTTCACTACTACTCATTGCCCTCATGAACATTAAAACCCTCACTATTGTTGAGAAACAGTAGCGGCTTGGTATCTTTAAACAAATAAACATTTCTGAGACTTCCTTCAAAGCCTTTTGAAAACAACCCAGCAGTGACAATTGATACATTTCTGTATAATTCAAATCCTCCAAAATAAAGCTGACCACCATAGTTTAAGGCCACGTAACGCTCAAATGGGTCCAAGTCGTCGAAAAGGACTCTCTCGTAGTTCAGGAACACCTGGATAATTGTGCCGTTTAAAAATATGGAGACGTTGTGCCACGTGTTGCAACACAGCGTGAGATTTCTGAATTCTATCGGGATGGAAAGTTTCTCTCCGAGATTGACAGCGATTTTGAGGTGGCCGTTGTCGAGTCCAACTGTGAGGTAATCATCGTCTTCATGTTCGGCCCGACCCATCCACATTATCATACTGTCGTTTGAGCGTGTGTGGAAGCTGAAAGAAACCTGTGTGTATTTAAAATCCCTCGTGTTGTATCTCGGGTCCTGATATTTAACATACGAGCTTCCCACAAACTTGAGGGTGTCCGTGGCTATTTCTGTGTCGCAGTACCTCCCACCCCACCCCAAGGGGCATATGCAGCGGTAGGAGGTGACGCTAGATGGAGCACATAAGGAACCCTGTTTGCAGATGTTGTTTACACAGCTTACAGACTGGTTACACACAGAGCCGGTCCACGATGGCAGACATAAACATGTGAATGAGACACTTCCTGATGCCCTGCAGCGACCTCCGTTGTGGCACACCTTGTACCCGCAGGCAGTCCCATCCCAGTCCCCTACGTTCGCTCCACTTATCGCCCCGGTCTCTGTTAACTCAAACTCTTCACCGTTGATTAGAAGTTCTCTTAAACCCCCAGTGAAGCCCAGCGGCTCCCCTTCAGTTGCATCCACAGAGACGAAGCTCAGAGTGGACACGCCCCCGACAAAGATGTCTGTAGCAACATCTAGGGTGGTCATCCCTTCAGTCGCATGCTCTCTTATCTCCTTATTGTCCAGACTGAGGAAGCCTTGGTGACCAACTCTTCCAGCCTTCACTGTGTGCCAGGTCCTGCCATGCAAGTCCACTCGCTGAACAGACTGCAAGACGTGGGTGCCATCCCCGAGATTGTATCGAAGCTGGACAAAGCTGGATGTCAAGGAGAGGCAGAAGAAGTCTCCTGTAGAAATAAAATAGTAAGACATGTCATGAGTTCTTTCTCGTTTAAATGTCACACTTTACGATTACTTTATGACATATGCTACAATATTACTTTTTTGACTTTTTTCATGTTGAAAAAAGTCAAGAAAAAGTCATCGTATAGAATGTTGAAAAAGTCATAGTATGTTGACAAAAAAGTCATAAAAAAGTAATAGTATAGTGTGTTGAAAAAGTCATAGTTCTTGTCACGATTAGGCTTTGCCTTCTGTGTGTCTGTGTAGCTCCACACCCTCCTCACTCCACCTGTCAGTCGCTCCCTCAGTCTAATTCCCTTCACCTGCCTCTGATCATTAATCAAGCACTTCCCCCTCATCAGCACAACTCCCCTCACCTGTTCAAACCTCTACATAAACTCCTGCCCCTCAGTCACTCCTTGCCAGATCATTGCTTCATGTCTACCCTCCCGTTTTGCTCGTCCTGCTCCCGGTTTTCCTATCTGCCTGCCCCGTCTCGTTCCTGCTGGATTTCCCCCCTCGTCTCTTGTCTTGTCCGTGGATCCCCTGTTGTGTCCTGTGAGTTTCCTGTATTGGTTTAATTTCATTAAATATCTGTTGCACGCTACTCTGCCTGGTCTGCGTTTGAGTCCTCCACCATGCCCCGTGACAGTTCTGTATGTCGAAAAAGTCATAGTATAGCATGTTGACAAAAATCATGAAAAAACATACAAAAAAGTCACAGTATAGTATCTCAATAAAAATAAAAAGTCATAGTATAGCATGGCAAATATAGTCATAAAATGTTAGTATAGTATGTCAAAAAAGTCCGAAAAAATCCTAGTACAGTATGTAAAAAAGTAGTAATAAAGTCACACTGTCAAAGAAAGTCATAGAACGTTGGAAATATTCACAAATAAAGTTACAAATAGAGTTCTTACAGTTTGTTGAAAAAAGCCAAAACAATTACAGTATAATATGTTAAGAAAAAAAGTCATAGAATAGTATGTTGAAAAAGTTCAGAAAAAGTAATCGTAGACCATGTCGACAAAAACCCCATAAAATGTTAAAATATAATATATTGAAAAAAGTCATAAGCATACAGTACGATATGTTAACAAAACGAGGATCAGAGAAAATAGTGATCTTGCATATCAACACACTGACATTCTGCACAGTAAACAGTAATATTTCATTAAAATAAACTGGAATTGAATGCCATCACCAGCTTTGGCACCGAGGTGTTGTGCAGTGTAGACAAGGATGCCATCAGGTGTTAAAGGCTGGAACTGCAGCTGCACAACAGTCCTGTGTCTAGTACTCATAGGTGGGAATGACATCCATGAAGACTGGTTACTGCTGAAGAATGGATCACTGATGGCCACAGCTGAACAGGCAAAACAATAGAGCAATAATTGAATAGTGAAGGTCTTGTCTTATGAAATAAATGAAAAGAAACATTATTATACAGTTATGATTCAATGATGCAACCTTTTTCGCAGTAGAGTCCTGCAGTCCCTAGGGGGCACTGGCAGGTATATCCATTCGGGAGAGGGATGCAGGTGGAGCCATGGGCGCACAGAGGAGGGGGGCTGTGCTCGACATCACACACAGACAACGTCTCAGAACAGAGTGCTCCCTTCCATCCAAATGGGCACTGGCAACTGCAGACGCACACAGTCAGACACTGTGAACGGCTTGTAAACACTGTCAATTCCTTTTGCTATGCTTGCACTGTGTAACTGATTTTCTATAGGGCACTGATATGGCTGTATACAGTATACATATGGCTGTATACAGTATACACATGACATAAAGCTGCTGGGTGCATTCAACTCAACTAAAAAGTTGACCTATGTTATTCACGAGTGGACTCATTATAAATAATCAGAAAATGAATCCAAATATTGTTTATTTTCACTTACTAGACAGATGAGCCTGAGTTCACACATGTCCCTCCGTTTCTGCAGTGAACATGAACACACGGGTCGACTCCACACTGACCCACGCTGCGCCCGAACGCAGGATGTCCCGAAGGCTGTCCCAGCTCTTGGAACTTTCTGTCTCTTCTTGTACGAAACTGCACGTCAAAGATGCACCCTTTGAAATGAACAAACAAATCGACTGTATGTCAGAGGGATATCTTTAATTACTGTGATAGGGGATTGTAAGAGGAAACACAGCAGTCTTTCCGTGTATGAAAATAAATGGTGCGCACACTAAAATGTGATTAATGTGGTCGAAATTAAATTCTTTGATGGTTGATTTATTATCAAGTATACATACTGAAATCTGCATGTTTTTATTAGATGTCAACTATGAATTTGATGGAATGTAATCTCTGCAGTCTCTACAGTTCACATCCAAGATGTCCCCACTCATCATGCATCTGCCTCATCATATTTGCTTTTTGCTTTCATAACGCAATTTTATCAAGACAATATTTGCTTTGGCCTGTACCTGCAGAGCACAGGGCCCTCTATAAATATAAGGCCTGAGCACAAGCCATAAAGTCACATGCAGACTCCTGTCTCTCTGCTGCATTAGTCATTGGCATAAACAGGATGCAGGGGAAATGTCATGCTCATTCATGAATATTCATGGGAGGATGCTGTCTTCTTGGCAGACTCAAGTGATGGTTGCTGTGCTGCAAAAAAATAAACCGTCGAAAAGCGAAGCAGATTCACGAGGAAGATTATAAAAGCTGTTTATTTTTGCTTTGGCTGCATTCACCCACTCTTGTAACAGAACCAAGAAAGCAGAGGTAGCATTAATACCTGTCAGAAAAGAGATCTTGAAATGTGCGGTAAATTCAGTTCCAGAATCATATTTTCTACTAATTTCCTATTATGGTAAATTAACCTCAAATATTTTAGCAAGTCTGATGAAATCAGTTTAAAAAGACATGTTTGACAAACATAAACATGCCCATTTCTTGTTGTTTGATCAACAGCTCAAATTGAGAAACAGATTTTTTTTTTTTACCCAGAAGCCATGGTACCTCCTCTGCCACCTTTCCACAGGGGAGTGTGGATCTGTTGATAACTGGGAGTGAAGTGCATTATCAGTTTGTTCACTGCCAGCCATCATGATTAGCGCTGGAGGAAGGTCACACAGATCTGATTAGACGCTCATGAGTTCTCATTACATCCTGGGCAAAAAAGGTTATGGTACCACCAGCGTCGCATGACTCAGGTAGTGCTTACCAGTAAAGGGGAGTATGACAATCTTATACAGCATGGGGCAAACTGATGCTTTACCAAAGCTGATTTGATTTTGGAAGGTTTATTTGGCAAGCAGAAGAATGAATAATGCAATGATGAATAAGCAAACACACAAAATGGCTCCAGTCCTTAAATATTAAAAGCTCTTGTTCGCCTCAAATGGATCTGCCATGACATTCTATAATAACAAGCTTCATCGCTGTAGTGGAGAGACTAGAGCTCTATATGGTTATGATGATATTCATAGCTGTTGTCTTCATTACGGTTATGGCAATTTTGCTCCACAGTTCCGCACATTAGCGGGCACAATGAATGCTCTCCAGAATACGTTCCTACATTGGGCCACCTGAGAGAAAGCGTGAATGATGTTGATATTAACAAAGATGATTTGTATGGCACCCTTGTTCAAGTGACTTATCAGCAGCCGAATGGATTTGCACACAATGCAAAAGTGTACAGGGGGGTGAAGTGATTAAAGGGTGCAGATACAATCAACCTCGAAGCTCTGTTCTGGCCTAATACAGCAGTCCGAGCCTGTCACTGCCTTTTTCATTACACACATTTCCCCTCTGCTCACAAAGAGACAGAGATCCTGGGAGAAACTCCAAGTCCCAGTGCTATAAATCCAGACAATAGTTTTGGGTTGTAATAAAGTCGTGGCAGCCTTACCCAGAAAGCCATGACGGAACCTGGATCCAAGTGGCAGCAGTTCAGGGGTGTACTCATTATATCCACCAACAAAGAGCTGGTTGAAAACATTGAGGCCCAACAGTGGTCCTGGAGTGGATCCTGTTCTGTTCCGTTGTCCGTCAACCTGAGAAAAACAGTACAATGTCAGTACTCAAGCTAGAGGCTTACTAGCTGTAGGCGGCAGCATAGGAGTACAATACATTTAAAGAATCTGCAAAAAATCTGACTTTGGATTAATCACTGAGTTATTTAGGCACCAATTGGCATATTTGCCACAGTAGCTACCATACTCCTATGCTTTTGAACAGACAGGCCTTTCTGACTCAATAGAATCTCACTCTTGTTGCAGATTGTTTTGCCACACTTAAATGATGCAAACTTCCTTTTCATGATCATTTAAATGGTCTTCAGCAATTCAAAAGTTGAGATTGTTTCATTTTGAAGGATGTTTGGAGAGTCTGAAGAGCTCAAATCATTCATTATTTTACAAGAAAATGGCTAGATACAGATACAAACCTGAAATAGATAGCATACAACCATTCTCACACTAAATGTTGTTAACGGAAATAAATATTTCTTTCTTATCCCTTCGATTATCTGGTGATCCGCTAAGCTTTACCTTAAGACCTCCTTGAATGGTCCTGACCCCCATGGTTGGGAGACACTATTTTAAAAGGATGGTATTTGAAGCATTGAAGCTGGTCTAGAGGCTTGTGGTGGTCCAGCAGCACAAAGATGACACTTTTCAAAACACCAAATCACCTTCAGCCATCCTGTTCTCTTGGACCTTCCAAATGTAACGGTGTGAACGTTGATCTGGTGGTTAAGTCGATCACTGACTATGGTTGCTACACCTGATCCAAGGTTGAATTTATGCACAACTCTGCCATTTCGTAGTCCCAAAACGAGGAAGTCATCACCAGCATTGCCTGGAAAAGACACGTAAGTTTGTTAAGACCGCAGTAGACATATATACACACTCACACATTTCCTCATTAAGACTTCATCTATAACATCTATGACTGTAAACAATTAGCAGCAGATGGAAAAGGAAGTCTTGGCCCGGATATCTGCTGGCTACACCGGATCCCCAACAATACAGCCCCTTGCCCCCAGAGGCTTATCTGACGTGATGGGTTCCATAATTGAATTCCATGTAACTTGATCACTGCCATCCAATAATAAAAGATCCACTTCATTTAACCAATGATCATGCAAATTGTGTGCGTTTCATCTATTCTGATATTGTGCCTTTGAATTTGCACCATGGTAAATAGTGCTTCTCTCTCTGCTGACAAGCGTTTCATTATTCATATTTCTATTGTTTTGTTTGCCGATGAATTTAACTCTTTGGAGAAAATAAGTCCAGAAGATCCTCAAGTGCTTGTGTTTTTTTATTATAATTCTTCATCGTTTTATGAAATATGCTGGTGACAATAACACAGCGGATACCTGCTACCAAATGCTGACAGCATCCCATTGCACCAACACATCAAAGCCTGTTTAATGCAATTAAGACTGATACTTTTGAGATGCTCGGTTCACATATTCCTTTTTATTCGAGCAATGCCAACATGCTCTTTGAAAGTCAAGAACAATAACAGTTTAGCTGGATATCAATTAATTACTGGACTGCAGGAAGACTCATTATTAATGTCTCAAAATCTGCCAAGAAAGAAAATCCTTCGGGAATCCTCTTGATGAGAGGATCTCAGAGGAGATTGGATATCTATTAGGTAGCACATTACCATACACAGCGGGTGAAATCTCTCAAAACACTTCTTTTTAAAATCCTTAATGAAGTTTGACAACTCAAATCCATCTAAGGAGACAACTCAAAGCAGTTTTCCTCTTTTCATTCGACCGTCAGAATGATATTAAATGGCTGTGCGGATGTCTAGATTGAGCTCACCTTGTCCTTTATGCCCAGCGAACAGCATCAGGTTGTCTTTCACAGCAGATGAATTAATGGCAAGGGTGAACTTCAGCTTGAACTCATAGAAGAAACTGAGGCTCGGGATGGGGGAGTAAGCCACGAAGGAAGTGTAACCAAACTCATCACTTCCACTGAATCTGGCACGAGTTATATTGAGGGCTGCAAAACAAACACATTCACAACACATTTATTTCATATTCGTGTTGAAATAAGGTTCTGTGTCTGTGCGGTTTGAATTGAACAGGTTGGATTCATTATCTCCCTCACATGTTGCCAAAAGATGGCACTATTGCTACACATTACATATCAGGGGTTAGTGAAATATTTCCCTTTCTGAATGCTATTAGATGATGACCTGTTTTCAAACACTATCACCTCTTCAGTCCTTTTCTATTTTCATTAGTAGCTGTTTAGGAAGTGTTCTGGCGAGCACGCATTGCTTCATACCCAATGTTCACAAGGGTGGCACAGTAATCCCAGTGATATTCAATTACAATGTCAAGTTTACTTATTCAATAATGCTCTCTTGTATTCCATCTCAGCACACCTCATCTACTTGATTTTACACTGGGGACTCAATGTAAATTTCCCCATGCTCATTCATAATTACATGCTGCTGTGTTTTTTTGTTTACACACCAGTGAGCATTCAAACAACAACAACAAAAAAAAAAACTGCTCTTCTTCAACACCTTGCATATTCTTCTGCAGCCCCAGGCGATGGCTAAGAGGGGTTCACAGCTCCCTCTCAGCTCTGTTTGGCTGCTAAATTATGAATAAAGCTAGAAATGCTCCTGTTATCATCCCCCGGTATGGTAGAGCTGTATTTGCGTATTGTTTCACTGAATGAACTGTCACGGCTACATCTACGGTGTGAGTTTGAATTGACCGTACACATGATCAACTTTATGCCTTGTAATAACAACTGAGCTCAGACATGAAGCAAACATGTCAGCAATTAATGCAAAATTAGATGACCTTGAGTGTATTTACTCCGTTCCATGGACGAATTACCCTTGAGAATATTGTACAAATGAAATAAGTGTCTGAAGTGATCTATACTGACATCTGCTAATTTTAGATGACCAGGAATGAATACAAATTATGTTTTTACAAATGTGATATATTGCTTTATATTAAATACAATTTGATTTCAGAATTCCTTATCAAAACAGATTTATTTCTAAACTTCATTTGAGTGCCTATTAGTATCTGTGTCGTATTACTTATGTACAAGAGGTGCGCATAATATCATGAACCGTACCAAGACAACACTGGTTTCTAAATTTGTGAGGGTAATGTTGCTATTTAAGTTCCATTATATTTTAAGTGTTTGTTACCCTGTTATTGTTTACGGGACAGGTAGACAAGAATCTCACACAGACAGCCACTAGCATTATATATAATGTGTGAATACAATCAACAGAAATCATGAGGTGTATTGGTATACAGTTGTGTGTTCCTATTTATGGTTTCTATTAGAAAACTCATCATTGTATAACACTTCGAAATAAAGTGCAGTGCCGGTGAAATTAACTAGTAGCTGCAGAACATATTAACAAAGAGACTTAAGGAAAGCTTCCGTGAAATGCATCCATCTATGGATGATAACGACATACTCTGTCAAATAATAGCACATAGTATTTCCACTTTGCTAGGTATTTGTGTAATGTGGAGCAAACAAACAGGAGCTGCAGAAGGAAAACAGAATAACACTCAGCGCCAGATTGTGATATGCATTCTGAAAGAAATGCATGTTCATGATGTGCATCTTAGCTGCCACTGAGCAGCTGAAAACAACTCTCCTGAGGTAGAGATACTATATACAGAATTATTGTCTTTTCAGGCTCGGCAAAAATGCAAAGTTAACAGAAACTTTACTGTATCAGTACTTTACTGAATACTGATGGTGAATAATACTGCTCAGCGTTTAAGCACAGATGTTCAAAAAACATTGAAAATGGATTGTATGAAATGTATCAAAATACGACGTCATTTAAAAAAGATTATATTACATTACTGTATCTTTACAGTTAGCTGTTGTTAGTATTATTTTATTTTTCTTGCAACATTTTCTCATGCTTTGTCCACTCACACCTGTCACTTTACGCATCCTCCCTTGACTTGAAATATTTTCAAAATGATCGATCACAATCATTCATTATCATCAATTGCAAAGACAGTACATATAAGACGGGAGAAACAAGATGTGGTAGTACTGTACTAGTAATACTGTATATTTCACGTGTGGTGTATTTTCTATCAATTAGAAACATGAATCTAGTAGGAGGTATAGGCACTTTTTATACAAAGGTAAACCATTACTACTTCTGAGTGAATTCATTTTAAATATCCATTAATGTTTCATGAGCTCGAGCCTTGAGGCATTTCAGCATCAATAGCACTTCCTAGTCTTCCTTTTCCTGCTAGTTCAGAGACCAACCTTATCTACTAAAGTGCACATGGGAACTGAACTAAACATCTTGTATTTAGAGAAAAATGTTTCTCTTTCATGTTTACTGCTGGACAAACAACTTTAGAACTTTCTCAATTAAAAGACAACTACCATGCGATCGCTGACAGTATTTAGATGAGGCTATACCACATGAGGAAAAGTGCACCAAGTAGCATGCAAAAAAAAAAGCCCAGGGGACCTTATAGGAGTGATCAGTTTTTGACTCTGATCGTATCTGATGTTATCAGGATTAAATTCAAATGTCAGCCATATACTTAGTTTGACACTGGAAGGTTAGATTACTCTGTTTGGGATGTGGGTGCAGAGAGTCTGTCAAGGGCTGTGGCAAACTCAGCGACTTATATGCCGAGCACCCTGCTGCTCCTACAGACAACTTAGTCAAACAAAACCCTTTATTTCTTTGAACCACAACCTGTGAAGCTTCTCTCTCTTATGGTCTTACTGTTTGCACTCATAGAATAGAGACTTAAAACCGCTCTTGAACGCCTTTAAAACAGAAATTCCCATTTTCTATAACTGCTTGGTCATCCTGAACTATTAGCTTTATGTGACTGCCGTATTTAACAAGTTTGAGTGAACAATGAGCAATAAACAAGAGTCTACAGTCATGCCGGCAGCTCTGTGAGGCAGCAGTGCTTTGAGCTAAATGTCAGCATGCTAGCATAGTTACAATGACAATGCTAACATGGCATAATCATGTGTACCATTGTTATCATTTTAGTTTAGCATGTAATGATGCTAACATTTTTTAATTAGCGGTAAATACAAATGGGAATGTCCGTGTAGCAAGTATTTGATGATTAACCAAAGTATCGGACAAAACATTTTGACCTGGTGCTAGAGGAAAAGTCAGTGAACAGAATTTCATGGATATCTATCTTAAAGTTCTTGAGCTATTTCAGTCTGGACCAAAGTGCCGTCCCTAGAGCCATGCTGCTTGTGTGGCTAAATACAGCATCATTTTACAGTCAAATACAACACAAGCTGTCCAGTATGGCGTTAATGTATTCTGTTTATCAGTTGTTCCAGTGGTCCTTCAACAACTGCAGTTATATTGTCAAAGTATTGGCGTATTGGTGTAGACTATATGTATTATGGTCTGTTTTTGTGTTTTAATACAGCACAGTACAAACAGAGAGCCCGTCGCTGATATGTTTTTGTTTCCATTGTGAGATAATTGCAAGACTGTCGTAAACTGATCTGAACTAGAGTCATAATGTTACCAGTTCAGAAATTGTCATTAGTATTGGTTAGCCAGTCAAATCACTTTTATATTGCCGGGGAGTTGTGTGATATAAATAGGAAGTTATTGTTGGAAAATAACAATAATAACCACATACAGGCAGAAGTAACAGCGAGCTAACGTTCTGGTAATGTGAGAACACATCAATGCCTTGCTAAACAGCAGAAGCCTGATATCTTTACAGAAAAGTTCATTCGAAAAGTTGCTTTGAGCGACACTGCTGAAATTGTTGGGAAATAAGATCGTATGAACTAAAAAGTCTTTTGGAATATTCAGTAAAGCGGCCGTGAGTTTTGCCTTGATTATCTGACTCTGTTGCTGGAGGAAGACGTTTCTGCCTTGTCAGCATCATTTTGTTTCATTAATCCCTTTACTTTAACAAGAGACTCTCATTTTACCAACTGCTCAGGGCTCTCATTCACCAACTGCTTTCAGATCAGCGTCTTAATAAAGTTGCTCAATCTACGCGACTCCTCTATCTGTGCAGAGTTGTTCTCTGTAACACTTACGTTCCTCACACAGTAGACCTTGTCTTCCGTAGGGGCAGAGACACACGGCCTCCAATGGAGACTTTGGGATGCACGTGGCTCCGTGACCGCAGGGGTTGCGCTCACAAGCATCGAACTGGCACAGCCGGCCGGTGTAAAGCGGGGGGCACTCACAGAACCAGTCCTCAGCATCACTAAACGAGTAGACATAGAGGGAGAAATCATTAGGACCAGAGGTGAAAATGGACCATGACATTGCAACACGTCCAGATGCTTTACAAGCTCACGCAGAGGCCAACAAAAACAGGGAGATAATGATAAAACGCCCTGTGCTGCATAAAAGATTCGAAAAGACGCCGAGAGTAAATGTGTCCAGCCTGATGGAATACATGTAATATATGAGATCTGCTGAAAACACAAAGCATTTGAGTGAACGTGTGGATGGTGGTAGCTACTGCAGAGGCTGCAGTGTCTTTTTGGTAAAGGTAAACACACGCACCCTGAAAAATAACTGCAGAAAGCAGATGATTAGTAGCCTGTCAGAAAACACATAACCAGAAATTGTACAAGATTTTGTCTTCGTTCCACGATTTATATGCGTGCGCTTCCTCTCTAGGCAAGAAGAGGAAGGTGATCTAGCATGCAAAGTAATATCCAGACAGGGTCTTTCTAAAAATCCACTAAGATGTGCACAACTTTGAAAGGTATAATATCAGATAGAGGAAGCATTGGTGGGGTTTCAAGTCTCTAAATTAATAATGTGTTTTTGAGCAGCAGCACTGCAGGATGCATTTTGCTCATTGAGAAACTGGCTTCTTCAAATGAAATATTTACATTCTGCCACTGGAGTTGAGCATTGTTAGATATGACTGTATTGAAGTACAAAAGGACGTCATATATTGCGGTATAAAAATCTAGTGTATGATTATTAAAAGGCTGCTAATGTCAATTCCGACCGCTACACACCCGTCGCTGCCAAACAGGCTTTGTCATTTGTATAATCTTTGACAACCTGCAAGAGGAAGAATTAAATATATAATGGGGCACCTTCTGGAGCAGTCGCAATGTTTCAATGCTTTGAGTGCAGCTCATGTTGTCAGTAAGTGTTTGTTTTTAAATGTTGTTGACACAAAAATTGCGTGGGTTTTCCTCCAGATCCTCCAGTTTCCTATACCCCAGTCAAACATGCAGGATAGGTAAATTGCTGGTAGGTGTGAATGTAAGTATGCGTAATTGTCGGTCCGCTCTGAAACTGCAATTTATCCAGGGCTCCAATACTCCAGTCTGCACAGAATAAGATAGTATAGAAAAAAAAAGATGTATGGATTCACAAATTAAATTGTTTCTTCTAGTTGTAGAAAACTTTTTCACGGATAATTTCTTACACGATAAAAATGTAAACGTGAAAGACTTTACAATGAAGCTACTATAGGTACATAATCTCACCAACATATTCTGCTGATGTTATAATACTCCTGCTCGAGATTGATACTTTAGATCATGTTCACAATTTTGGAATTAACAAAGGCATTTCAAAGGCAAGATGTTCATGCTCTCTGTGGTCAATTTTAAACATGCTTCAATGTGGACTAATTTCTACCAACAGCTTTTTGGGGCTTAGTTGAGGATATTCTTAGTAGAAAAAAAAGATAAGAAAAGATAAGAAATTAAATTGAAAGCAGCATACAATCCACAGGACGGATAAGAATCAGTTGAGCAAGTTCTGCCTGCCATATGTTTGTGTTTGCAAGAGATAAATATCTTTACGTAATCATAGAACAGATGGAATCCTAAAATAAAAAATAAAAAAAAAACACATATATGGTAATATAAGGCAAGATAAACCATTAAAGATGAATTGTCAACTGACTTGTATACAAGCACTTAAACACAGGCAGCAGATATTCCTGGATCGAAAAAGGTAAAGTGTAAATAGAGGCAAAGGAGCACATTTGAAAACACTTGAGTTTTAATTGGCCTAATCAAATAACGCAACGTGTGTGGTGACAAAAAGTTATTTTAATGTAGCTGAGGCAATCACTTTGATTATGTAATGTTTGCAGACTAATTTGAATATGTTAATCACAAATGCACGACGTTGGTGCTAGTCATATCTCACGCCATTCAAAGACTGCACTGCTGCAGCACACAGGCTGGATAAAATATTTAGGAAGACTACATTTTTAATCTAACGGTTACCAGACAAAATGATGAATAATTGACCAGTTGGCTTATGATATCCCTGTCAGCAAGAACAATAATGCTGTGCGGCCATATGCATTTCTCAAATTTCATCCCTTGTTAGTTATTTACAGAACACTTCTTTTCAAGTGCTTGTTCGTATGCAAATACACTTCTACAGTAAGACCCCGACGAGGCTCTGCTGCCATGGCAGCCTTCAGTTCTCGGGTTGAAAGCGTTTAGCCCACTTCATCCTTTGTTAAAATGAAAAAGACCTCTGTGTTTTGCAGATATTATTTATAGAGAAGAACTGCTTTGGTACTGAAACGCTTTTTTGCTTTCCAGTATCGTAAACAGCCAATTGGACACCGTTACGCTAGAGACACTGTAATTCTTGGTGGGTGGGAGGGGAAATCATCTGAAAGAAGACTGGTTCCTCACTCAATTATTTGTCGTCTGAATTTCAATATGAGCAGAGGGATGAAGTGGCATTTACACATGGCCATTCACCTGACGCACTCAGGCTCCTTGTTTCAGCAGACGGCTGTTCGATATTTTCATGACCTCTTCCAGGTGCCCTTGCAAACATTTCCCTGTCGGTGAAGAAGGGTGAGCCTCCATCACAGAGTCTCTTGAAACATACTGCCATAGAAAAAGCATACTATAGATGATACTTGAAATCAAATCCTGACAGAAAGGAGGCATGAAGCACGAGGGAACATTTCTCAAGGGATCAGATAGTATCCAACATGGAACACACTGTACTCTGCAGAGAGCTGTGCTTTTCTGAAACACTTTTAAAGTATACTCGCATGTTTAAACTCTACACTTTTCAAATGTGCCAGTGTATTTATTCAAGGCGTTTATTTCACTTTTCTAAACTCGCAAAAAAAGGAAAAAACCTTACCCTACAAAACGCTGTCCTTTAATAAACTGCATTGCCCCCCATGTCTCGGAAATAAAATTGTGTTCCAATGATTTAACATTTCTTCACTGACACGGGTTCAGGCGGATGAATTCATATGAGATATTTATTTGCTTCAGACTTGAGTAAGAATCAGCTGCCAATTTCTGAAATCTGAAATATTTTCTCTGCCAACACAAAACCTGTCCTCTTCTTAGACGGCATGCTGTTATGTAGCACTATCACTGGTCTTCTCTCTCACTGACTCACCAGCAAGCTGTCATCGGGCCAAATGTTCTACCTACACCTGTGAAACAGACGTTTGTAAAAACAAAAACTATGCAAGATGCTGAGCTGTGTTATTGTTGGAACCAAAACTGAAATAGGATTTAAAAGGTGGAAGGAGACCAACAAAAAAACAAAACAGCTCAAACTATCACTGACATGACGACGAGGTGCGAGACAACAAAGAAGACTGAAAGGAAATTAAATACAGCTATTAAATAAAATAAAATGGGGAGAACATCGAAGACTGGCTTGTGGTGGATGAATAAAATAACATGACGTTTTCGTCTCATTACTGTAGAGAACAAAGTCCTTCCTCACAATATCTTCCACAAAAAACATCTGCAGATGATGGCTTAATGAACGTGTGCCTGTACGCATGCTCGCACGCACGCACGCACAAACAAACACACACTGATAAGACACAGAATAATAATTTTTGCTTTATGTCTAATTGTGTTACTTATATTGCAGTAAAGAGATTTGTTTCTTTGCAGATAGATGTTCTGTATGTCTACTGATGACCTAGAAATACCACCGTAGACACTTGCATAATAAGTATAAGTTTGGGTTTTACCTTGGTCAACTTTTGTACTGTCCTTATGAGGCAGTGCAGCATGTTTATGGACTTTGAAATGGAATTGAAACTTTCCTAAAACACCAGAATAACATATTTGAAAACAGAAATTCATTGTCCTATTCTCCTTCTGTTCTACTGTAGCTAGTTGTACTTTATTAGGCCTCAGAGGTCTACTCTAATCGAAAAAAAAACAAAAGCAGAAGCATTTCCTGTTCCTGCATTATTTACATAGTGAGTCACGTGAGATTTGTCCCCAAGTCCTTTTAATACTTACAATTATTATCAGCTACTTCTAAGTATGTCAAGGTTACACAACTCATTTTGAAACAAGAAAATGTCTATGTATGAAAATAATGGCCAATTTGGCCAAAAAAACACCAGTTAGTTTCGAAAGCACTTGTCCTCCAAAATTCAATGACACAATAGAATAAACCCTTTAATGAGCAAGTTTTCTCTGGAAATATACGTTAGGGACTGCAAACGCACATGGGATGATAGCTATGTTTGTTTCTCATGGTGAATTAAAATAATTGTTTCTTGGACCTTGAGTTATTTTATAGGTACTTTGTAACAAGCTGGAGCTCTGATTAAGGTAAAATTGGTTTTACTTGCTTTGTGAAGAACGCTTGCAGGCAGTGAAATGGAGCACTGGGACAATTCACTGTGGAGGTTTGTGTGCCGCCAAAGCTGGACCGTCACAGAATGAGCAAGGCACCATCTCTACTGCAGCCAATTAGCAGAAGTAGCACTGACTACGTGATTTCTGCTCGGCTTCGGTGTGAGAGCATATGTCCATTCTCTCCTCAGTAACAAATGTGGATCTATTTATGCAATCCGTTTTACTTCAATGAGGATATCACGTTCGGTCACATTCTGATGAAAACTTTAAAGCAGCTATCATATGTTTTACATTAACAATGAATCAAGACCAAGTGTGTGTGAAAGGTGTCAATATTAGTGATGAATCAACATACAAGTATTACCCAGCTCTGCAGTACCCTCAGCATTTCAGCTAATCCCTTTTGGTTGACCCCACAAATTTACTCTTTTGGCTCACTCTCACCACTCTCATGAACCGCTCAACACCAAAAAACAGACAAAGAAAAAGACAGACTGTGCACATAGTGGAGCATTTAGCAGGTAAAGAGCGAGAACAAGAAACTGAACATTGCTGGGTGCAATATAAATGGTCCAAATTCCTAGTCCCCATGCCATAAACACAGACACCCTGCAGGGTATATGGCCACCTGGCCCTACACTTGAAACCCTCACAGATGCATCAAGCATAAATACATGCGTAAGTCTCTTCACACCACACCCACTATGACCGGTCACAGGTACATCTGTGCATCTGTATGCAGATTATACAAGGATTGTGCAGTTGTATATATTTTTCTCTAATCGTCTAATTGGGAGATAACATGTTGGATTTCATAACTAACTGTCTGGCTGTATAAATACAGCTGTTCATTTTCCTCTGATGAAATATTCTTTTCTTATTCCCAGAGTTCTTATTTGTTACAGAGCGACTGCAAGGTGCGTGGATGTGTGTCTCTTGGAATCCATTTCCGCTTTAATATTTCCATCTGCTGTGTATGCAAGTCAGTCTAAGGACATGGTCTCAACAACCTGCAGCTGGGGTTTATAAATTCCGGCATTACAGAGCTGGCAGCTTTTCCCATTGATGTCACTTAAATACCTAATATTTATGCTTCATCCAGCTAACCACAAGCTAATTATACTCTTAGGTTTAATATTGATATATCTACATGTCTAAGTGAACAGAATACCACATGAAAAGGGGACAGCGGCAATATCACCCCAACTGAACCCACAATCAAAATCCTTTTTCATCCCATTATATTGTGACAGTGCAATCCAGGGCAACTAACTGAATGAAGAGAGCTCTATGCACTCCCGATGACCCCTGCATGCTGTGTAGTTCAAGAGGATACTGCATTAACACGTATTCATCACACAGATAATTGCAAGGTGCACTCTTTCGCACATGACAAGCCAATGTGACCACAATGCCACGACTCTTAATTGGTATGCTTAGAGCCATTCCTATTCCAATATTCTCGGTGCCCCTTTTCATTTCCTGTTTAATAAAAGCAATTGTTAATTGAAAGTGTCATAACACAATGAAGAAGACATTTATAGCAGCTATTTTCTGGATTAGCTCAGGTGAAAGAGCATCGTATGTAGTTAATGCACACTTAGAAAGAGTCAAAATTGCTGGTAAGTGGGGTGTGATGGCAGTCTGATGAGCTGTACTAGATAAAGATGAAGGGAGAGCGGATCCTCACATATTTGGCCCATGGATTGCCTTTATTGGGCAATGAAAATACTGTAGATTTATAAAAAGAAGGGGGAAGGAAGAGGACATGAGTAAGTTTCTCCTTTCATGTAACGCTACTCAAGGAATTTGTCAAACTCTTCTTTTAGTAGACCATCTAGAGATTTAAGTAACTGCCCAGGCATTAGAACATATTTCTGTGTAAAATCAATGTGATGTAAGAACAACAGCCATTGTTCAAACTCACAAAGGCTCCGCCCTCTTCTGGACTCTATAATTAATACTATACTCATGTTGCGAGCACGTGTTGGCCTACTGAAAACTTGCATAAGCAAAAAACTTAAGGAGTTAATTCAAGATATACAGCTGGATTCCTTTTGTCTTCCACCCCATGTGGGGAACAGGTAGGCGTTACATCTGCTTGCCCAGTTTGTGCGTTGGCATGTTATCTTGAAAGTACGGCTCCCATCCGACGCACTGATGCTTCCTACATGTTTCCGTGCTTCTTGATGACCTGGAGAATGTGGCGTGCAGGGTGTCTACTGCCTGTCTTTTTGACCACTGCAAGGCTAGGCCATGGCTCTACCCAGATCAGTTATATACTAACTGGGTTGGCTGGGGCCCCCTACTTCTCAGGTGTGGATCAGTGTGCTTGGGTCGATGTTATGTTGCGGCATGGTGTGCATTTATCAGACTCCACCCATAGTACCCATAGAGTCCAGTAGAGGGCCTGTGTGAGTTCAAACAAAAGTTACGATAATGTAACCCTTGTTCTATAAGCACAGATGGAGTACTCTACCAAAAGGGCCCTGTTGCTCCAACGCCACTCGCTCAATAGGGTGTCGAATAGCCGACAGCATTGTGTTCTACCTTGTGTACTGTGGGGTCTGCACGTATTTGTGTAGGCACATCCTTATTGGCCGGCTAAGCTTTTGCAAAACTTCAGTGGATGTTCCTGATTGGAGGAGAGTATTACCCATCTATTTTTTGGAAGTCAATGGAACACATAACTACATTTAACTTCCAATGTAGAGAAACAAAAAAAAACATGCCATCAAATAGTCTAAAATAATATTACTGAGCAAAACTTGATTGTTTGCCGCTTAAGGGCCAAAGAGCAGAAATAATAACTGTAATCCTCTTTTAAGTTGGTATTGAGAATGTGTAGTATCCACTCTATAAAGGAACGCAAAATGTTCGTCTTAGCTTTGTTTTTGCTAGCCATTAACTTCTGAGGGAAATTTCCGGCTATCCAGTAGCTTTCACATTCAAGTCATGTTATCCATTTTTTAAGATAAGAAACTGCTGAAGGGCTATTTTAGCAAGATGGTTCATTATCTGTATTACAATTCCACCATTTGTTGCAATTAAAAAACAATTTATAGATTTTCTGCTGAGTCCTTGTCCAATACTTTACAGTGCCACTAAGCCTTGAGTAGGACTACATTAAAACTAGTCCACTGTAGATAAGATACGATTGACAACTGAACAGTTCTGCATTTAGAAATGGTTGGTGCTGGGAAGAGGAGCTGTTGCCAAAACTGTCATTTTACAAGCTGGCTGACTGGGTTAGTGTTGGCTCAGAGCTCCCGTGGCACAGCCATAGCTCCATTCATGTTTGTAGTGATTGGGGAAAACAATTATTAATATATATTCCTACAATGGAAACGCTCTGTCCGCTCTGACAGTCGTTCTTCATACTGAATCACATGTTCATGAGGAAACAGCAGGTCAAACATGGAGATGTAATGACTCTGTCAATCATACTACATTTTTTTCATGACCTTTTTTGTATATAGCATACACATATATATATATATATATATATATATATATATATATATATATATAACACTCCTTTATTTAGTTTGGCACATGATAGGATGTAAACATTTTTTTAAATCAGCTGCAATTCATCTAATTTCTGGAGTAATTTCTTGCATGTTATGCATTATTATTACAGAATGAAAATGAATTTGAGAAAGTGTATTTTATATTTCAAGTTCAAAGGTAGTTTAGTAATTATTCATTAGTGTAAAAGGTGACTTCGTACCTGACACAAGTTCCTCCGTTACGACAGGGAAGGTGTTGGCATACAGGCGGGTCACAATCCTTGATGTTTCGCCCTCTCACTGCCTCACCCACCAGGTAAATCTCTTTTGAGTTGACCTGAAGTTCCCTGATACATCCAATGAATCTCCTCGCTCCCTTTGCACTCCCGTCATGCATCTCCCACTGGGACGAAACATCCCCAAGAAATATGGGTCCAAAGGTTCCCTGCAAAAAAATGGTGGAAAGCCAGTGATCAGTGTTATCATTTAGTAGATCTCACAAAATCATACAAAATATGTCTCCATTCAAGGACGAGCTGTGCAGCTACAAACTGGTTCTAAATATCAGTGTGTGTGAATATATTAACATTATTATTACATTAACAGGACCTTACTATATATTAAGATCAACAAGAAAGATTAACACTATCAGTTTCTGCTACTCTCCAGCTTAAAGCATGACCTAGACAAGAAACCTAAATTATAATATATATATATTTTTAGTCCTGCTGACATCATATGGTAATACACATCCTGATACAGTGAGAGAGAGAGAGGGGTAAAATATGTAAAAATTGCTGCACGCTTCCTTTGATGTGCTAGGTAATTGGGTAGAATTAATGTAGATCAATTCTGTGAACTTGCAGCTTATTGTACCATAACGGTCAATTTAACAAGTAAAGCATAATTGTGTCTGCAACCAAAGCAAAGCTGCACAAAGAATGTAGCACAAGACAATCTCATATTAGCACTAAAACATATAATTAATTCGTAGCGGTGACCTCCGGATGTTCAAATGAATATACTTTCTATTTAGAAGGTTTACATAACACTTTCCTACTCACGCCACGCATAATGATTAATTTATGAAAGACAAATCAACATTTATCACAGCTTCATTACACATTCCTGCAAATTATGTAACATGCTGACAGTGGATTTCAAAAATAAAACTCCCCTGAGTAAAAGTGATTTTCTGTTTCATGTATGAAAAGTTTGAAAGAATATAGAGTAAATATCTTTCCTTTAGATTTAGCAATGTATCAATAAACTCATTTCTAATAATAATATGAATACAAGTGGGGCCCCAACCTCTATAATTTGAACACTTTTAAAATTGTGTTGAGTAGAAACAAAGACCTTTCATGTTCACATGACTCACTTCAGTCCTACATAAGATTTAAAGCTGCTTCAACCTTTATCTGGGTCATGTCCAACATAATGTGGATACATCTGAAAATCCTGTTGACATGTCAAACATTTTCCAGCCCTATAGCAGAAATAACAAATCAATACAAAAATAAATGTTCTCTTATTTTGACAGTTGCCAACAACTCCAGAGGGTGAGTACTGACTGTGCTCACTATCCCTGCTTAAGCTTTTTTTACATCATTATTATCATATGTATTATATAAAATCTTGTCATGGCAGATATGAGTACTGGATTTCATATAGAGGCTCATTATATTACAGACATGATTGTGTTGTTATGTGAGGCTATGCATCTTTAAAATAAATACTTATGTGGGTCTTCAAGGTACATTTTCAAAGCTCTGCTCAAAGATATCCAACTTTGTATTGATTACAATATAGAATACAAATCCCTGATAGCAAAGATGATTATTAACAGCACTGTGAACATATCAAATTATACTGAATCTTGATGTTTTCAATTTCTTATCAGTCGTTGTTAAATCTAAGCAGTCATCACAATTCAGTCTTTGATGTCCCTAACATGTTAACGTTCATCATGACACCATGCTGGCGCTCGAGGAAAAGGTGTTGGACAGCTGCAGTGGAGGTGTTCAGTGGAGTGAGGTGTCAGACCACATAAATATTTGGGATTTAAATGACATATATTTGGTAGATTTTAAAGCCTATAAAACGACACGGACGACAGGGGTCCACGGGAACGTGTGTGTAATGTCAGTGCAAAGTTAAGAGCCCTAAAACTATCTTCAACAAAGCAGAAGATTCAAATAAAATACTTTTACAATGAGCTAAGCTATATTTCATGTGATACAAGAGCTATGAACCACTGGAGCTGCTTGATGACGATGGGCTGATATGGAACGCATTCACGGTGCCTTCAAGTGTGTTTACCACATTTATGAGAAGGGTCCATTTGAAAGACGCACTGATGTAATATTCATGACTTTGTAAGTGGACTCGCAGCACTGCGTTCACACGTGTCGTATGCTGATTTCGGTGTTCTATTTGAAGGCAGGACAAGTAAATGTGGCCACCATATTTCTACAAAGTGTTTTTATATACATGTGGTGCCAGTTTACATGAGTACCTTGGTCATACTAAAAAACATATCATCACCAAGCCAAAAAATTGTTGTTCAGTGATTGTAATTGAGCTCTAAAAGCTTGTTTTATGACCACAACCTTAGTTAAAATGTGGCAGTAAGATAATCAGTATGTTCATATTATTTCAGGTCTTATCCCCTTACACTGGCAATCTGTGAGAATTATGACAGCATTTGAAAATATTTTAAAACTCTATATCAGCCGTACGTTGGCTTCCAGTCTAAATTGCCAAGGAAAATACTGGCTATGACCTGTTTCACTGACTTTACAGTCCAAAATTCTCTCATTACTTTTAGAATTTGACATATAGCAATTTATTTGCCAGTAGTGCTGCACTGACATCTGCTAAACTGCCTCATGAGCCTCGGCAGTCTAGATTGGAACCTGACAATAGCTAACTTCATGATCTCTCTGAGGCCTGCAGCCGGGCAATGTCTGGAGTGTTTGGTTTTAAAACATTGCAAGAATCTTTGTGGGTTCATAATGTCAAGTTTATAAGCTGTACTTCATACAACACTCTCTATCCTTAGACCCTCGACAACTGCTAGTGGCCTCTTTTATTGCTGTACTTCAACATCTATGCATTTTTTTGCTTTTTCTACTATACATCATTTTAAAGAAATTAGCTCAAAGCCTGACTGCATGTCAGCAAATATTACATATATATATAAACTATAAAGCAAGGAATCTCTGTCTGTCTTTCTGAGAATTGCTCCTCCGATCTACTTCAATACTTGGGTGTATTGCTGGGGACCCCATGCAGAGCTTTGTCGAATTTGGTGCAATTTGGAAAAGCTTCATATACATTCCATATTATTAAGCTGTCATCCACCGCGGGCATTCAGCAGCTTATTGCCTTTCACTTTTGCTGCTGGATCCTGGATACAGCGTGACAACACTAAATGAATGCTGGATAATGTAACAACCTTCTTCACTTCACTTCACTCAACGGGCACAAGCAGAAAGCCTACAGGAACATCGACACACTCTGCCATTGCAACTGAAATTCTATACGTTTTTGCCATACTAACTCGTAACAGTACCGCCTCCACAAATGCTGTACTTTATAACCGTGGTGGTTATGTCAAAGCAAGCGACTATTTTGCCTATTCATATTTTTAAAGTACTTTTAGGGGCCATTTATAAGTAATATTCAATACTTATCTTCATATTAACTCTATAGCTGATTGAGGCTATTTTAGTTGGGGGCCCCAGGCCCATGTTGCCTACCTTGCCTTAAAGTCTTCCCCTGGTGTTTTTTTCCCAGTAAACAAGACTGTAGGCCTAATTCACCGGTGTTTCTGACTGTGATTAGCTGAGACTTGGGTGTGTGACACGACTATATCATGGTGGGTGTTTTGATGAGGACCCACTTGAAGCCCAGTGTGAAGTTGTTTGTATGAGCGGTTCTTGAGAAAGCTGCAAGCAGCAACACCACAGGCCAAGCATGCGCCCCTTTCTAAACAGGCATGTGTGTGTTTGAATGGGCACTATACTGGTGATCATAATTTGTGTAAAAATCTCATTTGACTTAATTTGACTAGTGTAAAACTAAAATCAAAAACCCATGTTTTCAGTATAAGTGTAAATATTGGTAATACACTGGTCTCTATAAAAGTTAACTAGCAACCAATGTGGAATCTAATTGTAGCAAAGATACTTGTGCAATAATGAATGTGTTATTAACAAAAAAGGGAAAAAAAAGAAACATCTTGGCATCTTAAATTAGAAGACCATAAATCACATTGAGGAAGGGGGAGGCAGGTGGAGCCTGTGGGAAGGTTGAGCCCCTCTCTGCATCTTTGAAAGTGAAAAAAACAAAAAATGTGAATTTAACAACAATTATAGGTGTTGTTAATCAAATTAATGAGCCGGAGTAAAAAATAAATAAAAAATTGCTGTTTCTTACATGCCTGCCATTAAGGATATTATTTGCCAAGTGGGATCATCTTGGCAAATAATATAACAGGTGGACATGTTCGTAATGGGAGCTCCCGTTGCTCATTCATAAAGCAACTGCTGTTACTTAAAAAACTGTGTGCTGGGCTGGTTTTGATAACATACACTTATTCTACTCTTGATGTTGCTGACATGAGTCCTAAATAGGATTAAAATCAGAAACTGTCTCATCAAAAACCAAGATATTTGGTGCTAACAATATATATTTGTTGGTCCGCAATGGATGGAGTTAATGTGCTGGATTCTGAAAGCTGCTAAATAATCAGTTTTAGGCTGCTATGAGATTAAAAAAATGCATCCATTTGATTAGATCTCATAGATCTATTACTCAAGCTGGAATTCAAGCTTTTCTTGTGATTTTTTATGAGTATTTCATATTTTGCAAGTACCTGAAGCTACACCGCCAACGTATTCTGTCTGAACGCCCACTTCATTTACACTGGAAAGAACGATATATATATATTGCAGGAGTGGGTTTAACCTCAAACTCACCTGATTCTGCAAAAGTTAAAACAGAAATGTACTATATAAATATTTCCCAGAATAAGGACTATCCATTAGGTCTGCAAATAGGTCTAAAAATGTACTGACATTAATGAACAGAGCTGTGGTTCTGAGTGAAAACATAATAAATTGAATAAATTATATCTGATGTAATTCCTTTGACTTACTCACGGAATCTGAAGTCATGCATTATAAATTATATTTCTGTTTTAACTAATACGTTAATATGTCTGTGTATGCATGTGTATGCATGTATATGTGTAAAAGGAAGGAGATACCAATCACATGATTATGGGTTTGAAATGCAAATGTGAGAAAAAGATTGTGCCAAAGGGTTGATTTGACTGACCTCTGACACGGGGCGTGACACGTATTCCTCGAGACGCTGAGCTGTGCCATTATCTGCAGCTATTTCAATCATGCATGACCCTCCTTGTTTTCCAACAGACATATTATATCTGTTGAGAGGAGAGCGGAGGGAAACCATGATTTATAATATCTGATACTCACAATAAATTCAGCAAAGCCTGAAAAACATTCTGATGGAGAAACAGACAGAACAGTCACAGCAATGAAGCCACTAATGTGACCATTGAGACTATACTATAAAAATGGATGACTACGTATACATTACACACTATTGCCTGAGACACTTTATGCACTGGTGGATACTGTTGGAGGCAATGGTGCATTTGTATCCCACGCCACAGCTCAAAACCCGGGAGAGACAACAAAAACAGAGAATGGCTTTCCACAGCTGGATTTAAATAATAAGTTTGGAAATAAGTTTTTGCTCAGTGTTGCGGTGATACTTCTTTACGTTTTTTGTGTTCCTCAGCAGATAAGAAATTCACATTATAATGCCTGTAAATACACCACAAACAAATCATAGATTGGGGAAAACCAGTCAGAGCCAGCTGAATTTACATTTACATGCTGTGCTACATGCATTACTATTTCAAATGTATGAAAAATACAATAATATTAATACAAATGAAGGAAATCCGCCTGCAAAACATTATCATGAGTGAGAGTGCTCATTATGTCTTTCAGGATTAATTGATGATAAAAACGAGGGCACAAGCTAGATATACATTATAAACCTAATGAGTAGGAGGACAATTTTATCATTTGACCCTCTGTGTCTCTCTGGGGAAATATACAATTGCTCTAGTCATTAATGTTGCAGCCATAATGTTAAGTAGCTGGTCTACTTGTGTCATATCCCAGCTTTTGCAAAGTCAAGCGATTGCCTCTTTCCAATTCATCATTGGCTTTATACCCGCATTATACAATAGCAGCCTCTTTACAGGGCTGTGCATTGTGCAAACGATTGTATACTCTCTGCCACGTGCATAAACACAATTGTAATCTACATGATGCGCTTTTGTTCCATAGATTCCTTATTGTTTGCCTGTGAACATGTATTACCGGTAAATCTGATTCTGTTAAATGTTTTCATCCATTTTTTTTTTTTCGATTGTACCACTGTTGATGAGACAAACCCCTCAAATGTCTGCTTTAATGGCCAGATGGAAACAATCAGGGCAATCACCTTCCTGCTAATTAGAAACAGCCTTCCAGGACGCCTTCCTGAGGCAATCACACGCATGCAACTGAGGAAGGACTAAGTACAGGTACTGTATGGAAATCACGCAAAACACACATAAAAAAAAAATGAAGGCACATTTAAGACTGTAAACATAGAATGCAACCTTACAGTAACGTCCAGAGAACACGCCTATCATCATCTTCGGGGTGCCTTTTGTGTTTCTCCCATTCTCAGTGAGCGATTTCAGAAAACTACATTGCCTCACCGTCACATATATATATATATATATATGTGACGGTGAGGCATATACATAATATAACAAGATCCTAAAGAAAAAACTGAAATGATCCAATATTCCAATCCATGTCTTTGTGTATGGACTGTTAGTGAGGCAGGAAACATCACAACATTGTTACTAAAACTCCCCTCTTGCTGAGGGCATTTGAGGCATATTTTGGTGCTTACTACAGTAGCTTTTTATTTGGCCTGCTAATGCTGCAAAGATTGTCCCTATGAGACACAGAGAGCATGCATACTAAGCAAATCGGATGATGTTACTTGATGAGCTCTCATGAGTAAATTGAATGCTCCACCGGGCTAATTTACATTCGTCTTGCTCTAAGGCAAAGATGACTATTTATAAAGATGACTATGACTACTTAACTTGGTATAGTAGCTAGATAGCTAGAATATGGAATATGTCCCACGGCCCAAAATCATCATCATCATCATACACACACACACACACACACACACAGACATACAAACACAAAACCACAATATCTCACAAACAAACACAGGAGTGAATCAGAAGAAAAAGAGGCTGGGGTTTGTCTAACTCAGAGATGAAACACTATGCAATTTCATATTGGGCTCCCTGTGCACCATTCAGTGCTGGGTCTCATAGGACCAACAACAGCAAATTCCCAACTTGAGGTAAACAAACAAAGACGTATGAATATTTCATTTTCTGCAAACACACAAAACCACAATATGGCTGTGATCATTTTTTACTTACTCAATCATCATTTATGCATTTCTTCATCTGGCTAATGCTCTAATCAGAAGTGATTTGTCATCTCTAACATCCTCATTTAGACTGTGTCTGGTGTGTGACTAATTCAGAGCAACTGCACTGTTGCAACTTTCCTGAGGATCACCACTGAAATATTACCTGCAATGTTAAGGGACCTGGCACATATTTTCAGCACAGCACCTTTACACAGAGGTATTTGTTAAACCTGCGGTGTGTGTCTTTACTATCCTATTAGAGCGTGCCTCCTTCACAGTCCCCTGAAGAAAATAACAATGAGGGAGGATCATCATTAAAATATTACTATTGCATAAAACATCTAAAAGTATTGGCAACAGATGGCAGTAAAACATCATGCACTGTGCTGGTGCCCTTGCAACAGTTTTCACTGGAGAGATGCATTTTTTTTGTAAAATGGCTTAATTATTCTAACCATATTCCATATTACAAAAAGCAAATATGACAACGTGGAACCTGTTAGTGGTGAATTTATAATTTGCAGGCAATTTAGTGACCTGGAGTCAAGAATCTATTAGTTCTACAACTAGAGACTATAAAGTAGTGTTTTCTACCTTGAAGCAGATACAATGTAAATGGGTCACTCAGACTACATATATAAGGAAGATGTACCCTACCACCTGTTAGTTTGATATTCTTCTTAGCACAATATGCAGTAGAGTTATAGACCAGATATGAAGGGAAAGAGAGAAGAGACAGAAAAAACATATGCTTAATAATCAAGCATTATCATCACACCACCGCGTCTGCTGCCCAAGATGTCAGGAGGGATCGGTTTGTTGGTCTTTCCTTTAAGTGCAACAAGCCCTGTATCGGACAATAATCTAAACCTACATTGACTGTAATGCCTCGGTGACTTCCTCACACGCAGCACTGCAGCATTTGCTGCATAATTTGTGCTGTGACTGGCAAGCCTCAATTAATTTGTGTAGCCTGTGTTCCATCATTATATCTCTCGCAATACAATTAGACAGCACACAGCAAGCCTCTTGGCATTGTGGCTTCACAAAAGAAATTCCAAGTGAGCAGGCAGTCCTGCTGGTTGCTTCTTCAATGAATATTTGATGGGACTACTTGTCAATACAACACTGACTGCTGCCTGAGATTTGGACAGTGTCAACGTGGACGTGGATTTAAAAACAAAATGCTCAATATTAAGAACCTTCTTTTCACTCAGTTGCACATATGGCACTTCCCCAAAATGAATGTTGTTTCCTCATTACTCTTTCAGCGATTAATACCCTGTGAGCAAGTGGGAAAGGATAAGTTCTGTCCGTTGTTATTGTGTAGTTCAGAAAAAAGTAATCAATGGTTACTAATTACTTTTCCAAATTGCAAAGGGATTACTATACCCATTACTAGATGACCACTAATTACAGCAGCGGTTATTTCACCTATAAGCCTGTACACATGCTCACATGTGAACCAAAATGCAGAGTAGATGGATAGACACTTAACAGCTGTCTTAGTTCTTTATTAGAATTGGTTATTGGTTGAAGTTGCAGGAGGTGAACAGATGTTTCTAACCTGAACACAACATGAACTCATAGCTGTGTGTCTTAAGTTTCTTTGACGTTCATTCATAGAAGTGAAGACCTTTCTGAATTCCTACTACTTTGAAATTTCTTCTCACAGCACTATTCCGTTTTCGTTCTCTTACAGCAGCTGTTGCTAGGCAACATTTCACGACTACATATGCATTATTACATCAAAACAATATTCAATAGTGAGTGAATGGACTATTAAATAATACTTAATAATCCAATTTAAACAAAGTGATTCAAGTCATTATTTTAGAGTGAAAACTTGTCACAAGGAGTGATACTCAGCCTGTAATACACATTTGAGTAATGTAAAGCAGACTTTAAAGTAAAGCTTTTTAAAGTCTGAGAACATAACGGTGATGATGCAAGCAGGGTTATCTCAGATTGCTCTACAACCCTCAAAATCCCAACTAAAAGCCAGTGATACATGGGGGTAAAGTTGAAAGACGTGGGCAAGACGAGGCTCTAGCAAAAGTTGCTATTAGGTTCCATAATATAAATTGTAGGATCCAGTGTTTTTGGAGCTCGACCTTTAGGGAATAAAAGTCAGGACATCTCAGGTTCCGTCGGCTTTCTGTAAATTAATAATAACTAGTGCAGGGCAAGTTGAAAACTTGTCTGTTCAGAATGGGCCACATGCTTGGCCTGTGGTGTTGCTGCTTGCAGCTTTCTCGAGAACTGCTCATACAAACAACTTCACACTCAATACTGCACTTCCTTTGATCCTCAGCAATACACCTGCCATGACATAGTTGCGTCACACACCAGTGAAACAGGCCTACAGTCTGGTTCACAGGACAAAACATCAGACTTGACGGTAGGCAGCAACCTTGGCCTGGGGCCCCTGACTAAAAGTGTCGCAAACAGCAATAGATTCGTCAGGATGTTGTTGAGATATGAAAAAAGATTGAATTATTTTACTATTCAAACTAATTATACATTGAAATAACTTGAATGCCCCAAAAGCACTTAAAAAATATGTTTCTCAGCTGTATACCCTACTACTAACTGTGTACTTCTACTCCAGAGGAAAATATAGTCGTGCTACATTTACCTGACAAGAGAAACGTCACTGGTTTCGTTGCAGATTCAGATTTGACTCACAATATATGACTATATATTAAATTATGATGCATTATTATTCATTAATCTATCATAGAATTGAAAGCTCCACCTGGAACAAAAGTTAACCCTATCGATCAGGCAACGTTCATGGAACATTGCAGAACCTAAAATTGTTGCAATAAAGCAGTTCGCAGAATGTTGTGTGAACATTAGAAAAACAACATCCCGCTAACGTTAACGAAACGTAAGGAAAACAATGTCCCACGGATGTCCTGTTAACCATATCTTTTTTTTACCACTAACAAACAGTCCCAGAACGTTAACTTCACGGGAACGTTTTGCTGCTGGGGTCCCGAACTGAAACTTGTTCACTGGGAAGTACATTTGATTACATTGTGTTATTGTGTTGACAATACCTCTCTTTCACTCTTCACTTTTTAATGCAGGCCCTTTACTTTAGGTATTTTGTTGCCGGTAACATTTAGTGTTATACTTCTGTATCAAGTCTTACAGTGCGGAAATTTACTCACGCCATTGGGGAAAAACACACCCACATCGCGCAAGTAGTTGGCCTACTGGCCTATACATATTAATTACCAAATAGGCATATTAGTCGCTTGCTTTGACATAACCAACATGGTTATGAAAGACAGCATGGATTTAATTAGTGAAGTCATTTTGCCCGCGGTTAAGTGTAAGTTAGTATTACAAAAACAAACATAATTTGATTGGCAATAGCAGAGTAGCACTGTTCTTGTAGGCTATCCGCTTGTGCTCGTTGTCTCCAGGGAAGTGAAGAAAAGTTTGGTTGTAACTTTATTCAGCATTCATGTAGCGTTGGCAAGCTGTATCCATGATCAAGCAGCAAAAGTGAAAGCAATGAGCCGCTGTCTGCCCCCTGCAGACAACATGCTGGACTGCAGAGCCCTGAGGGAGCTGCTGATGCACAGAGGGCTGTTTAGTTGTTTTATTCAAAGTTTATTAATCTTGAATGTGTCCAGATTGGACCGAATTCGAAAAAGCACTCCATGGTGTTCCCAGCAATACGCCCACTACTTTTGAAGTAGATCTGAGGACTGTTTCTCAAGATATGCAAGGGACAAACAGAAAGATAAAGACACAGAGATTATTTGCTTTATAGTTAGATTACATTATTAATTAATGCTAGGTCTTTACAGTGTACTCACAAAATATGATAATCTCACTCAACAAATTCCTCACTATGAAAAACATATAAGTTCGGCAAGACGCAATTAAGTCTGAATTATAAAAAGACATGCAACAAAACTCTATCTAATCACCAAATAACCATACAGGCAAGGTATTTTAGTGCTTTTACTTTCTGTGATCAAGCATTATTATTGACATTTCAACAGCATCCAACAAAGAAGTTCAGAAAACCGAGAAATTTGCAGATGTAATGGCAGAGTTTTTTATTTTTACAGAAATAATATGATGGTCTACAAAGACATCGACATGAACATCAAAACCCATGAGTTTCTAGACACAGAATGAAAAAAGTAAAAAATCGCAAAAAAAAAGAAAAGAAAACTCCTTGTAAGTCAGAGCCATACTTGAGATACTACTCCCATTCCTCTGACTGCAGGGAAAAAGCACCCACAAAAGTGGCATAAATTTGAATAATCATTTCTGCCTGGGACTCTGAGTTCACCTGTGACAAGGGAAGAAATGTGATGCCGCATAATTCTATGTGTCATCCTCGTTGATCTTTGACTGTGTGAGAAAGAAAATGACTCCAACAGTGAATTCTAAGCACAATGGGATTCAACCAATAATGTGCACACCCTCGCAAACGACCGAGGGAGCTTTAGGAGTCTGTAGAATTGCCCCGGACATCCTCAAAGGAAAACTTTCCAACGTCAAAAAACAAGCCCAACAACAAACATGTCCTCCGCAAATGAAAAATGACACAGCCCCCCCGACCCCCCCCCCCGCACACTGTCCTTTGTGAAATGATATGGCAGCACAGGGCATTTCGGGAGTGGCCTTTTGTCTTGCTATAACAGTCTATAATGGAGTGCTACACATCGGTTGTAGATTTAACTGTAAAAACATAAAAGTGTATATTTCCAGAAACAGAAAACGTACTTTAAAGTTGTTATGTTGTGAGTGTTTCACATCTATCAATCTGCATGTGTCCATTATGCATTTTCACTGGGAAACACAATGCACCGTAACACCATTACATTCAGAAAATCTACATAACTATTGATAGTGCGCCTGAATAAATATAAGCTTCAATATGCCACTTCCTTTGTTTCTACACAGACTGCAGTCAAATGCAAACTCTTCTCTGCTCATTTTCAAGAAAGTTGTACCCTGTATGTTTCACGTATATGGCAGTTGGTATGGATTGTTCTGATAGTTTTACAGCAATCTTGCTCTACAAAAGCTGCTCTACAAAGGAAAATGTGATGCATTCATTTATGTTTACTGTCAGAACAGGCTGATAAACTCTTGATTAAATATTCACAATGTCTTTCATCTCTTTGTTGGTGATGATTAGCGAGATGGAGTGGTGTAAAACCGTTGAACAGCTCTCCTCTGTGGCTCAGAGAGAACTGGGAATAGAATCAGGAAAGCCTGAAATTCCTTCACAGGGTTTCATGCTGACGTTTGGAATATACTGTATATATTTTATATTTATTCAGCATATTACCTAAATTGCACCGATACTGGAGTGGACACAATGTAGAGCTGAAACATTTAAGCTGCAGCCACAGCTGTGCAGACCACCCACAAGAGGGCTTTTAATGCAATTTAAAATAACTCTCCACATTGTTTAGCGTGTTGTTTCACACTCATCCTTGTAACTACGAGCAATTATATCATAATCAAAACTGCAGTGCATTGAAGCTGAGCATGGAAAAACATCAAGAAAGTGAACTGCTTATTTTTTTATAGTACAGTGCAACGTTGAGCAGAGGTGTCATACCACTTCTTCCTGTCAACAATGGATGCCACCGACAATTGGTGCAAAAATAAAAAGCAAAAGGCAAATACTTTTCCCTTTCTACTGTCATCAGAACAGTGCTCGAGATGACAATACGATTGGTGGGTTGAAAATAAGAGTGTGTGTGTGAGATGTGGAAAAGGCGAAAAATTAGAAAAAAAGATGGTGTTGAGTCTGTGTTACAATGACATCAGGCAATTTGCATTTTCCCCCGTTTGGTCATTGCAGCTTGGATTATTTACAGTTAAATACAACTACTGCCCCACACTGCATATATGCTGACTGCAAGTTCAAGCAGCTGTATTCAATGTTGCCAACCATCATCCAGGAAAAAAGGTATTCACTGCTCAAACAAGACTAGATGATGTCATGCACTCATTTGCATATGAATAAAATTGCTGAACCGATCAAGAATAAATAGAGGCAGAGCTCAGCAGCAGGCCCTCTCTCATTTCTCCCACTGGCTTACACAGGCTGTAAGCCTGTGCATGGAGACAGAGGATAAGCTGTGCATGGGAAAGCATTGTGATCAGACCTAGTTGGATGAGACAAGCAAGTAGTGCAAATGCATGTGGATCAGGTTTAACATTTGGTACCAAATTTGTTGCCAAATGCTTAGGAGTCAACTGTTTTCCAAACTACAACTGGAATCCAAAAGAGTAGCAACATTTGCTGCTTGTGGCTTTGAAGAGAAAATTTGTTCTTGTGACTTTAAATAAATGATTTTACCTGGGGATATGTCTAAATAAATTTGCTAAATCTAGTGAGAAGAGTGGGAAGTTAACAGAGGTCCTTGCTTTTTATTATCAAATGATCTAACTAAGCTGCAACCATCTGCCTCCAGTTGTATTTCTGCTATGCTGTTTATGCACTGTGCACATGCATATAACATGAAGGCATTTACATACTTGTTGGTTGTGTGTCTAAGCTGGGATCTTTTGAAATGCTAGAAGAAATCAGTATTAGTTGGATACATTGATTCTGATATGGACAATTTATATTCATTGCTTTGACAATAAATTACTCTCAGCGAAGGCAGCATTCTATACAAGAATTGACTCAATTCTCTAATTTCATTACGTATTTTGTCATTGTTTAAATAAGTTTAAATCCAAGCTTTCTAATGAGAACTAGTTTTTTTAAAATGGTACCATGAATTAATAATTAACAATTGTACTGCTGAATATCATTTAAAGTCATTTGAATGCTGTGTTCAAGTGTGCAGGTGTTATTCAATTTGAATAGTCATGGATCCATTGATGGGGTCATTGATCCAGGTATGCCTAACAAGGCCTCATCCTGCATGAAAGATCTTTTTTATTTAAGTGAAGAAGTATTGCACTATATGCAACGCAACCCATACTAGATCATGACAATTTTCAGATAAGTATAAGAAAAAGACTGGGTCATTCAGAAGGTGTAAAGTTTGTCTACTGTATGCAGTCAAGATTAGAGGATCTCAGCCACTTACGGTAAACACCCTGCTACCATTTGCTGAAATGGCCAATTTCCACAGCAGACTGAATATCAAAGGTTAATGATCCTAATCTCTCTGTGAACGATCTGCAAGAGATCTACCACGGATGGTAACAGATATTTTGCCCATTTTTGCATGGTCAAAAATAAAACTATAGAGTTAGGTGATATATATATATTCACAGTCTGATATATCGTGAGCTACAGTTGTATTTAGCATAAAACTATTTGCTCGTGCTGACTTTAAGAAGGAAGAAAGAATGCTTATTTATGATGAGGTCAATGTAAAGGAGGCAAGTTCTACTATTGAAACTCAAATACATTACATACAACGGAATAAAAGCGACAAGCTCTATCTCAAGGTTTATGTTCAAAATATTGAAATACGTTTTAGAAAAGCTGAATATGTGATTGCTATTTCTGTGTATAATTGTCTTAAGGAAACAGCTGTTTGTGCCGACACACTGGACAGTTTTCTTTGTTTATGTGACTTTGACATCTTGACACAGGTCAGGGACTGCACTACTCTGGAGGTCAGTGACGTACTCAGGCTGTCTGAGGGGCAGCGGTGCAACATATAAAAAGGGCACCAGCTGCACGTGGTGGGGCACCAGCATGCAGAAACTAAACGAGAGAGCACTTAATCACATTATTTTCCACTTGAAGTGTATCCCACCCCCCCACCCCCACATTGCCAGAGGTGCAGAAGGAACCAGGCCATTACAGTTGGGAAATGTCTGATGTAGTGAGCTTTCATTGCACTTCTGTATTACCATAGAATCAATGCTCTGATCAAGACTGATGGTGAGAGCTACTGGACGGACAAGCTTTCACAGGGTTCTTATCAAAGACACCATGGCATGTAACCTTGTTTTGAGATCCCATCGAACAAAGCAGTAAATCGGTGAATGTGCAGACTACACACATTGTGTGCATCTTTCAGGCAGATGCTTTTAGCACCCAGCTAAGTATACTGGCTATGTATATTTTTCCTTAACCTAATAAAGTAGTTTTGTTGCTTAAACCTCAACAAATTCCAGACTGAAAAGCAGAAATCCTAGCTAACTATTGCTAAATTAAGTTGCATATTCAATTTGGCCAGGTGTGAATAGCTGAATAGTTGTCGTGTGCAAATTCTCACCTGAGTTCAAACTCCAGTTTTTTAATTCTAGTTTTTAGGTTTTTGAAGATTCCCTTGAATTCTTTTTTTTCTTTCAACAACAGAAGTTATGAACTTATACTTTCACGTTTTACAAAATGTCATGGTTTTTGGGAGATTTGATTGGTATGGTGTAGAGATCAACCATATATATCTAGAATTGATATCATCTGCCAAAAACACTTCTTTACAGTGACAAATACTTCATTTACACTTTGTACTTCTATGAAAACAAGGCTAAAAGTAAAAATCATGGGTAAAAACATAGATATCATGTTTAAAACTGATCACTAAAAGTAGTTTTAAGACAATGATAATGACTCTGCCAATACAATATTACAGATTAGAAAGGAAAGTAGGAGACATATCATACCGTATTGTGATTGGCGTCCATCTGTTGTTATTGATGTTCTGGTCTGCAGCTGCTTTCAAAACATGACCGCCACCACATCCAAGCTTAGCAACAGGGATTCCATCTTCAAGGAACACATGAAGGAACTGATCCCCAAAGTTCTGCTGCTGAGCTGAAATGGTAAGAAAATTGTTTAATGATGAGTCTCTTGTTTCCGTAGTGCCAAATTCAATACATTGTTAACTAAAATATAAAATTACTTTTAAGATACTGAATAGAGAAAATGAGTCCCCTCGGTGTGTGTGAAATTAAATATAAACTGTTTCAACAAGATGATGATGGAGACATGGAGACGTGGTTAGGAAGATAACATTGTTTGACATGAGCATAGTGGTAAGTAACTATATTATGCTCAGGGTAAATCCCAATCCATCTGTCCCACTATGCAGGTCATATATTGTAATAAAATGAGCAAGTGTAACTCAAAGGAACCTAGACATACCCAGCTAGTAGAACCTGATTAATACCAGTGTGTTGACCACAAGGCCATACTTGTTGTGATCAATAAAATGAAAACCAAGAGGGAGGTTTCCTGACTGCCAACAAATAGGGTATGCCTTTGCTAAGACAGGAGTTTACGAAGACCCTATTCACATTGTTGTTTACTTCACATAATACTCTAGTCGACAAACAGGGAACAAAGACTGCAAGGCTTCCTCACTATGAGAATAATTCACAACACTGAACTGCCCCAGACTATTAATCTCGATGGTCTAAGACAGGTTCTGTCTGCATGCAACACCCCTCTACTTTTTAATCAAAACATTCAACTTGGATCCATCACACCACCTGTGCAAACTGGCACGATTGGACCACAAAGCAACCTTTGGAACCTCAGTGTCAATGTCAGTCCTTTATGCACCAACCTGGTCCTCTCACAATCCAAGCTACAAGAAGCTATCGTCGTCTGATAAAGCACTGACTGTGATAATGGTTCACAGCACAATACACCAGGACTGCACCAGTAAGAGGATCAGTATGATGAATCATCTCCGGGTACCACGGTGCCATCGTGCTGTCTGGGGCTACTAACAAGCGACAAACTCCGGGGGCTGAAAAATGAAGCCACCGCTGAATTGCCAAAAACTGCAGTTCCTCGAATGGCCATTTGATGCTGGCTCCAAAAGCAAGTCAATCCCCATAGACCCCTGTACGCTGGCCAATGTGGAAGCGTTGGATGATGGGCTCAGTTTTCAATGGGATATAAGGAACTGTAATATCCATGAAACTTCTGGATCCATTCAACCATGACTCTTTTCTTTATACCAATCTGACAGAACAGGTTTGATCCTGCCCGGCTACCAAGAGGATGGTCACCAGGTGCTGCTTGTGATGTTGCATTATTAGATATGCCACTTCTCAGACTCCAGTACAGTATGTCACAGATTGCACAGTCTCTTGCAAGTGAGACAGTGTAGTGGGGGAGCAACAGCCAGCCGCATCATTAATCCTTTCACAAGGGCTACACGGGTCTTCAGGAGGGGAGGCATAGAGCGAGAGAGAGTGCACACACCAGTCCCTCACCTCTGTCTAAGAAGACATGAGAAGACAAGCAACATAAGAGTGCTATGTAAGGGAGACAGAGATAATAGAGAGAGCTTGCAACTCTCATGCCACTGTCCGGCAAAACATGGTTGTAGATCAGAAGACAGAACAGAAATACTGCACTGTTAAAGACATATTTCACGGCTGGATTAGAGACGTTGACAGGGAGCCAAAAATCCAGCGAGAGCTACCGAGTAGGAGCAACAATTGCATGATTGACCCCTTGGATTGGTAGTGATAATTGAGCCAGGATTCTGTAAGAGGGTAGGCTGGTGTAGCTCGCTGGGCTTGGACACTGGTGTGTGGGCTGCAGAGACAGCCTTCACAATGTGTGTGTGTGTGAGCCATCTCTCATGAAGTAATGGCTTGGATGAAGGATTTGGACACTACAGGAAAACGGCGCGAAAGCTGTACATGTTGTTTCAAGGCTGCATTGCAGCCGATATGAAAGCTCTAAACAATTCCTCCAGGGCAAGAAGGGCAACCAGAAAATCCCTGTCTCTTTGTCAGAGGGAGGCTATGCTTAGCTTAATATGCTGCACTCTGATAATGCATTTTCTAAGCCGACTTGGAGGTCTTCCCTGTCCTACGACTCAACAGGGATGCACTTTATAGAGCCATATTACTAACCGCTGTTGCCGAATGGACCACAGGAGAAATGATCTTGCTCAGATAATCCACTGTTTCTTTACGCTTATTCTGTGGAAGGGAAGGACTTCTACTCTGTCACAAAGCAGCAGCAGCAGGGAGAAAGAAGGTACTCTTTCTGTGGCTGTGGAGTAAAAATATATATTTTTTTATGTTTTGTTTTTTTCCTGCAGCATTTAGTTAGAATACATCCTTGAAGGGACAAGTAAAGGTTGACTTTGTGTGTGAAGTTCCCCAGGGACCAATTTCTGGTCAAATATGCTGCCAGCAGGTCATCATATCATCCAGAAACACATTTGTTATCTTAGTAATACAATTAAAAGACATCAAAATGGATGTCCAACATGTCCCTGAGACTGAAAACAAACACAAAGATACCTTTCATTGGTGTGAAAACGCAGCGGTATGAAACAAGTTCAAAAACCTTAATGTAATGCTGAGTCATGTTTGCAACACTACCAAAACTGTTCTATTATGTAGACATTACATAAGAGGGTTCTTGTCAAAGGCAGATGAAAAAAAAAATGCTGGTTAAAAATGCAAGACAATAGGCTGATTCCAGTTTATTCAAAATGCCTTAACAAGAAAGACAACATTGTATCACAGCTCACAGTCCTAATATCTCTGAATTCACTTCTTGTTCATTTTCAAACTGATTACTAAATGTGACTTCTCGTCTGTGGTCTTGCCCCACAGTACATCACCGACATGTATGTCATCATTAGGACATCAGGACTTTAAGGTTATCTGTTACAGCCCCTTTTGTTTTTTCCAAGGGTTATTAGAAGCTGACAAATCTGCTTATAGTTTTGCTTCTGCCTGCTGGAATTCTCCAACAAAGCATTAAATATGCTCGATGGTTTAAATCATATTAAAATAAACGTTCCCTTTCCCATTCATTGATGAGCCTTGTTTTTGTAAATGCTGTTTTTAATATAAAAACATGGCGTTGTACTGGACTATATTATATTGAAAGGTGTTTCTAATCTTTTGTCCTCCTTATTAACATATATACATACATACATACATACATACATACATACATACAGGGGAAGAATATTAGAAACACCTCTCAGTACAACATCATTACTAAATGTTCTGATGCAATGTCTGTGGCAAACTGCAGAGCTCTGGACAACAGCTTCAGAGCATACAGGTGAGTTTCCTGTGTGAGCGTCACAATGAAGTTGCAACTGCTGAGTAAGTGCCGGTGATTCTTTTTTTTTCAAATATTTGTGCTGTGGTATTTTAAGATTTACTGTGTTGGTTACAGATGTAACTACTTCTTATGTTTCTGCTAGGTAAACAGTGATTTGTCACATTTTGAAACCCTGTATTTGACTAGTAAATATGGTACTTTATGATGGCACGAGAAGGGGCTGTTGAAAATCTCTAATATTTTGTTTTAGTCTTCAGTTTGTGGCATGTAATGAGGACATCTGGTGATTCCTGCGTGTTCAAAGAAACAAAGCTTTATATACCAACCTTGGCTTCCCTGTCTCAAACTATTATTTTTGACACAATCATTCTTTTGTTTGTTGTATGGAAGAGAGATTTTTCAAAACATTTTTCAGATGCGAGCAGAGCTTTTTCAGGAAAGCTTGAAAATACAATGAAAACATGAATCAAATGTTGTGTTATACTGCAAAGATAGTACGACCATTAGAGACTGTTTAATGCAGCGCATACATTTATTTTGGTTGAGAGAAGGCACAACTTTGAAATGTAACTCAAAGTAACAAAACAAGCAAAGAGGCTACGTTCAATATTTTCATTTGATGCTTATTTTCAATAAAGATGGATTATGACTCTCAAACAGGCAATGGGTCTCTTCAAGGTTTTTTGTGAGCAGTTGCAAATGAAGTCACCTTAAACAGTGGGCAAAATAATTAGTTTTGCGACTGCTGTGAACTATTATCTATATCATGACAATTCATTTGATTAATTATTGCATGCAATTTCACAGATGTACAGAAATGTTAAACTAAACTGCAGGTAATTCTTTAACTGACAAAAAAAGAAGCCAATATTTGTCTGGTACCTTGTTGTATCTTCTTGTATTCTTTTAATCAAAGCATGTTTTTTGTGGGTAAATGACATGAAAAACATATTTTATTCTTGCCATGTAATCATCTATCATTATTATTGCTACAGTGACTACTGATACATTTGAGACTTGAGAGTTAATGAATGCAGCAGCAAAGACAACGGAAATCACACACGCAACTTCATTCTGCACCAGTGAGTCTTTGTCACCTTTTTCAAAGCACTAAGCACCATACGTCATTTGTTGACAAATATAATTTATTTATCATAGATTTTCAGTGTTGCCCCATCTTTTATTTAGCTATTTTTCTTCTGTAGGATATTGTTCCCTGTTGTCCCCATGGCCCTGTTACTCTGCACCGAGCCTAACAGAGCGTTGGTCCTTTTGTCAGTGCCTGTCACCTGTTCTCCCTCTTTCTCTCTCTCTCTCTCTCTCTCTCTGTCTCTCTCTCTCTCTCTCTCTCTCTCTCTCTCTCTGTCTCTCTCCACCTTCTTGTATTTCTCTCCTCGATCTGACAATTGAAGTCCAGAGGGAGACTTGCATGTTTGCTTCAGGGAGAGGTGTAAAAAAGGGAACGGAGAATAGGGAGCAGGTCTGGCGAAGAGATTCTCTGCATCCCAATGACTGTCTTGTGGTGCTCTTCTGATTAACTTTGTCTGTTTGATCTCTGGAGTTTTCTTTTCAGTTCCTCTGATGTGGAAAAAGATGGTGCACTATGAGCCAGGAAGCTTTACTAGATAAAAGGCACTGTGCCCTCTATATATGCTTTCTGAACATTCATCTCTTTTCATGACAAGGCTCACAGTCTGCTCTCTGGCTTCCGTGTGCTGCGGCAGGGAAATATTGTAAAAATCGTTATGGAATAAAGCATAGAGTGGGTTTAATTGAACGGACTAACTTCAAATTATGAATTTTTTCTTATTTCCTTTGGAGTTAACATGCAATCTTTGTGAGTGAAGATGGATGTCATAGCAGACATTATTTTTCAAGCTAATCTACAGAGTAAAATCGGTGAAGGCTTAGACAAGCAGTGACTTAAGACGCGACCAGATAACGGGTGGCAGTGGATATATGAGGCACCAATATGACAGGGCGGAGGTGAAGCGATTTTGCTAGCTTCACATGAAGCCCAATCTAATTCACTTGACACATATCACATCTGATAACTAACTTTGGACATTTTTCCAATGTGTACTTCCTCTAGCTAGCTCCACTGAGATGCTCTTCATCTATCTCGGGTGAGGTACATTTATCTCTCTAAGCACCAAAATACAACTTTTAAATGCAGGAAAAATTACCTTTAACTTTTCCTTCATCTAAATAAATGTATGTATTAAATATCGTATCATTATATTATACAAATATATTGATAATGTCCATGTCTTTATTATCACAGATTTGAAAGGCAAATCAATTTCCCCTTGTTTGCTATTGACTTACACGGCACACATGGGGATGTGAAAACTAATAATGAGAACACTGAGGGAACAACTTGCATTGTTAGAACACCATTTCTTTGGTGTATTTCTAAGTTTATGATTGCAAAGTCTTTCATATGAAGTGCATGGCTTTTGAAAATTGTAAAGGTATCTTCAATCAAGTATTGAAAAGCATCTCGGAAGAAGAACATGACTGAGAAATATACTGAGAGTTCTCTACAGCTGTGTTCTTTTTGTCCATGTAATGTGCTGGTTTTCCAAAAACATCGCAACACAAATGTTAATTCAAGTACTGGGTAGCGTTTGAAAAGCTCTGCTTCGAAATTATTCGGCTGCTCTGTTCTCAAACCTATCCTTTGACAGTTTCAAGTATTTCCAGAATAATGTCTCCTAAAATTTCCAAAACTAGAACCACTGAATTCACCATGAAATGATTAACAGGCTAGTGCAAACACACACACACACACACACACACACACACACACACACACACACACACACACACACACACACACACACACACACACACACACACACACACACACACACACACACACACACACACACACACACACACACACACACACACACACACACACACACACACACACACACACACACACACACACACACACACACACACACACACACACACACACACACACACACACACACATAAATGGGAAAAGTTATATTTGAGAGGAGAAATGCTAGTCAATTTTAATTTATATTGAAATACATCTAATTGGAAACATGTCACCTATCTTTAATAAGATAAGTGACGTGTGTCAGAGAGGATACTGTTTGACTTAAAATTGATAGAACCATTGCCATGTGTATTTAAGGCTTAGCTGACTGACCTTTCAAGTGCACCAACCTCATATAAAGCACTAATTTAGAGCCCTATTAGGTTTAGAGAGATGGGTAATTAATAGCTCCTTAAATACAAAGATTTAAGTCTTTGGTGGGAAACTAAGGCACTCAGCAGCCATCATGGGAGGCCAATGTCAGCTCAGAAAAGGAAAAGTCAAGCTATTATTACTCCAAGGAATGCAACTCTTTTACTGTTTTATGGCTAAAGTACAAAAAACGTTTTTTGTTGTTGTTGTTTTTTACTTTGCACACCATTGCTGACACTGTTGAATCCAGAAACTGGCGAGACAAGCTAATGTATGTTAAAAAACGCAGATCAATTGTTCGCGAAAATTATATATTTAATGAATTAAAATGACTTCTTTGTAATTGCAAGCAGTGCCACTAACATCACATGTTTGGGGTTTCTGAGGGGGCATTTTACACTTTGATTTCAGCATACTGCTCAGCCCCAAACATGGTCAGTTAAATGATACAGATAATCAAAAAGGAGGGAAAGTGCAGATGAACCCTGTGGTATACTGCAATGTTTAATTGGTCTGTAAATGTAAAGAGGCCACAAACCTGTAGGCGGTGTCACAGATAAGGGGTTGATCAAGGTTATACCAGCAAGATGAATGTGGCGATGCCTGTTCCCGGTTTGTGAGGAATAAATCAACTGTGATCACCACACAATGCATGGTGGTTACAGTTCTGTTGGACTTGCACCTGACTTGCTGTGGTGTCACATGGGAAACAAGGATCAAGGTGGCTGCACTTTTTTAGAGCGAGGAGATGCAATTGCGGTCCGCCGAGACACACAGTTGGATGTTTTTTTGCACTCATTAGAGGACCCGCAGAACCAGGCATTCATGTAGTGGCTTCACTTCTTAGCTGGCTGGTACTTAATATATGGATACATACAGATGTATAATACACACACAGCTGGATAAATGGAACAAAGTTCTCATGGCTCAGCTTTCTCAAGCCCTAAAAAATTACAGACTCCTCTCCTCTCCCAAAACAATGCTCTATTGTTAAGAGGGTCTACTCATTGGCCGCCGGGCCTACCTATTCAAATCTCCTTCTGAAACAAAAGAGAGTTTGTATGTGTGTGTGCAGGTGTGGGAACAAAGAGGAGGCAAGAGGTAGATGTAGAATGTAGAGCTCACGGTTGGTGTAAAGGGTCAGTCCAATCCTTCGGTCCCCATGTGACCGACCAGCTCTTTCCTTCTTATGAGGATTCCTTTGTTCGCTTTTAGGTATTAGCTCAGATCATAAGCAGCGAGACAACAACAAAACAGCTGCTGTCCACAAAAGGACAGGCTGTCCGTAGTCCTTCACCGGAGCATTTTGTACTTCCCTTCTCTCCCACTCTCACATGATCTTTAGTTGTGGTTGAAAGCATTTTTGAAAAAGGATGAATGTCCATAACTACATTAACTGACCCAGGTGTATCTTAGGTGGCAGACACGGGAGAAAACTGGTTAAATTATCCTTAAAAAAAAAGCGTGTTTCAGTGCTTCCTTGCCTTTCTCCTGTAGCCTTGGAAACACAGTTCCCATCTTTGTGCCTCACAATTTGCTGCAACAACAATAGATTGCTCATGGTGCCGGTCTCTGCATGACTTTCTATCAGTCCTGTGATTTTTAATATTAATATTTAGCATTGATATGTGCAAGTGTTTTATAATAAATATAAAGAAACACTACAAGCAGTTGCTCCACTCCTTTTTCTCATCCTTTGTGTAATCATCCTCTATATTGTGTTATCAAACTTTGATCAATTCAGATTTCATTCAGTGTTTTCTTTATTTCTTCTTCCTCCTGCCTTTTCAACGGCACAATAACTGTTGCCAAGCCCTTTATTTTCATTTTAACTGTTGCCAAGCATTCATCTTGCTAGCACTCAGAAACAGCATCGTATTTTCAATATAATCAGAGGCTGATGACAAGGCCCAGACTGATGTATCATTTCTACATTATTAGTGATCCAAAAACAGAAGAGGTTGAGCGAAATAATAACAGTGTTAACGAGCATGCCGGTAACAATAGGGGACGAAAATGTCCCTTATTTATAACATGTCCAGACAGCATTATGACGCATAGACTACCCATTCTATTCTGAGGGGTTTACATCACAACAGAAATAATAAACATAATATTTGTACTCGATATGACGTCGGGGGATCTGTTCAGTTTGTTGAAACGACATTTATCCACAGAAATCATCAAATATCATATAACATAGTTTGGCGTTTTTTGAAGATGTGCTTATTTATTTCCTTGTCAAGCGTTGTCAAACTATTTTTAAGTTTGAGTGTGGTAACGATCTTCTCATTTAAGATCTTCCTTGGTCCTTTAGTAGCTGGTATTGGATCAAAGTTCCAGTTTGTCAATACTCACACAAATACCTGGAATACCGTCAATAAATTGCATGATTTTTAATTGTTTTTGCCTTATTTCGTAAATTGACGCACTCCAGAGAGGAATTAGATTGGATAAGACTAGTTTGGACTTTAATAATAATGATAATAATGAAAAACACAAAGACTTTTATAGAATAACCTGTATACGTCTAATATAGCAGATACCGATCAAAATGGACATTTATCCCTCATACACGGCACAGCAGCATCATGTCAGCCACTAACAACATCATCATAAGAGATGATGGTTTTCATTGCAGGCAATACAAATAATCCTCGTGCACTCAAAAAGGACACATGCAACAAAAAAGACGTATGAAAAGGTAACGAAAAGGACATACTAATACAAACGTGACTTTTCACAGCATTGTGGTACTTTTCAATGTTTGCTTTATAAAAAAAACTGTACTCACTGTAGAGGATGGTGCCCTGTGTAGATCTTGTTTTCACTGTCAAATAGAGAATAACAGTGGTGTCCTTGACAGTAGCAGGGAGATTATTACTGGTGCCAGGAAGCTGGAGAATGGATGAAAGCAGCTCCAAATAAGATGTGCCATCGAATGAGGGTATATATACTGTAGTATCTACAAAGAAAGAAAAAATACAAAATTGATGAAATGCATTTAAATAGAGCGAGAAAATCTCAATATCCCTTAAAAAAACACATTTGCAGTTAAACATGTGACATAATTAGGCTTGGAATGACATATCGAGTAAACGCAATGCCCTACAGTGCTTTTGTTAGTCAACAAAACAGCGAGAATTGGCTGGCGCGTGCCTTTGCAGCACCGATAGCGTGACTGTGAGCAGAGTCAGCAGGGCCCTGTCGGTTATTTCCCACTGGATGAAAAAAGGGGTATGACTTTAAGGAGAGGTGGTGGAGGTACCCGCTCAGGTCATCAACTCCACAAGCCAATGATGATCTGCTGGCTTTTTACGAAAAGGACACTGTACACCTGGTGGATGGCTTGCTGTTCAGGTGCATGGCAGTCGATTCAAAATAGGCCACCCCGGCCTGAGCTCAGGGGATTCTACTTTCAGAGTCCAGCTCTCAAAGACAACTGCAGTTTATCCTCAGCTGAGAACTCATAACATATACTATGTATAGGGTTAGAAAAACATGTTTTTTTTATTGTAACAGAAATATGAATATCCTTTCATAACTCATGTGTTCATTTTTGTTGGTGCTTTGATGTTGGATCAAATGGATTTGTTTAAGCAGACCTGTGAATGACTGACAGCTTTAAGAACAGAAAGTAAAAGAAAAGCAATTTAAAGAACACAGAGACATTTGATTAAGATGAAACGCTCAGTAAGCGACGGTCTTAAAGTTCAACGTTTCCATGATTGGCTTAAAAGTGGCAATGGTAGAGAAAAATACATGTTCAATCAGTTTTAAAGATCATTCAAGTAATGTGTTTTGGATGTTAACGCATGTAAATGTCACAGCTCAGTGAATAAGTTCATATACTCCGATTATGAGAAATCAGCTTTATTTAAATATGGGCTGGTGAGACAATGCAACACCTGTTTTTTGGCAGTTGTACAAACTCAAATTTGGAAACTGTCACACTGTGTTGATCAAGATTACAAAATGAAATGCACACTTTAGTGATCATTTTCTGTTATAGACATTTTCGCCTCTGTGCTCAGACACTTTCCGACTCCGCAGCAAATTAGAATGGATGACTCTTCACAGCGCAAAGAGTTGAGTGGAGCAGACATGAAAGCCAATACTTCAAATTACAAAGAGAAAATAAAAAAACTGCTGTTTCTTTTGTTGTAGGAGGAGCTTTTCTGTTGGGCTGATAATAATTAATCAATCCTGTAATGCTTGTTGGCAATTTCTGTGGAAGGCAGATTGAGCTGGCTCATTTTTAAAGGCATCAGCAATTACAGCAAAAAAGAGCTGGCAGTGTGTTGGCAAAGCAGTAAGCCGACAACCCCTCATCGGGTCCCATTAATGTCAAACACAAAAGCAGCAAATACTCACAACCCTAAAGAAAAGTATTTTCTGATTGCTTTTAAAAAGTGATGTGTTATTTCTCCTCACTAAATGTACATGATTCTTTCTGGTCCTGATATATGAAAGCGTTACCTGCACCAAGGACCAATACAATTTTGTTTTTAGTTAATTTTCACACATCAAATTGAATCACAGTCAATTAAATACCTCCTGTTCTCATTTTGCTGTTGATGTAAATACACAAATAAAAGTGTTGTTGTATAAGAGAATGTGGGTTATCACTGGCTTTAGTTTAGATTGAAGAGGGTCATGGTAAAAAATGTCAAAAAGATCATTTAGAAGCACCTTATTTGACAAAGCCAGATTTTTAAATAACTCAGACCAAAAAAATAATGGCACTTTAAATGAGAAAAAAAGAGTGCACTTTCTTATTTGGATTGATGTCGTGGTTAGGTAAAAGTTGCTGAAAAGATATAAATGGGACAAAACTGTGCTCTCAACTTTGAAATATACGAGGAGTAAGGACATAAGGTAATGAGCCGTAAAAGGAGGTCATGATCAATGTAGACCAAGTCTGAATAATTTCCTGCCTCACTGGTTTCCTCTTTTTTGTCTACTGGCGTACCTTGCAGCCATTTACTCCGTAACTAATTTTTGTGATCACTTAGCTTTCAATTGAATGCTTACATACTTGACAGAATGTCTTTGGCAAGGTCTACGACCCACTGTGTCTTCTTTGGAGGGACAATCTATCATGGCTTAAAACTCTGTCATGCCCAGATGAACTAGCTTTATCTTGACAAAACCTGTCTTATGGTTGGCTACTTGATATCAAATACTCACTCAACCACCTGGCACTGGCCTGGATTACGGCACACCCCACCAGAGGTGCAGCCCCGGGGTGCAAACATAAGGGAGCAAGACTCACAGCTCACACACACGTCAAGCTTCCTATTTACAGGCCGCACATAAGATACCAACTAAATTTGACTGAGAAGTAAGTCTGAAAGCTGCTTGGGATTGACAGTCTTCATGTGCTAAAAAACAAAGAACTACAGTATACAATTGTAGTGATTTAACCAATGTGGTGATATGGTAGATGTGTACAGGCATTCTGTGTGCAGTACTGTCTGAGAAAGGCTTGTAAATCCATCTTACAGTATATATATATATATATATATATATATATATATATATATATTTTACAGTATGATCCCGTACATTTTAGCAGGGAGTTAAATGCTTTGCTGCGCATTAAAATGTTAATATTACCAATCCTTGTTATAGTTTTGTAAGAAGTGGTGGAGGAAGTACTCAGATCCTATACTTAGGCAGAAGTAGAAATGCCACAATGTAGGGTAGTACTGTAAGAGTACTGCATTTCACGTTATTTAAAGTGGCTATAATTTATATTTTACAGTCGATCAAATGACAATGTGAAAGGGGTCACCCATAGCGATGAACCTACAGGGAATTATCCCCTGAATCTGCAGCTCCCCTCAGCTTTAATGAGCTTCATAGTGAGTTTCATTTCACTTTTTAGCTGTCCGGCTTTCACCATCTCAAAGAATCGTTTTTTGTCAACAGCAGGCAGCTATTTTTTACAAAAAGCTCTAATAACCCACTTCATGCTACCTGCTCACTGCAGACAGACACGTTTAGAGACTAGCAAGTTAACAAAGTCGAGCATTTAGCAGTTAAAGAGACAGATCTTTCCCTCAGGAGTAAAAACAGAGGTAAGATTGGACTTACATTTGTCAATTCAATGTTAATGTTGCTTCTTCACTGCTATATGTGTAAATAAGAAGCTGTTTGCTAACAAGTTTGCTATATTAACTTTAAAAGGTGACGATGTGTTGTGTACACTGGGTGCCGCTGCCCCCAAGTGGCCAACAAAACCCATAATAAAAACGTAACTATCAAAATTAAACGTACTCATAATGTACAATGGCCTCAATGATTATATACCGGTATAATATTTTGGTATGTATATCTGTTGCATTAAGCAGTGATTAAATATTCACTGATCAAGGTGAAGCTAATTCTAACTAATCCATATACTTGGTAGTATAAATGATAGCAGTATATTATATTTTAGAATAAAACATTGTATGTTTTGTATATGAAAAACTTTAATCTGCAGCTACAGTGACTGCAGCAGACATATCTAGTCTTTATGTCAAGACAAAGGATCAATTATTAGGCTACATTTTAGAACATGTAGTACTAACATTAATAACATTAGTAGCAGATTAGATCTTCTTGAACAATAATATAAGAGGCTGCAGGGACCCATGTGCATCTTGATATTTCTCTTAGATACATACTGTATGACACGTCAGCATTTCATCTAGGACACAAACAAGACCACAGCATTAGTCACCGGGTAAGTTGACACATCTATAATTAACTCGGAGCGGGGGCTTTATTCTTCTCTTACGTCTATTCTTAATTCAATAAGATGTGAGGACAAGGTTGTCACCCGGCAGCAAAGTTGACACATTCACAGACTTTGTCAGCATGTAAACAGCCTCTGGACTCCGTCTGCCTGCTATTAGAACTAGTGTTGCAAAGCACATCGCTGGATGAGTGCTCATATGAGATTGCACTCTGTTAACCTGAGAGACTGAAATGCTTTTGAAGAGGAGGAATTCCTCAAACTCAGCAGAAATTACTCTAAAATGTCACTGCTGGTATTTAAAAGGAAAAGTTTTATGAGTGTGACAAGTTAAAGGATAAGCGGGAACTCACTTTATGGTCATGGAAGGAAAAGGTTGGGAGTTTTATGATTTATTAGAAAAAAGCAAAAATATAATTATAAAATGCTGAGAATGTAGAACATCAGATTAATTTCATAGGTGTGGTGGTTGGAGTTCACTGTATGTATTGTGTTAGTATGCATTATAACCTCACATAGTCATTTCTGGCTTATCAGGGTTCATTTCCAATTAGAAAGCTTGTACGCTGTCACGCAGATGTCCCCGCAAATGTGCTGCAGTCACATGTGATGATACTTTGGAGGCACACTTGTAATTACCCTTGTGAACCCAAGAGGTACAATGTTGAGAAATAAATGAGTGAATGAATCAACGAATGATGCATACTCCAAAGCATCTTTAATAACTGGCTTATAGCAAAAGCAGCATCTCTGTCATGTAAGCGGGCACATAGCTGTCTCCGATGGGAAAAACAAAATGAGATTAAAGTCCTTAAAATAGCATCATTTTGTGTTACAGTGCCTGGAGAGACAAATCACATTTCAGTAGATTACTTAAACACCTGTAAATTAGCATTTTTAGAACACATGACAGAGGTGTCAAATAAGGGTGTCAGATGCACACAGGCTGCTCAAGCCATGTTAGTGACTGTCAAACGTTAAGCTTCAAGCGCCATTCTGTCAGATTTCTATGTATTCTGTAAACACAACATTACGCTATCAGCATCAGTCCTGTTGAGGGGTTGTCAAGGTGAAGATCAATCCAGTTTTCATTGTTGAAACTCTCTGAAATGCTAATAAGAATTTCCATCGCTTAGCATATTCCCCAGGGTTAAAATGTACAATACATAACGGCATTTGGTGGCTACTGTGAATCTCCTTCTTGAAACCCCATGACGGAGAGCATTGTTAGTGCAATGCTCTATGAGTTGCAGAGAAGGACAAAAGCTTTCTGTTATTGCACGTAGGGCAGTTTACAAAGATAGCAGTGGCAGAAAATCACTCAAAATTCAAAGTTTTTTGAAACACTTCATTTCATAGCTGCTAGCATTAGCCTGAACTCTGATAGCTTTCTCTAAAAACACTGTGAGGAAATACTACACAATGGAAGTGCTTGTCTTTTTTTTTTTTTTTTTCAGCGTCACCTGTACACCTACAAACTAGATTCATAGACTATTTTAGGATTCATATGCTCCTTAGCCTGGTCGTGTGTAGATTGTAACCCACAAAGTGTGGAAACTTGCTAGACGTACTGCCCAACAACCTACGCTAACCTTAACCATTCCAGATCAATACATAACCATAACCATTTCATAAAGAGCTTCGCAAATTGTGGGGTATCCTTGAGACATGCCTGCTTAGCCTTGAAAATGCATTTATTTTACTAGTGTAGGTAGAAGTTGGCCGGATATGCTGATGATTGCAGATTAGATCTGAGCAGATAAACACAGCTTAATCTATTCATTACACTTTTTGCTTGTGTGTTTTTGGATTAGTTATATACTGTAGCTAGACTGACACAACACAACACAACATCTGAAATGTCAATCAGTTGTGAGCAGCTTGGCTTGCCTTACCAAGCTCACAAACAATTAATTTACACCTCTAGTGTTACTAATGTTGTCACTGACGGAGAATGACTACACCAGCAAAATACAGGATGCTGTTTTCTACACTGTCAGAGCAAATCAAGGATGGCAAGAGAGGTAGAAAGGGGGCGTCAGTAGCCACATTGTAAGAGCACTGAGAAGAAATCTGCAAAGACAAAACACCGTAGTATGTGTGTCTAGTGCGGCTGTCTCCTTGGTATAAATGTCAGAGCGGTTGGTACAAAATAACTTTTGGTGGGGACAGGGGCGAGGACTGGGGGGGTGATGTTCATTCTACAGGGATATTTAGGGCTTGCCAACATCACGTAGCTGAGTGTTGAGCGGGTGCTGCAAGGTCGTGTTCTCGTTCTCAATGAGCGCTGGAGGTGAACATGGACACACGGCGATGGTTCAAGCTGCTTTTATGGTTCTTTCATTTCATTAATCATATCCTGAATAATTCACATCGCTCAAAATTCCTAATGCAGCTCACTCTATTTTCCTCTCGTAGTGAAACCTATTAGCCAAAGAGGCTCAGCATATATTAAACAATATAATTTGTTGGCTGGCTCTTCATGATACAACTATGGAGGTCACAGTAGAGTAGGGTTTTAAGCTTTTTACTGCTTGCGTGTGTCTATATATTTTTTTTTATATATGTATTTAGTGGATTAATGTATGACTACGTAATCGTCTTATGCATATGCAATATTGTGAAATTTTAATATTATATAGGTGGAGGCTTCAAATAAGCCCAGTTGGCTTTTTGCCTCTTTCTGCACGGTGATATTATTTATCTCTTTGTTTATTTCTATTTTGTGCAAAATAAACTAAGTCAACTAAATGTTACCTTGATCATTAAAGGCTCTGTACAGACTGTGGCAACACATTTCCGTATAATAACTGTAAAAATCTGTCATTAAATGTCCAAGCCTACCTTTCTCACAAAAAGTGCCAGTGAAATGAAGCGGGCAGTGACAGGAAGGCAGAGCTCCCCCAGGCAGCTGCAGCTGATGACAAGTTCCTCCGTTGCGGCAAAGACCGTCCTGGCAAACTGGATGTTTTGTTGTTTGTGTGGAAGCTGCCATTGTTGTTGTTGTTGTTGGGTTCACTGTGTCAGAGGTGGTTGATTGAGTTGTCCAATTTGAAGAACTTGTTGTGGAGGCTTTAATCGCATGCAGAGTATGTCTGTAAAAATTGTGCAAAAGTTGTAAAAATCCAATTTAGCATTAGAATTATTTGTTTTTAAGCCTAAAGATATGAACTATATCCATGTGCAGCAAAAATGTACCCATTAAATAAGAGGTAGACATGAAGTGCAGTCATTTACAAAGTAGACCGATTTTAGATCACAATCCGAGGCCAAAAGGAAAACAAAATGTGTCTACTGGTACTTGTTCTTAATTATCTAAGTAACAAAATATGAACAAACAAGTGTGTTAATGTGTTGGGGTGATTTTTCATGTATGAGCCCAGGAAAACTAAAAAACAACAAATGTGAAAATCAAGAAGAGATCATGATGAAGACATTTTTTACTTTACCTGCATCGGTCTATGTGGCTGCTGGCGATGGCATCAGACGTATAAAAGCTCCTCATTGTATTAATTTCAATTATTTCAATGCAGCCAGTATAGTTGTGGAAAGGTTTCGCTCTCTAAGTGAAAAAAAAAATATTTAGACAATTGAGTGGTTTCTCCCAGTTCTTTCCAAGATTTCACATTTTTTTTAATTATGCATGTATCATTTATGTAACCTTGAAGCATATATGTGTTTAAGAACCTCATGATTTCTGTAGATAGTTGAGAAACCACACAGTAGGAGCTGTACATCTTACCTGATTGGGTCGATATTGTTGTGGCAGACCACCCGTGAAGACGTGGTTTGTTCGTATTATGATGTTTCCCAGCCAGTAATTACTTGCTGTACTTTTGATTTTCTCATGACCAGAAAGAGTTAGCTCTGCCTCACAAGGGGTCAGGTTTTGTCTATAAAAGAGCATGAACATTTCATGTCAAGAGAAGAGGTGGATTGGACATGGCGTCTTTCAGTTATCATTCTGCATAATCTCAAAAATGTCTATGTGCTGTATTGTAACAATTCAAAAAGAAAGACATTTTTTGTGGCCTTGATAATACATGAATAACTCACCTTTCAAGAAATCAAGTTTAATCAACATTGTGACTTTAGAAAAAAGCATTTTCAAACTCTAACCTCTGAGATGAACTTCTGCTACAGAGAAAAACAACTTCCAGTTGCATAAAAAGTGGATTTTAAAAACCCTTATTTCATAACAGTGGTTTGAGAAGTAGAGATAAATACTGAATGCTGAGATTAAAAACTATGGTAAATGCGTGTAATTGTTTTGTCAACTCTGTTGATAAATTCATTGATCACAATTATTTTTTGAGGTGAGACTCCATGTCCTCCATTTTGTTTTCTCCAGGCATCTTATACGCCTTCACACAACTATTTTGGACCCACCCCAAAGCCATTCATAGATTTCAAAAACCAATTCTCCACTTTGAAACAACAGGAGAGAGCCGATAATTACCTAAGTGCAGATTCTGGACTAACCATCTGCAGCTTGAGGGTACTCGGGCCATGGATGCTCAGCCTCCTCTCCATTGTCTCCTGATACCCCTTGTTCCCTGAGTGGACGTTAGGAGGTCCACGAAGCAATCTAGTCTGATTTGTTAAGCCTGTGCTTTGCACGCTGTTGCATATGCCGGCTAAACACTCGGGGCACTAACTCGGAGCTGCATAAGTCCTTCCTCTAGAGCCAGCATGGAGAAGCGGTTAATTTAGAAGCAGTCTGCCAGAGCGGCCTGGCCAGCAGCCAGAGGGCACTGTGCTCACTGTCCTTGAGAAGTCAGCCCCACTGGGTTTCTATTTAACATATTGAAAAGTGTCTTTGACGGGAAGATATATTAAAAGTCTATAATGAGTTAGGTGGTGACGTTGAGGATGGCCATGGTGTTGTAGCTCTGGGTCAAATCAGACAAAGATGGACGAACTCGGCCATCAGACAATTACAAATAATTTGCTTTGTGACACTAGGAACCATTTTTCCATACTCCCAACCCTCTAGTTATGACAGCTCTCTTTCTTGCAATGTCTCCAAGGGGTTGGTACAGAACATTATGATTGATTCATACTGCTGTTGTATTTTTACTGCAGAAAAAGAAACAGGGGTGGAGCCTTGCAGCCCTTTAAACTTGATAGGCCTCTCTAGCCGCACTTGCATATTTAGGGCAGTGCAGCTATCTGCCAAGAAACACGAGGCAACCTTCCCACTCAGCTTTGTTTCCACAGGAGACCATTTGCTCACCTTTGCCACAGTATGTTCATAATCACCTCTAGTACCTATTTGTTTTTCTCTTTTAAAAACTTAATTTTCAGAAAACTTTCAGAAAACCCTAATACATTTATTTACGTCTATTAATCAGAACAGAATAGTGTTTTACAAATTATTATCTTTGCTCCAACAGAAATGATAAAATGGCCTCTTTGCAACAATGAATAGAGTCTCCATACTCTCTTCTAAAATGCAAAGTAAACTGATTTGATACGAGTTGAATATAAGCCACTTTGTTTCAGCTTCCAGCTCATACATAATAAACTTTGTGACTTGAAACTGAACCACATCTTTCTTATGTCAGAAAATAATGGAGAGGGCTGGCAGCAAGATTGCACATGGGCTTAGGAACAATGTAACTAAATCATTTAAACATTGATTTTGTGCTTGGCTCTTGCTTGTTAATCTTTTCGTAATGAAAAACTGCAAATGAAGACTTTAGAACAGCCTATAAAACATGGTCAGTGATCACTAATGCATTTTAATCGGCACATTCTGACGTTTGCTTTAGTTCTTTAAAATGTAAGCCCATTTGCTCATAATACCATCTACATTCTCAGTCTGGTGATTCCTGCCAATTATATAGCTTCGCCCGGTATTAGTTAAAGCCCTTTTCTACAAAAAGGCCTGTCACACTTGAAATGAGTGGATAACAAAGGATCAAGTTAGTACCACCTGAGGTGCTAACACTATTTGATCAAAATTGATTTTCAAATTATTTTTCTTAGACCCTCTGTAAGTAGCTTATTGTGAATGTGGCTCTTTTTTTCTCATTAGAAAATATATTCCAGCCTGAAGCAGATACATAAAACACTGCATCTGGGTTGATGTCATTGTTAATTAATACAACCTGTAAATTAAAAGCTGTAACATGAAATTCTAACTTATCTATTCTGATGCAACATGTTTTCTTCCTCTCACATTGCAGCAGCAATTCACATTCACACTCAGATTCAAAAGGTTAATTAAATATAGAAAATACCTGATATTAACAAGGTGAACCTTGCCATCACTAACATGAATTAACGTACTGATCCCAGAAACCTCTTCCTCTTCGTTACAGCAAAAGGCATACTGAAACAGAGAGTTTAAAGACGTGTTTTTTTATGTTTTTGCTCCATGAACTGTATAAATTGGCCATGAGATAGCTGTCTTTCATGGGCAAACATGACAAATATTGATGCAGTGACTACAAAATTAGCATATAATCATGCATAATAACTGTATAACCTGAGTTGTTACCTGCAAGATTCCATCCAGGATGAAGAGTTTAATGAAAAAGAGATCACCGTAAGCGGGTCCTTGGTCCACGTAAAGTATAGTTCCGTGGGTCACTTGAGTCTGAAACCTCACAGTAATGTTGTTGAGTGAGCTGAGGTCAATACCCTTAAACTCCATGTATGAATTCCCAAAGAACTGAATGTAGCTTGAATCTGGGAAATACAAAAATATAGAAAGCAGAAATGGGGTAAAAGGTGTAATAAAAAAACCAAGACAGTACAGTTAATGCATCTTTATTGTCAATTCTGCTGAGATTGATCTTTGAAAGAAGAACTTGCTTCCTCCACAGGGAGGTCAGTGCACAGGGTGACATACACAATAGCAACCTCAGAATTATTAAAAATTCAGAGTCTGGCTAAGAACACATCAGCAGGGCAGATGCTTGTTGCCACTGAGGCTTGGACATGGACTTTTGTGGTTTTGTTACTATGCGGTTGATCCTTTTTCTAAGTCTGATCTAAATAGTTTCCTCTACTGTGTTTATGACTCACGGATACATGAAAAAAAGGATTTGACAGGATAATCCTTCTAACTTCCTTACATTTTGTCTGTAAAAATGGGTGTGGGAAAAATAGTTTTTGACAGGTTTTTGACAAAGTTTGTTAAGGATAATTTTCCTAAGTTTTCTTTTCATCTGTCTGTGAAAACGGGTGAAAAACAGTTTCAGCAGGTATAAACATTTTTTGTTTTTTGTTTAATAAACAGTATTTGTTGTTGTAATACTCATTTCGGCCACAAGGATGCACCACTACCCAATGTTCTAAATAGTTTAAATAATTAAAATAATTTGTGTTTCCTTCCAGGAGAGTTTAATTTCACCATGCACTCTAAACACAGGGATCAAATTTTGTGTTAGCAAGTTATGTCACATTACTGTCATTTTTTGTCTTTTTCTTAGAAATGTATTTCAATCGATGCTAAATTGCTATTAACGTTAGCTAATTCTGATGTAAGCTATTAGCACTTAACCTAGCTACAACCTAAGTTAAGTGGTCTGTATATGTAACTTTAGTTGGTAGCACTTTATAATAACTACACACTATGAAGCATTAGTTAAGCATGAGTAAACACTTAATTCATCATTTATAAAGCATTGTTCCTACATTAATAATTCATTAGTATGCAGTTCATAACAACAGTTATAAATGTTTTATTCTTGATTAATAAGCTCGTCTATTATGTGTTTCATTGTTGTGTTTTCATACTTTATAAATGATGGATTCCCCATTTGTAAATTAAGTATTATATATTTTACAAACCAATAATTAAGGAGTTGTAGATGATTAATAAGATCATTTATAAAGTGTTAGTAAATGATTAATAACTTATTTAGATGTACATTATTCATGCATTTATATATATATATGATTTAGATATGCACTAATGGTTAGGGACTATGTTAATATATGCTTTATAAATGCGTATTAATACTGCAATTCATGATTAATTAATGATTTATTAAGGTAGTTACTAGTCCTTAGTAAAGTATTTTGTGTGAGCTCATCTAAAGTGAGGACTATTTATGCCTTATAAAGCATTTATTAAGTATTTTGTGTGAGCTCATCTAAAGTGAGGACTATTTATGCCTTATAAAGCATTTATTGAGTATTTTGTGTGAGCTCATCTAAAGTGAGGACTATTTATGCCTTACAAAGCATTTATAAATGACATTGAAAAACCAGCAGTGCCTCAAAACCCATAGTTTTTCAACAGAAAAGGCAAATAGACACAACACAAAGTGATCAAGAACATATCAATATTTATTGCAAGATGCAAACAATATACTATTAAATACAAACCTCTCAGCCATTCATTCATGTAAGAAACAAACAAAGACATTCTCCTTCAGGAGAACATGGCTGGATATAACACATTTGTAAATATACAACTGGAGCTAACCAGGAGCTTTGCATATTAGTTTACATTTACTTATTTAACTATTAATTTCATACCAAGCATATCGATCTCATTCACATCCACTCCACATATAACAGCTAGTTAGTCATCTGTCACCTGGATCGCTCTATTTACAACGGAGGTGACGCGTTAGCGTGCGCCTGTCTCAGGACCTCTAGTAGTAGCTGGAAGGCTAGCTGGATACTCATCGTCCATAATGTGTAACGTTACGTGCCAGCAAACTAAGAAACAAACAGACGGGCATTGGAGGCCCGTCAGCAGTCATTCTTTCTGGCGGAGGTCCGCGCGCCCTTTCAACTTAGGTCGGAGTTTACCACCGCGTCAGTGCACTTCTGTATCAGTTCCTGAGCGAAACGTTTGTCCCACGTTGATGACGTATGAAGCGGTCTTTTCCTTTGTCCGTCCCACATTGATGACGTTTGAAAGCGGGATTTCACTCGATTTCACTTATTTCGCTTATTGCAAACAATGAGCAGATTCGGCCGGCTGCCATCGGGACATGCAACTGAAGAAAAGTGCGAACAGTGGAGATCGATATGCTTGGTTAAAATGAATAGTTAAATAAGTAAATGTAAACTACCGGTAATATGCAAAGCTCCTGGTTAGCTCCAGTTGTATATTTACAAATGTGTTATATCCAGCCATGTTCTCCTGAAGGAGAATGTCTGTTTCTTACATGAATGAATGCCTGAGAGGTTTGTATTTAACAGTATATTGTTTGCATCTTGCAATAAATATTGATATGTTCTTGATCACTTTGTGTTGTGTCTATTTGCCTTTTCTGTTAAAAAACTGGGTTTTGAGGCACTGCTGACCTTTCAATGTCATTTATAAATGCTTTATAAGGCATAAATAGTCCTCACTTTAGATGAGCTCACACAAAATACTTTACTAAGGACTAGTAACTACCTTAATAAATCATTAATTAATCATGACTTGCAGTATTAATACGCATTTATAAAGCATATATTAACATAGTCCCTAACCCTTAGTGCATATCTAAATCATTATATATATATAAATGCATGAATAATGTACATCTAAATAAGTTATTAATCATTTACTAACACTTTATAAATTATCTTATTAATCATCTACAACTCCTCAATAATTGGTTTGTAAAATATATAATACTTCATTTACAAATGGGGAATCCATCATTTATAAAGTATGAAAACACAATAATGAAACACATAATAGACGAGCTTATTAATCAAGAATAAAACATTTATAACTGTTGTTATGAACTGCATACTAATGAATTATTAATGTAGGAACAATGCTTTATAAATGATGAATTAAGTGTTTACTCATGCTTAACTAATGCTTCATAGTGTGTAGTTATTATAAAGTGCTACCCTTTAGTTTAATGTAAAACGTTACTCATGCTAACGGGGACACTTGACCAGTATCAGTGGCGGGCCGTGCATTTTATACCTGGGCCTTCTGTGCTGTCCTACTACACTTGAGCCAGCTCCGAATAATCAGAAAGCATAATAAAAAGCAGTATCACTCCGCGGTAACGGTCGGACGTAGGAAATCCTCCTGAATGTTCTGAGAACGATAAACTCTCACTTAACGGCTGAAAGCGACGTTTAGCTCATGTTTGTTTTAATCCAAAAGCAAGCTACGGTTATTTGTTTCTAGGGGTGTAACATCACGTATTCGTATTAAACCGTTCGGTACGAGGCTTAAGAACCGAACAATACGTTTGAATAATACTAGTGCATTTGGAAAATGCAGAAGCTTAAATTGTGGGAAATATAATGTTTTCGGTGGACTGCGCTCACGTAACTGACAACGGACTGTGTGACCTTTTGAACCCGGAACAATAACAAAAAACAGCTGAGGCCCCGCACTTCAGGGAGGCTAAACTAGCTTAGCGGGGAAACAACTGCGGCACACAATCTACGAACTCTCCCCGCAGCGTTTAGCTGTTCCCTACTGATTCAGACAGGGCTAAAGCAATCGCCACACAATCCCCATTTTTTCCAGACCATCATGCTTGCTTTTGTTGAAGGTAGAAGTTACGAACAAAGGGGCACAGAGGGGGGGGGGTGGGCCTCTGACCCCAGAGCCTCTGCTGCTGCGACTTTCAGCTGCAAGGTCTCACCAAAAACGAACTGGATCCGGTTTTAAAAGTGTAACAAGTATTTTAATATCAAATGCAAACTGAATTAACTATAATAGTAAATGCTCTCGAGAACAGAGATCACACACTTTCACTCTCTCAGGTCTCACATTTAAGGAGGTTCTGTGAAGCGATCATGTGGGGTCTGGTCTCTGTTCCCTCAAACAAAGCTTTTATACTGGAGAAAAGACAAGGGGGTCAGATCGTCATAAAAACTGCAGGTGAGCCAATCGGTGTTTTACTTATACATTGATCATCTTGGCTAATGTCTTGAGCCAATCAATGTCTGGCTTTATTTAGAACCTCATGGCCACAAGTCGACTCCTTCTCTCTCCTGCTTCTGTCCTCCTGGAGCCATCACAGCTGGAGACATCCTTTGTAGTCATCACCCTGGCATTGTCTTCTCCGCATTCCTGCTGCTTTTATGGTCTCACTGTCTCCCTGTCTCCTACTTCATGCCTCATGAAGATGTTCCTAAATCACTAAGATATTCCCTAAATCTGACCCTATCTGCCCTTTAATTCTTCTTCTCTTACAGTGTTTAATACTTCAGTGTTTAATACTTTTATGGCTTAATACATTATATGTGTCAATATACTGTAACATATAATATCCTCTATCTGTAAACCTCCTGAGAATACATTCCATAGATAAATATATTGCAACTCTTTAACCCATGGTAACATTCTTATTATTTTGACACTTCTATTCACCACAAGAGGTGCTAATAATCATACTAAACTAATTATAATACTAAAATCCTACTAATACTATCTTTAATACTGAAATCCTTCACACTTTGTAAAAAGAAAACAACAGCCCGAACGGATTCAATTGTCCGGACAATAACCCCGTGCATGACGGGATGCTTCGTAATTAACGGACAATGCATATAGTCCAAATCTATAAAATTAACACAATGACAAGAACAAACTCACAAGAACCAGTCACATATATTCATATGACAACAAAGCAACAAATCAATCCAGCAACAAATCAAACCAGCAACGCTGCAGCGCTAGAGCATGAGCCATTCATATTATTCATAAAAACGACACGATAGACAAACGAACACAGAGGACAAGCTACTGCAGATGTAAAAACGCAAAAGCACTTAACTTACCAAAGCTGCCTTCACTTAAAGACAAAGTCCATCCTCCTTTCTTTGTTAACAAAGTCAGTAACTCCCAAATCCGTTTAAGATCTGCTAGCTAGCTTTCTGTTTGACAAAAGTCACGCTGGCCCACTGACCAATCACGGTGCACGTTAATGCAGACGTACTTAGGAGGCTACCTCAGTAGCAGTAGCACGTCATAGAACACGCCCAACATGTCAAACTAAAGATCTGATTGGTTGAAAACTATGACAATCAACAATATCATCCCCATATACTTTAATCTGCAAAGTCTACCTAGAGGACCTCGGGCCTCTCTCCTTACATAGAGACATAGAGGCTGAATCTGATTGGATAAAAGATCTCCTTAAAACAAGCTGTGCTGGAAGCAGAGCTGCAGGCTGGAAGCAGAGCAGAGGAAGACAGGAGCTGTGCAATGAGAAAATAAGCTAATGGGAAAAATAATTCTAATACATGTAATGTATTTGTGAAAAATTATTAAATTATAAAATAGCTATAACTTTGTGATTCTGTTTAGGCCAGCAGAGAAGGCTTAGCTGGCCCTGACGACCCACCACTACGTATTATGATTTGCAATGTGTCGAGAGACCTGGAGTGTAATGGACTACTTAAAATATTCTAATTATTGATTTGTCAGGAACTTTTCTTCTCTGTGTGCATGTTTTAGTCTAATGTCTTGTTAATTCTGTAATGTTATGGTTATGATGGCTGCCTTTCATCTTCAGTAATATTCTCTGTGTACACCAAGTACACAGTTCAGTAGGTCTTTTCAAAAAATGATTTAATGATTTAAAGCAATAATGATAATTAATGCTGGAAAAAACAAAGAAACTTATTCTAAATAAAGCAGACCCGCTATAATCACTGATACTAAGTGAAAAAACTGTGGGAATTGTTAACTGTTTCAAGTATTTAGGAGCACACAGAGATGAGAAACAATGAGAGTTTTAAAGTCAATGTTGATTTTATTTATCGTACAGCTAGCTACAGAGGTTGTTTTATCCCAAATGCAATAATGTGGGCAACAAGGTACTTTAAACTAAAACATGAGAGTGTAGGTTGTGCACAATGGACAATGCAATGACTGACTGAACAATTCAAAGACCTTTGTTCTGTTGATGTTTTTATCTTTGAACATGTTTTATGTTTGTATTTTCCTGGGTGAGAGCAAAGACAATGTTCCTGCCTCGGCTGAACAATAAAGGTTATTCTATTCTGTTCAATGTAGGTTGTAATAGTTGCAATGCCACTATGTGAAGTCTGTTTTGTGGACTCCAGGAAGAATAGCTGCTGCAATGCTGTAGCTAGATCTAAATAAAATAAACTCACCAATAAAGATGAAAAAAGAAAAAAAGAACATAAAAGTGGGACTTTTGGACACTTGCTCAGAGAATATGATCATTTTGTGCATTCAATGGGAGCTAGCAGAACAGAATAAGCACGTTGGATGCATTTTTGGCAATTTCAATTAATATGGCTACTATACATATGTATTACATAGAATTGGATGCTATTTGTATAATATTGCAGTTATAGTGCGATGGTTATTCGTAAACAGTCCTTCAGTTGACAGTTGAACCATTGGTACTGAGACCAATCTGTTTATTTATTGTTTAATGAATTAAATACTTAAGTAACAGTAACTATGAATCTGAATGATGCTGTCTTGTTTCACAGAGGGCGGAGTGAGCACTACACACTGTTGGGGAGAAATTAAAACCTGATCATCTGTGCGTAAAAAGGTATTATAAAGTAAGACCCAAGCTATCCAAGTATATTGGAGCAGTGAGCTAATCTTGATTTTGTTGGCAGATGAAAGTGCTTAGAGAGAAAAAATAGATTGTGATGTTAGCCTTACCTCATGAACCTTTAAGAAAAACACAGTAATGATTATACAACGTGCAGTGCATTAGGAAGACACAATTTTATCTAACTCTTTCAATACATTATGTTTTGTCAATTTTATTTCATTAATCTTTATTTTTTTACAGGATATTCCCATTCAGATTCAACATCTCTTTTTCTAGGGAATCCTAGCCAAGACAGCAGCATACAAGTTTCACATAAAAGCACAAACAACAGTATAATTACGCAATGAAGTCAGAACATGAGTCATGTATAAGAACATGAGTCATGTATATTGTGAAGCATCAACCACCTACAGTGATTTCAAAATCGTAGGCACTCTCGCTTCAGATGAAGTGCAAAGGCCTGAAAGATGGATAAAGTAATAGACAATGGTTTATGTCCAAATGACTCTTAAGTGGTGCATTAAAGCATACTTGCTTAATAATTTACTTGCCATGGGTGCCATTAGTTCCGACGCAGTAAATAGATAATGTATTTGAGATTTCAAAAAGGCAATACATTACTGGGAAAAAAATACCATAACCTTACAGCATATTGGAATTTAAATGGTCCGAGAGAAAACGAGATTGTCTAAAGCCTGTTTTCAGGTATTCCTATTGGCTGTTCTACAAATGCTAAACAAGAAAGCATCACTCAGAGTCATTGTCAACCTTAGATGGCCTATTCTGACTTTCACCGACATAGCTTACACCTCTAGAATCAAATTGTTCAAGCCACAAGTCAAATGTTGGACTTCCCTCTAAAATATCAAACAAACTAAACTATCTGACTGGCCTCAAGAGTGATTTAGATTGGTCTAAGTACCAATGGTTAAACCAGGGGTGAAAGTAGGGCAGCAGCTGGCTGTCAAACCCATTCAACAACCCGTTTACGATCACATTTCCAACAAGAAAACACATCTGCTAATGTAGGTCAACATACACAACAGTTAGTTATCACCGCCTTGGTCTTTTTTACATGTACATGTTTGAATTTAATTATCATTGCGAAATAGGGCATTTGTGCTGCATTCATGTGGTTTCTTATTAATCAGAGATTTCCTGACTGGGAATATTCACATGAATCTGTTAAGCAAAAAAAGACAACACATCTTCGTTATAGAGTCCATGTTTTTTCCATATTATGACTTAAAGCTCATGAACAAGGACGACTTCCAAACTCGGGAGACGGGATCATCCGAGGAGCACATGAACGCACCATTGTCTGCGCTCTCCGAGTGTTGTTCTAGTTTTCTTATGAACTGCTTCTAAATTGTTCCAGTGTCAGTGTGTTTGTGCCCAGCAAAGACCTGTGGGTTTTTAATCCGTGCTTGCCGCCTTTCCAAAACTGTTTCGTTAGCTATACTGCTGGCAAACTCAACTTCTGCTGCCGCTGACTCATATTAATCTAAATTGTCAAAATCTAAATGTAGCAAAAGTGATTATTCTGTTGTGTATCAAATGTACAAAATGATTCTATTTCCTTAGTGTCCAAATGTCCCACTCTTATGCTGTTGTTTTTTTCTTCATCTTAATTGGTAAACATTGTTTAGTTTATTAGGTCTTCACATATTAACAGCCATTACAACTTACATAGAATATAATAGAACACTCAACACTTTGTCATCTATGTGTGCTCCGGTTGCCACAGTTTGGTCACACAAGATCAGTGATGACAGTGAGTCTGCTTGTTTCACGTGTAGAATAAGTTCCTTTGGCTTTTCCAGCATTAATTAACTTTGAGCTGGATTTACAAAATGTTTGTGTTAACGACCCAAGCCGTGTCATCAGCACACTTAAATAGATTGAAATTGCTGTTGTGCAGAGTCATTTTATTGGTGTACCCAGATAATATTACTGCAGATAAAACGCAGCCATTATGACCAGAACGTTACAGAATAAACAGGACAAGACTTAAACACACACACAGACAAAACAAGCTCCTGACAATTCAATAATCAGACAATTTAAGATAGTCCGTTACACTCCAGTGTCCCCAAGACACTGTGAATCATAATACGGCCTGCATCACTCCATTATCCAATACAATAATCTGACTATATAAAATAGTCAGTTTCACTCAAGTGTCCCCAATTTATTGCAAATCATATTACAGACCATTTCACTCTAGAATCCAAAACAATAATCCAAAAACAAACATCCCACCAATAAGGGGTCCCAGTTACCATACCTAACGTTACAATACACTAACGCAGTGATTCTCAACTGGTGGGTCCGTTTTCAGTGGGTCGCAGGCCTTTGCCTGAAAAAAAAAAATTAAAAAATCTTGTGCTTTTATTTTGGAGGGGATTTTTTATGCAGCGGAATTATTCCAGCATTTACGGCAATATATGGCACTAAATAGTGCAAGTTAGATATTATTGTAATGTTCCGGACCTTTGCACGAGGAGATTTTCTCAATCTGGACCTTTTGGAAATGTACTTGAATACCCCTGGTATAGAAGAACACCCACACAGTTTGTTTTCATGTGCTAATTGAGCGAAACGCAAGTACGACACAGACTACATGAGATATGGATTTTCTTACATTGAGGACAAAAGAGGGCAAACACCTCAGTGTGTTTTGTGCAGTGAGGTTCTGGCACAAGAAAGCATGAAGCCGTCAAAACTGAAGCGGCATTTGTTGGATCAATCCGCAACGGATAAGCTGAAAACTAACCCTCTGTCAAATTACACTTTAAGTAGGCGAATTGAAGACATGTCGGATGACATCAAACAACAGACCACAGCTCGAATTTAGGCAAGTGGTCATTTTGCATTACAAATGGACGAATCTACAGACATAACAAACAAAGCAGTTTTACTCGTTAACGTGAAACATGTGGGACAAAGACTGACAGGAACAATTTCTTTGCACAAGAGAGCTCCCTACTACTACGACTGCAGAGGACATTTTCAGCTCAGGTTCAAACTGAACCATCTTTTCATTAAATACATTTGAGAAGTTGAAAATTTGGGTCGCGGCTTGTCATTAAAGGGTGATGGTGGGTCCCACTGCACTAACGTATATGTCGTATACGTACATTTCTAGCCAAACGAAAAACTTGACTCTGATGTTACATAACTTACTAACACACTTGTGTTTTGTGTGGAGTGTATGGAGGAGTTCAAACCTACCTAGAAAAATCATTAACAAACAATTTAGAAAAGACTCACCAGAGGTTTTCTTTTTCTCAGGACTTCCATACATCCATGCTGTATAAAATGTAAATGTGACATGTACCCATCAAAAACCTCGGCAGCATTAATGGCATACAGCTGAAAGAGACTAATGCACAGTGCAGGCCATTTAGTGTGGGAAGTAGATAATTATTATTTTGAATACAGAAAAAAAGGCTTTAAAGGCTCTTGGTAGCACCACCGTTTTTTTTTCATTTTGCTCACTTAACAGGCATACTGTAAATAGTCTTATTTGTCAGAAAGCTGTGAAGCATGAAAATGGCACTGTATTAGGTGGGAGAGGAATCTTGGCTGAAATGAAGGTATCCATACAAGTTTATTATGTGCCTCATTTTATAGAGGAATAACATGGCTTATATTATCCATGAGAATGGGCAATTATGGGATATTTCAGTAAAATTTCCACTGCCCGCGAGCTTATTGGGGGTAGTGACGCAGACAAACTTAAAAGACTGGCACAGCCTGCAATTGGAGGCAAGCATTAGTGGCACTCATGCTCAATATATTTCTCATTTGAAGGAAGTAGAGCAATTTGTTGCAGAAAAGTCTAACCGGAGAGCCTGTTAAAATGAAAAGCCTTCCTGGATGCACCTGTCTCATGCTCTGTCTGTTCTTATCTGAAAAAAGGAAGAAAAAAAAATCATTACACTAGAGAAATCAGCAAAGCTTCTTTTAAGTTGTTGCCGCGATTAATCGTGCGGCTGCAAGTGAGACCTTTATCAATATTTGTTACGCGTCAAGTCCCAATGGGTTAGACCCTCTTTGATCCGACAGTGGGCCCCGCAGGGCATTTGGCAAACAAGCTAACCTGAATACCCTCAATTTCTCTGGAGAGCAACGTGGCCAATACCCTGAAGAGAATCCCCTAACCAAAAAAAAGTGAGAATTGTTATGAGCAGACCTACTGTGATCTATGAATTAATGAGGATAAATGCACTCAGCAACAATGCTGCGCTGTCTTCTGCTTGACTCCTGACAATGGGGTTTACCAATGCTGATGATGGGAAAATTACCCCTCAGAGACAAAGCTCTTCATTCATTTTAAAGCCTTGTTTAGTCTGATGTAGTCTTTGATGCAGTCTGAGGCTGCTGCCAGGAGGCAGTATCATATCTCATTAGCAGTTAGCTTCAGTCTCTCCTTCAAAAGGTCTCCTGTTTTTACCGCTACCTTACATTCTCACTGCAGATTTTTCATCCACATGTCTCAAGTAACTAGTTCGGCTGAATCTAAATTGTAAATGTGTACAACTTAAACTGTATTCTATCTTGTCTTGAGCAGTATCAGTATTTTCTTTACTGTTGTTATTTGAACAGGACGGGCTAACATAGTGCTGACTGAGGAGTTTGTCACTACTGGACTCAGCTCAAAAGCTTTTCAAGTTTCAATAGGGGGGAAAGTTGTCTCAGTGGACATATTCCTTGATATAAATCTTTCATTTCAGATTTAATTAGGGTCCTAATACATGTCCGTAAAAGATGTGAGAAAATTGATACGAGTCATATTTAATAGTTACTTGGAAAGGTGGAGCACAATGTTGCAGCACAGACTGTATGCGAATGTCAGACGGGTTAACGCACAAGATATTCCTCTAGAAAAATATAATTAAAAAAAACACGAGCTTAAGATCAATTAATAAGAGGATAGACTTTGGGCGGCGAGATTTAATTGATACAGACGTAATGTCCCATTTATTTTTGAAAAAGGCAGGACGTCCGTCCTGTTTCATCCCTGATTCATTTCGTGAGGTAATAGACTGACTGATTGAACTTGTCACAGGACAGAGATAAAATACTGGTGAGAACCATTCTTGGACCCCTTGCAATTTCAGAGCCCTGAGGGAAGGCAAAAGGTCATTATATACTGTTTTGAAAGCCAGCAGAAAAGGTCTTATATTCAATAGATGAAAGAAGATTTGGTTGAAAATGATTATACTGCTGACATACACAGCGGAATAGAATCCTAAATATAATATGGCCATTTACAAATCTGTTGTCTAATTATATCTTTGTTGTCTGGTTTTAAAAATAACTGATGAAGTTACTCCAACGCACTGCACTGACAGTTACTGTACAGGCGCAACACAGGCCATAAACTGCAGCTAAAATGATACATTTAGACGCAGCTTTTTTCATCTCGAGGAGCCTTTTTCATCTCGAGGAGCCTTTTTTTTCATAAATATGTTTAACTGTGCACATCATGCAGATGTCATCATGACTCACTAGAGAAGCTGAGTCACTAAATATATCAAAATGGTTACAGGCATACCAAGCGGGCACTGCCAACTCAATCCTAAACAAGACATGCTAACATTTATTAGTGCTGGACAGAACACAACGCTGAAGGTCAACAAGGTGACGGCCCCAAGAGAGGCGCTGCATGTTTTAAAAAGGACCCTCTGGCTAACCTCTTACTCATCAAGTTGATTTTGAGGAGCTTAAGTAATTTCATTTCTGCTGCACATGGCAGCAACAGATAACAGCTTCACCTGTGCTGTGGTGATCACTCCAAGGAAAGTCAACCAAATCGTGGCTTAGCTGCAGTAAGCCTCCCTCCACCAGCAGTGTCCTCTCTAGATAACCATCAGCTCTCATATTGTAGAGCTAAAATACTGTGGAGCTCAGCATTGAACATATAGTGATGAAAAAAGAAAAAAGAAACCCAGAAGACAATTATTTAAATCTGGGGAATATAATGAAACGTATCTTTTGTAGCCACTAGTTTTGCTGAACTGAACAAAATTTATTTTTGCCATCAAAATTAAGAAGGAAAAAAAAATAAATCAAGATTTTGACCAAATTAATGTCAAAGATGTCATCAAGAAATGTTATCCTACTGTTAGTGTACCTGTTAGCCCCTCTACGTATAAAATCCAATTGACTTGGTATATTTAAAAGGTTGTGGAGTCTTAGGTTTAAAGGAGCACTGTCTGAGTCTATTTCAAGCAACACCAAGGGCACTGCATGCTTTTAGATGGTGACCTAGTTAGATAAACTCATGAGTTTCTGGGTCCCCTTGCTTTAAAACTTATTTACTCTGATTATCCACGTATATGTAAAAGAGTAAAGAGATGTTTCAGTGTGTAAGATGCTTGGGTTTGTTTTTCTTTACCAGCGTCGTGACCCTCTCTAAACCGATGCAATGTGCACTGGGTGAGAGCTGGATCAGGTGCAGCGGGTAGGACTCCATTATGTTTGGCCCAAAGTGATTTTCAGAGTGTCTCCCTGAATTGGTTCAAGCTCGTCTGTGTTCAATAGGTCTGTTTTACAGCTCTGTGAACAGTTTCAAAGGTAGACAGACCTCATCTGTCAAGCAGTAACAATCTGCCCAGGGCTCTGAATTCCTCCCCTCACATAGATGACTGAATCCAATACCAATAGTGTATAACATATTGTGTTCAGTGTCTTCATTTGAGTGTTAAAGGATATAGCGACAAATAATGATTGCACTTACCACTCTTTTAAATTATTGTTCTCAAACTGAAATAGAAAATGCACTTTAGTGGCCAATATAAAACTAGATTTTAACAGGATTTTCTGTCACCACAGCTGCACAAACTACAACAATCTCTCAATCAAACCTAATATATCATCGCCTGCTATGTCCCAAAGGCTGTAAAATCACATTTGGAGTACCAGCTCCGTGGGAGTCTCCTCTCAATCGAAACTGGCAAACCTTGTGCAGCAAAAAATGTTTGGTGGGAAGGACAAGGGAAGGATAGCTTTGTAATTTGCCAAAAGAAAAAAAGAAATCCCCGGACTGCCATCAGCACAAATTGATTGCTGTAATTTAGTGTCACTTTCTTGCACATATAATGTAAATGGAAGTAATAGTGTTGTAATGGGGGCTATGACTTGATTGAGAAACATTAATTTAACTTGATACACTGCCACATTTGTCATTCCAGCAATGAGTCTGGGTTTTACAGTCTATGAATATAATTCATAATCATATTAATTTCCTTAAAAAAAAAAAAACTGCCTGAACACACAGACAAGTTCAAACATGAGAAACTAATTTGAACTGACGCGAAATTGGAACTTCTTAAAACATATGCAGCCTTTGAAGTTGTACACATCTTTCACAATTAGTAGGAACTGAGCTAAACTGCATTTAGGTCCGCTTAAAAGAGAGCACAAGGATACTGCTGACGACTGTATATACGCAGGAGTGGAAGAAGTTACCTAGATCCTTTACTTAAGTAAATGTAGCAACACAAACATGTACAAATACTCCATTACAAATAAAAGTCCTGTATTCAAAACCATACAAATATTTCTATTTGATCTAATAAAATATACAGTAATATAAATAAGGTATAAAAAGCAAAAGTACTCAATCCACAGAAAAAAATGCCCCTTATGAGTGTTATATTAGTAGTAAAAATGTTTAAGCAGCACTTTACTGTTGAAGTTGGAGCTGCTGGTATTTGATCTACTTTAGACACAGTTAGTCAGTTTAGTCCGGTTCCCAACCGTTAGGGATCAGGAACCTTAAAAAAGGGTCACAATTGAAATATGAGGGCTCATGAGATGATGAATGGGTTAGGAAAGATGAAAAAAAACAAAGGTTCTGCAGCAGAAATGAACATTCATTTTTCTGACTTTTCTCTTATCTTTTGCTTTTTTTGTGTGAAATACTGGACAGTTTTATCTCTTTAGGTCTCACAGAGTTATTGGGCTGAAACCCTGTGAGGAAAAATGGCTCTATGGTGAAGCTGCTAATGAGTCATAGAAATCTGAAATGCGAAATGGGGGCCAAATAAGCTTTTTTTTTTTATAAGGAGTGACGAACCACTAGTTTGCTCTTTAGCAACGCACTGTATAAGCTTATTCCTTTCTATGTAAAAACCTACTCTGAAGAGTAACTAGTTATTATAGCTATTAGATACATTTAGTGAAGTAATAAAGTATAAAGTGTAGCATGAAATGGATGTACCCGACTACATACCTGCAGATTTCTCAGCTGCTGTTGCTGTGGTAAGTGTTGGCGTTGGCACCCTGGGTGTGAAGCCGCGAGTGGTATTTTTGACTACAGTCGCCAAGGGAACAGCATCCGTAACAGGAGGCAGGCAGCTGACCTTGTTGATGCCATCTACACAGGAAAATGCTTCTGGACATGGATTCAACAGGCAGTCATCATAGTTGTGCTCACAGTTCCTCCCCTGTGTAAGGAAAATAAACAGCCCTCAGATATGTCCTGTAACTCTACGATGAGATGTTAAATGCGATACGTTGTTTGAATAATTAAGTTTGCATTAAGTAGGGAACATGAGATTATGTAACAAAAAAACAGGCTTTTTTAAAACTTAAAAACCATGTGATGCGAGATAGCATCTGACTATATTATATTAAAATCATGTTTAGGTGCAACGTTAACATTTGGAATATTTTATCCAAAGTAACGTTATAGGGTGTGAATTATTTGTAGCATTAGTAGTAAAAGTGTCATATGTTGTCATGTTATTTCTATGAGAACGGCATCTGATTTACCTGCTTTACAATGGGAATGAATAAAAGATGATCTAGTAAGTAAGTCCCAAGAGATGACTCAAGAGTTAAGGGTGCAAGAGGGTAAAGGTTAATAAAAAGAAGAAAAAAAGAGAACGAGACGGGGAGATGGGGAATATGGTGGGGAGCCTCACCACAAATCCCGGACGACAGAAACAGGTGTAGCCATATCCTGGATCATTCTGAATGCATATTCCCTGGTTGCAGGGCTGTGGAAGGCACTCATTAATGTCATCCTCACAGTGAGGGCCTGTCCAACCTGCCAGGAACAAAAGCCCACAGAGTGCCGTGGTGAGCCCAGGCTCTCCCACTTCCACCCTCTGAAGTGAATATCAATCAGATTCTCCTACATTGATTTGCTTCTTTTTGGGTTCACACACACACACACACACAAAGACAAGAAAAGGCTTTCACTAAAGAGCGAGACGCCGCATACATTTTAATGAGCCCGCACCGTATCTTCTTTTTATCACCGTCTTTTTTAGTACTGTATGTCTACAAATTTTCCCCTGGAGAAAAGAAGACGACTTTTGAACGGCTTTGAGGCACAGAACCTATGTAGGCAATATGGCAACCTTTAGTGATACTTCATGTGGCCTATTTCAATCCAATGTGGGCATTAACATGGTTACATACAGTAAACTGTACTCGAACACATCTGGGGCACAGTGACGTGTTCCTGTTCACTTCAAAACATCGAGATTCTGTCTTAGAAAACTTGTTCATCAGCCACAAAGGTTTCCTTTAACAGGCCTTATAAAAGGAAAAAAAAACCAGCTTTGGTTGCCTCATTTCTAGGTAAATTGGAAAAACTCACAGGATGTCTGAGTGACTCACCTGACCTGCAGTGGCAGACGTAGCTATTAATAAGATCTTGGCAAATGGCACCGTTGTGGCAGGGAGCTGAGCAACATTCGTTAACATCCACTTCACAGAAATCCCCCATGAAACCTGGCGGACAGCTAAGAAAACATATCATACTTTCAAACTGCGAGGCTGTCTCGCGGCGCTGTCACTTCCTTCTTGTGGGTCTGACACACTGCATCTGTTAAAAACTGCTTGTTTTCATTATTTATCAAAACAACTTTTTCTAGTCAGTTCTCGCTTCTTATTTCAGAGTTTATTATTTAAAACAGACAAATCTGGAATCTGAAGAGAAACAGCAGTGGAATCAGTAAAGCAGACGATGAACTAAAGAGTGGCTTCAATTTAAACTGAAACTGCTTTTAATTAACATATCATATCAAGCTATACATAATATTCCTATAATGGATCTGTGGAGACTTAAAAGTGTCTAGATTATTTTACAATAATCTACATACTTTACACCTACAGAGTAATAAGATACTGTCTGTTGAACTTAACAGTGCCTATACTATATCTGAACAGCTCAAGTCCATCCAGATGCTCTCCTAAGAAAGAAATAGCAATGCATTAGTCCAGCTTGCACATTGTCAGCTAAATATTCATAATGAATCCAACAATAAATCCACAAATGAACAGTGACGGACCCATGACAAAGTACTCTGGAGTTCTGGCACAGGGTATTTCCATACCACCTGAATGAAGTTCAGAGAAAACACTGTTCAGCGTAGTTAACAGATGATGTTGCCAAAGGACTGCTCTTAAACAAAGGTTTGTTTTGTCCATGGCTTGACTCAATGAATAAAGCCCTCTATGTGTTTATATCCTTACTGCTAATCAATTTCTTTAACAAAACCTGGTCGTGACTAACAAAAAAAAAGAAAGTCACTGCTGAAAACTCGAGGTAAGTTTACAGAACACAAACTTGAAATTGGAGATCTTATTTAAGGGGAAGATACAACATAACGGATTGATTCAGCAAGTGCATAAAATCCACAGGTAACCAAAGTGAGAATGTTTATGTGTGGTAATGGTTTTCTGTTTGTGGAGTTGGTGATTTGAAGAGGATAAGCTGCACCTTGAGCAAAGAGAGGTACCACTCGTTTCTGCAGATGTCATCCCCACTGGCTTTACGTTTTGTAGAAGAGCAGTCATCTTCCAGATGGACAATGATTCTGATCATGCACCAAAGCTACCTGAGACCAAAGGAAGACCGAGGTCTGCTGACTTGGCATGGATTTCCAATTCACAGTCACCAGACCGTCAACTCGCTGAACATCTTTGGGAATATTTGACATTATAAAAAGTGACACGAGCAGAACAATGTAAAGAAACAATGCAGATTCTCAGATTTACCCCAAAACAAATAGTAACAAACTCCTGCTCTATTCACGAGGCTAAGATTCCTCTTTGGGAATTGACTTCTGTTGTAAACTTAGATCATAACTGAGTATAATCACATACAACACCAGGAAATGGACAAAGGATTTTATTCATGACCTCTTGGCTGACCACCACAATAGAGAAAGAATGGAGAGGGTTTGGACCTCTGCAAAAATGAATGTGTACCACTTCACACATACCATGCAGGTAAAACAACACTGTGATTTATGTATTGCAGATGTGGTCTGGCGAAGAAACAATTGCATGACTGATTTCATATTTAAGTTAGTCAGTGTGCTAGTCCGATCAAACCTCTCCATTCAAGAAGAAAACATATGTGGAATGAACAAAACATGCTTTGAATGTGATTTGAAGTCACAGTCTGTGATGGAAATGCAAACCAGAAGATTGGCTCTTCCACAAAAAACACAAGCTGGGCACCTGCTGTCATTCTAACACTGGACAACAGCTATATCTGTATTTATGTCGTGTGGTGGTGTGCATTTTATTTTTTTTCCAGAGCCAAACTCCTTAATTGTCTGTAAAAAAGCCAAATCAAACATCTTGACTGATTACTGAATCTAAATAGGGCCCAAAACAAGTTAATAATGTATTAACACCATAATGAATTTAATTTGATGGATAAAGAATCTTAAAGTGCACCCAACGCACAATCGTCATGTTGCAGATCAGCAGGACACTAAAGGACATTGTTTGTCCTTAGTGTGCACATTTATCTGTGAATGCACAACACACACTATTTTGTCTTACTGTATGTAATATACATACATACACAAATTCGCCTACAACATCGTAAGAAAAATGCTGTGCTCAGGCAGTAGGCAGTCCAGTGCATCAATATATAACACTGTGAAGTGCACCAACCCATTTGGACTTGTGGTAGTCTGGGCTACATTAAATCATGACACTGAGCATATAGCAGCACATCAGCAGAAGGTTAGACAATGTAATTAACTGTAAGGCATCCAGGGAGCTGCTGTGTCAAATCTGCACACACTTACCGCATACCTCTTGTATTCAGATACACGTCACCGCTCAACGGAGAACACGTCAGCAATTTAAAAGTAAGGATTCACTGAACCAACCTAGAGGAGTGCTACTGTATATGAAGGCAGACATATACATTAGCACTATATCATTTCATTAAAGCAATAAAATACTTGTAAGAGTGGTACAACTCACCTGCATGTAAAGTTTGATCCCTCACCGTCGAGGCAGGAGGCTCCATTGAAACACAGTGAGACATTAAAAGCGGCTTCTTTGCAGACATCTATATCATCCTCACACGTTTTCCCTGTGTAGCCTTCCTGACAGAAGCATGCATATTTATCAATGAGATCCACACACGAGCCTCCGTTCAAACAGGGACTGGAAGCACAGTCCTGGAAATGAAAAGACAAAGACACTTTACCAGTAAGTATTTTGACAGATATGACCATGACGTGCACAATTTACCATCTAAAATGCACAGTGTGCGATTAAAAAAAGAGAAAAAGTAACAACTTTGGTTTAGAATACATTGTTAGTAGTTAAAATGCAGATGATCAGATTATCCACTGAACTAAATACTCAGACACATTGTTAGCAAATCGATGTTTTATCTCTAGAGTCCAGCACAAGCTGTGGTTTAAATCAATTAGGCATTAGACTAAGCAATTTCTTTTAATCAGGTATGTGTACAACGCTTACATGATCCTGGTAGTTCAATTGACTTATCTTGTACAAAAATCAATAGAGGTGGTGATACCAAAGGCCACACAAAGATTAGAAAATTCTCGTCATTCCTTTTGAACACCCAGCAAGGTTCATTATTAATCAAGCCCGACTCACGTCAATGTTTGTTTCACATCTCCTGCCGCTCCATCCAGATTCACAAAGACAGGAGTATGAATTTACTCCATCTTCACAGCTGAGAAGGCCACAACAGATGGGGTTAGAATTGATGAAATCAACCAAAACTCAGATCTTTTGCTGTATAGTTCATGCAGAATCCTTAGAGATATAATCCTCGGAACGATTGAGCATTTCCCCCTTTTTTACGGAATGAATGACTCTATACAACAAGTGACATATTATGTTTCCGCTCACTGCGCTGGCAAGGAGTGTAATTAAAAATAATTCTATACAATTTCCACACTGCATTTGCATGTCTTTCTGTTCTAAATGACAGCAAAAAAAAAATCTGTACCTCCCATGAAGACAAGGCGCTGACACGCATTCATCAATGTTCATCTCACATCGGAGCCCGATGAAGCCATCAAGACACGAGCAGTGGTATTGATTGGGCGCGTCGATACATTTACCACGATTTCGGCATGGGTTTGAAACACACTCATCGATGTCAACTCCACACCGTGCCCCTAGGAAATGAAGGGTATTCTAGTAAGACATCATATACTCAACAACTTGATAAGAGAACGGTTTTTCTTATTTTTTATAATTCAGTTTTCAAATATGACAAAAACGTCAAAAATCTATGAAAGTCTTTGCAAATTACACACGAGACACAGGATGACTTTTGATTATTCTGCAAGATCTGTGGAGACACCATTGCACATGCTCTGGGACATGGTCCCGTTTTTACACTGTTTTGTGAGTTTGACAAATCTAGAGGAATAAACTACACCGGTTATGTTTAATGCAATTAAGGAATATGCTGACAAAATTCCTCAGTATGGCTATTTCATATATTTATAATAGTTTCTGGATGCAGTGGAGGTGTGAGGTAGCGATAAGCTTGTCAGGATGAATTTGTTGTTTGTGTATGTCTTTGTATGGGACACCACCTTTATCCTTCAATGCTAATCATACGGTAACATATGCCGTTGTCATTACATGACAATGTTACCGTATGATTAACATTGAATGAAAAACTAAAGGACTTATCTTTAAGCCCAATAACTAAACATGTGTACATCCTTCTCTCCACTTCTGTCAGCCAAAACACACAGCGGACAATTATAAAAGATGAAAATCAGCATCATGAAAACTGTACGATATGCAAATCAACTTGCAAAGACCTTAAACTTGAGGCACAAGATCCATCAAAGTCAACAACTCACCATTTTAAAGACACATGTATACATTATTATTGTGGTATTGTAGTAACAAGCAAAGAAAACTTTCAAACAATTCACATCAAATAATAAGATGACTTGATGTTGAAGTGTTGTGGGTCAAGAAGTATTGCATTTATTAGTTATAGTCTTCAAATTAACTATAGGGCAAAAATAAAATGCAAGCGTGATGTTGTGAAAATTATAATTTGTAATGATTATTTTGTAATTGTAATAATAATAATAAAAAAATTCACAGATTTTCAATCTTATCTCTACATGTATCGATCTGGGTTCTGGATATAGTGTGAATAACGCCTGCAGCTGTTGCCAATGTTCTCCTCGTCTGAATCAGACTACGGAGACTCTGTTTTTGCATCTGTGGATTTATCATCGCAAGTTAGTTTAAGATTCCTGCTAAATCACTAAACAAAAACGTACACATGAAAAACATTACAAAATATTGCCCTCTAAGGGCAGACATACTGTCTTAAAGATGCTGTAGTGGGCTCAAAGTCTAAAAGCTATAGAGTGAAGATACTGGCGTCATAAGAAATGAGAAGACCTGAGGAATTCACAGAAGTACTCGCTAACCAATCGCTCAATAATAAAATCTCCGAATGTCAAATGTTTTTGATACCAAATCACAGCATGGCTTTGTCTATGGGACATAATAGAGCATTAGGATGGTCATTATATACCTCCATCATAATGCTCTAAGCCCTATTACACTTTCATAATATATTTAAATTAATTCTACTTCTGATTTATGACTAGAACCACTTGACACACACAGCTGAGCTGCGTTTCAAAATCAATCTTTAGAGGATGTATACACTTCTCTGTGCCATATACTGTTGACCTGCTATCTCCCCCTAAAGATCCCCTTAAAAAAACATCAACGGGTCTATGTGGGTCTCTCAGAGGTAACGACTACAAGATGCAACCAGTACGGTCCTTTAAGAGCAAAACACTCCTAACAGCCGCATACTGTCCAGAAAAAGCTGCCTCACCATTTTTTAAATTTTATTTTGTATCTCTGGTCTCTTTAGTAACCTTTGATAAAAAGTGATCACAGGCTGGCAGAGATGGTAAACAAGAACGTGCTGTGTGTAGTTTACTGGTATTGCAGGATCTCTGGGTTTTTCACCTCAATTACCTCTTGCTCGCATATTATTTTACTATTACTGTCAACATACCTTGAATGTTTTTGATGAAAAGGGTTTGCCATGAAAAAAATGAATTCAAAGTGCCTTTATCTTGTGTCTTGTGATTCTATTTGACACTTTAGATTTAATTATCAGTATCCATCTGCTACATGAATAGCAAGTGAATCAAAGCAGAAAGCAGAAATATTATATCCTACTGGAAGTTTTTAACCGCGTTTTACACCCTAGTCTTCTACAAAATATCCTGTGAACTTGTTCAAACCTGTTATTTTAAAAGATGGATATGGCTTATGTGTCTGATGATAGTAGGAGAAATGGCTAGGAACAGAAACAGTTTGTTATATGCTGTAACCGCAGATCTCTAAAGAAAGGGAAAATGACATACGAGTCATTAATAGCTTATACTTAAGACAAAGTCTGCCTGCCGGGTATTAATATGTTGACTCACCAATATCTAAACCAGAGATGAAACAGTCGATGAATCAATTATTTTATCAATAAAGAAAAAATTCCCAACCAATTGTGAATATTGATTCATTGTTTTGTATTTCATATAGCAAAATTGCCAACCATCCACTGGTTCCAGCATCTGAAATATGAGCATTTGCTGCTTTTTTAAAAATCCTTATGACTCTAAATTAAATATATTGTGGTTTTAGCCTGTTCGTCAAATAAAACAAGCAATCTGAAGACATTACCTTTTTTTTTGCCATTTTTGTGATTTATTGACTAAATAAATAATCAACTCTTTTAAAAATTGATTAACAGATTAATGGATCATAAACATATTTGTAGCTCTAAACTAAACAAATTTTAATTTAGTAAAAACTGGCCTGTGTTGAATTAAAGTGAAAACCCACTGACTTTGTTTTGTGTCCCACTGCTAGCAGAGTGTAATACAATACAAGTAACAATAAACAGCTGATCAAATGAAATAATTTCTCTAAAAATGTGACTGTGAAACAAATTAACCAAATACAACCTACTGATATAAAGATGCATGATGTCTTTGAAAGGCCAGTTTACCCACATTTGTTCCATGATGTGAGGATGGAGGCAGCAGTCTCAGGGGCAAATAAAACCAAAGCTACCTCACTTGCTTTGTGTAATTCAGGTGAAGCGACAATTTAAAAAACTGTTTCAACTTATTTAACAACAGAATATAAATGAATGACAAAGACTTTTTTTAAAAGTGTGTCACTATATTAACATGATATACACTAGCCCTAGCCCACTAAAGGGCCGGCGCATGTTGCAACAATAGTCAACGTCCCTGAGAGGATTCAGTGAAGTGCAGCACTGAACTAATGGAAAAGTGTGTCACATACTATTCGCACTGTATATCCTGACAGCTGTGCCTACACAGTACCATGTCTAGTAAGGCACAATCCTCCATACAAACTGTGCTGCACCAATTGTGCTGACTCAAAGAGAACACATGAATTGCGCTCAAAACAACTTATATCTTCACTGTCCAACAGCCACATTTAAGATAACTCTGAGGACTCACTAAGTAAGTCAGCTTTACTCAAAGAGTTGATGCTATTTATTATTTATGCAGACCCCACAAATATAGCAATGAGATCAGAGGAGAAATGGAGGGGAGAGTTCAAGCTGTGAAGGAATCACCGGATAACAGAATGTGTCAAAATGCGTCTACTTTCTGCCAACAAATCAGAGACACAAGTTGGGAGAACATAATGACTGTTTGTAGCAGTCTAAATTATAGCACTTCTTCAGAGAGATCCACAGAAGTGACTCGTTTCGCTGGGGAATTAAAAATAAATGGGTTGTTCCTAATTCTACAAACGGGCATTTTTATGATGTTGTTTTTCACTAAAGTGGTAAAAATATTATGTACCAACTACTAAAATCTCAACTTCCAGGAATCAAGAGAAAAAAAAAACACCACTGACCCGATCATTCGGTAAGCTTTTCATCCGTTGACTGAGAAAGATGTAAACAAACAAAGTGACAAGAATTAATTTCATGCCTCCTGTGTTTCATCATGAAAGAGAATGAATAAACCGACAGCGTGTAACATTTAGGAGGCTAAATTGGCAGCATTGGAATATAATATTCATAACTATGTTTTAATCAGTGTATGAAACACGCACACAGCGTGAGCAGAGGGGCCGCTGTCGTGAAATGTGAACCAGGTGAAGTGAAGGATACTAAAGTTGATGGCAACTACGCTTGTTGTTAAAATATTTGCAAGTAAAAAGTCAATACTTTATCAATACATCTGTGCAACATGAACGGACATGTAAGCGAAACAAAACCCATTTGAATTCGGCCACCACTGCTATGTTTACACAAGCACAGCATGCAGGATCAGCCAAAAGCAGCCAAGAGGACAGAGGACAGAGGACAGGAGGACAGAGGACAGAGGACAGAGGACAGGAGGACAGGAGGACAGAGGACAGGAGGACATAAGACAGGAGGAATGACTGATACTGACAGATGTCTGTGTTCTTCATTCTTTATAAACTTCACTCAGAAATGTTATTTATTTGATTCATATTTTACATTTGTTTCCAATGAGATATCAATTACTTTATATAGTTACTTTGTTGTTGTAAACATAACGATTGCTGCTTTATAAACAATATTTACATGTATTTTAAAATTAAAATTCTAATTATCTTCTGAATTTATTTGTTTTTAAAATTCTATATATGTTTTTAAAAGCAATTATTTAGTCATGTAGAAAAGCAGAGTTTTGATAAGAGTAGCTCCTAGATAAAGATAACTATCCCAACCTGAAGGCCACCGTAGTTCTCCAACACGCTTGGAAAGGGAGGGGTGAGCAGAGGGGTATTTAGTTGGTTGCAATCTGCAACACACCACTATAGATGCCACAAAATCGTACACACTGGGCCTTTAAGTGTACACACAAAAAACAAAATCATCAGGTTCTCTCATTGCAGAATGTAAATGGCTCCTTTCTTGAGACAAACTCATAACTTGTTTCATTCAGCCAACAGTAAAGCTATGCTGCAAGAAAATTCACAGTTTACTTGTTCTTGATACAACAATAAATTCCACTATTCCATTTACGTTAAATGTACACTACACCTCTAAAGCAATAGATCTGCAAAGCCTCAGTGGCAAACGTCGAAATAGTGACCAAATGTTATTCATCAAGTTCACCCAGTAAAATACTGAATCTGCTGAAGCCTTAACGGCAAACAGCATTGCCCGGGCAAGAGCATCATCCACCAATGTGCTGACTGAGGAAGCTGCAACAATGTGCTGATTGCACTGTACTATCACTCAAGGGAACATGCTCCTTAATGATGGGTGAAGAAGAGAAAACAGTAGGTGACGAATAGTGTGCTTAAACTGTGATTTATACAAACACGATTACCCATTAATCATGTCGCTGTAATGACTTCTGACCTCAGTACAGAGCACAGTTAAATAACACATTATTGTGATTGCAGAGCCTTTTAGACAAAACATACTAAATAACGGTCAGACAGCTGAGATGTAGGCAACTGCCAAGACAGTCGTACAGCGTAAGACACAGCATGCTTTAAAGTGTTTTGTCAATATCTCACGGAAGACAAAATTATATTGTAAATAGAAATAAAGCATGTGATTATGTTACAGCCATAACTTAAGGTTGTTAAGCATGTGATTCATTTTGACCAGACTGGAAAAGATTAAAAAAAAAGCAGCTTATTAATCTTAATGTATGCTTTCTAAGTGGGTCATCGAGATGTTTAAAAAGCATTTTAAAAAATTATAAAAGCTGGCAACGGTATCAGAAATGTGAATAGAACAATTTTCTGTCTTTTAGCTTCAATCATTTCTCAAAACTCAAACATGTTACATGTAAAAAAAAGCTTAAAATTAACCGATCAGTTTAGAAAAGTCAGGTAATGGTCTAAGCATTTATACTATGGAAAAAAACTGTGGATGAAAACAGAAAATATCGATGCACTGACACACTGAACAACAACCAATCAGTAAGAAAATAGCGATGCAGGTGGGAATGAAGTGTCATTATAGCTTAATCACCTCCATGAAAGTGAGTAGATAAAGCACGAGACTGATTTATTAGTAAGCAGCTTCAACTGTTACAGTCAGTATTAATGTTGGCATTCGATATGCAAAAAAAAAAAAAAAAAAACCTTGACTTCCCTGATGACTGAAGCAAATAATATGATAATACCATCAAGTGACACAACGAGTTACAGTATTTCATAGATAGAGGAGATGACGCATCATACCATCAAAGCAGAATAACATTTAAATCAATTCCAATCAGGCTGCACAAATACGATGTGATGAATAACCCCGAGATGAAAAATGTACTATTAGACTGGAGTAAAAAAGAAGTCACACACAGCTACAAGCAGAGCACAACGAACCCGCTTGTGTTTTTGTAAAAAAGTTGCAATGCTGTTACACATGTTACTAGAGCAAATATTTTGTATGAGTTCTAGTTGGTTTCAGCCAAATCCAAACTGTACCCTCTGGCCGCTCGCTCTCTTGGGGAACCCTGTTTCCTCAGATGAGCTTAGAGCAACAGAAAAAGTAATGACTTGTACTATGCTGTGCGTAGGCCTAATAATAAAAGCTGCTTCTGTGGGAATTGGGCCATGCGTGTCAGGTTTCGGCTCTCCAGAGTAGCAATACCTCAGAGATTCCCCCCCCCCCTCCCTCCCCTTCTCAACTGGGGAAGGATAAATTGATGATACAGTGCGGAAGACAAATGAAATTAATCTTCCCAGTACCTGACAGGAATCGGCTTTAGTGCGCACACACACACATACACACACACAGTTGCTCTAAAATAGCTTGATATCCGCATAAGTGGAAAATACGACAAATGGATTGAAGTAAAACAACATTAGCGCTCCAAGACTAAAGAAGCTGATGAAATGAGATAAATGAAACTTCACGTGACGTGAATCGATCTCGCTGCCTTTACTGAAAGGCAGCCACTGTATCTTGTAGAGGCAGGTGGGCTAATTAAAAGCAAGTATTGTAAAGCAGTTTTTTTTTTTTTACACTAAGCCAGATCTGTGTCAGAGTGTCCATAATAGCGTGCGGCCGCAGCAGTGTTGATAAGCTTTTTAGTTAGACTCTCATATTGATCTTCACGTCACCTGAGGGCAAAAGAGCTACCTGAGTATCCAGGGCGACAGACACACTTGAAGCCCCCGGGCGTGTTGATACAGATGCCCTCGTGTAGGCAAGGTGAAACTTCACACTCGTTCACATCCAGGTCACACAGCGTTCCAAAATAACCAGGAGGGCAAATGCAGCGGAACCTAAGGAAGATAACACTCAATCATTAGGAAATAAAGTGAAATCCAATGAAGACCAGTGTGTCAGACAGTATTGAGAGCATATTTTATTTGTGTTTAGTTCAGATCTTAGCATAGCTTCACAATATGCAGAGTTATTTTTCTCAGCGAAAACTGCACACATGCTTTGTAGAAGCAATTAACTGGAGAAAAACACTGTGTGTGTGTGTGTGTGTGTGTGTGTTACAACCCCACCAATAAACCATTTTCCACTCTCAAACTGATAGGCAGCTCTTAAAAAACAAAACAATAGGGCAGCAATTATGTTCCCCTGTGTGTACCTAATGTGAATTATATTTGATGACTTATTACTTAAGAGCTTCATCTGTCCAATAATGTGGTTTACTCAATTCTAATTCCTCCCTTCAGCTGTCGGTGGGTCTAATATCCCCTGATCACACACCTCAGAGGAAATGCTTATTCTGTTTGTAAGTGGGATAATAAGAAAACAAGTCATTAGACACCTCTGTGCTAAAATCTAAACTACATATTTTGATTAGCTTGACATCATTTTTCATCAGTGACACCAGTTACATCACATCGTGGTATTTATCATGCCACAGCAGAACGGCGCTGCCTAATAACATCAACTCAAACTGCTGCACTGATCTGAGACATCTCTGTCAGAACAATTAACATTCTCTTTATTGCACTCAGTTACACTGCCTGTAACAATCTGTTAGTCGATAACAATTAGTCGTACCTACATGCAGTAGACGAGAGAAAAAGATGCAACTTTTACAGAGTCAAACTCAAAAAGTATCTAACGAAAAGTAAAAAGACAGCAAGGGCTCACTGAGTATGCTGCAGAGTCTGATTCATCACCCCCGGTACAGATGGACTTGTTTGGCTTGTTTGGGTCAGGGAGATGGAGATAGCAGCGTGTGCAGTGTGTTTGTGGTGGGCAGCGAGGTTAAAGCACACCTGATGTGAACTCCCTGGACTGTGCAATCAGGGGAGCGCTCTGAGCAGGGCCAGGTCACATGGGGGAAAAAATCATGACGGGAGACAAACTGGAGACAAACCATTTAGGACTCAAATTGGCCCTGGGACTTCGCTACCCATCTGTCCGACTAAGCCCGGAAAGCCCCGGGGCTCCCATTAAGCACAGGAGAGAGAAGCACCAGTGGAGTAAAGCCCAATCTAGATACATGATGTGTTCCTGCTGAATTCGCTCTCTGTCTTTAGAATAGCAGCTTATGTGTGTCAAGGATGAAGACAGGCTTGTTATATAAACCAGAACACTTTGAAGAGAAACATCACAACCTTGTGTGCGTTTTCTTCGGAGAACGGTTTTATTTATTGGCCTTTTAAAACAAATGCAGTAAATTAAAGCTGCTTGGCCTTTACTAAAATGCGCATTTTCTTTTAAGTGCACAATACAGAAAGGCTAAGGAGCAATGTGGAAGCAAAAAAAAAGGAATTATATTAATACTTACTTGTTCACGAGGTCTTGACAAACGGCAGAGTTGTGGCAAGGGCTAGAAGAACACTCATCGATGTCTTCCTCACAGTGAAGGCCAGAAAATCCCATCGTACAATCACAGCTGGACAGGAAAAATCATTAATATGGATATATTGTCTCGGATGGAAACTAGAAGATCTATCTGTTTCCCACTAGCACATGAACAGAGGGGGAAAAAATCTATAGAAATTCAATATTCACTAAACATCATATTTAGTCTGATTGCACACGCAGTGACATAAGCATGGATTTCAACTGTATAACAATAAGGGCTGCATTACAAGAGCAATTAAGGCACATTTGTTTTGTTAGCAATTTCACCTAATTTTAACCTGAAATGGTACATTATTAAATCCATTAAAATAAATTTGAAGAAAGGGAAAGGAAATCTTTTAGCATAGTGTATCAAAATGACAGTATAATGGTCGAGATACGTTGGATTTACTAATGTTCGAAGGGTATCACTACAAAGCCTGACATTTTTCTTGCCTCCTAAGAAATGAAAAGCTGGTTAGGGATAACACTCTTTACCTGTAGCTGTTGACCCGGTCCACACAGTTGCCCTGGTTTTGGCATGGATTTGAGCTACACTCATTGGTGTCAATTTCACACCAACTTCCTTCAAATCCTGAAAGATAGATGAGATGGTCATGGATCAGCGAGCCCCACTACATCCTTTAAAACGTCAGGGCCGATGATAACAAAGACCCCAGTGAATGCCATTTTAATGGAACTAGTAGCCCCTGTAGCATATCTCATCTTCCAGCTCTCAGCACTCACTGTTTCCCCTTTGAGAGTGTGTAAGTCTAATAATACTTTAGTGCTGCAGACAGATTGGTCGGAGGTTTAGTGGTTTGGGGTTTGGGAGGTGTGTGGCTTTGTGCACCACCGTGCATACGTATCTGTGTGTGTTTGAGAGAAAGCTAGTGAGTGGGGGGACATCTTGTTAAGTCAGGGTAAGAGGGAGGGGCAAAACCCAAGAGCTCCATTGCCCTTGTTCATTAGGGGGTTGAGGGGCAGGATGGCTAAGCAGATCAGCATGGCTGTTTTGTTGTACTTTTGAAGGCAGCCTGGGAGCTTGTAATGTTCTGCCTGTCGGAGATATTCCTCTGGTGCTTAGTCTTAGTCTGGTCCCTGTATGGTTTTCCGCTAAATAACTTGAATAATAATAAGAATAATTGAAACCAAACTGCACCGTTGACTATAAGCAAATGATGGCCATGAAGATCAGCATTTTATAACTGAAAACCCATTTTAAATCACGTCTGAACATGTTGAAATTTAAATACCACTGAAACATTTTAGCTTGGAAAACCATACATCCGAAGAATTGTATTAGCACTTTCAGGTTGTGCAATTTCGTTTCCTTTTTCATTTTTGAAAAATTCCAGTATGTACATTTATTGGGTTCACAAATTCAATTTGTACAAAAAAAAAAACTTTAAGTCAAGTTCGAAGTCAAGTCAAAGATATGACATTCAGACCTAATTATCCTGGACACCAAGGATAAGCAATCAAAACACGCGTATTGATTCTTTATGCCCATCATTTGCTTCCATACAATCAACTTTCAGCATTATGTGACTGCCATTGGATTTTTTTATGAAATGAGCAACGATTTTTAAATTAAGAGCTCAGACCTCCAAAGACTACTGCTGGCACACATAATTAAAAATGATACAAGCATATAACAAATGGTTAACAAAAGCTTATAATGAGTGTTAGTGCTTTTATTGCTTCCTTGTCTCATTATGTTACTCCCGCTGCTTCAAGTTAAGAGTCATATATATTTGAACTATAATGAGTTTTGGCTCATGTAAGTATAAATTATCAGCTGAGAGAAGTAAATGCATTAACAATGATCAGGTTTATCATTATCTTTGGGACAAGCACTTGTTTAATCTTGCAAATGTAAAAATGTGAAACCGAAGTAGTTGCTTGAATATGAAGAAATGTTTTACATCACGTTCTATATTTCAAAGAAACATGGATGTACCAGTATTAAAGTATGAAAACCTAATGATTGCTACTTGATTAATACCATGTATCAGATTTGTCATTTTCCTCCTGTACTGTCTGTAACGATACTATATGTCAGGAGATAACCCCACATAATGCTCTGTAATGGCGTGTTTTCAAACTCTAATGTAAACAACAGATGGTAGGAAATTATATAGATCATACATTTCTGAGTGCAGATAGATGGAGCAATTGCAAGCCATCATTTGTGGATTGCTACTCAGCTATATAAAGGTCAGTACAATTGATTATGAAGTGATGAATAAAAAATGGCTTAACAACTGGATGGTGCTCTCCAAGCAACTCTCACTGTGCATGTTCAATCAGCTGAATGAACAGTAATTGTGTATGATTATGTTAAAAAGGCAAAAAGACAAATTTCCAAAACACCTAGAGTGACTCGAATGAAAAAAAAACAAAGTACGACAGCGACACTGACGCAGTTCTGTGCATTTTTTGGGATGTCACAATGAGAGGGAATCCGTGAGACCACAGAGCATCTGGTGAATTATGGGACAGCACAGGTTTCCCAAGCTGGTCTGTCAGTCAACGCAATAGTGGAGCACCACAGGGACTATTTCGAATGTCACCGCAATGTAATGCATCTTCTGCCACTGGAGCAGTGACTGGAGGCTTCTCTTTGACAGAGTACAGAGAGGGATACCCAAGGCGTGTGCATACGTAGTCATTCCATCATCTGGCTGGAGCTACAGTATGTGATCACTGCTCATGCCGGTGAATGTCTCCGAGGAGAAGAAATTGTGGGTTAATCCCCAGTGGATAGCGAACTAACTTTGATGGACGTTTCAATTGAAATATGAGCGACATCTTCATTTTTAAGAATGTGAATTTGGTCAGGACTGCTGCATTTGTGACTATAGTCTCGTCAAAGATGCTGTCAGTGTGATGTCACAATTCCTCAGAGGGGGTTCATTTACAATGGTATTACCCTCAGCTTGTACAATATAGATTATGGTGTTTGTCTGTGGTGTCATCAGAGCGCTGTCAGACAGTACGTCAAATCTTAGAAGTCACCGGTCTCTTAAACTATGTATGATTTTCATACTGAAACCAAAACAAACCTTCAAATTTTCTGTCTGTGTTGAGTTCTAGTCCACCAATTTATTTATATAAATACAAAAAACTTTGGGGTGGGTGAAGGTTTTTAGAATTTTTTTTTTTTACATTTGTAAAAAATTGTTATATATATATATAAACATATATATATCATTTTGTTTTACAAATGTAAAAAAAACATGTTCTAAAACCTTCACCCCCCCCCACACACAATTTTTTGTCTGTAAAAAGAGACACATCTGGCACAAGTGGACACATCATCAATGCTGTGCAACAAACAATAAACAACTCAATTTAGGAAATTACAAACAAATATGAATGGCCAGACAAACCAGATATCAAATGAGTCATCACAGCGGTGTTTCTCATCAACAGGAGGTGCAGCATTCTTGTGAGGGCTTCACAATGCACTGACCAAAAACTGGGTTACTCGAATAAGTGGGTTGAGAATAGAAACCTCTTTGCATGTAAACATCAGGCACTGCATCCAATTTACCCCACTGCTACACACCTGGACCACCTCCTCGGTACTGCATATGAAGGCACAAAATGATTAAACACTGAGTTTATTTAAAATGTGTTAACTGTGCAGCTGTTGCAGACCCAGGCCTATTTTTATACATTATGTGGATATTTTGCTACTAACCTCTTTCTCACAGTAGCAAGCACGTACTTAACCACAGCTCTAGATTAAACAATGCTCATAGTATACCCCTGACATTGTGATCATCCACTGTCTGCTTATAAAACATATCATTAAACCAGAAATCAGCTAAATGTATATAGAGAAAGTGAAAAGAGCCATGTGCAACAGCCTGGGCGCAGGTGTGTTGTCTTGGAGCTCTGCACTAAAGACAGCCACCTCCATTAAATGAACTAAAATATTGAAAATACACAGTAGAGGCTCCAATTGTGTGCCTTTACTGAATCATCTGTAGCTTTTCAATTATAAACTTTGCTCCATGAAGCAAACAAAAAATTAAAAAAATCGGACTATGCTGTGAACTTTAAAGCTCTAAAATAAAAAAATGAAAAAACGTTATCTTTAATGAAATGGCACTCGTGGCAATGTGAAAAGATTGCGAGTATGCTGATCCCACTGGAAATCAACACCTTGTCTGCAGCTCTACGCAGCTTTCTGTTTAGTTTGCTCCTCCATATATTTGACTGTGAATGTCTACAAAATATGACGCCCTATGACACATGCCGCCCTGACGGTTGATGTACGCTGTCGCCGTCATGTTGTCTGTTCTCACCATGACATGTCTGTTTTTTAGTAGAGGAGCAAAGTGTTTCAGCATGTGAAGGGATACCTCCATTTCCAACCTACCAATCTGGACTGGCACATTCCATCCCATCCAGAGACAGATGGGTCCATGTACACCGATATGTGAGGTCACTTAAGCTCTTGATGGAAAACGGGGGTTTTACAGTACGTCAGGTCTGACTGCAGTGAGGGAGTGACAGTCAGCATTCACCCTTTGTGCTGATTAGGTCTTGGTGGAGGCGGCCGAACCACCTCTGGATTCTCTTCACGTGAAGGAGTCCCAGGGGGACCACCACACGGCTTGCGGACATCGTATACCTAGCAGGCGCATCACTGAAAGCGCCATCACCACTCTGTGGGACGAGATGTGTGACAGTAGAGAGTTCAGCTAATCCAGCCTGGCTGGGGACAGTTTTGCTTTCATGGTGAATGAGTTAATATCCACACCCCGGTAAATCAATGACTGGGTGGGGAGCGGAGAACTCTTCTGCCAGTTAATGGCGAAACCCAGTGTTGTACTGTGGATGCTGTACGACTCCCAACATGTGGAGGGCAGCCTTCTCATAAAAATGAGGTCTTCTAAATACGACGAAACATGGAGAATGTGCGCGGAGCAAGAGAATAGCCAAATGGCAGCCATTTGTACTGGTATTGTACTCCCTGGAAGGAGAAACCCAGGAACGTTCTGTGTTTGGGAATGACACTAATGTGGAAAGAGATGTCTCTAACAATGGACGTGAACCAATCGCTGGGACGCATACATTCCAACACATGCTGGATTGTCAGCATGTATCCCTCGTTATCAGTGCCCCCAACAGCCCAGATGAGAGGACGAGAGGTCTTCATCCAGGATGTCCGGGAAATTGCAGGAGAAGATGTTCAGCTCTTCCGCCGTCAACATATCCTGAACGTTTTAAAGCCTCGTGTTCGGCATTTGGGTTAAGTACAACCGAATGCTGAATAAGACCTTTTTTATGTTAAAATTAACTTTCGGGACCTAAAAACACACTGTGAAAGGGTTAAAGTTCTATGATGAAAACCCAGACAGACGCGCTCTGAATGGGACCATAATTTACAAAATGAACATCATGCTGTATTGCAGAAGACTTGAAACTAGCGATTGAGACAATAAACTTATGTTCACAATGTTTACTGAGGTACAATCAAGTGAGAAGTAGGTCATTTTCTCATAGACTTCTATACAATCTGACTTATTGTTGCAGCCACAGGAGTCGCCCCCTGATGGCCATTTTAGAGAATGCAAGTTTAAAATAATATTAATGATACTGGAGGCGAAGCAATCATCCCGTTCCGAAAAGGAACGTTTTGAACTACACTTGTTTCAATAAAAATGAGATTGTAACTTATTATATATAATCAGTACAAATGATATGGCTATATGCTTAAGGGAAAAGTTCCCACAAATGGAAAAGTGTGGGACATGTTTCTGACTTTTCTTAAAATGTTAGGCTTTTTAGTCAAAATTTGAATACATCCCTATTTCCTCTCTTAACAGTGTCCTCTACTGCCCAGCTGTCATAATCTAAATGAAAGAGTCCTCTGACTTGATACAAATCCAGATGCACTCATCTAGGTCGCCTTTGGCTGCCCTGCGCTTACAGCAATAGGTTTCATGAGCTGTTGAGAGTGCTTTGATGACTGTTTTTTGCTCAGAGCTTTGCCTATCAGGCTACACACAGGGTGCCTTCAGCCTGTTGATTGGTGGAGCTTGCTGGGACTCTACGTAGTCTGGCAGCTTTGCTAACAGCAGACCACAATAAGGGGATGGACCAAATGATTTACTGTCGCATATTTTGATTTACAAGTGACAAAATGTTTTGAAATAAACAATGTGTATATCATGACATATTCCTAATAGGACGGACATAATTGATCATAAAAGTTAATGTCATAAAGTAAAGGCAAGAAGTGATGTTTTTAGTGACCACAAATTCTCAGGTCTCTATAACTGAAACTATGCATTCGTAGAGAGTACGTTCTCTGATTTCATTGTGTCCTCCAACATCTGAGACTAAATCCATCCCCTTGGCTATGCTGCATACATGAGTACATTCTGTCAGCACTGTGGCCAGTCTCCCCAGGTTTATATAGAAATTATTTGGTTATTTTAACCTGCTGTGAAGCATTCAGGGGTTAAACATCAATATGTTAGAAGCTACTAATGACGGGAAAAACCACTGATACCACTATCTGCTCATTGGTGCTTTTTTTCTACCCAATTTTTTATGCAGCTGTTGTTCGGGCTAGAAATAGAGGTTTCAAAGCTGAAATGGAAGAAAAGAACCACCTTTTGCCCTCAGCAATGGAATATCACTAGCGTGCTGAGACCTTTGCTCACTGAAGGGGCAAGCCCTCATACTGAGACTGAACACCTGCTACATTTTAATATTGCGTTGCCTCTCTGTGTGCCTTCACTTTCAGAATATTAGACTAGATACCAGTTATCCAAATGGAGCAATGGTTTACATGCTATGAACCTATAGCTTAAATACAACATGGTCACTGACTGCTTCTGTCATGGACTATTATACTGATTTCTATGAAATATCTTTGATCTCAGTAATTGTACTATGGGGAGACACGTTTCTTGTGGAGGCTTACTGCTCTTAGTATAGTGTATCAGTTCAGTTAAATTCAGCTTCAGTAAGGAGTCATAGTACAACACAGTTTTATTTTATAGTTATATGTAACCTCTATATTCTACATGCTACTTCTATCTCAGCCATGACACTCCTGTACATTTTAAATATCCTCCTTTTCTCCTGAAATTATTATTGTTATGAACATAGAAACCTATAACATTAAGACAGTAAATGTGGCTTGTATGAAAAAAAAAATGTTTAGAATGCATAAAGGTGATGAACTTAATCTTGTTAATTTAGAATATTGAACTACAAAACACATCCGTAGTATGTGTTTAGGCATTGTGTTCTATATCACTATACTGAAACAAGAACAAAAGGCCAGTGATATTCACATACATCTGCCGGGGCAGCTGGTTTATAAATTGAAACACATCTACTATAAGTCAATTGTCTACCTCCTCTATAAAAAAAGAATAATCACTTAAAATGAAAGCAGCGAGGACAGACTTTTTCAGCACATATTTGGCAACAAATATTTCCAACACATCTTTTTCAACATCATATTAGGTATGTGTCAGCTCTCCTGTTGGCACAGCTTCACAGTAGCTCATTAACCAACTGTTTGGTAGGACACAATCTCAATCTTGTGGAAGGTGAAGGCTAGTGTAGCATGCCATGCAAATAAAGAGGTTTGTTCTCCATCTGGCCAGGAACACCTCTGGGGATATTCTGAGCCATGGAGACCAAATGGTTTTTGCATGTAGAGGGACCACACAATGCTTCTGAATTAATTCACTATACTGGAAGAATCATGTGTCTCCACTCCAGAGGCAAGCCGATTGTCCCCTTGTCAAATAGCTCACTTTTAACACTGAAATATTCCAACTTGTCATCTGAAATCCAATGAAAAGATAGGGCAGCCCAACACAGATGGAAATAATTTAACATAGTAAGTCTTTTATAGATCTAAAATAATAAGTGCTGCCGTCATAGTGTTCTTTCCAATGTGTAAATGCAAAAATGGGAAACATTACTTTCATTACAATTTCCAAAAACCTTTGACTAAAAACAATTTAGGAATTTGACGTTCATACACTTTTTTTGTTTGTGTACAAATCCTTAAATTATTATACGTTAACTGTTGTAAATCTTGCATTGGAATGTTACATTAAAGGGTAATGATGAATAACGGTTTGAGATGCCATTTGTGCATGTCTCAATTTAATGATTTACCGTCCGAGATCAAACCCTACAGCAGGTACAATTGCTACTATGGCATTTAGTTAGCTTTGGATGTTGCCGTTTACCGGTGCAAACTGTTCTCTGTGCAAACGATGAGCAAGGACACCCATACCTTACTGTATAGATTGTGTACAGGACTCAGAATCTGTTGTAACTCTGCCATGTACCGTAATCTGTGGGGAGCGATACTTTGCGTGTTTGTTTCATTTGTTGTGGTTGTCGGGCCAGTAACCCTCATCCTGACCTCTAACCTAAGCCTCCCATTTTCAGGTTGCTCTTCTATCAGGTTTGGCACTCCCCGCTGAGGCTCCTCATTAAGAGGAAAGTGGAACATCTGTGCTGGTCAGGCAGGATGACTTAAACCTTCTGGCCAGAGTCTCAGCATAGAGTCACTGCTAGGAAGAACAACAACTTCCTACAGGAGCCCTCTGCAATCAAGAGAGGATAACTGCTTCCCTTATATTTTATTTTAAGACAATTCTTTCAGCTGGCTCTGGTTTTCTTCTGGCCTCCAGGTCTTCACAGTATACCTTTGTAGACAAAACTCTTTCCCACTGTGTTTTACAAAATCTCTTTAATGCTACTCCCAATAGGCATCTCCTAATGGCTATAACTTTTAGTTCTTGTTGAACTGACAAACACTAAAGTCGCCACATCACCCTTTTTGTGAAACGGATATAGTCTAGTAAAGTGTACAGCAGGTTTGGGAAAAATGATCATTAAACCCACTGTGAAAGTACTCATCTTTAATGACAGACCCCTGTCAACTGCCATCAGATATTGTCAGAAGACTGGCTATTAAAAATGTTTGACAGTGACCGTCCGATATCAGAGTGTTGCGTCTGTCTCCTGGCTATCTTCACTTTAGATACCAGTGCCTCTCCAGTTAACAACGAGCTAAAACGCATGTAGACAGAATCTAAACACAAGACCGGAAACAGATAAATATAATGCAGATTTTAAAAAAAAGGTGAAGCATTTTAAGTAAGATAGTGTTTTTTTGTTTTTTTGTTTGTTTAATTAATAAATATATGTAGTATTAGGACTAATTGTTATAACTATGGCTGTACTATGTCTATTAAAATAAAAAAAATTGGTAACATTTAAATTTTTTTTTTTACAGTATATAACCAGTGACCCAATAAGGGATTTTAAGGACGTTACCAATATAGATATTGGAAATTTTGCCGCATAATTGTTTTTTTTTTTACATACCTGACGTACATCAATAGCAGCAACACTTAATTATCTCAAACATATCTTTGCCGTTCATACGTATACTGCAATTTCTTATTACTTGTCAGTTTACGTATACAATGAAAATGATATATACACATTGCTGACCCACCATCTCCCCTGACACAACATATCTACACATCAAATTTGTTTAAATGATCCAATGTCATGATGTCAAAATTGGTTAAACTGCAAGGAGCGCATGTCTCAATTGTAGTTCAATTACACCTCTAGCTGCAAAAATGCACCGCATGTCTAGACCAGCTGTTCTCCACCAGGTGGGCCTCCGAGTGCCATCTAGTGGGCGGCGGAGTTACTGCCAAATGGACGAGATTAAATCAATACAATAATTTGTTTGGGTAATATACAGGGCTAATGGTTTTAATATATAAATGTGCTCAAGAATTCACGTCAAATTAAAATACATAATTTCTATGACCAGTTGCGTTTGAATATCACCACGCCGATCACGACACATCATCAGGTGGAGACGAGAGTGTTTTGCCACTATTAGCCAGCTAACGTTCCCTCGAATGCAGCGACGCGAAATGGATTGGTTTTTTAAATGAAAAAGTGATTTGGGAGAAACCCTGTGCCAGTAGTGTGGTGAGGAAATATGACCCTGAATACATTAAATTAGGATTCATAATGGCAGGCAGTGAAGGGTGAGGCTAAGCAGAATATTTATTTTGCTCATTACATGTTTACTGCAGTTTATTTTTCCTCTTTTTTTTTTTTTTTTTTAACAACCAGAAGTGTACCTTAAATTACAAAAGGATGAGATTCCCTGGTCTAGACAACTGATGTGTTCCATAATACCACCTCCTTAACAGCACACGCCTTCATGTCCACCCTGAGGCATGTTTTACCACGGTGCAGCTTTTCCAACTGTGCCCATATATATATAGTAAAAGCACACACTGTCTCTATTTGAGTGTGGACCACATGGCTGAACTAAGCTGCAGTTGGAATGGGTACCATGTGACATTTGAGCTGGTTACCATGATGCTTTTATTTCATTACTCAAGAGACAGTATCTAGAAAACGAGAGGTTTTGCATTGTAATGCAGTCGTGCACACGAGCTTGTTTTAAGTACACACTGCTGCCATTCTGTATTCTGTGACAAATACAATGACTGAGACGTGTGCCAAACGCATACAATCGCATCTCCTTAATTCAGTTAATTTCTGTACCCTGCACTTCTACCACACACCATGCAAATAAGCACAACCAAATGTCATAAACAATACAAGTTAACCTTGATAATATTTACTGTGTGGTGTCCATCTCGAGTGTGTGGGATGATATTTGCCCATAGCAGTAAATCTGGCAGAGAGATTTCAATTTAATTAGGCCTGGGAATAATGTAAAGCCTACACAATTTCCTTGACAAATAACCCACACTGAACGGTAAATAACAAGTCTGTAAAATTGTTGCACTGGGATCAAGCCACGGCTCGTATAACAGCTCCACATTTGTTGAGTAGTAGCTATGTAGGAAGGATTTATGGTGTAGAATAACGGAGAGTAGTGAGTCACAATACTTGTGTGAAGTGAAGACGGTCGAGCCCACGCAAAGCTCTTGGTGTAATGTATGCAGCCGGCACCTAATTTCCTATTCCTCTCCAAGGAAGCCTTCTGAAACGAACCCAGTTGCTCTATTTATATCTGGAAACATCTTTTCATCTCGGCGCTGATCGTGCCATTAGGTACAGCACAAACATTAAAGCATCTTCACCTGCACACTGATAAGTTTGAATATTAAAACACTATATCGTTTACAATTTCTAATTGCTTACTGTTTAATAGGTCATTTCAACACTGGTCATTTTCGATGCGCGATTACTAGTATTTTTAGATTTTTATATAACTGACAGCTTGTGAATTGAACATGAAATTGATTTTCATGTTTCATGTGTGTGTGTGAAATATGTCTCATTGAATGCTTATGCCTGAGCCATTTCTGAATGAGTGCGTAGGCAATGCGAAGGAGCTAGTGTACAACCAGTATGGTACATGCACTTTAAAAATCTAAATTAGGGGCAACCGTTTAGTTTCAAAGCTTTTACATTAGTACTAATGAGATTCCTTTTTAGTATCAATACTCAGTGGGCAAATCACAACACAAGCTACACTGTATATTAGGCCATGTTCTGGCATAATTTGGTAAAATATGTCAATTTCTGGACATACTGAGCATATGAATAGAAGTGGAGAAGTGAATTGTTCTTTAAGGGTGGTGAGTTGTTTCCATTGATTTGTTTTATTATCTCTCTCACCACAAAAGAAATGTCATTAACTATACTTGTCATTGTCAAAGATATGCATATCTGACCGCAGCTTGAATTCCCACGAGGGATGAGAATACATCTTTTAATCACCAAGTATGCACGAGGTTCATTAAATGGACTGTGGCACATACCTTCAAACACTGCACTAGAGGACCAGTGAAATCTGCTTTATTATGAACATCATGAACATGCTTTTGTATGTAGTGATATCATTGACGAGCAAGGATCAAAATTAAATAAATTCAGAACATATAATTAGATTAGAAGGCTTTCTAGTATAAACTGCTAATACAGTTGGATATTTTAAAAAGTGGAGGTCTATCCAAAGCATTTCATCAATTTGGAATTATGAATTACTGTGAAATGTTACCAGGCAATGTGTGCATAATGGCATTTCATGTCAAATTATTAGTTAAAATAGTGTACTTTATGTTTCCATATCAATATTTTAACACAATGTTTAAAGGTAACACTGACTGGTCTTTATGTCAATGTGTTTGCTGTGACCAAAAAAATGGTACATTTTAAGAGGCAGGGTTAAAAGGGCTTTTATCTTTTGTCATGGTGATTTAAGCTAATGGGTTTACTCGGATGACTTGTTTGAACAGTTAACAAGAGAGAGGAAGGAAAATGAGTGACAGCTTAATTCAAAATAGAAAGAACTGTTTAATCAGGAATTGATTGCAATGATATGCCACATGTATTGAGTGTTGCTGATAAATACAAATTATGCTAATAGGATGCAGCCAAAATAACCTACTATACAGTAAGGCTTGATGTTATGGAGATTTCAAAAAAATAATTATAATAATTTGAATTAAACAAAAGGCTGCTGATTTTGATCTGGGTGTTGGCTCTCTATTGCAAGGTACTGTTTCTCTGAATAATCCTCACACTTTATGAGGTGGCAAGTATGTGATGCACGCACACTGAATATACAGCCCAGTATGTAGCACACTAGCGGCCGACGCACCATCGACAACGCAGCCACCACTGGGTTTAATCAACCCGAGATAAAGCAGGAGGCAAGTTGTTTTCGCAAGGAGTAAAAAGGCCAAAGTTAAGTTTGCAAAAATCAGAATGGAAAATGTGTTGGAATCAATACACCACTTTTCTGGTAAACCAGATTTTATCATTATCCTTACCACCCCAGATTACAGCTACATGGACTATTCAATCCAGTTCAAAATGAATATGAATTGATCATGGTTAGAAAAACAATGCATTTAATCACTTTAAATCATCCCTAAAGGAAAAACCTTCACTGTTGTTTTTCCGAGGTGTCAGAAAAACACTCCTTGTCTCGGAAAAAATCTCATACATTTCAGAGTGGAGATACAAACGAAGCATGGTTAACTGTGACCGGAATATGTTTCATCTTTCTCAGTTTGTCATTTTTAATGTACTTAAACGGTGTAGATCGTCTACGTATAGTGACCTATAGAACAAAATGGCGTCGTTACAATCAAAAAGTGGGCTAAAAAAAAAGCACTATTAGTATGAGGCTGCGGCGGTGTGTTCACTCACCAGCTGGGCATCTGCAGGAGGCTGTTCCATTGGAGCGTGTCAGGCAGGTGGAGTTGTGCAGGCACGGATTGTGGAGAGGGTCACAGGGGTCATAAGGCTGGTTGCACAAGGGGCCGCTGAAGAAGGGGGGACAGGTGCAGGAAAACTCCCCGGGTACGTCTGACTCCTGACACTGAGCTCCATTTAGACAGGGCCCAGAATCACACTCATCCACATCCTCTGCACAGTCCACACCTGTCCAGCCTGGCGAGCACAAACACCTTGGATACACCAGAGAGGAGATATGGCACTGTAGAGGTCATTTCAGCATAAATTAAAATGAATAGAAAATAAATAAACACTTGTTTTGTATTCTAAGGGTTAAAGGATGTCATTCTCTCTGGGAAAGAATCATGCTAAAAATGAAAATAGCAGCGGTACGGTGGGGTGCTGCGGATAAGCTACCACAACAATTCAAATGATCCACAGCACACAATTTCTCGCCATGCAAGTAACACAGCGGTTCAGTCCATGTGTTGGCACAGCACTCTCGGATCTTTTTGTGAAGACAGTGCAGGGAATTTAAAGGTTAATTGAACTACTAGTCAGAGCTGCTTTTAATTCTGGACAGCTGAATGTAGGACACAGGAGGTTAGAGCACTGAGTGGGGATTAAATGGAAATGTATGCATGCTAGACACAGACGGAGAGAGATGGGGACAGAGAAACAGAGCTTTCTGAAGCATCTGCTCTTAAGGCAGGGTGAATATTCCACTTGGTGGCAGTGAGTACCCGAGCACTACCAAACCACTCCACCTTGCATTTCTTTTCTTTTCCACCTGAAGCAGTTTTACGTCTCCCCAGCGAGAGGAGGGCATTAGCTGGAGCAGATACACCAGCTTTTTCCTCCAATGAGTCGCAGATCCCCTGAAACCTTTTCATGCTGTGAGCCATTGATTGACTCATTTGTTTTACCTGCCATCTGCAATTCATTATCTCCGCTGCCGGTGGAAGGACATATTGCTATCTCTGAACGGCTTCTTTTTTCTGCATTTATTAAGTGACTGATGCACCTCGTGAGGACAGCGCCCTCGGGCCGGCTCGCACACCTACTTGTAGCTGTTGAGAAGGTCTGTGCAGGTGGCGTTGTTTTTGCAAGGCTGCGATAAACATTCATCAATTTCTTGTTGGCAGAACTCCCCCTCCCAGCCGGAGTGACACACACACTCATAACTCTGCAATACAAAAAAAAAAAAAAAAAAAGGAAACACCATTAGAATACTATTGAAATATAGTGACACCTTACATCTGCACTTGTCTCGGTGTAGTAATATCACATTAGCAATACGCACCATAAATATAACAAACAACATACGGTTAAGTTGTTATGGAGCATTCAGAGGGCATTTATTTGTTTGCTCATTTATACCCATTACATTTTAGTAAACGGTGCAATGCTTAATATGCTCAAAGATATTGCAGAAAAAAACTCCCACTCACAAAAAAAGCTCTTTGCTGTTGAGAACTGTCGAAACTGTGGTAGTGTCAAGCTCGTCTTAAATTTCCACATTACTGCCATGCAGATGTATTACTCCTACCACCCGCCCTCTGGATAATATGTAAGCCTGTTTTTTTTACCCATGCCATCCAAGGTATACGGTACACGCTTTTATCAAGCATACAATATAAGAAAATTAATTTTCATAGACATGCAAACATGTTAGAAATTGCCTGGATTTGTTTAAAGACAATGTTGTTTCTACTGTACATCAAGAAACAGATCTATATAGCTCCTACCGTTGCTAATCTTGTTCATTCCTCCATTCAGAGCAGCATGTGAACAGCTCGTCCTTTAGTTCATCATTGCAATCTGCATTATGATAATTAATCACGGCACAGGAGATGAATGGCTTGTTGTCTATTACTTTCCAAGGTACCGGTTAATTTAAATTCCTCTTTGCATACAAGATGAAGGAAGTCATATGGTCAAGGTTTTTTCATGATTCCTCATTGCCAAGATCCTGTCTGAAGGTCCCGTGTGCTGCTGGTTGAATGCATGCTAATCTGTATTTCATACACTGGAGGGGAGCCGTTAAACTTTGTCTGATATAATTTGTACACTGTGGGCCCTTTGGTGGTGGTGGGGGAAATGCCGTCATCTCTTGATGAATTAGATACCTCCAGGAGACTTCTATTCCTTACCCCTGGCCATAGAACATAATCTCATTTTGCTGCTAAGTCACCTTCAGGGACCGCAATTCTCCAAAATAAGCTAAAGCTCTGTGGGACACGGTGTTCAGAGAGAGGAATAGCTGCACTGTAAACAAGACTATGCTGAGGGGTTTCCAAAAACTGTCCCAATTTGAATAATGAGCGGAGAAAGAAAGCTAGAGTAGTGAAACAGAGAACAGTATGACTGAAAAAATATTGGTTGAAATTTCATTATACACCTCATATCACACCAAATACCCTTTCTTATGCAGTGTCCTTTTGTCTTTGGATTTGGAGTATTCCCTTTATCCCAGAAAATTACACTGGATGTTCTGACCAGAGTTTTGTGCTAGGGCAACTTTGAAACCTTGTCACAGAATCCCTTGTTGACCATTTCACAATATAGAGAGGGAAAATGAGCATGTGTCCTTCAGTTATCCCCAACTTGCTACAGTAGCACTTTCTTGCACACTCAGGTGTCTTGACAGCAACAAAAGAAAATGCTAGTTTGCTTTTGTTGAATATTAGAAATGTACCAATGAAAGCCTAATAGTTACTTTTGAATGACATAATTGCTCATGCCAGAATACTTTTTTCATATAGTAATAGTAGAATTTTAACACACTGAAATGCGAAAATATGACATGTTTCTTTTGGTTTGGCAATCCATAATATGGCTTAAATTATATTAAATACAGACCATTATTCAACAGTTTCTATGGAGGAAGTTAACTGCCACAAATTGATTATAATTTTGAAAGGTTGACATCAGAAATGTATTCAAATTAAGATTTAATTAAGAGATTTTGTCTTTGTGACAAAAAAAAGAAAAGAAAATGATTACTCACTGAATACTTATGAAAGGTTCTGTAATACTTATTTTTCCTTTTCTTCTCATCATGTGGCTCCTGTGGGACTCCGTAGACTAACAACCGAAGCGTGCTGTTTTTGTTAAATATATCTCATCTTTCTTACATACAATATGCACAAAGTACAAACTTATTTTAAACCCAAACATTAGGTGTGGACTATCCACAAGACGTTATCTATCTTTGTCTAAAGGAGAAAGAAAAACAAAGACTTTATCTATGACACATCTGCTTCACTACTGCAATCTGTTAGCAAATAAGCAGCTGTTGGAAAAAAGGCCCCTGGTACTCATTGCACAGTTTGTAAGCAGCATGCAGCTCCCAAGGCCTTTTTGCAGCTGAAACAGATCAATGTTATAGGCTAAAAACACACTTGAATAACTACAGAGGTAAAGCTGTGCCTTGCAAAAAACAAAAAAATGTTCTCTTGAACCCAAGTGTGTGCATCTTTGTAAACAGACATCATCAGTACAGAAGAACGAGCATGCTTGGTATAACATAGATAATCACTCGATCGTTGATGTATAAGCCTAAATTTCACAAACTCAGTTTTCATTCATAATTTCAACAAGCATTCACAGAAAATCAACTGAGCCCTGCAGCTAGAAGGCAGACCAGGCCTGTCCTGTTTATCCTACCACTGAAGTTTAATCCAAACTGCCCTTCATTAGCTTAGCTACAGCTATGTAAGCTGCAGCTGCAAATGTAGTGTATTTTTTCAGAAAGAGGACAAACTACGATTTGACATATACATTCAGAATTTCCTGACTGTGCCTATGCATGACATCGCCAGGAATGGCAAACCCTGCAACCAGCAATGGTTGTAAAGTCACTAAATGGCTTTGCAAAAATCTAAAATAAAGAAGTATCAACCATGGTGCTTTGTTCATCCTGAAGATGAAATAAAGTATCTAATTGCAGAAAAAAACCAGCAACATTCTGGTCAAAATAGGGACAACTTCATGAGTATGCAATTCATATTTAATACGTCCATTGAAAACTCCTGTGTGTTTTTTCCAAGTGGACTTAAGTAACCTTTCGGTCATTGTAACACATTAAAAACTCAGCCCACTAGGTATTAATGGCATAATTGGCATGATTTGTCTGTTAGGAGATAAAATAATGAGGTGCATTCATTAAACATTATGAAACATTATGTCCTGTTCCTATCTTGTTTCAGCCAGACACCTAACACTTGAAACTAATTTCCCTATAAGATATAAGACCAATACAATCTGCCAAATTTGCCTTGAATATATAAACCTGATCGTTGTACAGCCGTAGCAGAGCTCAGAGTCACGTTGCCATATTTCATTCTTTTTTTAATAATACAATAACACACTATCACTTTTCATGTTATTGCACAGTTGTTTATATTTTACTGCAACAGAAATGCTTTCAAACATAAAACTGCATGATAGTCATCAAAGGTAATAGGCAGAGCCTTATGTGTTTCAGGTCTGTCAATATTTTATAATAAACTGGAGTGCTTTCTAAAGAGTTACAAACTGTGGTGATTTACAGAACATTTTGCCATTTTAAAGCCTTTTAGTAGCCATTATATCAGGCCATTACACTGCCAAACTAAGAGTGTGTCTACTTACCAGATGGAGGTCCTTACACATCGAGTTGGTGCTGCACAAACTGTTCACGCAGTCATCGATGCCTTGCTCGCATCTCAGCCCAGCATAACCAGGGTTGCAAAGGCAGTAAAATCCGTCTACAACTGAAACAAGAGGAGCAGGACAGTTACTGCATTTCACATCATACATTAATCCACTCCACTCTCAGTAGGTCAACATCATAACACAGGGAAGTGCTGATAATGACTATAAAGCACAATCGTTCACTGTGATTTCATTTTTTAATGGATGTGACTATTGAAATAAACGCTTTGTGCCGTATCAGTCAAACCTGTTGTTGCTAAATCCATGTGACAGGTTAACCCCCCCCCCCCCCCTCCTCTGCATCAGGAGTTTGACACTCTAACAGTCTCTGCAATGGCCAGTTCAGGGCCTTTTCTTCTACTACTTTCCTTGTTCCCTGTCTTATCCCACTCTTCTTCAATGAAAGCCTGAAAGCTCTGTCATTAGTTTTCACAATGTCGACACACTGAATGAGCGGAAAAGAAGTGCAACAGTGAGAAGAAGTCCATTTCAGGGGCCGTTCTTTAGTCAGATGTTAGAATCTTCCACGTCAAATAATCCATTCCTGCCTCTCTTTAATTATTAATGACGTTAAAGTGGGATGCATCATTCTGTTTCTCCAACACAACACTGGTGTACAGGCAGCCAGTGACAGAGGTAATTGCACTTCTTACAGGAGTGAATTTATTACTTCCCCAGCCAGGGTCCCAGGATTCTTCATTATCCCAAAGATTTACCACGTAATCTATGCTGTCACTCTGTCTTGGTGCGTGTAGCTGCTATTACTCTCATTAAATGCTTAAGGTCCTGGGTGGCAGCAGCATTACTCATCTCAACCACTGTGGCTATGCAGTGCTCTCCCTGGTGGCTGGCTGGCTGCTGCTGCTGAGTGCCGGCCAATAGGTCCTAGAGGCCTGCCACACTAACCTAAGGTGAACTGGCTGCACTGAAGATTAGTCAAGGGAGCTGGCCAAGGATACTCTTAGATAGCAATCCACTGCCATCACTGCTTTGTTCCGTCATAATCTAGTTGAAACAACATTGGCAGGATTTGTTGAAATGTCACAAAGGCTAGAGGGTATTAAGACAAATATTTTGCTCCTGAGAGAAATTTTATTTGACCCCGCACAACTCAGTAATTGCAGGCATCTTAAAATAAAATGTATCACAGGAAAATCTGTGCAGTTTTACATTTTCATCTTAACATTTTCATCCTAACTTCATCACTGAGGTTGTAATAACTTATCATATCTTATCGGATAGCCACGGGAAGATAAACAATATTCTGCCTTTGATAGTATTATTTTGCCTTTTATCATTCATTATTCAAATTACAACACCATCACTGATGCTTAATTGATTTACTTCTACAGTTATGTTAAGGAAGTAATCAAGCCTACTTCAGCAGGTAATGTCCTAGATCCTCACATCAGATGGGATAACTCCACTCTCATAACACTCCTATTAGCTGCAATGGTGACCTAATTGAAAACTGCCTGTCAGACTGTAAGTGAGCAGAACTAAATTTGACAGATGCGCAGTGTGTGCGTGTGTGGGTGTGCGTGTGTGTGTGTACATGGAGGTTAGCTTCCATCTTGAGTGCCTGTTATTAAGCATGTTGGTAAGATAGGCTGTTTCTTACCATCATAGCAGAAGCCGTGAAAACAGGGGTTGGAGCTGCACTCATCCACATTGATTTCACAGCGGGGGCCAGTGAAGCCCCGGCGACAGTGACAGCGGAATCCCAAAGGGAAATGGTCCTGATCCAACTCCTCAACACACACTGCACCATTCTCGCATGGATTACTGGCCTCACAGGGTAAGAACTCACAATTATGACCTGGAGTGAGGCAAAGAAACGCAGGTAAGAGAACCACCCAGCAGACAACAACACGACAATCTCTCTAGCAATGCAATGGACCTGAAAGTCTGGGGTTGCCAAAAATGATTCCGCGATTGTATGATTCCCTGAACCCATGTGGTATATTACATGCTCTGTCAAGCTTAGTCGTTGAACAGAGAGACAGACAGGAATAGTTGAACAAAAAACATGCTCCAGTAGATGCCGATCCAAAGTCACTTTCCTCAATCGCAAATTATCCTCACATATACACAGTACAGTCAGAGTCAAACACACTGTTTTGTCCATTTCAGTGGCTGAACATTGGAAATGAAATGGCTGATGTTATAACAGTACCTAAAACATTACAAGCTGTGTGCTTGCAAATTAATAGTCTCCATCCTCGTGTCCAATTGGCAGTCATGTATAAAACAGCTCATAAAAACACCTGTGGCTGTGCAGCACTCAATTTCATAACTAATGCACAAACTGAAAGTTAATCAAGATTTTCTGCGACACTTAACAGTCACTTTGTTTTAGCAAACTGCCAGAACCGTACAGACAAATTAAAGTGCAAGACATCGGTATATTCAGATTATGCATCAATCTGTAGAAGAAAATCACTTTCATTATCAAATACAAAAGGGAAAGAAATAAAGAACATGCATACACACAATGTTTTAACAAAGCAGTGCAGAACATTAATCAGCTCATGCAATGAACGTTAAATGAGCGAATAAAAAATGATGAATGTTGCAAAACATGCAAAATTAGACAAAACACATTGGTTACCTCTGATGATTTCTGTAAAACAGTCACATGAAGAAACACGTCAAGAAAAAAACAAAAACATTCGGACATTCTTACAGAAATTATCAGTTGCCTTTTTGTAGAGGAATTTGCTGAACCCAAATGGGTTCTATATGCTTTAATCAAAAATGTATATAAGGAACATCATTGCTTTTTGGCTGAGCCACAGCTGACTAAAGTTCAGTTCTGGCTACGTCAGCGTATTACATAGAAACTTGGTGGACATTTTTTAATTTGGTACTTTAATATTGTGAATACTCGAGTTATGGCCAGTTTTGTGAAGTCACAGTGACCTTTGTACACCAAATTCTAATCAGCTCTTCCTTGAGTGGAGGCAAAAAAATAAGACGACTTGTGCAATTTGACGAGCTTTTCTGTCTATTTAGAAAAACGTCTCTCACACTTTGAAATGACACAAGATTTTACGAAAAAGCCCTCGTTTTCCACTAGCACTTAGCACACACCATGCTTTTTTGAATCTGTCTGTAGAGAAAATAGTCTTAAAACTCCACATGCAAATCTAACCTGATCAGGCAATCTGTTCACACGTTTAACAATCTGTAAATAAACAAAGGAATTAGGCAATTTTAAATACAGGAAGCTTCTCAATGCTGAAATTGATCAGATCTGTGAAGTCGAAGTTTAAAATCTGTCCATAAATTATTCATATTTAATCAGGTTGTGATGTGTGCATTTGTAACTGTTTTACATGATATGTAGATCATGTAATATACATTTGAAGGCGTGTTGAGATCAACTTCATTCCATAGTTTCATACTGGAACTACTTCATGACCAGACAATAGCTACTTTCCTTTGGGAAAGACGTGGCAGCACCACTGATGTCAACCACGAGATGCTTTCAAAATGCTTACTTTACTGGTCCTTGCATAAGTAGGGAGCGGTATGACAGCTCCATGAGGCAATATGTTTGATATAAACAGTGTCAAATCCCTTTCTGTAGTGTGAAAGGATAACCAGAACTGCCAATCTCATTGAGAATCAACAACCCATTTTACAGCTGTTAGCAGCTTTCAGTGCTTTTCAGTCATTGCAGCATTCACAAACTCCAGCACAGGAGACAAGCAAGGTCCCTTATTTTAGTATTATCGCACTTGAGATACTGCCAGACTTGAATTGTGCAAAAAATCAAATAAGATACTTTGCTTAAACGTGTGATCCAGGTAGATGAATTGGCTGACTGTGTCTCAACAAAATCTGGTTCAAACCAAGGCTACTGCTTTTCTCAAATTTGGCTCAGCACTGGAAATCTTACGCTACAAAGTGTTTTGTGCAGATTGGGAACGGAGTTCTTTTCAAGTGATTCTAAGTAACGGTGAGGCACATATATGATTATTACCACACACATGTTGATTACATACTGTGCTCCGTTGCTTTAATGATCCCAAATTGTCTCTCTCAAGAGTATACTTTGGTTTGATTTACAGTTCATTTTATCTTTGACAATAAAAAGCAACCACATCACTGTGTGGCCACTGCCATACCTAATAGTGTTACATGAGTAATCAACATTGCCTCATTTCTGCCGTACTTTCTAGAGTGATTTACAGCATAAGACATCCATGTTCATTTTCATGAGCATTCTGAATCTCTCTCGTTAAGCTGTCAGCGGTCTTTGAAGTTACTTTTTGTAATTGTCATGTGCCTTTTTCAGGAGTCATTTCCTTCTGGCCACTCTGCTGGAAAGCCTAGATTTGTGAAGTGCTGCCCTGACTGTTGTCCTTCCAGGAAGATCTCACAGCCAATGAGCTCATTGGATCTGTCAGTGGTCCTTGGGTTTTGACCAAGGTCCTTCTTGAGTGCTTGCTTGGTTTGTTAGGATGAGTGAGTCTAGAAGGAGTCTGGCTAGATGAATGTTTTTCACATTTATTAATGATGAAGCCCTTTATGCTCCCGTGAAATCCCACTTTTAGAATGTTATCCACTGACAGTTCCTTCATGGCGGAGTCTCTACTCCAACATGAACGGTTAACAGTGAAAGTCTAACAACGACAAACAGCTTGTGTTTGATGTGAATCATATTCAGACAATTGCAGTCATTACTACAAGCTGCGTCAACAAGTTAACATCATTAAAAATCAGGTCATTTAAGATGTTTTATCTTTGATCATTTGTCTATGGAGGTATAAGTGGTGTTATACCGGCTTCAATCTACTTAACAACAACAACAACAACTGATTAAATCCTAATTTAATACTTTTTCAATTAAAGTAACACATTCCTATTGTGTTAAATACTGATCACCAAACTTGTCAGTTAAGTATTATACAATATATGACTACAAATGTTGTGTTGATTTCTTACAGTAAACTATGATCTACCTTCTCCCAAATCACCCATCAACATTTTAATTCCCACTGATATGCCAAGACGATGCTGTAGTGACGCTAGCTCTATCATCTGACTGAAAGATGAAAGTTGTCACATGTGGCAGAAGCACCCACCATAGCTTACATCTCAGTAATTACTCAAGTTTTTTTTGTATTTAACCAACCGCAGGTAGCAAATGAAGATGTACTCATTTTGTTGAGACATGTGAAGTGAGTTCAGACAGGTGAAAATAATAGTATGTGGAGTTAATTAACTTTGCTTCTTGTCCCCATTCCCTCAGTGCTCATTACCTTTAAACGGAGCCACACATTGGCAGAAGTAATTACCAGGCTGGTCAATGCAAGTGGCTCCATTCTTGCAGGGAGATGAAGCACACTCATCAATGTCAAGTTCACACTCTGTACCTTTGACAGAAAAGAACACAGAATGATAAATATGTTATACTATCGCTGGCATTCAATGTTTGGCCGTTCTGAAACATTCAGTGTGGAAATCACAAAAACGCATCACTTGCAGTTGCTGTTAGTTAAACCCGGAGAGGGTTTAACCTAGAATAATAGGGTCTTGTGTAAATTATTTTTGATTTGTCGATTATGATCTTGATACCATAACAGATGATGTGAAAGCTGAACGTAATGCTTTAAGTGCTGACTACAGCTAAAACACCAGAGAGGGGTCTCTATGGTGCCGCAACAAGGTATGAACAGCAAACACCATCCTCACAGCAAGAACTCCATTTCAGATATAATTCTGAACTTTCAAAAAAGTTTTCTTTCAAACATTATTTATAGGGATTTTTAACAAAGGAAGAGAACCCAGCTTCTTTGAGATGATACGATTCAGCACTGCAACCAGTGGTATTGTCTGCAATGCACTGAATCTGGCTCTGTGGGAATTATTAGCGGTTATTAAGAAACCTTTACAGGTGGAATAACGTGATCTTTGTTTTAGTTGAGTTATTCTATTCTTCTTCTTTGTGCTTTTAACAGCCACATGTAGGGAAATAATCAAGACTTAGTATTAAACCACTGTTTTGTCTCGACACTTTAAAGAGGAGCGTCTGAGCGGCTGCTGACTTATCATTCATGTTAAAACATACAAAGACCCGAATAAATGAAGCACATTCACTAACCTGTAAAGCCAGGCATACAGACACATCCATAGCCATGAACGAGGTCAACGCATGTGGCGCTGTGCAGGCAGGGGGAGGATATGCACTCGTCTATGTTGATTTCACAGTAGTTTCCTGTAAAGACAGATTGAAGAGAGTCAGTGGTTCAAGAATGCACTGGATAAAACTGTGGCTATAAGCTGCAAAAAATGATAGCGGCCCTTCAGAGCCCAGACTTCTTCCATTACCCTCCTAAACTCAGCTATCAGGAATACTTAGGCCTACTTGCAGGATGAGGTCCATGTTGATCTCTGATTGCGTTGTTGCAGCTCAAGGATTCTGCTGACGTATTTTTGATTGTAATGTTATGTTCGTCATACTTTATATGTTCATGTTGAGATTATGTTGCTGCTGCCGGACAATTCTGTTTGACGTCATACTTTCAATGTAGGGGGGGGGGCGGGGACAGGATAGTCACCATGTATTGTTTTTATTGCTGTTCCAAGTCTGTGTTACTCTGAATAATGCTATTTCATGTTTGTTTTATGACCAAATACTGCGGCTTTGATTTGTAACATTTTATGACTCGCGCTCAGTTTTGCACTTTCCTTCAACTTAGTAAAAATATATGTTGCATTTGACTTAAAGCCTCTTCATGGAGAGTTTCAAATGTGATGACACCTTCACCAATTGCAGTTGCAGTATTTTAAGACAGTTGTCACAAAAATTAAGTCAGTCTGACATTCCGTGTGCATATTTTGCAACACTTGGAATAAACACATTTTTACTGTTGTGCTAGCAAAGTTATTTTGACACCGTTTTGGATACTTGACAAGTAAGGGTTTTAAATCAAACAACTATCTTTCTGTTCAAACACCATACTTTCTGTAGCTGACTTCTATTCTTTCTGTAGCTGATATCTATTTCTATATTGTATATGGCACAGAAAGAACAGATCATGTAATATACAATATGCTTCATTCCCTTGGCTTTGCATAATTAGTTTACTCCGTAAATACAAAATAGATCTGCTGCACACGTGATGTTTTTTGCATTATCACTATTTCACACATTTAAAGTCGCTGTAAGCTTTGGAGGAGGCTGATATATAGTGTGAAATGTCAAAGTGGAGAGGATGTCTTTGAATTACAGAAACATTCAATGTAATCCCAGAGTACTGTTTTCTGCTCTTTTCACTACAAATGTCTAAAAAGAGTTTGTTTTACTGTATAACCTCATCGCCTCCCATGTGGCCTGAAGGTTAGCACGAGTACATAGTTGAGCAACTGAAATTGTTTTTGAGATATTGTCGATATTGATGCTCAATGTAGCCAAAAACCTTCAGATTCTCTGAAAGACTCCAGGGACATCCAACGATTTTCATGAATCCATTCATTGTAAGTGAAGTTTCCTCTTACAGCAAGTACAACTGACACTTAAAGCTGTAAACCACCTGTATCCAGAAAGTCATAAAAGTGAGGTGACCTACCTCTACATTTTTGTGCAAGACTTTTCAGCAGCATTAAAAAGCAATCAAGACAAAAGTAATTTTGTATAATGTAATAGATGGTAAATGGACTGTACTTGAATAGCGCTTTTCTAGTCCTTCCGACCACTCAAAGCGCTTTCACACGACACGTCATCATTCCCTCATTCACACACTGATGGAAACCTGCCCATCAGGACTAACTAATATTCACACACCAGCAATTTGGGGTTATGTGTTACTTGCCCAAGGACACATCGACATGCGACTAACGGAGCCGGGGATCGAACCGCCAATCCGATAATTGAAGGACGACCCTGCTCTCCACTGAGCCACAGTCGAGAAATGCCATGCAATTTGCTGAACATATTGTTGCACCCACAGGGATAAACCCTTTTCACTGGGTATTGATTTTAATGACGCCATACCCTTTCCCTCTGTCACCACCCTAAAGATACACTTTACATCTTAGCCTCAATGTCGGTAAGAACATGTAACTCGGGGCAGCGGAGCTTTTGAGTGGTAGCTTTGTTGATAGACAAAAGAGCATCTGGAAAATCTACTTTTAGAATATAAAACTCATGAATCATAAATGATGAATCTCATCATTATGTGTTTAAACTAAGATACCTGCACAATTAAGCAGATCGCCTGTCACACACTATGAGCAGAGACGATAGAAAGTCGTTTCCCTCTTCACATAAAAAAAAAGAATATTGCCGTGATGGGATTTCTGAGTCTCCTCTGTAACTGTGCTTCAAGAAAAGGGTTTCCATTATTGAGAGGCATCGAGCTTGAATGGAATGGAATCAAGAAATTGTTTGTTGACATACATTTTTAAAAACCACAGCCGGACTGTAGTCTATATTTCTATTCCTACAATACATTTATAGTGCCAACTGTAGTTTAAGGAGAAGTAGGACGAGAGCTGTGATTGATATAAAATTGTGTAAAGTGAGTGAAACTCCTCAGATCACGCACCAAGCACGAAAAGGTATATGTACTTTAATTTAATCTACACCGTTCAGCTGTCAGCAGAGCTCTTGATTTTCCTGGGATCTGATCCAGTCCACCCGTCTTCTAAATCAAACTGATCCTACTGTTAAATTAATATACGAGTAGGGTTAGAAGACTTATATGGGGTCAACATCACATTTAGCAACAGTGTTTATACTGTAGAATGAGCTGTTCTGTTTGGCATGTGTCGTTATATCATTAATGTAGAGCAAAGAAAGAGATCAACACAGACTGTAAAATACATTTCAGTCATGTATGGCATGAACGAGATAGCTGTAGCTAAAAATACTTAAACAACCCAAACCACTGCACCATTACACGTTACATTACATTGTGTTGGCATTATGTCGTAATTATATCTCTTAGAAGAGTTTCAATGCAAAATTATACTTTTTAATAAAACATTTTATTGTTGCATTGAGACCAAATGACATGACAAATGGACATATTGCATTTGAATTATTACCACATTTGTTACAACAACCAAATGTGTGATTTCTGGATGAACAACACTTGATTTTCTATAATGTATTTGAAGTTGATTTAATAAAGTTATAAAAATATAAATATCTTTTGAGTGTAATATTGAAGATCCATGCTGATGCACCAACAGGTCTACAGTTAAATATCTAATTTGCCTGAATTTAAAGTTCTGTATCTAAAAGTCAAATTAAAAACCACATTACAAGAGTAATAACTATATTCTCTCTAAACATACTCATATACCAGTGTGTTTGGATACTCATATCCAAGCACACTGGTACCTAGGTACTCATCATTTGTCGCATTAAAAGTTGGAGCAGTGTTGTGCAAACAAACACATTCGAGGTCAGAAAGCGTATGAAATACCTGTGATTCCAAGAGGACACTGGCAGCTGAAAGAGTTGAGCTCATCAATGCAGGAGCCTCCGTTTTGACAGGGCTGGCTGAGACATTCATTCATTTCAATCTTGCAGTTATTTCCTTAGAAAAGCATAAAAGGCGCACAGCATGTTGACACATTGTTTCGTTGAATACAATGTCACTTTTACTTACAAAGAATAACTTCAAGATAGCTTTCACTTACCAATAAAGCCAGGTGCACAGAAGCAATTGTAGCCACCGAGAGCGTCTTTACAAATACTCAGGGCTCCACACGGCTTTTCTTCACAGTCATCAATGTTTATCTCACAAAACTGGCCTGTTAACCCTGCGGAGAAAGGACAATATATGCGATAGGATTTCTCCACTCCAGGGGACAATCCCTTAAAAGAGATGCCTTTTGGATGTGATATACTGTAACGCTGTCTTGTAAAGATCTCTAGTAGTGATACAGGTATGAATAATTGTAATTATTAAAGAGGAAAATGAGAATTTGATGAGCTGATTTTGTTCCTCTCTTTGTAAACATTTTATGAGGAAGTAAATGTGTCAAACGTTTGCATCAATGAAACAAACTTTAAGAGATACTGAATATAAAAACAAATGATATTATTGATTACATCTTAATTAGACTAACGGGTGGTTACTGAAGTTAGAGAAGTCGGAGACTAAATAACTTATCGCTTCGCTTTTTTTCAATATTGACACACTTCATATCGACCATGATGGCCACTGAACACTCGCAGGGGAACTTTGCCCATTTTAAAAAGAACACATGTTATTCCTAGACGGTCCACAGACATTTAACATGACCAACTCTATACTTGATGACATCACACATTCGAATTCTACCCCTCAAATGTTTTTTAATGGGATAAAGTGTGTAAACTGCTCCATAGACAATGAAACCAGAAAGATATAGAAAATGACACTGAGCGCATCCAGAGGAATGTTCCAATTACATTTTATGTTTCACAACAGAGACCACTACATTAGAGCGCTGCAGAATCCTAGTTATCTGCAATTTATATGGAATAATGTTATATTTATATTGTAAGTGAAATGATTAGATGTTTATAATGTTGACATTTTGCACACTAATCAGCAAGTATTTACTATGTCGTTAGGCAGTTACTGAAAAACAATTACTAGAATGCTAAGCTATTTACTTTTACTTATTTATAATTACCTCATTTACCTATAGCTAGTAATTACCTGTGAATTACTGTAACAAATGGAATGATTAATTAGACTTGGATTGGGCTCATTTTTCAAGTGATACAATTTGATTATTACCTCATGCAATCCACTACCATCAAATCATGTCATAACTAACAATTCCTTTGATAAAATATGAGTTTGGATCCTCAGAGGAAAAACATAATTTCCAAGTATCATCACTGCTTTGAAGTCGGCTCACAACCTGATGAACTGAGCCCGGACTTACACATTTCACAGGCTGGTTCGTGTTGTTGCTTAAGGCAAAAGAGATTAGACTCCCACAGAGGAGGAAGGTGAACAAGCGAAAGCATCAAGCCGAGAGTAAGTGTGCTATATACACACGTTTCATTCAAGGAATTACCTCCATTTGAGACGAGCTGCTGCCGGATGGAGAACCTACCTGGTAAACAATCACACTTGAACCCTCTTGATAGATTCACACATGCTGAACCGTGTTGACACAGACCATCAACACAGTGGTTTATAGGTGTTTCGCAGTGCGGCCCAGAGTACCCATGGTGACACACACATTGATAAGTATTTGCCAGCTCTTCACAGAGGAGAGTCCCCTCAGGGTCGCAAGGATTTGACACGCATTGGTTCACAGATGAGGAGCATTCATTGCCATGGTATCCTGCAAGAAGAGGGATCAAAGTAGCGATTGATGTGCGGAGCTATGTACAGTATCCTCCTGACTTCCCACGTCTGGCAGACATCAGGGATTGTGATTTCACGTAATGCCGTCATTGCCAGTGTTTTTCCTCTCTGCCGATTTACAAATTCTATCCAGCATGAGCCTGAAGCACTAAAACCAACGAGGGATTTCAGCAACAGTACACAGAGTAAAACAACTGTGATATGAGTGGTGTTTTTTTTTCACCCAATGTAACTAATTTGCAGATTTGTACACATGCTTTCTAATGGTATTCACTTAGAGGTTACCGCTGTTTTGGTGATACCACAACAGTAGTTTAAGGGCTGAATTTAAAACGAGAGGGATCGATGTAGAATAAACCAAGAAGAGCAGAAGACACACTGTGGTTATAATGATTATATAATTTAGAGCATTGCATGTTGCATTGCTATTGCATGTCTGCATTTCTATATAGAGTTACTGTAGTAACGACAATAGCAATTTGTATTCTTATTGTAATTTTCTTCTATTCTATATTCATGTTTCTTGATTTTTGTACTTAATTTAACTTTCTCTTACTATGTTTACCATATTTTGTGTATGCTATGCACAAGTACACCTATGCAAAGTCCTTGTAGTTTAAAACTTACTTGGCCATAAACCGCATTTCTGATTCTGACAAGCTTGATTGATATATCACAACAAAAATTGAGCTTAACAAATTCATTACCAAATCAACTTCATCAATGTGCTTCAATACCTGCAGGGCAAATACATTGCATTTCCCCAGCTGAGTTGTAGGAGCAGGTTCCTCCATTTCTGCAGAACTCAACATCTGATGCACATGAGGAGACGGACGTGGAGCAATTCTTTCCTGAGAGGTAGATAAAGATTGTTAATCGAGCGCTATGAAAATGAACACACACCGAGAAAAATGAGCACATCACCAACATAATGACACACCTCAAATATCCCGTCCTACAAATGACTTTGACTGCAGAGGGTGACAACCATTAACGTGAGGAACCAGCGTGATGTGAGGTGTGTGTGTGTTTGGTAATGGAGCCAGTCGGAGTGATACTACAGTATAACTGCCATATCTTTGTACCACTGCAGTTTCTTACAACAGCCAAAGGCATGCACAATTTATTTAGTCTAGGTTTATGCCTGCTTACACTGTCACAGTACAAATATATGAATAGAATTCCCTTGCTACTACTGCGCAAGAAATGATGGATACAACAAAAGTTCCATTCACACCACAACAAATAGAAAACTGTAGACAAAATAAACAGTTGGTAATGTACAGATCAGCATTCTGTTAACTTGTGTCAGTATTACTGTATATGTAAGATAAACAGCACCTTTGATACATTCTGGTAACCAATATATCATCTTTGGAAAAATACTTTATCCTATACAAGTTTCTACAAGAGGAGAAACAAAGATATATTTATACTCAATCAGCTGTCATCATACTGAATTTCGTGAATGAGCTCTTACATTCGACCAGTTTGACGGTTATCACTACTGAAGAGTCATCAATCTGCACTATGTTCATTAAAGTCTAAACTATGAAAATGATGCCTCAGATAACTCACCAGCAAAGCCTGAGGGACAGACGCACTCATAGTCTGCAACCAGGTCAATACATGTGGAATTATTGGCGCAATATCCATGGACACATTCATCAAAGTTGATTTCACAGTTCAATCCCCCAAACCCTGGTATGAAGAGAGAAAGAGAAATCTCATCAGTGAATATCAGTAAACACCAGACATGAAAAGACAATAATTAGTATCAAATTGCACCCAAAAGCAATTTATTGCCGTTTCCATTGCTGAGGTTTTACATGACTTTTCAATGCAAGCTCATGACAAGAAAACATGTACATAATATGGAGAGTAGATTACACCACAGCCTTTATTTGAGACATTTAATTATATTTCGTCATATTGTTTGTGACATTATTTTCATGGCGAATGTTTAACTCTAAGTAACATTAGCATATTTGATATTTTAAAAATAAAAGTCATGAAGTAAAAGTGAGAGCTGCCAATTTCTGACATTTTAGTCCCCCATAAATATATTCCACTGCATGGTCACGCTACAAAATGACTATCATTAGCACCGTCACACACTGCAGCTACAGGAGGCCCATGACTAATGCTTGGCTATCAGCACCATCGGTGCAGGTCAAATTCTCATCATTTCTCAAACTGACCATGGAACCAATTTCCACCTCTCTCCATGTCATAAAATTTGACAATTATCCTGACTTCCTTAAAAATGCATAACAGGCTTCACCCGCAATCACGGTTTAATCAGAGGTATGTCTCACAGGTAAGATGTCAACCGGACCAAGAAATTATTGGAAAAATAGCTGAGATTTATTCATTCTTACTCTAATGATGCAAGCGACAATTTCTGATGGAATGATTTTATGTGATCGGAGAAAATTTGAAGCAAATATCTGTCTATCCTTTACGGGTATTGAACTGAAAGCCATGAGACGTGAAAAAATGTGTAATTAACAAACATCATGAATACAGGAAGCAATCAACATCAAATGCTACAAAAAACCCTTTTGTTGATAGTGTACAGGTAATCATCCCAAGCAACCACTACAACAAATGACTTCACTGATTAGTCCCTGCTCTTTTGGGGAAAGCGTGCTAATCAGCAAAATCACCAGTTGGGTTTGGTTGGGACACATTTTTCTTGACTCTCAATCTTCTATGGCTGTAAAGGTGAATAGATTAAGATACGTTTTTTTATTGCTGTCACATTGAGGGCAAAAAAAAAAGATAAGGGAACAACTTCCAGTTGTGGAAAAAGGGTTAAATCCTTGTACCCAACTAAAAGAGGGTAGTTATCTATGTTTCTCTTCAGGACATATTGCCCTAAACTGAGTCTGCAGATAAGAAATCGTTTGTAAGGAAAGTAATGTGCAAGAAGTAGTCCTGGTTTCCTGATAGTTCTGATATACTTAGGATATTTCTTTAGCAGGGGAGTCTGAGGAATGATGTTCCAGTTCTTGAGTTGATATTGTTAAAGTAATTAGTTCCAAAAATGTCATATTTCTATTTGATAAGTCCATTATCACAATAATCGGAGAGGCAAGATGTCTTTTTTTTTATTCCAAAAAATAAAATAGATATGAACAAACTCTAATAAGGCAACTGGCATATTTTCTCTTTACTCTTTAAATCATTTCAGACTGCAGACTAGAGTCTTTGGGACAAAGTAGGCTTCCTTGATTATTTGTACTGTAAATATTGGTCCCTCTCATGGAATGAAATAAATGGTACCAGTGCTCAAAATCTGAAACATAAACTGCAATGAGAGACCTTATGAAGTTTGTACTGGTTATTCAGTTTATCTAGGATTTATTTACCTAGGTAGTAGAAGTGGATGAGTTGTAGCTGTGTTTGTTACTGGATACTTAAATGGGTTCACTCAACGTCTTTTTATCTCCATTTATTTATCACACAGGAAAAACAAATAAACCACCAAACAACGGAATTGAGATAGACCGAGTGCAAAAGTATTTTTTAGTGACTTTTTCATGAAAGCCAGGGTCATAACTCCAGGACTGAAACTGGTTGGTTGCACACCAACAAAGGTCTGAATTAGCCACATAATCGTATTGCCTCAACTATTTGGGCATCTAATTGCATTGCAACTTACCCTCTGAGCAGAAGCACTGATACAGCTCATTGCCGTCCACACAAATTCCACCGTTCTGGCAGGGCTTTGACTCGCACTCATTGAGATTTACTTCACAAAATGACCCTTCAAACCCTGCAGCATATGAAAAAAAAACACCGTTATTGGAATCCTTTTTTGCCTGGTTTAATTCCTCAGCCAATTAGGATCAGCATGACTTTGTCTTCACAAACAAAAGCTGGTATTCAAAGCTTGTATTGATTCAAAGAGCTTGCTGGGCACATGCAGACTCAGCTCACTGGATCATTTAATCATGTTTAATAAGAGCCAGTCATTGCCCTTCTGATTTATTGCATTAAACAAGCCAAATCCAGTGAGTTTTAAGATCAAAGTCAATCTATACACAAAGGGAACCGCATGAAACAAATAACATGCATCAGCGCACATGTGTAAACGCACTCGCTCCACACACACACACACACACACACACAGGCCATTAAAGAGAAAAAACATGTCAGTGTTTAAGGAACATTATTGCTGGTGCTACACAGGCTGTTAGTGGGTTAACCTCACACTTATCTAGCATAGAGCTTTTGTTATGTGTTTCACACAGTCAGCCAAGGACTAAACAGAGCATCAGGGTCCTAAGATGCTCTTCACAATTATGAATGTGGAAAAACAAATATAAAAGAACAGTCAGAATAAGCCGTTTCCCCGCCGAAACAATACTGCAGGGTTACATAAAAACAAGAACAATCAAACAACAACCGTCTAATGCGAAATGTGGCTCTTGATGAAACAACAGGCTTTTGGAGCTCAAATTATTTTATGGCAAAAAATAAGTCTTGCACTGAAAAGTTACTGCTGTCAAAAACTGTTTTTGGTTGTAAAAACCAAAAACGTATTGCCCTGCAAAATCTGCTCTTCAACAACAAGCCAGTAGTCTATTTCCTTTTTTTTTTTTTTTTTTTACACACAAAAGCAAAATCCACTATTGTGAGTTCATCAAACATTCTCAGTTCAAGAACATGGTTTAGTGTGAGCAGTGAATACTAGGTCAAGAAGTTGACAACATGTGGTACACAGTATAGCGAGGGAGGGTATGTGTAACATGCTTTGCAACACATTAGGTTGGCAATATTAGATAATACGGATGCCAAGACTGCCGACCTGAAACATCTAGACATGACAGCATCTCGCAGTGTGCCCTTGAGAAGTGATCAGGGGAGAGCGGCCCGCCGCAGGTTGCTTTCATTTACATAAGAAATCACTCACAATCCTTCACTTTGACGTCTGCCGAGCATAAGTGCAACAGGAGTAATGAAGTTAGGGTTATTGATTGGGTTACATGAACTTCTATGTAATAGCCATTCATTTGAAAGGAGATGGCAGAGCCAGTGTAGAGTCGACTGAATTATGATTGGTTTGGCTGGATTTTTTTTTTTCATTTCTAGTACCGTAACTGTATCCAGGAATAAGCCGCATGATTTCCGGTGCATGTACACACAGTACTATACTGGCACTCTGTCACTTACTGCACGCATATCCTTGACTTGTAAGAGTCTGCAGCCTGGTTATACCCCTGGCAAGCCTCAGCGTATCTAACGGGTCAAGCCTCTTCTTCTTACTCCTGTGTTATCCCTGTCAGCTGAGGGGAATCAGCGGGACTTGACTGACACACAAACAAAAAATTGTTTATTTCCTGCAGGAGCTGCCAAACTAATCTGCGTAAGATTATCATATGGTTATGAAGGTGTAAAAATGTTATGCGCAAGTTTTGGGACTGTTTTTTTTTTTTTTTTTTTAATGCATGGTCTAGTAAGAGAACACGAGAAGTGCTCTTGTGCAGTCTTGATCTGATAAAACTAAAAAAGAGAACAATCTACTTTTTGATCGACAGCTACTAAAACACGACCTGAATCCGCAGTGTTGTCTGTACAGCGACATATTCCTTTTAGTAAATTGACCTTGAAGCCTGAGAAAATGGATTATTTTCCACGTGTTAATATAGCTGCGTGACAAATATAACACCTGTTAAAGGTCTTGCTCACCTCTTTCACATGTGCAAGACACATTCTGTCCACCCTTGGTCTCAGCGCATATTAATGTATGCTCACTGCACAGTCCAAAGGAGCAAAGGTCAATATCCACCGAGCAATCTTTCCCCTTGAACCCTGCAATGAAAATTGAGTTAACAACGGAGAAGGAAATTCAGAATCAGCCAAACCTTGGGAAGTAAACAAGGTCTGAATTCATAAAACAACAGTAACACACATTACGCAACACATATATATGTGGCTGTATGTTTTATTCAAGATAGACACCCTTTCTCTGGTGCATTAATGGAGGTATTGATTCTTCCCCTTGCAATCTACCTGCTATGCAGTATGCTAATTGAGTGAATCATTGACAGAGACCCACCCTAGCAAACTGATCTATATCACATGTATCTGCCCCACCAAACGCAGGTCTGCATGCCACTGATAGATACCCATGTCAATATCTATTGTTGTAAATAAAGCACAGACAGATGGTGTGACTGATACTCATTACACGTGTTTGTACAAATATAGATGACTTAAAGGGAGAATCCCAAAATAGATTGCTGTGTTTTTTCACTGACATCACACGCTTCAAGCCGTGGCCATTAGATAATGGCGATGATTAAAAAATAAAAAAGTGCATTTAATTGTTACATTCACAAAAAGGTTAGGAGATTTACTTTATGGAGTCACAGACTATTTGTGAGTTTTTACCAGCAAACTATTTAAAAATCTAACCAAAAACCTCTCCGAACTACAAGCCTCTAAACAGGAGAAATGCACCCGTATCACCGTCATTAATCTTTGTGCAGTCGGTGTCTGCAAAGTAGGTCTCACTCACTGGCAAAGCAGTGAAATATTTCAAACACTGCTAATGCAAAATCCCTTTTTATCAAGACTTGAATAAACCAACAGGACAGCAGCTATAATATACTTCCTGTTGTAAGTAAGTCTCCATTTCCTATACATTGTAACCTGTTTCCAGAGCCAAGCACTTTACATCAACACATCTATCTGGATGTTTGACGACCTTCCAACTACCCTTTTCTCATCATATTATGTATTGCCTTGACTAGCTAATGGACAGCTATTGCCTCCTACAGAGTGTTCAGAAGTGTTTAATAACCAATTGTGCATGCAATTCACTCTGAGGTTAATGTTGCATGAAGGAATGTCACATTTACAGTGTCACCATCTCCAAATGGGACTTCCTATTCTATCTGACAGCTACTAGCGGCTCAGCCCAACTCCGCTTCAGAAACAAAGGCAGAAAGTGAAGCTATGTTTTTCACTTTATCTCAAAATGTGCTATAGTAACATGACATACTATGATGTATTGTTAATACTTCACAGTAATACATTAAAGCAAAGTCCTTATATACCCATGTTCAGTGGTTAATGATAACAGCCGCGGGTCATAACTATTCCTTGGCTCGGAGAACTGCTGTTCATCAGCACATTTAGTCATCATCAACGTTCTGGTTGCTTCACTGAGCTGGAAAACTCAAAATCATGTTCTTGGATAGAAATCACAAAAGTCAGTTATTACTTCTACGTGAGTTTAATAAATAAAATTAGACTGTGAGGTTGTGTACAGATATGAAATTTAGCTTGTGTAGTTCAATTACGTCCACCAAATAGCTTATGTTTCTGGCCTTCTTTATTTGGTCTTTGTATAAGTTAGCAGGGAAAATACTATTAGTCTTAGCCTCAAGACCCCTTTTTGAAGGTCTCTGTGCCATTTCAAACATGTATCGGTGCTTAGAAAGGAAGCATGACATGGATAAAGGAGTGTTGAATTTCAGCTCCTTAGTATGTTTGTTTGTATTTGTTTTCCCATAGAAAATACTCATGGCATACTTATACATACACATATATATATATAGTATATGCCAAGGAATCTACTACAATCCTTCCCTGGAATACTTAACACTGTGAACTGTTTCTTAACCATTAATCCTAAACTTCATATTTTCTTTAATAAGTTTGGAACATGGTACATGATTTGGATGAATTGTGCAACCTTGGCCAACGTATCCCTGAGAGCTTTAGGGACAATAACAGTTAAAACAAATTCTATAATAATTATAGATCAACTGGACAACACAGACACACTGTACTGTAGTTGCGAACATAAAACGGTGGCAGGAATTGGTCAGAACACAGGATCGTAAAATAATCTGATTGTGATTTGTGTGTATGTAGGGAGAAGCAAGCAAACCTGACTGACCATCTCTCTAATTGACTTTTAGAAAAGATAAAGTGATCAGTAACACCTGTCTATAAATCTTTCGATGAAATCAAAACAGTAATGGAGGCTTTACTGACACATTGGTGTTCTGTTCTTGCCCAAATCTAATTTGAGCAACAGGCAGAAACAATAATATGAGAACATTATTTACAGTGATGCATTTGCTCTGTCCATAATGTCATAAAAAACACATCATGTAACAGGTGCTGCACATGTTTCAAGGCAGTAAATGTTTTAATGACTTCACCCACATTTGAATTGATTTATTGTGCAGTAAAATAGAGGCACTTTTGGCCGTGGGGAAAGGACTAAAACAAGATGTGCACTGACAACAACACAGTGGTGATACTCAAACAAAACTAAAGTAGGAGAATAGACTTTCAAAAGAATACAAATGTAAAATATCCAGCATAAACCATGCAGTTGTTCTACCTTTGTGGAATATATTGAGAAAATTATTTAGCGAAACCGACCCATTGACCGGTGCCAGAGTGTATTTTGTCTCCCGTCAAACACCTATGTTTTGTGGATTTCATTTGTCAAATATTTGTCTGTAAATCCTGTTCTGTGGACTGTGGCTGTTTACTACTGAATGTGACATTGGACTGTGACATTCTGACTTGTGCAATCAAGTAGTGATTAAGCATTTTATTACCAGAGGGTATAGTAAAATCAGCAGCACACTGAGGAATGCAACACCTCCCTCTCTTATGGACTGATTGTGGATCCTTTCTGGAACATGTGTTATAAAATGTCTGACAAATACAAATTGATTCATGTTACTTGATTGAAGGACAATGCTGAAAACCACATCTCTGTTTGATCAGTTACGTCATGTTTACATTGCATTCATGCTTAGCAAGATAGAAAACAGTGTTGTTTTCTTTACAGATGTATTATTTCTATTTGCTTTGTGTAAAGCATTTTAAGATGCTGATTTTAACTGGTTTTATCGCCTGCATTCAAACTTGTGTACCTGATAATTCCTGTCTTTGCTATCTTTACAAGCACACCTTGAAAACAAATTGAAAAATGATCTGAGGAAACACATTTGTATGTAAATACGTGAGAAATAAACTTTCCACATATTCCCAAGGTACAGTATAACAGAAAATTAATGGCATGATATTTTTGTAAACATGCTCAATATTACACAAGTAGTTGGTACTTACCAAGAGGACAATGACAAATGTAGTCATTTATCAGATCCATGCACAAGCCTCCATTTAGACAAGGCTGCGACCAGCAATCATTTACATTCTCAGAGCAGGTCCTTCCTGCACGAAAGAAGAGAGACAAATAAGCTCTACGTAATGTCACAGGGGCCACAGCTTATAATGCAGTTTTGCTGCCACCGTGGACATTTCATGCTTATTGAAGGTGTGAAGCTTAAGTAGTATGTGAAGAACAATACTATATACATCCAGAACTTATTCAGTACACATTTCTGTTTATTTCCCAACATTGAGCGGCACCTGGTTTAATGGCGACAGGATTTTACTTCACGAGGCAGCTGATTGCCTCTGGTTCTACGTACTGGCTCAAAATGTGATTGAATGATTATGCATTCAGCATGTTGCAGCTTGTACGTATGCAGAAATGGTGTAGCCTCACTTTTTTTATCCTCTGGGCAAGAGTTAGACACAGAATTGATTCCAGATTTTACTGACAAATGTAATGCTCCACTAGGCCTGGCGATATTTCAGACCTCTTATTTCTCTATGAGCCGGAGAGCTCACAGAGAATAAACAGCCTGACTTCCTCAGGCACTGCTGTCCACACCTAAGGTAATTGTACTTTTGCCATCATGACCCCACACGCTGGCAAGTGCTTTGTTAATCACATATTATAAGATACTTGCATAATTAAGGTAGCTGCTGACTGTACCTCCAGCAAAAATATATTGTACAAGACACTATTTGTACTTTGACTCTATGATACTAAGCCAGATAGTAATGCCAGCCAGCCATAATTAATTAAACTGCTTACACATTACTGCACCGCTGTTCAATTTAGACATTTTCACCACATGGGCAAAATTGGTAATATCAACAGTCACAGTAATATCACATTATGCCAAATGTCTAAGAAATAGACAGAATATTTTAAGTGTACATTATCTAACTCACAACTTATTTGATTTTGGCATAACTAAATATAATAAAGTAGACATTTTTATAGTATTGAATCTGCCTGTTTTAACATAAGCATGACATTAATTGTGAAAAGTAACTAACTGAGTCAATTTTGCCTTAAAAACATCTGCTGAGCATGGCACAGATGTTAAATAAATATCGTAAAAAGTGGCATTTTTACTAACAGTGATGAATGAATGCATACCTTCAAGCTACACGTTTTAGCAGGTGATTTCATTCTAAATAACCTTTCAGTTATACAAGTGAATCGTATTTCTCCTACATTCATTACTGCAATGAAAATGATATCACTATAAAACTCATTCTAAAGCATAGTGATTTACAAAAAGGAGATTGCTTTCCCAATACAAGCAAAAAGCATTTAGACAATTAAGAAACTGTTGCTACAGTATGTGTCTTAATATCAATCATTTCTATGTATACTAATTCCAATTTTCCATCTACTCCCAAAATATGTACAGAACTCAACTTGCATATTCGCCCTCACCACTGATACATATCACATTTCAATGACACAACTGTACCTAATGTTGAATAATGCCGAGCACATTCTGATGAACTTTCTGTATAAAATCTGTATATTTCAAACAATAAAACCTGCTCTAAAACCTGAAATTCCTGTGGCTGGCCATACTAATGGCTGCAAATAGGCTCACATTGGCATCAGATGGTCTCATACCCTCAAACCCTGGGGGACAGTGGCACCGATAATCACTAATTAGGTCCACACAGGTGGCGCTGCTTGTGCAGGGGAAGCTGTTGCACTCATTTGTTTCCAGTTCACAGAGCGACCCTTCAAATCCAAGCATGCAGCGACAGGTGAAGTTATACTGCAGGTCCAGGCAAACACCATGTTCGGAGCAGCGATGGCCAACACAGTAATCAATGTCCTCTCCACAGTAGACGCCTGTGTATCCTCTGGGACAAAGGCAGCTAGCAACAGATTAAAGAGAATTTATTAATACTGTATAGAGGTAGAAGAATTCTTTCAACCCTGAAGGAAAAGAACAGTAAATGTCACCGCTTTTACAATCATTGACATTCTGGTGCCTGAATGGCCCGAAGACAATCCAGATTTGAAGGCTCACCTGTAGCCGTCAATCTCATCCACACAAGTGGCTCCATTTTGACACCAATGTTGAACACAATCATTGACATTTATACGGCAGTTCTGACCAGACCAACCAGGTGTACAGATGCAAGTGTAGCTACTGGCGTCATTCAACACACAGCGTCCTCCGTTGGCACATGGCTGTTGAAAGAAGACAGACCCGTGAGATATATACACGTCATGACATATGCTGTCTCATGTGCAAAAAAAGAGATAGCTTCATCTTATATGGTAATATTTTCGATTAGACTGCAACCATTCGGCTAAAAAAGAATACAATCACTATTTTACTATGCAACCTAAACAAATTTCTTGCTCCCGGGCTGCCTGAAAATGAGCTTCATTCCAGCCACATGGCATTCTCATGAATACTGATCCATGCTTTATACTTGATTCACTCAGTATTCCACGTAGCATCTACATCCTGTCTAAAAAGACAAGATCAATGGTCATTGAGTTCTAAACCTCCCAAGAGTTCCTTGTAACAAAACAGATACGCCCGCTAGCTGGTACATGTGTATAATAGAAGGGTAACAAAGGGGCAGAGGAAGAGCTGGCTTGTGGGAAGGTGTATATTGCAGGCATCATGGCATTTCTGTAGGATGGCCAACACAAGGCTTTCTCCACAGTGAGTGATCATCTCCATCTGTCATTTGAAGAAGCCCCTCTGTTTTCTAAAGCTTTTTTTAAAAGGCAGAGGGTCGATCTATCTATACCTAAAGCACCCCGCACATTACAAAAATACAGACATTGCAAATCTTCAGTGGCACTCATCCGCGTCAGGTGGCAGAGGACCTTTTCAGTCCTGTAAATGTGCTCCCCTCCTGCATGCCAATAGCAAAATCCCTGACAAACAATCACACAATTCCAGCTTTGTCTTCTTTCACCAAGACTGCTTAAAAATCTGCCGGGATGTGCTGCCACATTCAGAATGAAAAACAGAACACAAAATAGTGCTTTGATGATTTAAATATGAAGCATACATTACACTGTGAATATAAATAGTTCAATCCATATTGTTTTTGTATTTGCAGTCAGGTCATAGGTCAGAATCTGTTACTTAACTACATTTGGTATTTGGTTTCCGTTTATTGCAGCCTTCTTCTCAGAAAAACCAACATACTGTACAGCTTCAGCACCAGCTGATTGCTCTGTTTATGGATTATCGCATTTGCTGTCAATCTTCCCGGGGGACTTGCGCTTATTTTTATCCCGGTGTATAACAAAGGATTATCCCACATTTTATGAATACGATACTGAATTAATATTTGACACCCTCTTACTTAAGTCCTCAATGTTGTAATTCAGTTTGTGGTGACAGTTTGCAGCAATGTTGCTTCTATAAATAACTGTGAATATTCCTACTGCCTTACTTATCATATGAGAGTTTTAACCCATAACAGACTGTGCCTTGTAATGTAATTGTATGCCAAAGTGTCACACTGGTCATTTGGAAATGCATTCATAATTTACCATCACCCAACTAGATATCAATGTGAACGTACTGGAGAGTTCTATCTTAGTTCTGTGTTCTTATGGGACAAAGCTGAATAAACAGTGAGCCGAAACCCCTCTCAATAAAATAGGGGAGAAGATTACACAAAACCTTCTCATTCATTTGCTTGTTATGGTTCCCTGCTGTTGTGATAATGTTGCTGCCCTGTTGAAGAGAAAACATAAAAATGGCTTCAAGAGAAATAAACAAAAGATTGGGAGCTCTTTAAAAATGTATGGGACTTAAGAGCAATACTTAACAGAACCGCAGAGGAGGACAAACAGTCCATTTAGATGTTTTTACTCACTTGAAGGTTTTGAGGGCAGGGTACACGGCAGGTATATTCAAGGCCATCTGGGAGGTCCAAACACTGAGTCTTTGATGGACATGTGTTGTTGGGTAGAGCACAAGCATCAATGTCAACTTCACAATTCTTTCCCAGAAAACCTGAAAGAAAAGATTTGATACAATTAAAGTAACTTATGCAATACTTGATCAGATGGGTCGCAAACCCATCTCTAATTAATGTCAATGTACCAGGACACGAGGTCAGCTCTTCTATGTGTCTAATAGACAGGGCCGACAGTGGCTCAACTGGTGGATTGGCCCTTTTGTGCCACAGTGCCTCCATGACTTTGTATTTCACTTGAGTCTCAATTAAAGTGTTGACTGAGTTTTATTATTCAAACTTTTGTATTGTGCTTCTGCTTTTCCCTCTAATTTTTCATCTAACCCCATCATCTGTACCATTATCAGATTTGTGGATGACAAAAGAATGGTTGGTTAGTAACACAGCAGACACCGTCTTTTTCAAACCCTTACTGAGGAGGTGTAATTGGAAATAATGTCCAATTTGAAACATTTGGCATAACCAATAGTTGATTGGACCATTATCCAACATAACTGAATTCTGTAAGCTTTAGGAGAGTCAGAACTATGCATGAGTTGTTAAGCAAACATTCAGTATGGAGTTGGTAATATATTCTGTAGCGGATGGGGCTTGGAAAAAAGAAAGTGTCCTGCAACTTATAATTCCACCCATGACTTAAGACGTTGCTTTGCACTGTGGTCCGGCACTCACCAGACTATTTTCTTACATTGTAGAACTCACTTCACCATGAGAAGATGCAGCAGATGAGGCATACGAGTGGGAGAGGCTTAGGTTTAGATAACAGATGGGATTTAGTAGCAAGGCTGGAAAGCCAGGGCCCTGTGCCCTGTGGAATTCTTTTTACCATGGATCTGTGGCCACATCTAGTACCAGTTTACTTAGAGAGTCAGAGATTCATGATTAGGGATTACGGGAGGCTGCAAAGGCAGCTTCATAGGCAGCTGAAAAGAGCAACCGATGGCTCTGCCTGAAAAGAAAAGGCGCCAGCTTGTGTGCAAAGTATGGCTCTCCATCTTGTGTTTAAAAAAAGGAGATAAAGCAAATATCAGTGTCAAACATCACCTTCTACTTACTCTACAATTGTCTTAGGCTGTTCGTAGATATTAATAATAGTAAGAATGCAAATACAGTCGTCATAGGTAGATTTGTGAAACATGTTCCTAAATACAGAGACCGGGTGTGGATGGTTCCAGTCATGATTGGTGCTCTGAGCAGTTGTATAACTGTTGACCTTAAAAAATAAGAAAAACACAAATACTTTAGTTGTATAAATGGTCATGTACACAATTCAATTCATTTTTAATTGCTGATCAAAGAATGAACATATATGATCACCGACCCAGCGGATCTAAAGAGAGCCCTCTTTGTGAATTGTTTTTGGCCCACTTTCTCCTACGTATTTGTTTATAAAGCACGAATAATTTAAAGATTTAAAGTAAGAGGTCTTAATGTTAGCTTTTTCATTTTCAGCTCTTTTGACATAAGGTTTCTGCGATATGATTGCATTGCTCATTGCTGTGTTCTAACCTGCTGGCCTTTGGAAGAGTTTGCAAAGGTTTCCTCCTCAGGTTCAAAGACATGCCAGTTAAGTGAACTGGAAACTCTAAATTCCCTGAAGGTATGACTTTGTTTTTCTGTCTGTGCGTTAGCCTGTCCAGGGTGTGGCCTATACGCCTTTACCCAATGTCTCCAGCCCTGAGCAGGAAACGCGTGTATAGGAAACTGGATGGATGAATAACGCTTCAAGCTATCATTCACCATATTTTAAACCATGGAGAGTTGTACCTGAGACACTTCAAGGGATGAACCAATTCTTCAGTTGACGAAAATACTATGCCACTTCTGAATGTCACCTTAAATAGTGACTCTGGTGTGCCTTGCTTCAGGGGCTGATGAGGCGAACAAACTCATGTGTCATTAACACTGGCATTGTCCTTCAATGTTTAATTGAACAAGAGTGAACAAACACAATGTTTCATTACCATCAAAGTTACATTTCCCTTAAGAGCCAAGAAAACATTTGCTGGGAACAAGGGCTAAAAATAACTGCGGCAAATTCTTGTGAGAAAAACTTCATCTGGCCACTAAGACACTGTGCCCACAGTGTCTTTGGACTGTCCGTGCAGTAAAATGTTCCAGTAAAGTGGGCGATAGCAATTGCCAGACACAATAACTGACACTGTGCCCTGCCGGCAACACAAAGCTCCCGCGAGTGGTCCATCAATTTACATTCAGTGAATGTAAAGTCAGGTACAATAAGCAATAACAAGAACATTTTGATAATTGTGGAGTTCCATAATATAATATTATGGAACTCCCATTAATGAATTTGTGATTTTCCTCAGCTGTTCATCGCAGAACAAAGCTGCAAACTGATGCTGTGAATAATGAGAGGAAGACCCAGGCTGTGTTTTCTTGTCTCTACTCTGCACGATGGAGCATGTTGTGATCAAAGAGAGGAGGGCCATTTTATAACGGCTTGTAGTTTCATAATAAAAGGCATGTGGGTGCTTTATTTTAACATATTGGAAAGTAGCAAAAATATAATAATTTAAAATATATCAATCAAAGAATAGATACAAAAAAAAAGAAGTTAACAAATTAGATTAGATACATGTGATAATCTGAATCCTGCTGACTTCTCAAGGCTTAACTTCCTCATAAAGAATGTGACACAGTCTAGGGAACCAGCTGTCAATAGCTAATCACCTTCGGTTTTTGGTGTACACAGGGGCGAATTCACAAAAGCATTGCACGGATTGTTGGCGGCTAAACCTGTACAAATAAGACAAAAATAAATTGTTTTTCTCAAAGCAACCGTAAAGGGTGAAAAGCACCCCTTCCCGGGCTGCCAAGCAAAGAGCATCTCGGTGGTCCTGTGCTATTTGCATGTATATAAATCAGGTAATATGCAAAACATTTGGCGCAAAATTGGCCCCTCTCTATGTAAATGAGCATTAATTAATGTGCAAAAACAGCCCAATTCACAAATAACAGCGTTGATAGTCACATGCAGTTATAGTGAAATTATCAGCATCTCCAGAAAGTTGGTTATAACTGAAGCTCATTTGTCAGGGTTGCCTGCTCAAATCCATTAATTTTAAGATGTAGTGACAAGATACAATGACAAACAAATTATAAAAAATAGGTAAATATTACTACCCTCTTCCTACTTTACCAAATCCTGGGCTATCACTTTCCCTTTCCTTGCCTCTCTCTTAATTGCCTTCAGGAGGTTTGGATGGAAGTGGCACTCTGACAATCAACCCCTGACAAGACCTCTGGCTCTCCCCCTTCACAACTGACGCATTGGCCTCAAGCGCATTTATGCTTTTCCACATGGATAATTGCAATCAAACGCAACAAACGGCAAATTGCACTAAGCTGTAAAAAGTTAAGGGGCGTGTTTCTGCTGTAATATCATTCGCTTTTGTGAATCGGACCTTGAGACAGATAGCGGTTGAAAATGATGCACAATGAGGCCACATCCACACAAGCAGTATACTACAGAAATCCCTTAAATGTCATACAAAAAATGCTGTAGTTTTGACAATAGCCCAACATACCTGCATGACATTGGCATTCATGGTGTCCTAGCAAGTCAGAGCATGTGCCATTGTGCTGACAGGGACTGGAGTCACACTCGTTGACCTCAGTCTCACAGCTTGTTCCTGAAAACAGAGGCAACATTTTTTGTTGTTGCATTAGTGGCATTTGTAACACATTACCATCTTCACATAGAGCTCTTCATGAGTGATATTGCATGTGTACGTTGCATTAGAACATCCCAAGAAGATGATTTATTTGCCACATTTAGTAAAGGGATAGCCTGTCTAACCAGGTGTATTTTCTCTAACACCTCCCTTTGTTTTTTCACCACCTGAACCCTACAGCACTTTACTAAACGGGTAAACGGGTAAGATGCCGGATTATTTCTTGACTGCAAACACCAGACAACCTGGAGTCTTGCCATCACTGTGATGTTGCCAGGCAGGTGTTGGTACACAGATTCTTTTTAATCTTTGAACAGAGCTAACTGTTTTCCACTGCATCCAATCTTTGTGCTAAGCTAATTGTCTGCTGGCAGTAGCTTCACATTTAGCGTACAAATAGATGAGAATGGTGTCAATCTTCTCGAAATACTTTTGTTCAGAAAATGAAAACGCATATTTGCCCAAATGTTCCTTTATGAGTTGCCTACAACACATTGAGCAACTTATCTCCTGAAACAATAATAGGATCACAGACATTCCTTTAATAAGATGCATAGGATTCAGGTGGTGAGCATCTGGAATCAGAAGGAGATATGTGGATGGACAGGCTCACTTTCTCCTTAAGAAAATAGACACTTAATAACGAGCTCTGAGGAGAGCAGGAGTGGTGGGGGATGCAGGAGGCTTGCCATTTGTTTGGTGCTCAGCTGCCTCAGCAGCTACTACTTTTACCGCTGTGTTTGGGGGTGGGTGTCTTGCTGTGCAGGTTACTAATTTAAAAAGTCCTATCATCAATAACGGAGCAGCAATGACATGTAGTGAAAGTCCCTTCTTGACAGCGGCAACCTCATGCTACGACACAAACACCATGATTGATATCATCTGCACAGTAGCTGCTACAGGTCATTATATTCGAAATATGCCATGCTCTGCGACAGAAAATCATACAAATTGATCCTACTAAAACGCCTACCCTCATTTATGTGAATAAAATCAATTATGTAGCATTGTAGTCCTTTTTAATAACACTTCAATGATATAAAAGGCTTCAATATGTTTGTACTACAATGTCTTAAAAATCTAGAAAAGATCAAATATATAAAAAAAAAAAATACACTGATGTTGAAGGTCAATATTAATTGAAGGTTATTTTAATTTAATTTTGGCAAAACACCTCTTGCTCTTGTGCACAGTCAGTATTTACCTGCAGGTTACTTATTGCCAATAGATTCTTGTCGGTCAGATTAAGGTTCAAATGCAAAGACCTTTTCTATTTCAGGTGAAGAATTACAGATGGTTTCACAATTTGTCTTTTAAATCGCACTCCTGGATCTCTGGTGGATTCTAACACTTGAATGTAATTGCATGCCAAGTTTCCAAGTCTTATTTCATTATCTACACAATTAAAAACAGAGTGTGTATGAATATATGCCAACTGTTGTTGTTCAGTGAAAAATAAAGCCTTCCAGAATGAAACCCGAATGCCGGGGCATGAGTAATGTATCCTGAGTTATGATCTATGATACAGTACAGTGGGGTTTCTGGGCAAAGCTTGAAATTAAATTGGCCTTTCTATGCTGCATGGCTCGAAATTCCAAAGCAAAAATCCCAAGATGCCAGAAAATGATGAATTCTATCAGTCACTAAGACCTGCCATGGTGTAAGAGACAATTTTCCATTACCGATGTGGCAACAGATTTCAGCTTTGAACAGAGGGGAGAAAAATCTTGTTCATGTAGTGCTATGTAAGGGCTTATCTGACTGACAGGTAAGTGTGTCAGGGCTTAAGGCAGGATTGGGAAATACGCTATAGGCCAAAACCTGAGTGCACTGGGGAAGAAAAAAAGAAAAATCAACATTCACTGGTTGTTTAAGCATTAAGACAACAGAGGAACAATACAATGCAGTGCCATCATAAACCCTGTACAGCATAAACAACGTTCAAGGATCAAAAGTCTGTGTTCTTCCATACTGTCCATTGCTTTGTCAAATAATGTCTAGAATAAATAATGTAATTAAGTATCAATATAGATGTTTACATACTGAACTGTATTATGCTGATACGTTTCTAATGATATACGATTATATTTCATGGGCATAATGGACAGTTTAGATAAGCAATACTTCAAACATGATCTTCTCTTATGCTGTAAAATGGCATAGCTGTGACTGAGAAACTATGAGTCTCCCATAGAGCCAACATCAGAGAAGCATTTAGCTTATTTACAGCTTTGTTCTTATTTGTGGTCTCCAGCTATTATGAAAATAACACCTGAGTTTGTCCGTTTCTATGAACTTCTTCAAACATTTTAATGCAAAGGGACATGCTCTGTACCCTTAAATCTCATTGTCTAATAGAAACGTCATCTTTTTTTTTGTGTCTCTCCCTTTTCCCCCCGTTTTTTGGCAGTTTGCCAGAGTACTTGAATGCAATCATTGGCTGGCCTTAGAAATGTCAAGCAGGCACGGCTACTGGTAAATAAGCTTCAAGGTTTAAAAAAAAAGTCGCTTCATCAAGAGAACTGGCCTTTGCTTGAAATTTGTAGTGTAAAGCACAGATTTCTAGCCTGAAATAACTTCATATATTTATACTTAATATAAATATATTTTTTTCAGTTCATTCGCATTTCAAAGACATGCAGCTTTGGTGCTTCTCTGTTTGTATTTAGACTAACAGAAAGTGTTTACTACTTGTATACCACTGGTCATTGCTTTCCCTTGCCCACCTTTTAAAGGTGGTCAAAGGTCAGAGGTCAGTTATGGAGTAGCAGCCTTTGAGCTGGCTGTGATTGAGTTTTTTGAGACATTAATCAGAGCCGATGTTTGAAAACATGGAGTTTTGATCCAAAACCTGATGGTGAATGAGTGGCCTTCCCTCTCACTGTTGCCCTGCTGACCCATGTGCAAGCAATGTACAGTATTAGAAGTCTTTGAATGAGCCCATGTGACCCTCTCTTCCCCAGAATAACTGCTCTCAGATGTTACTGTGGTATTAAGTAACAAACTTGTCCAAGTTTACTTCATGTCAGCTGAATATTAGCAAACACTAACTTCAGGGACTGACATAAACCTGTTTAGAGTTTGTTTTATTGTTTTAAAAGGCCTAATGACAAATGTATGCTCGAAAGGTTTTTTATACCACTGTCTATGTTGAGGTACTGCAGAGTGCATGATGTTGCTTTTATCATGAAACTGTTAACAGTTTATGAAGCTCCATATTATGGGACATTCCCATCTAAATATTGATAAATATTGATACATTATTGTGTACATCAGTTTAATATTGCAGCTGCTAAAGGTGGGGTAATGTTAATTATTTATATACTGCTTGGTACCGTTACCTATAATAACTATAATAATGTATTAGTTAATTTATATTGTGCATTAATATTGTAAATGTACAAACAGGTAGCTATAGCTATCAAATGAATGTAGTGGAGTAAAAGTTCAAATACCTCAAAATTGGATATGATATCATGATATTGGATCAGTGCATATACTACTTGCTGATACCCAATCAAATTTTACGCATTTCCAAAATTCGAAACAACTGCCGTCCTTCCCAAAACCATTCTGATGAAGTCGGTTGGTGGTTGGGTCTAGGTGGGGATTTGATGTGTAACTCGGTCTACTCATACACCCCATAATCATCTCTATTTTTGTTGGAAGAACTCACCTCTCAAACAAAAGTGTTGTGTCTTTTAATATAATACGGTGTTTTTTGTAACAACAAGGCGGCAGTGAAAAACTTTATATGACATAACATTTTAATGGACCCCTGCCAGACAATAAGAAGCCAGTATTTTCTGTGACCATTTTGGCATGATAGAAATTACGCACATTTGATGGAATACATGACTTGATGCACGCTGCCTTACAACACCAACAAAAGGCAAAATAAAAACATTTATTATATATGGATCGCTCTCAGCAGAAGAGCTCTCTGTGTTAATGTCTTGCATCAGACTGCAGAATCAATTCAAATATTCAGAAAATGATTGCGCTTACTACCTGTGTTGCATATCTGCCTCACATTTTTACATATAGTAACAGAACAGAACACAAACCTCTGCCAACGGCATGTTACTGCTAAGCTATACCAGTTCTTCCAAACATCAATCAGTCATTCCTTGCCCCAAGACTTACCTTCCCACTAGGGTTTGTACAAATCAATCCATATTTTAAGAAATCCTAGTCAACAGACAGACGGACAGACAGATGGAAAGGGGCAAAAAAACAGATAATAAAGCAAAGTTATCTCACCAGTGAAGCCGAGGGGGCACTCACAGGTGTACACTGGAGATGATGATGGCTGACTTGATGTAATGCATGTGGCTCCATTCAAACAGCTGTTTGGCTTTATCAGGCAGGCATTGCCTACGTATTGACAAAACTCTCCTATCCATCCCGGGGCACAAACACACTGCAGGAAAACAGTTAAATATTTACAGTACAGTATATATACAAGTGAGTATTAGAGCAAATATATGTTCTGTATTGTTTTTGCTCACGCTGGATTTCAAATTAAAACAATGATATGAGGGTTAAGATGTTGACTTTCAGTTTTAAGTGAGTTTGGTGGTGTTCACCCTCCATATAAGTACACAGTGTAGTAATAAGCTAGGGATGGGTTAAATGCAGAGGTTACATTTCATGTATATGTACAATGTATATGACGACTATAATACAATTTAAATTTCAATGTGTTTCGTTTTTCCCCTTGGGTAGCATGGAATTGAAATGGCAGCAATTTGCACACTGCTCATATGATGTGGATGTAAATACCTTGAAATAAAAAGGGTGATTATACCCAAATTCCAAAAAGCCCAACTTTTTCACCTACCTCAATGTCTACCCTCACAGATAGTTTTGGTTTAATTTGCTTTCTGCCACTACCTCAATATGATGGAGGCTCATAGAATTTGTGGCATTCACAGCATTGAAAAATTACTTTAAATGAATTCAGAAGTATCTTTTCTTTTATGTCCCTGATGTTGTGGATAGAGTTATCTAGATTAGGGACCATTACTTCTGTAGAAAGATTAAATGGAAATTGTTGACTATGAGGCTATGAGGCCTTTGGTCATTGTTTCTGGAAATTAAAGTTACTGTTCATTTAAAAAAAAAAAAAAAAAGAAATCCAAATACTGAGATTCCCACAAATTAATTCATATTGTGGTGAAGGCAAGGTAACATGAATCCAATCCAAACAAATCTGCAAGACAATCACAGTCATGTTTTTATATGCTGGAGTACAGAACAGCAACAAAACAGTCAAATTATAGTCCAAAAGGTCTACTCTGTATATCGACCAATAAATAAGTTGCATGCCTATAGTTTGGTTCTGTCTGTTAAGAGCATCTCCATGACAGAGCGAATAAATGAGCAGGCTACCTTTAATGACCTACCTAATGGGTTTTCATACTCAAAGGATAACCATGTAAAAATATATATATATAGAGAAAGAAGAAGTGGCTCATATGCAGTGAGCAACAATCTTTGATTATGTCTGACCCTGTTGAAGGAGCTCCAACACGAAGCATCTAAAAGTGGATGTTAGATTAAGAACATTCTCAGTGGCCTAATGGAACAAGACTGATTGAAAATAATTAGGAATCATGAGGCTTTAAGGAGCAGTCTCAGGTGTTGTAAAAAAATATATATACACAGACGTTGGAGGAGACTGAGCAATAGAGAGGAAAATGTGACCAGAACCTGTCTGTCAAAGCAATGTGTCTGCATACTAACAATGATCAAAGGGTTAGAATTGGATTACTGCTGTCTGTAGATATTATCCATCACTTTTGTTTATGTTATTCCTTGTTCTTTTTTTATTTCAACTAATGAAAGGTTTTCTGAAACATAAAGCCTTGAAGACGCATTGAATAGACAAAATCTATTTAAACCCATAAATACATTTCTATGTATTCAAAGAAGGGACCAGTCAGAAACTGGAAACAGCAGACAGGAAACCGATAGTCCATACAGCAGAACAATAGACCCCCTATCAGCCTTTTCAACCCTTCTATATATATATATATATCAAAACCCTCACGTTGTGACACCACCTCCAACTATTGACATGTCCTGTCCAACACAAGCAATCCAAGACAGCATAGTCATAAATAGACTCCCAATGCCAAGTGGAGACCCAAACCTCTACATTGAATGAAAGCTTTATTCATGTCACTTGTTGACTGAAAGGGTATTCCTTCAGCTAATACACTTTATTACCTAAAGAAATACATCAGTGGCCCTGCTCACAAATGTTTCGAAAGTACATTTTATCGAAATGATGAGGCATATAGAGATGCATGGAATAAGCTCAACCAATGCTACGGTCAGCCATTTGTTATCCAAAGAGCTTTCAGGGACAAGCTGTCAAAATGGCCAAAACTTCAGCACAAGGATGCTGAAGCGTTAAGAACCTTCTCGGACGTCATAAATGCCTGTTTGCAATCCATGCCTCATGTTAAGAGTGTAGAAAAATGAAGTGACTGCGAAGAAAACCAAAAGCCAATACAGAAAGTTCCTGACTGGTTAGCATTACGCTGGAATCGTCAGGTTAGAATAGCCCTCATGGAAGAACGAGAGTTTGTGTATCTAGAAGCAGAGATAGCATGCAACCCAGTCACTTCTCTATATGCTCCTTACTCATCCAACTCATCTTATGACAAAAGATACATAAAGGAAACAAAGGGAAACAAAGCCAATGTCTTCAGCACTCAAACTGCCATAAACAGTGACAAATCAACATCAAACAATTGAAAATTAAGGTCACCCTGCTATGGTGCAAAGACAACAAACATCAACTCTCAAAGTGCCCAGACTTCATAGAAAAGTCCCTTGAGGATCGACGGACATACATGAAGGATAACAAGCTGTGTTATGGATGTGTGAAACCAGATCACAGTGCCAAGTAATGTCATCAACGCCACACTTGTGATGTATGTAAGGGAAGGCACCCTACCTGTCTCCACGATGAGAACTACAGGAGACGTGATGGTAGAGAAAGGTCCGTATCCATTGTTAACACAGCTCCAAACACTGCAAACAAAACCATGGCAGCCACAGCACTCAGCGTCACTGGAGGTAGTCAGTCATGCAGCACTTTCATGATCGTTCCTGTGTGGGTGTCCTTTGCCAAAAACCCATCCAAGGAACAGCTTGTCTACGCATTACTAGACACTCAAAGTGACAGCACCTTCATCAACAAGGAGGTAAGCGATGCATTACAAGCAGACGCCTACCCTGTGAAACGGAAACTTACCACTATGCTTGGAGATAACATGATTTTGAAGAGTGAAAGGGTATCTGGACTCTGTGTGAGAGGTTACAATTCATGTGTTCACATCAACCTTTCTCCTTCTTACACAAAGGACAGCATTCCTGTGAATCGTGATCATATTCCCACTCATAAAACAGCAAAACGGTGGCCTCACTTAACAGCGGTCGCCGATAAGATGCCACCTCTCCTTAGCGGTGATATAGGACTCTTAATTGTGTATAACTCCCAGAACACTAACACCCAGACAGGTATTAGCAGGAAAAGACAATGAGCCCTATGCCATCTTTACAGACTTGGGGTGGAGCATTGTAGGCTGCTCAACACCATGCCTCGATGAAACAGAATCAAGCCTTTGTCACAAAGTCACTGTAAAGGAACTCCCTATAGTCACACCGATGGATGTGATAAGCGCCTTGGAAACAGACTTTAAGGACACCAAAGAAGATGACAAGAGGATCTTGTTTTCCTGAACAAACTGTAAGGCATCGGGAAAAATGATCAAAACATTATGAGATGCCTCTGCTCACATTCCTCTGGGGGAAAAAAAATACCTACACCTAAGTATGTACTACTGGATTTACCCATAGGAGATGCAGAAGTCAAAAAGGCACAGACACTGCAAACAAAGATCACAGACTCAATGAGTCTTGCCGACCGTCTGTCCAAGTTCCCACAGCTGTGGCCCGCCTTCTTCGACGAACTAAGAAAATCAAGTCATGTGCGCCTTCTACAGTGAGTGAACAGGAAAGTGTTAAACATGTCATAATCCAAGATCTGCAAAGTCAAACATATAATAAAGAAATCGAGCTGTTAAACAAAGGAAGTTAACTACAGCATTGCAACCCACTGCACCACCTCGATGCACCACCTCGACGGTATCCTCAAGGTGGGAGGAAGACTACGCCACTCATCCCTCGCCAAGTGATTCAAGCACCCAATTGTCATCCCCAAGGAGCACCATGTGACAGAGCTGACAATAGCCCACAACCATGAAAGGACAAAGCCTCAGGGAAAAGGCTTCACCACAAATGAAATCAGATCCAATGGCTATTGGATTCCTGGAATGAGCTGAGCAGTTGCGTAATATATTCGCCAGTATGTGACTTGTTGCAGACTCAGGAGGCCCAAAAAATGAATGACCTTCCTGTAGAGCGTGTAGAGTCCTCCCCACCCTTCCCATAATGTGGTATGGACAGCTTCGGTCCTTTTGTCACTACAGAGTAAAGAAAACAGCATAAACGAAACAGCCTACACTTTACCTGTTTGTGCTTACAGGCCATCCACATCTAGATGTTGGAGGATTTGTCCACCGATGGGTTCATCAAAGGCCTGCGATGTTCCATTGCAGTTTGAGGTGCAGTTAAATCCAGTGCGACCAAGGCACTGACTTTGTCGGTGCAAAGAATGAATTCAAGGCAGCTCTACAAGAGCTTAACACACAGAGACTCAATACATTTCTGTCACAGAAGCAGTGTGACTTCGTCATGAACGTGCCACACTCCAGTCATGCAGATGGCGTGTGGGAGCAGATAAAGACTGTCAGGTGTGTTCTGAATTCCACTAATACTTCCACATGGCAGACTCAACGACGCTAAACTACGAACTCTACTCGACGAAGCTATGGCCATAGTCAACAGTAGACCCTTCACTGTGGATAACTTAAACAGTCCAGACAGTCTGGAACCAGTCACCCCCAATCATCTGATCAACGCAGCTCTTCCGCCACCTGGAAAGTTCCCCAGAGAGGACTTGTACGGAGCAAAAAGATGGCGTCTCGTACAGTATCTGGCCGAGCAGTTCGGGAGTCGTTGGAAACGGGAGTATCTTCACAACATCATCGCAAGGCAGCGCTGGCATGCACCAATGAGGAGTGGGTGATATAGTGATGGACATAGACAAACTGTTGCCCAGAGGTGAATAGAGACTCACAAGCTGGTAAGGATGGACTTGTAAGGAGAGTGGAAATCTCAGTGAGAGACAAGATACTGAACAAGATCGATGAACGCCTTAGTAAACCTTCCATAATGGAGCACCCAGTGCAGAAGTTAGTTCTGTTGTTAGATGCTCCTTAAGCCTATGACTGCAAGAAGATAGTGTCGCTCCTAATGTGAAAATGATTCATAGTTCATGTAATGTAATATGAAACCTTCATAATTTGATGGGAGTGTAAGTAACCCAATTTGTGTTTTGGCTTTAGAAAGGAAATAGCCGTGTTTGAAAATCAATGTTGTTGCCTTTGTTGCATGTTCTTTGCCTTCAGCTACATTTTTCTTGTTTCCTCTTTTAAGATAAGAGGCTTTTATTTTAATGGGGCTCTCCGAGCTTGGAAGGAAGTTGTACTCTTGAACATGTTGGATTTTGAACACAAATAGAGACATTTAATGTATTAGCACCCCCCAAAGAGGCACATGGTTGGTGCATGTTGTAAGACTGTAAAAACTGTGTGTTTGAGTGAATTAGTGTCAGTGTTGGCTCTATGTGTGTAGGCTACAGTAATGCACACATCTTTGTTGTTTTGTGTTTTTGTACACAGCTCTTACGTTGTTTTGGAATTTAGCAATACATTTAAAATCATCAGTCAAGTATCAGATCATATTTCGGACGGATATGAGACACACATAAATCATAATTTAACAAAACGAAATGTAAAGATTTATGTAATGCATCACATTTCTGCTTATAAATGTGTTCACTTAATGTTCATACTGTAATTAAAGTGCAGCATGAACCATATTTTGTGGGCTTCAGAGTATTTCATTAGGACTGAAACATTGAATTACTTACCTGATATCTGCCAATTCCACTCAAGCACAATCCCTCATTCAGGCAGTGGATATTGAGCAGCATGCAGTAGTCAATTATTTCTTCACAATTCTTCCCGGAAAACCCTCGCAGACATCTGTTAAGATGACGCCAGTGTCATTAAAATCAATTCACCCAAAGCCTTAAGCACTAACAAGCCATATTTTCTTTCTTTTGCAAGATACATGGGGTCATAATTTGTTTTTCTTGTGATACAGAGGTGGGTGAAATAATGTCTGCAAGTTGTTATGATCTTGATCGCCAAAAAGCTGAGGCTAGCACATCAAAATAAATTAAGGTCCATTATAAATCACAGATTACACTTTCCTACACTCGTAAAAATCCAACTCATCATTTCACTGATTATAATTTCTATATACTGTATGTTTCGAACCTGATTTAATTTAAATGTCTTTCTTTTGATGAGTATATGAACCGTGATAATGAAAAAAAACAAAATTGTCACATTTATAATGATCTAGTCTTGGAGCAAAGATCAGGATTCATGTACGTGTTGAGTATTTAAGACTTGTGATCTGATACGGTATAATAACCGGATTTAAAAGACATCAGCTGTGAGGTAGAGTTGAGACCTCAAAAGCAGAGCCTTATTCACATGAATTTCCTTTCTCATCAATGTAGTAGACCTAAAACCATTTTCATATAAATCCCAATAGTGAGCCATCAAAAAACCTTTCTATCTTGTCAAGACAATTTTAATTCAGTTAACTCATGTTGATCAGTGTCATTTCTTATCTAAAGATGGATGAGGCATTTTATTTTTCACTTCTAAAACAAAACGCAAGAAAAGACGAACTTCACAACCGTGCCTGTAGCACTTTGTCCTAAACACATTAGTTCCTACTCGAGACATAATTATTTTTTTAAAAAGTACATATTTTCATTTCATAGTCACATAATTTTCCAAAAAAGCTGGGAAATGTTTTTAGCAAATGTTACTTAAATTGTAGTAAATAGTGCACTTTTGTTGGGGACTATTTTCAGTTGTGTATTTATACACATTTGGTGTGCATGTCAGTATTAACAGCTGCAGGACTATTTATTCTATTTTATTGTTGTTTATTATGCATTTATTTATTGGTCTGTCCTGTTGTAATCTTGCTCGGTGAAGCACTTCTGGCTGCATGACTGTATGAAAGGTGCCATATAAAGAAAGTTAAGTTGAGTTGATGACTGTATGTATGATTGACTTAAAATAACAGTTTCCATGACAAGTCATCCAGTATAACGCACTGTTGCTTTTAATAGTCTTTTCTTATAGTTTTTGGTCAATAATGGAGGTCTATGGCACAAAGGAATAAACTAGGCTACACAGAAAAAATTGTTGGTTTTGGCCTTTACATGGGATTAGTTGGCAATATGATATAGAATATGAGCTATATAGAATCACCAGCCTACAATGAGGCTTGAGGTCTGCCAGACATGTATGTATTAGTCAAAGAGCTTGTAAGTGAAATGTAAATCCTAATCACATTGAATGACATTCCAGCCATCTAGAAAGGAGGAATGAGAGTGGCCTCTATTAGATCCCTGTATGTGTTTTACCTGCAGATATAATCATTTCCCCTGGACACACAGGTGGCATTGTGAAGACATGGTGATGGGCTGCACAGGTTCTGCTGCCTCCTGCATGCTGGGACCACAGTACCATCTGCACAGACACATTCAGAGGCCTGCATACAGAGGCAAAACAAACCAGGTCACCTGGCAACTTGGGAAAACAGGGTTAGATTACACAAAGGGTACATAAGATCACTAACTGTAAGAACATGAGCGTATTGTGACTTGGCTGACTCACATTATTATTTGTCACTGATCTCTACAATTATATTTAATCGAATCCAAGTAGGCAAGTAAATAATGGGTTTTATATATGTTTTAATATGAGTTTTAGAAACCACAAGAGGCTAATAAATGCTAATGGTGATGTAATTCAAAGTTAATGATATCTGAATTTCACATTAAGCTTCTAGAAATAAATATCTACGTCAAGCCGCAGCAAGATCAGGCATTATTTTGATAAATGTCCCTTTTAGTCTGCTCTACTCTGGTTTTCTTAGGTTAGCTGTGAATGTGCAGTGCATTTGGCAAACTGTCATGAACAAAACAAAGGTCAGGGAAAGACAATTAGACTATTATTGTATTTTCTCTTGTGCATCCTCGAGGACATTAGAAACATTACTGCCTTAGCAAAATGTTAGACCACCATGGCATTTCCAGTGAAAGTTGAAAATTTGCAGAAGGCGTCTAATTACAAAAAGCTTTTAATGAGAGACATTTCAAACTGGCACTTAAACATGTGCTGGGTCATTCAATCAAAATACTAAAGGATGCAAACACCCTGGGCTCATCTTCAGCAGGAAATATTAATTGCTGTTGCAGCCTTCAGAATAAAACCATTTGATCTTGTTTCAAAACTCTATATTAATTTTCATGTGCCATTTCTTGTTTATCTCCCACTGAAATAAAACAAATAAGGAAAATTAAATCCTCACATGCTCCCCTGCAGTGCAAATTTGTTTCTCCTGACATGCGTATGACATGCAATCGAAGAAAACTGTGGAGTCACAGTAGACGCCCCCAAATCTTTCTGGACAGCGACAGACAAATCCTTTGAGGCTTTCTTCACATACGCCACCATTCCTGCATGGATTTGGATCACAGGGGGCTTTCCTCTTCTCACAAGGTGGGCCTGGAAAACAGACAGCACAAAATTACAGCACTTTTATTCAGATTGTATTAACATCTAGAGACTATAATGTATAAAAGCCTTGTCAACCGGTGTTCTTTGCACAGCAGACATTAACACATTCTACTTCAAATTATTAAACCCCAAGCGGTGAACGTGGAAAGTAACATGGCACATGTATGAAATCGCTTCAAAGCTGTTTGACCAAGTTTATGCCTGAAAAGACATGACTGACATGACTATAATCCATGGAGGAAGGGGTGGCTGACTATCAATAATTACACAGGATGTAGGCATGTGCAGGACCACTAATTTCATTGTGACAAGCACAATTAAACTAAAAGGCAAGATCAACTGTAAACAGCATCATTGCTGTCAGGCTGCTATGGTGGCCTATGATTGATGATATACTATGGAGCCTAATTGCCCATTTCAGGAACCTTCCCACTGAAGCCAACAATTCACACCAACTGGAAAATAAGCAAAACCAGCAAGATGTTATCCTGCACATAGAAAAGACAAAGAAACCTCACTAAAGTTACCCCAGAGTTCTTCACTTCAGGGAAACCAAACTCGTAGTTAAGACTAAAGCAAATATTCCGACCAGCTAACAAAATCGATCATTAGGTTTGGTTCACCTTAATATGTAGGGTTTTCTCTTAAAGCTATAAACAGGGAGTTGAGTGTGTGCCTTGTATTTTTCCTGCTTAAATGCTTGTGAGGCAAAATTGCTCTCGATCTCAGGGCGTTTCATACTGTGAGCGTGTGCATTCAAGTTTGTGCTTGTGCAACAACACAAGGAGGGTCGGTCGGTCTGCAAGCTGCCATCCCGTGCAGTCAGGTCTACTGTAGCATTAATACAAATGAGCATTTGGGTCAGGACCGTAATCAGGAACGGCAGTTGCCCGATGGTACTGTAAACACTGCGAACACAACAAGCAACATTATAAAAGTAATATGCGGTTCAAAGCTGTGGCAGTTTTTAGGGAAAGTAGTTTGCCATTATACACGGTTATTTCTTTGTCAAATTGCATCATATTTGATTTGTTCTTGTTTAATTCATCTCATTCCATTTCAACAGATTTATTTTTTTTCATTTTCATCGTGTTTTTATGTTGTCCTTATACATTTCATCACCTTCTCTGTGCTTAAATAATGCCACTAATAAACTTGCCCGAATGAGCAAGGACTACAAGTTAAACATGATAAAATGATGCAGCCATCATTATTGCTGCTTTTTTTTTACAATATTATTATCATTATTCCGATAATCATTGACCATTTTACTACTCTTGTAGCATACTGTACTGTAATGTGCAACACTTTGGTATACATTGATTTAAAATATGGACTGAAATAATGAATCAGTTTGTGCAGACAAGATAACACAAGAGTTCCCAACGTGGAAGGTGTAATATTTTGATCATGTAATCCAAAATAAATTAGTCGATACCACTGTGCCAAGTACAGTAATAAAAGGAAAGTCATCATCAGTATGTAGAAATTATTTTCATGGCAGATTTTCACTGAACTGTATACTAAGTAGTCAGTGCTGCAGCCCGTTTCATAAGCATCTTCTGAGATAAAGTACTTCCGAACTGTAGCCAGTAGTTTTCTAAATACTGCAGGACCACAACACTTTCACCAGCTGTCACCAGCGGGAGCATAACCAGAGTCAGGGTAATGCCGGAGTGACATTGTACGCAAAGGATAAAATTAGACTGAATTCCCAGCAGGTTCAAGGTGAATAAAAGTTGATGTTATTCCCTGGTGAGGGTTTTCATTTTTGTGTTCTTCACAAGGTGCCTACACATTTATCTTTCCAGTGACTCTTTCTTTGCATATTGTCTTTAATCCCCCTGCTGATACGAGTGCTCATGTCCCAGAGGCTCCTCATAGCCTCCTCTGTGGACATCAATCTTACTGTATACAACTCCAGGGCGTGCTTCTTCATTTTCCACCAGATATTGAGTTTTCATGAGCGGTCCAAATGCAAACTACTATATGTTTCGTAACACTCCCATCTGTTACAAACATTTATGACATAAAGTGGTTGTAGCACTCTCAGCGCTCAAGATGGAATCTCCTAATATGTTTGTTTTTTTTAACGATAATTTGTATTTGTGCTGGCATTTATGTCTACCACCGATCTGTTCATCTCAAAATCATCCCTTATTATTGCCGTGATTATGAACGGCAGAAATCTAATATACATAAAGAAACAACATTGTGTCACTCTCTAATTAAATTGTTTAACAAGGGTAATGAGTACATATATTATCCAAATTAAACCTTAAAAGAAAATCATATTACTACCAACAAGATTGAAAAAACAATTAACACCTTATACCAAATGGAAAATGCCCTATAAAGATGATAATACCTTGCAACAAATACCCGAGAGATAGTCCAAAGGAGAGTCAAATCAAAAGAAAATCTCATTTGAAACGTCCCATGAGTTCGGCTCATTATTCTGTGCGCATAGACTTTGGCCTATGAGGGCAGCCGGCACTGGAGCAGCCACTAACTTCCAGTTGATTAATGAGGCAACTGCAGCAGGGAGGTAGAGGAAGCACAAGCTCCACAGAACTCCCAAGAAGCTGGTGGGACAGCAGGACACCATGACTATGCTAAAGCACCCAGTGGAGAGAGCAGCGGCAATTAAAGCAAATTAGATAAAAGCTGCAAAAGGCAGAGGGTGCATGTCAGTAACCAATTTATTTCTGATGTGGATTATATCAATTATCCATTTAACATCAGACGAGGGCGCACATTTCTTTACAATGCCACCTGTTTGGTGTGGTTTTAGAAAAATGTCCCAGTATATCAGTTATTTACTGCAAATGGCAATTTTTTTTCTTTCTCAGCTATATGCTCGTACATCATGTCGGAAAAACATCTTTAAAGTAGTTCAAGAAATTGTTTTCATCAATAGACCTGTGCTGAAGCTGAGACAATTTCTTTGACACTTAAAACTTTTTAAGGCCATGGGCCATAGACCTTTGTCAGATGTAAGTAAGGAAAAATAATTTCAAAGTTTACTTTGACAAACTATCTGATAATTAAATGTTTCTTTGATAATAAACAAATATAAACTCTTTCTGTACATGACCTTTATCTAAGTATTAACATCCAGCATTCACGACATACAAGAGCAAGAGGGCAAAGCGTTATTCTTCCCTTTCAGAGATTCAGAGAATTCTCTTGTAATCTTCTCTTTTAGGTGTTAAATACATTCAGAGTTGCTCTGGGAGGCGTCTTACGCTATCCTTCACCCATTGTTCTGTACTTTCTTCTTCTTCTGTATTCGACTGAAAAAAGGATGCCAGCATTGGCAATAACCTTGAAACCACTTCACTGAAAAATAATAAGCTGAAAGCATGGACTGGACTCGGAAAAGGCAAAGCTATGACACTTCAAGAAAGCTGCCAGGACAAATTGTGCTCCAAACAAAACAATGAATCAATGCGAGGAGCCACCTGGAGTTTTTACTCCAGAAAGTTCAATGCAGGCTAGTTTTACAGCAGACAATGATATCCAGGGCAACCCGAAGGAGTATCCAGGTCTTGTAACCCACTTGTGTTTGATACCCATTAACCTAACTGTAAGTTACTGGAGCAAATGAGGCTCATTACCTAAATCATGGCTGAAGCGCTAATGTCTCATAAACAAGCTCACTGGATCACGATTGCCACCCAACGCTCGCATACGAGCCCTCAAGTAACTTGCCTTAAATCACATGGCAAGGAACACAATTTGGCTGCTAATGGGGAAACACGTTACATTTGTGTTTGATACCCTTTTGGAATTTATTCAGGTGAAGAGGCATTAGCATACTTTAGCCTTTACTTGGCTCAAGCTGATCAGACCATCACAACCATGAGCATGACACATAGTGATTCATACAGAATTCAGTAGAAATGAGAAAGAATAGAAATCTAATGTTGAACACTACCATACTTCTTCTTAGACCAGGTTACATTAAGTGATGAAAGATAAAAAAAATATATATATTAATGTTTTAGTCAAGCCATACTTTTTTTTTTTAAGCTCACAGACGGTGACCAATATCAAAAGGTCTGATTTAATATGCTTAGCAGAAACACTACACAATAAATTACATTTTAATTGATTGCATTAAACCTTTGTTTTACCAACTTCAACACGCTCAGTTAGCCAGCAGTTTAGCGCTGGCTTTTTTACGACCACATCGTAACGTGAGGTCAGGTATTTGATTAAAAGGTGGCCGCTTCATATATTATGATGACAAATATAACATTGTAGGATCAGGTTTGAAGCCCGTGAGGAAATGCTGATCTTTAAAAAAAAGCTTTGACCTTTTCCACAGATAGTTGCCCCTTCGAGGCAAATGACATGGTTGTGCAAATGAAACTGGGATGCAGCAAAAATCTCGCCCACTGCCTTTTGTAAATAGCATGAAGAAAAACGGATTGTCTGTCTATGATTCGCCTCGCAGGGATCAAAGCTGAACAATTACGTTCAAATATTGTGTTTTTATTGTCAAAGTCAGACGATCCGTCTATATTACAAAAAAACAACAAGCTGAAAAAGAGCTGCTTACCAGAGAATCCTGTGTCACAGATGCATTTGAAGGAGGCAGGCGACCCTTGAACGCATGTCCCGTCTCCACAAATTCTGTCACAGTTTTCTTTTCCAACGACTTCAGAGCAGTTAACGCCTAAAACAAATGGCAAGTCAGTCGTGTACAACACAGAAATACACAGATAACAAGATATGCCTGGGTTATGAAGTTTATGGGCATCGACAAAACGATTGCTGATGCCATTTATTTGACTTTCTAATTGAAAAACAGCATTATATCAGTGCTATAGATAACACTGCTGCAGAGAGTACACAATGGCAGTAAAGACATTCAGAAAGAAGCCGTTCAGAATGCAAGTTGCTTCAATATCAATTCTGTTTGCATTAGATGCGAGTGTTTGGGTTCATGCCGAACAACATTAACTTGTATTCAAAGTATTTTTATATTATTTAAATTACTCTCAACTCATTTGAGAGTAACATTTTGACAAATGCATCAATCAGATTACACAAAAAATACAAATGATGGGTTTCTCCAGGGAGATAGAGATCTTCATGTAGACGTAACACATTCAATTCATTCTGATTTAAAGCAATTTCACTGCACACTGCACTACATTTCACAGATAGGTAAACATTCTTTATCTATTTTAAAGAAGTTAAGAGAGCTTAACAATTGGGAAAAGTGGGTTTTGACCAGTGACCGGCCAATGAGTCTCATATATCCTGTCAAACGTATACACATGTGCCTCATGATGGTTTTACACCGCACACACAGTGCCACAGAGAGTAACATCACAGCCACACACACACACAACATGCACCTCACATACACAGTGGTACATATAGTAACGTCACAGCCTCTCACACACACACACACACACATCATGTCGTCAGACTGGAAGTTCTTCTGTGAATAAAGAAGACAAAGCTGCAACTTCTAACACATGCAAGTCCAAAATAAGCTCCTGATGAACAACCTTGAAAACATTTAGAACAGCTGACAGTCAGAAAAAAAAAAAGGAATTGGACAAGAAAATTGCAATCAGTGCATACCTACTTCTGTCCTTACCTGTAAAATGTGGAGGACACAGACATTTATATGTTCTGTGGTTGGGGTCTGTGGATCCATTGCTCAAACAGACTCCTTTGTTTTCACAAGGGTTATCCAAACAACCATCAGACCTTTCACAAAACCTCCCGGAGTAGTGGTGGTGGCATAGACAGCGGTATGCATCTTCCCACGGGCCCGTTTGACAAACACCGCTCCCCGAACAAAGTCGCAGCAGAGGAGACTCCTGACAAAGTTGCATTTTAACAGACACATTGAGCCGTAAGCCAAGCTTGCACAGCTGCGCGTCTCCCTCATGCAGAGCGATGAAGTAACGACGACCCGGGACGAGCCACTTAGCCTCAACTTGCTCACTTCCATTTAGATTGTGGGGGAAAAGAAACTGATCTTTTATCTGTCCAGTTGTTGAACAGCTCTCAAAGCCGTCTTTTGAAACATTGAGGAGTCTGATGCCATACGACTTCAGTGTTTCATCAGCAGACATCAACAGTTTGTCTCCATGTTGCAGCTGAAGTGGGCATATCTGTGGGAAGTTGATAGGGGGCCCAGTTGACTCCTCTCCCCCTTGAGAATCCCAACATTCGGAAACACTCCTACAGATGTTTCCTACGAGTGTCCAATTCATTTGGATTGCGTGTTGCTTAGGGTGCCATCCAAGTGACGCTTGTCTGTTGCAAACTGTTTGGCAGTGGATCAGATGGACAGCCACAAAGACGGCAATCATGTGAAACAATGATGCCCCCATGCTTCCCCCTCTCTTACTATTCAATACAAATCAATCTGGGACTCAACATATGTCATCTGGAGAATGAATGAAGCAAATGCGTTGTATTTTACTTCATGAGATGCTGTTCCGCGTACTCCAAGAAGTCCACATGCTTAGTAATGACCTGAGGAAAACAAAGAGTGGGATTAATGATTTGCAAAAGGAAGTAGATTCTAGTTCTACAAAACATGTTTGTCTAATATAAGTTATTTCTACAGCTCAAAACTTGATGAAGTAGAATTACCGCCTAGCGGTCGTATTCCTCCTTCAACCACTCAAGTTGCGGTATACAAATTACATGTTTTACTACCATCAATGAACTTGGACCTCTGACCACCAAATTGTAATCAGCACAAGTGAATGTTTGGAATTTGTAGAAATTGACGTTCCTGAGATACCGAGTTCAAGAGAATGGGACAGACAACCCAAGATTACGCCTCCGGCAACGGCTGTTGCCGGTGCGGAGGCAGAACAACACGACCGCATTGCAATCATGCATACTTTGCTTCATTGTAACAAATAGACTTCAGCGAGTCTAGCTGAGCTGCCATAATCACATGCGGTGCTGCTGACCACCAAGTGTGTCACAGCAGCCTCCGTCTCCCTGAGGTTTCTACAGAGAGTGACAATGTCAGATAAAATATTCTCTCTTCCCTGCCTGATACCTCAATGTCATGCAGACAGCATTGTCTTTTTTCCCTCAGGCCCTTTTCATCCATGCGCAAGAGATAAAACAACAAAGTACAGAAGCCTCACTGCAAGACAAAAACTCTGCTCCTTGATCAGCTCACAAGGGCTGATATGAATAACTGCATGGTGATAAGTAATAAAACGCTGAATATGGAACAACAATATCAATAAAGGGGGAGTGATAAAGTGAATGAGATTGCAAGTATTGTCATGAGGGCTGTGTGGGCACCCATTCAACCTCATTTACATGAGATGAGTTTGAATATCGTGTCTCACAAGCGGAAGAAAAAAATAATTAAATTCAAATAAAAACATGTAACTGGTTTATGTATGTAGTTTTTGAAGGATATTCACCATTACCAGCAATGGTGGAATAAAAAGCATAATAGTAGTTTATTTTTGGTTTAACTTTTAATTAAAGCTGCTCTAATCGATATTTTTATATTACAACTCACATATTGAAGTCTAATGTGAAATGAATCCCATGTAGTGACAAACCTATACAGAGAATCACCCCTTCAAGTCTACAGAGCTATAGAGACTACTGGAGGTGTCAGTAGGCTCGTTTTTAGCCTTACTGGCTTGTTTACTTGTACTAGAAGTTAATTAGCAAAGAAAAACATAACACAACATGTCTTTAATCTTGAACAGCACATTAGCTGATCAGGTGGCAACCTCCAGTTCTGCTGAATTAAGCCGATGCGGAAGTGTCTTAATAATTATCTCTGCTGACCAGCAGGGGGCGACTCTTCTGTTTGCAAAATTAAGTCCGATTGTATAGAAGTCTATGAGAAAATGACCCTACTTCTTACTTGATTTATTAGCTCAGTAAACATTATAAACATGAGTTTGTGGTCTCAAACGCTAGTTTGAAGTCTTTTTCTATACAGCATGATGTTCATTTAGTAGATTATGGTCCATTTAGAGTCAAATAGACCATAAAGGGGAGTACGCTTTAGGGCGGGCTTACTGTGATTGACAGGTCGCTGCCGCTACCAGATCCGTATCCACCACGTCACCCCTCCGCACTCCAAATATGGTAAATTGCATTCATCGGTTGCAAAAAAACAACATGGCAAGATCATAACCAAAACATAAATGTGATTATAACATCAGATATTAAATTACCAAAAAGAATACAAAAGATAACAACTCTCAAAACAACCTAAACGCAGTCTGAATCAATAAAAACAATTAGAAAAAAAAAAAATCGATTTAAAAAAAATTGCATGAGACAAACACCCGATTCTAATATGACCCCAAACAATAACAGCTTGAAGAGTTTCTAGGTTGGCTAGTACTGTTGTAGCAGTGGTGTTGACTGAGATCAGTTGCTTATTACCAGTAATGTGATTATGGCAGGAGTTCATGACTGGTAGCCTACCACAGATGGATATTGGACTGTTATAGTAGCTGCCACAATTCAATAATACACGGCATAGTAACATATATAATACAACAATGCACTTATTTTCACTTCATCTACCAAACACAACAAGAGCTTGGTCAACACGACAGCAAGTCTGTCTCACCAAGATCTGTAATCCAAAGTTGGAGCGCAGAGACAGCTGGGATAAAAAAAAGCATCTTATATCACCACGCATGTGACATCGAACTGGCAACGTCCACGAGCAGCATGAGGAATGGATCGATGCTGGAGGAAGCGCTGTAGCAAGGGGAAAAATCAGGAGGAAATACTGCCCTTTCTTTTGTCCTCAATTTCAACATATGCAGTAGGAAGCAAAACACATGCATGGCCTAGTGATTTAAAGAAGAATTTTTCACAACAACCTCTAATGCTATTTGGTTTAGTACAATCCAACGTGAGATACTCAGAGGCTGTTTCGACCGTTTGCATGATGAATGCAATTTAGACCCTTAAAGCACATTCATCCTTCATAATTGTGCAGTGGTTTCAAATTAATTTAATCTGAATTACAATCAATAGTAATTCATACCATTACAGCAATCTATACTGTTGTCCTCCACTTAAACAGGCCAAAAGATTTTCTGGGGTATAAAGACGCCTTAAAGGTATTGATCAGTCAGGATTATACCGCGGGCCAAACACCGGAGTGGTTCATGTAATAAGGGCCATGGGGTCAGAAGCAAGGTCATGCATGTGGGAGGGGGGGGGTCAACTAATTGTCTCGCACAGCCTACTGCTTTCATTATAACTTAGTTCCATCCACGTTTTAGGATGCCAATCACGCAGGTGTGCAGAGGGCAATGGATCAAGGTAGCTGTGTAAATCCTGGCTTGACTGATGACTGAGAGAGACGCCGAGAGGACACAACAAATGATCACATCAAACTGGTACGCCTCTATGTCACACTGTCATAAGACAAACTGGACTACATCTGGTCCAATGCTCGGTGCATTCAACGATTAGGCGATCGACAGAAAAGTAAACTGCTAATCCCTTTGATAATAGATCAAATTGTTTACGTTTTATAAAGTGGTTTAGCGTCTCAAATGTAAATATTTGCTTGTTTTCTTAGTCTTTTTTGACAGTAAACCGAAAGTCTTTCCTTTCCGGACAAAACAGGCACTGGAATAAGTCAACTTAGGGAATTTGTGATGGTTATTTTTCACTATACATGATTCAACAACCCATCAATTAATCATGAAAAGGATCCACAGATTAATCAGTTACATTAATCATTAGCTGCAGCTGTGCAGGCAACAATCCATTAAAAATAAGCACTAGACAGGTCATTCTACGTAACAAAGCGCACAGAGTACCGTTTGATCATAAACTAGGCCACGTCTGAAAACATTGGCGAACTTGCCATCTAATGAGAAAAATGACATTTTCTTTTTTCAACACAAGTAGCAAAGTTTGGCTCATTAAGCCGCCGGCGCCATGCACAGGCGGAGATGAAGATGTTGGCTAGTGAGTGAGGCGCAACTGCTAGTTACAGTATAATGGCACTTATGCAATAATGAGGACGCACAGGTGTAAAAACAGGCAAACATTGTTGAGATAAATAGTGCAAGCCTTCTCGCGTATGGTAATTTCTCATCATGATTTCCTTGATTCAGAACTTCTCAGGCCCCCCCGACAGCTGCAGTGACTGAATGTTGTGCGTGTTTGCCATTGTGCTCCATTGTGAGTGCACGTTCGTTTGTCTGCTCAGAGACAGGAGGCGACTTCTTGGAAGGTTACATTTGTGTTGCATGTTAAATAAAGTTGAATAAAACAAAATACAATTTTAATAAAAAATAATTTGTAAACCTGCCACAATGTTGAAAAGCTGCTGTTTTTTTCTGTTATACATTCCTCAGGAACATCGACAAGAAAGACCCATTTACAAATCTCTTCACCTCAATGAAGCTGCTGAAATGATTGAATCTGAAGGTGAGAGCAAATATCCCTCCAGTTATCACCACAGATGAGGCAGACAGACTTTATGGCTGCCATTACGGAATGAGTCTATGGTCTTTCTATTAATCTCACAAATAATTTGGCAGAGAAGTTACATCGTTTTCTGACCAGCATGCCAATTCATTCTGAAAGCCCAGTCCTCTTTTCTTTGTGAGAAAAAGTGAATTCACCTGAGAAAGACTCAAAGTAAAAACACAGGCTTTAAATCAACTGGCACAGAACTCCTTTCTCTGCCCACTCACTGTTTAAACAGTCTATTTCATTCTGACAACAGTGGGGTGATGGATTTGGTAGATGATGTCCCATTTCAGAGTGGGTTAGAGCCGAAAAAGGTCAACTGCCATCATCATTAAGTGGGTCAGAATGCAGACGTGTTTCTGAACACTTTTACAAACCATAACCCGAGAATTGTGATGATGCGCTCGAAGCATTGTCATTAGTTGATCGTGCGAAATATAATAAATCTGATATCCTGCAGCTAAGCTATAAACACTATAAAAATCTGTTTAGCTTCCCATGTTCCATCACCAGCAGGACACCACTGAAACAGCACCACTAAGCCATTGATGTCAGTGCGGAGCCAGTGGAGGACTGATAAGCCAAAACACTAGCAGGCTGCTGGCCACAGCCGCTGCCGACTGATCACTCACGCTCCCTGGGAAGCTATCTGCATCACCGCTAATCAGTTATAACACTGATGAGAACCCGGACCCTGTCACCCTGAAATCCAACCCTGCATACATTTTCCCACTCTAAATGCTCAGTAATTGAAGCCAATGGAAAAACCAATTTGAACTGAAATTTCAGGACAGTTTCGTGAAACGCTAACATTAATTTACTGGCCAATAGCAAAAAGAAAATTACATCTTTCGGAATTGTATCTCAGAATGGTTAGAGCATGGAAAGCTACAGTTAACACGTGTTCCTTCACCTTCACATATAAACTTTTTTTATTTTTTTGTTCTCTATTACCCCAAAGGAACATTTCAAACTGCTACTGTGGGATGTTTCCAAGGCCATAATACCTCAAATAAGTTATAACCATGGGTTAAATTAGGCCAGAGCCACCAGTGTGACTTCACCTCTATGAATTGCTCATTTTTGTTTGAGGCAATACCTTCATCAGTCACTAGCCCCCCCCCCGTAGTATAGACTGCAGTGTTTCCTGTTTATTTGGTGCTCTGGAGGAGAACCTCAATAAAGCAATGTTGTGCGTCTTTGTTTGTTTGTAACACTTGTGCCGTGCTTCTGGGAATTGGGGTATATACTATTTCAGTCACACAGCGCCTTAAGAGCCCTACATAAAGGAAATACTGCAGGTCTATGGCGCAGCATGGCCGCGTAATCATTATCCAGCGGTAGGTTATGTGGTACCATACCAGAAAACTGCTTTATGATTTTCACACTGTAGTTGGTACAAAGGATGTATTAAAAGTTTCATTCAATGTCTTTTTTTTTTTTTATGTTCACCAACACTGAACAAGCTGCTCCTTGGTGTTAACAGGTGCTGTTGAGTTAAAAAAGTTTAGCTCACTTCAATCAGGCAAGCACTTCCTCACCAAACCCCCTACCCTCCTCACGGAAAGCTGTAGTGCACTTGTATGGAAACTAATCAGCCCCTCTTTTGTTAAGATTTGCTTTAATATGAACTGAACCTTAACCAATCAAATGGAGAAAATCAGATCAACACCTGCTAAATCTGATATTATAAATATATGTACAAAGGGGGAATAGAGCTACATAATAATGAAAACACAACAAAATGTCATTAGATTGCCCTCGGAACATATTCCACAGCTACTAATGGAGTACTGATGATAAAAGACACAAAAAAAAAGTTGTTGGTGATTACCTCTGCACCCTTGTAGATTGTTGGAGACATTTGCTCTGTGTGCTTTCATGTTTCACCTGATTTAATTTTTTTAAATATAGCAGCTACACATCACATGAATACCCAAACTAAATAAGTAGGTCATGTCTCACAGTTGAGCCCCATTAGCATCATAGGTCTTGTCACATACATTTACAGTAGTGGCTGAGTTTTGATCCCCTTTGGCAGTACACTGTGGGAGGAGGCCGTCTCATTCAGTCAGGCCCTTATCTCCACCTCATCAGTTATGTGTATGCTTGTATTGTTATGCTATTTTTAAGTTCATGCTATTTGCTTCCTCTTGTGTTCCTGCACAGATTATGTCAGTACAAACTTTACAACAGACCAGGTTCCAAATGGTCTGAGCAGGTAGGTCTGCACATCATGGTCTAAGAGAGTCCACCTGATAGAAGCTGATGCAGGCCTCACAACAGGCCTGCAGCCAAAGGGGGGTCTGCACTAAACAACAGCTTAGCATTACACTCAGCCGACGCGTCTGTCTGCCCCCATCCTGCAAGGCCCAGGATTTACTATGGACGGGTAATCTGACTGGCAAGAGCGCACAGCAAACATGGACCATCTGCCGCCCGCATGCAGCACGGTACCAGCGGCACGTTTCTGCTGACTGACAATTACACTGTAAGGTGACGCCGTGTGTGCCGGTAGGGTGCATGCTCACCATTAAGTCGAAAAGGTGGTCCGCCCTGGGACAGCGACTCGTAACATCATTTTGGAGTTTGTCATTCAGAGCTGAGAAGTGTCTCTCTCTCTCTCTCTCTCTCTCTCTCTCTCTCTCTCTATGGGGGATGTGACAGCTGAGCTGGTCTAAGCGCGCGGAGGAGGAAACATGTTGCTAAGGTAATGTGATCAGACGCTGAGGGCTGGAGGCGTGCCTGTCTGTGGAGGAGATGGCCCTCTGGAGCAGGGGGAGGGCGGGGACACAGCCTGCCTGATTGATTATTTAATTAGGCTAAACTAAATATTCATTAGACCAGCCAATCTTGTATTAAAATCTGAAGCTCTCTCTCTCTCAGCGAATGAAAGTGATTGTAGTCTATATTTTACCTGAGGGGTAAAAAACAAAAAGGTAAACTAAACCGACTTGTCTTATAACTCTGATTGGACCATAACAGATCTGGAAACACTAAATAAGACCCCAAAAACTATTTAACCCGTTTACTGTATTAATTGATACTTTGCCATTAAGCTCAATTGCTTTGGCTGGTAATTAAATGGAGATTACACAATCAATAACAATGCAGCAATTATTTTAATGTACTGGATTAAAGGAGACAGTTTTACATTTTGGAAAAATGCTGTTGTTGGCTTTGTTGATGAGACAGACGTGAGAAGCGTAGAAATGACATTTCATTGTTTTACATGTAGTTGTGTGAGTATAACTTCCTGGAGCTGTCATCACCGTTTGGTTGCTGGGCAATCAGCAACAACTCAAAGTCTATTATTCTACAAACTAAAGAAGTAAAGAATTACTGGCCGACGTATTTACTTACCTTCGGACAGGCTAGCTGTTTTCCTCCTTTTAGTCAAAGCTAAGCTAACCGTCTAATAGCTTTAGCTTCTTATCGCTACACTGGCAGAGAGTGATTCCGTAGTGGTATTGTATTCATATCATCATGTTTATTTACCCAGGGAGTGTTTTGACAGATTGTGCATGATGTTATTTTTTTCTGCAATGACCTACATCCCCTTCACTGTACTGAGCAACATTCACACCAGGGAAGTGCACTGCAATCCGTCTTGTACTGGTGGCTGCCGTGCAACAGTATACTTAAGGGGTTAAGTGCCTTGCTCTAGGGCAATTCAGTGGTCGTTGCAGAGGGGGATAAGAGTGTTGGCCATAATTTACATTCCCAGCCCAGATTCCTACAGCTGCCCAGGGATCCAACTTGGAGACCGTCCATTCATAAGCCTGTAACTGGTCCGCCACCATAGTCTGTCCAGTACGTGTACCAAAGAAACTGAGCTTAGTTATTCAGAGAGAGATTTTACAAATGAAGCAGTGATTTTTATGGGCACGTGTCCAAAACACTGACATGATTTTTGACCTACTTTTAAGCCCCACCAGCAGAGAAACACAGAGCAGAGATGACAGATGTTTTCATAAAGGTCACTGGCTTCTGTTGCAACTTACTGCACTTGATTGTTTCCTCACAGTAGGATTCACACATTTCAAGTCCTGGATTCCTTTGTGGTTTATGTGGATACTCGTTCTGCCCTCTACGAGCGTTCGCCCTACAGAAGCTCTGCAAATAATAGCTTTGCCAGTAGTCAGTTTCAAGTAATTTCAGGATCAATTTTCAAATGACTGTTCTTATCAAAATACATCAGTATGAAGCACCTGCCTGACCTTAAGATTTGACGTATTCTATCTCCTATGCTTATCCTGGTGAAAGACATTTAACTTCTCAAATTTGGTTTGCTTCCCCACTGCGACTAGATTAACGAGCTGCCCTTTTGCTTGTAGCATTGGTCATATTTCCTGCAGCTTTCGGTATCTTCATTAGATGTAGAAATATTGACCTTCAGTGCTTTTTATGAGAACATATAACAGAGAAAAGCAAGCATTTATCTATATAGCTCTGCAAACTATTCTCATCATTCCTGTACTGTATCACGCATGGCTGGTATTATGTATTGCACTTTGAGCTCTTATGTGTTCGAATTTATTTTACATCTGATTCCTATTTCTAAATTTGAGCAATTTACAACCATGGGAATACATTTTCAACCATTGTACTTCATTTGTGACTGCATCAGCCGCTCTATGTCATCTCTGTCTCTTAAAACCTCCTTCTCACCCAACAAGAAATGAAAAACACTTTATTGTACTCCAATAAAATGCAATGACTCCAATTATACAAGGACTTGTTTGGTCAATAGTGCTAAAACATAATTGAAATGGAAACCGGCTTTATGTACTATTTGATCCAAATTACATTATTATCCTGACAAACCAAGAAATCTGTCGGAAGTTGCGTTAAATGATCACATTTTAATAAATGCACAGGTTTGCCTGTCATCTAGTGCATACAAAGCCAGGAAATGTCTTTTAAATACACCATGTATTGAATTTAAATAGCGTAAAAGTCTTTGCAACAATTAACTGTGAAAGAATGAACATTTTACAAGTAAATCGACCAAGAGATGACAATCATCAATCAGCAGTGATTTCTGGTACTTTTTTTAGCACCTTTCTGTAGGTTAGAAAGTCTGTGGGCTTGAAGTGCTTTACTACAGTATGTGCTGACTCAACAACTTGTTAATCAAGCCCACAGTTATGCACATACAGTCAGCTGCATGGAGCCCGTTGAGAAATACTCAGATCCCTCTTGAATATAGATATAATTAGATTGTTGCACAAGATCTTGCTTTATGAACTCAGGCACACACTGTATGTTCACTAAACAGAATGTAGTGAGTGATGCTGCAGTGGATGCCGTTCAAACAATACCGCATTGGAGTATAATAACTGAGGTTTAACCTTCCGAGGTTCACATGTTCCCAGCTACATTGTGGCTTGCTTGTAATGTAAATAGCTGAACATGTGAAATTCACAATTTTTCACTTCATAAACATGTGTCAAATAATATTCTTTTTGGGAATATAGTCAGCTATTAACTCAAACAAGCAGTACAAATGTAAAAACTATATATATATATATATATATATATATATATATATATATATATATATACCCAACAAGACCATCTAGCTCAGAATGTCAAATATGGAAATAGAACCAGAAAAGTGAAACATAATGAATATAGACAGACATTACTAAAATGTCACAGAAAAACATTCATGAATTAATTACTGACTCAGAGGCAAAATGCCATGTTGTAATTGCCTCTGAACTTAAAAGTTTGAGGTGATAACATTCAAATATTATATTTCATCCACTTTTCTGAGAGTTGTGGAGATGAATCAACATTTACGTGTAGCAGCACTTATTCTGCCCCTGAGTTATGTGACCTTTCCCGCTCACTTAACTGCATATAGCAGGGCTCTGGGGTAAACGCTGTTGTACTGTATGAAGCGTATGCTCATTTAGTACAAATGCAATATATTATCCTGCAGTTCCCTAAACTGACTCACAAAGAATATATTCCCATCAGGTTTGGAGGAAGAAAACATGTACAAAATGAGCAATTGCTGCAGAAATAAATGAATCTGTGTTTACACTGTTCTTAATCTTAACACATGTATTCCCAGATACAGTACCTCTGAGATGGGCAATGTTGTAATGTGGGCACCATATGCTGAAATATGAGAACAACAACAAACAAATGTCATCATTATCCTGGCAATTAGGCATGGATATTGCATCAAAATGTGTCTGTGTATCATAACCTTTACATATTTCTGTCCTTTTAATCATAGTATTGTATTGGAGAACATGAATCGCTTTGACTGATTACTCTGGACCGAGTTGATAGAGTAGGGAGGGCGCTGGAAACAAGGACACCGCCATCTTTGTCTCCTTACCTCTGGGATTTAGATATTAACCATAAAGGATGGCAGATTATTATCCCTGTCACCTTGCCTTAAGCAATGATATTCTGCTTTAACGGTGCCATCAAGTACCTGCTGTGTCACATACTAGTGTGATTTCAGGCTCTCTGAAATGTTTATGAGGCAAGTGAGTTAAGGGTCAAAACACAAAAAGTGTGTTTCGTCAAGCTCATAATTATTAGTCACAGTCTGAAATAGTTAGTGTGAAGTGTGTTTAAATTAATACCACGATAAACACATCTTTTGGAGAACTATTTAGAATTTAAATCTATTGTTCATACAGATTACCAAAAGTTTGCATTGAGAAAGTCTTTGGGTCATTTACAGCTCATGTGTAATTTATATCGTGTTTTGAGGTAAAATATCTCTAAGTGTTTGCTTTTTCCATATTGTCCTCAATATATAAGATAATGATCGTTGAGCAACACAAAGCAACAACGTAACAAGCTCAGGACCTTGTTCTTGCCTGATTTAACATGTCTCGCTGCAACAGAAGCTTTATGTCAAGAAGCTTTATTAAAGTTCACAAATCTGCTCAAATTATCATACCATTTAATATGAAAAATAGTTTTATATAGGCCGACTACTAAACAAACATTTATCAGCCTATTGTATTGTTTGTACTGCGATAAAAAGTACATAATCCAGAGCAGCATTATCGAGATGAGCTGTTGAAACACAGGAATGTGTTTCTAGCTGAGAGTTAGTAAAATGTGGTTCGGGAACAAACAGCAAATGTCACATGTGCACCTGGTAAGTGCACGCTGAACAACATTTACACAAAGCTCAGCTGTGCATGATTCCACGAGATCAGTCTGTCCTAAAAAATCTGCCGAAGAACATCGCAGAATTAGTTTTAATTTGTTTTTAAGCTTTATTTCCCCAGATTTGTACATTTCACATTGTGCCTTTTTTTGGCATGCCGACACAGTACTTTTCCACCAGGAAGAGCTCACACTCTCTACTTATTTTCTGTAGCGCGTTTCCATGACAACATTATCAAAATTGTGTTGCTGCCATCGCTCTGCATTAAACAGAGATTGACACGCCAGGGTTCATTCAACTCATCCAATGTTAAAATTGAATACAGAATATTTATAGATACAAAACAACAGTCCAAAATTCCCAGCTACTCTATAACTCTATTTCTTTATTGTTTTTTATTGTTTTGTGTTTGATACCATGAATTTAAAGCAGCTCTAAGTCTATAGCTGTTTTAAAAATGAAACTTGGGTTATCTTAAATTCCACATTAAGACAGGGGAGATATAGTTAGAGGCTTGGCTGCTGGTACCATAAATAGACTAAGACGTGTAATATTCTAAACCGCTTCAGCAAAAAACTTGTTCTCACAAACTTTGTTCAGGAAGGTGGCTGATGGATTTCACGCTAGTTTAAGGAAAAGCTACAGAGTCAGAGGCATCATATTACAAGTATCAAACGCTGTAGTGTCCTAAGAGAGCTATGTGAAATCCTCAAAGCCGGCAACACATAAATCATCACAGAAGCACCAGATAGATCAGTTACTGAGCTCTGCACTCACATGAAAGTCCATGCTGGGAAAATCAGTGAAGTAAAAATGTCACTACCTGTCTATACTGGTGTGCTTTCTGGCTGCATCCTCAAAGTCTCCCCGTGGCTTCATCCACCAAATCATTTGGATCCAAGCTTCATGATACAAACACACACACACACACACACACACAAAAATATCCCTATATTTGAATCGAAATGATAATACCAAGATGATCAATGGCAGCACAGTAATTTGTTACGTGTGTGAGAGGGAAAATAGGCTTTGCTTCACTCTCCTCTGTGGTTAACTCCTGTTATCTATTAGCTGCTTGCTTTACAGTCAAATATATGAGATGTTTGCTCTTTTCACGGTTTTAATTAGACAAAATAATTAAGAATACATTCCCTGCAATTGCTTATTAGCCATTTCTACCTCCAAGTCCAGTACACAACCTTTGCAGAACTACTTTTTTGTGCCTCAGCTCAAGCTGTAAGAGCCATGTTATATTGTTTACAGTTTTTTGTATTTTATATTTATTGCAACAAGTAATGTGTTTGTTGTGTGTTTTGCCCTATTCAGATGAAAGCTCCTCTAGTCTGTCCTGCTATTGGATAATTCTAAACTACTTTTAACTTACTACGAGCCTCGTCATTGGATAGCTGACCATGAAAAGCCTGTGAGAACACGTAAGTTGGACATGGTAGTCTACACGAGTCAGAACCCTTTACATCCTGCAAGAAGTGGGGAAGAAGGACAGAAAAACAGTCTGCCACTACTTTTTTTTTTTTTGCATCAGCTTTAGTGTTCAGAAAAACACTTTCTTTAATGGAATTCGATGCAACAAAAGAAGCATGCCAGCAGTGCCTCGTAACCCCAAACCAGCTCTGTGACTGAATTTACAGTCGCTGTACCTTGTGTTACAGTAGGGGCTGTTCTGCCCGCCTTCTGCATTGCACTCATACACGTAAGCTCGGAGTTTTCAGCTGCCAAACTATTATAAAATATGTAGTCATCCATGACAGCCTCCCCGTCTCGCTATCATGGGATGCATTTTTTTTGCTGTTGGCTGTAACATTGTTCATTCATCTTTAAATGAGTGGTATTTTTTTGCAGTACGTGATGCTCTGAGGAGATCATTTATTCAGCTGTGAAGTAGTTCAGATATGCAACTCACCATTGGTCATCTTTTAAAGGGAAATTGGATATTTGGGAGATCTAAATGCAAGAACATATGCTTGTAGTTTTGTAGTACTAGCCAAAGGTGACCAGTGACCACTGAGAATCAGAAATTGGGGACCAGAATACGTTTCTATTGGCATGCTAAGCACGTTATGATAACCATCAAGGTGATAATCTCTCAAGTCTATACAGATTGTAAACAATAACTCTAGGTAAATAGTATTGTATTGAATATACAATTGCAATTTCACCATAACATGACATGAATCAAGTTTTGTGTTTCAAGAATTGGGGAAATGTCAAACTTTTTTTGGGATAAGTCTGTCACTTTTATAGCAGGAAGGGAAAAACTTGATGGAAGCTGGCAGTTAATTCTCATGGTTCAAATAGAAGATGAAACCTCTCCTTCAAACAGACAGTGGGTGGCATTTACATCCTCAACATTTCACCCTGAGATCTTGTCAAACTGTAACTGAATATAGAAAATGTGGCCCATGATACTTGAATAACATTGGATCTGGAAACTAAGTCTGTCAAGAAATCCCACTTGAACGTGTTCATAACGTCTCTTTTCAGTTGTAAAAAACTAAATGTATCTGTAAGTATTTCATATATTTAATACCAACCATGAGAAATGATCTATGACACATTTCCTGACCTCCAATATAGCAATTCTAGATTCTCTTATGAATATTAATTCACGTAACCCATTAGCAGAGAGAACGGTTTCTGATAGCCTTGAGTTGATGAGAAATTGTTTTTTTTTCCCAGCGTAACCGATGAAATAGATCTTCTTTCCTGCCTTTCTATTAGATGGAAAGAAAGAGTAATTGAAGCCAAATTGTAGCCATAGGATCAGAGGAAAAGGATCAAGCACATCCTCCTTTTGACCTAGTTATCAGTCGACCTGGTCTCCCTCCAACTGAATCATTACATCTGTGGTGTGATCCAAACCAAAACGCCACCACTGTCCATTACCCACAGGTGTCCTCAGGTCACTTCTGACTTTGCTCAGTCTAGCTGTAACTCCCTTGATATATTATGGGATAGTAATTGGATGGGGAGTAGCCATGACTCAGAGTGGCCGGAACATGAATCAAGTTGGACAGAGCACATCGTTGTACCCAGTGACACGTACGACGTCATCACTCTTGGAGACCATAAGTATGGTTTTTCGTTTTGATGGGTAACGACGGTACTAAAAATGTTACTGTGATGCTATCATGAAGGCCATTTTGATTTCCTGTGCTGCATCCTCATACTGAGGATAAACTGTCCGACGTTGTGCTCAAAATGACAGAGGGAGAGACAGAGAGAGTTGACAATGTTGACCAACTGATGTGATTTAGAGTGGTATGACTCCAAAGACAGAATATTGTGATGGCCTTTATATGTTATAGTTTGTTCATTGTGGAAAATATGCTTATTTGCTTTCTTGCTAAGAGCTAGATGAGATGTAATATTCTAGCACATAACAACCCCCCTTTTAACCAAAACATGTTGTTTACGATTTAGTGTTGGTACAGATAAAACAAACAAGGGTATAATGCGTTAATTAGTGAGCTTTAGAGGTGCTGATGGGCTGGTTTTATTAGAGCCAGGCTAGTTGTTTCCTTCTGTGTCCTGTCTTTATGCTAAACAAAAGCTAACTGGCTGCTGGCAGTAGCTTTTTATGTGTAGTTTAGCTCCCGGTGAAGCTTGGACCCTCTTTAACAGCTCAAAAAACAAGGATTTAGTTTGATCACTTTATGAGTTCTTTGATGAGCTCATTACTAATAAACATGATTTTTAAATGACATACTTACTTTAATGAATAGCAATAAAAAAAAGTGTATTTAGATTTCAGTACCATTATATTAGCATCACTATGTAGAATAACATATTTACATATCCTTGTCTGTGAATGACAATGACAACAAAAAAAAGGAATATATATTTGTTTATTCGCAGCCAGAGTAACACATAAAACGTGAAATATTTCCTCATCTGTTGAATGCTTTATGGTCATGTTTGTCACCTTCATAAATTGTATAAGCCCAGTTTGTGGAATAGGGAAATACTTTTCTACATATTAGGTTTTAATGAGGTCAGAGATTTCTTTTTAAAAGTTGTTGAATTTGCAATCATTATTTTGAGCTATACAGCAGTGGCGTGTCTCTGGGACCCCCAAACAATAAGGAAGGAAGGAAGGCCGGCGTCAACAAAATCAGCACACAAGTAAAGATCTTAATATCCATGTTTGTATATGAGAATACAAATGTGTATCAGAGTAAGAGCAAAGCAAAAATGAATATGATCCTGTTACAATACTGGCTGCTAATGGAGTGTGTGATCATATCTCGATGAGAGAGGCTTTGATTCGGAGGTGCACCGCATTGTCCTTGCTGCATCCAGTTTCCAGCCTTTGGTTATTCTACCAGGTGCTTGGACTGGATCAATTGTGCCTTTGTGAGACATGAGAGGTTATTCGCCTTAGTCAGCACATGGCTCCTTAGATGTAATATCCTGTTTATATAGCGTGTGCTGCAAGTTATTTGTTATATTTCCCCTGGCCCTTCATACAATATGTTGTTCAGATGATGTTGTGTATGTGCTGTAACATAACTGTTTGCTTACTTTGAATAAAGCAAAGTATTTTATGTAAATAGAGGCTAATGGTTCAGTCAAGGGAGGCATTGATATTTGTTTCAATAATCAGAATAAAGTTTCATTTCCTTTTTCTCTTAGCCCTTAGAGACCCGTTTTTGTCCTTTTTATGGTGGGACAGGTGATCTTTAGGGGGAGATAGCAGGTCAACAGTAGATGCCACAGAGACGTGGTATAAAAGCTGGGAACCTGAAATTAATTTGAGAAGCAGCTCAGTGTTTATCAGCTGTAGTCATGCATTTAGAAATCAAAATGTATTCATTTAGATGGATTGTGAAAGTGTAAAAGGGCATTATGATGGAAGCATATGACGGCCATTTCCATTTTCTACTATGTCTTATAAATTGTTGTGGTAATTTTGGGGTTAATATGATTTGTTACACAGATTTGGTGCAGAAGTCTTTACCACACGATAATTGATCAATATGATCAAAAATCCCTCCAAAATCCCACATAAAGACGCCAATACCTTGAGTAACAGCATAAATAAATGCTGTGATTTGGTATCAAACACTTTTGACATCTGGAGATTTTTCGGCGACATGATGGCGCATACTGCTCATAAACTCCTTTATTACTCACTATGATGAATGCCTATTAGGGGGCCTTACATTATTACACATGAATACAACTTGACTCATTGCATTTACAAGAGTCTCAGCTTTCCAGTTATACCCACTTTATGCTTATGTTTAGGGACCTAAGTATAGAGAAATATTCAAATACACCATTTTTAAAACAGGCAAAAATAACACATTTATACTGCATGCAAAAAACTGCATGGTTTTTTGCCACAAACTGCATCGGATTAGCATCCAATTGGTATGTCTGTATAGGGGAGACGCGTGGGTACATATAACTAATTTGCATTCGCATATCTTGAGGTGAAAGGTCAAGAGACTCCTTCAAAAATCGCCATGCCAGTTTTCCCTCAGACTTCCTGACAAACATGGTCCCAATGGATTCAATAGGTCGTCTCATACAATACCAGCACACCTTGGGCGGCACACACTTTTCTACTTCACTTTGCTTCGAGTATTTCTGTCTTTTTAGTTCGAAATGAACCATCCAAGGTAAGCTTGAAAAGAATAAATATGTACATGTTTCCTCAGGGTCTGCAATGTATGTTTTTTTCATTGTATTTTGTACATGGTAATGTAATTACCCTAAGACATGTATGATCAAAGGCAAGAGTCAACCTTGCAAACTGAAAAGTGATGCATGCAATGCTATCAATGATAATATCAACAACATGGTTCAACTAGTTTACATGCCCTTGAGACCACTAGCCATACAGTTAATCAAGAGCCAAGAATCTCAATGTCAATACCCCCCCCCCACAGTAATCATTTCAGAGCTGTGGAGATAGAAAAACACGATCATTTTGTAATGTTTTGAAACGCCATCGTTTTGACCTATTTACCCATCAGACCTTATTTGCACAGACAGCAACATTCTCTGCATCTGCTCGGAGGAAGAGATTTTCCCCGCTCATTGCATAATCATTTCTTTCTCTTTGCCTGCTATACTTAGCAAGCAGCCTGACGTGCCTCACCAACAAGGCCCACAGACACCCACCATCCTCATGTACTGTTTTCCAAGGACTTTTTGCTTTGATGTACGTAGACCTGGCCCTGTTAACATCGGGAAGGTGTGCCTAGTAAATACAGCAGATATTTCTTATTTCTTATAGTAGTTTCTCAGGATATTATTTTCTTGCTGTGCTGAAGGTGAATGTCTGAATCTGGCCGTGTTCTAGAAGGGTTTTATGTTTACATTTAACACTATATTTACAACATGTTTGTCTATCTAAAACAGATTTATTTTTTTCTTACCATTTGTATTCATGGTATCTGTTACTCAGAGTCTGTTTGCAAATATTGTCTGGAGGAATACTGATAGGCTTTTTATAGTAGATGAATTACATTATATTTTGTTTCATTTCATGCCATTACTTCTATGTTTAATTCACAAGAATCATAATTAGTATCCACTCTCACGTAATATAAATGTACTGGACTAAGACTGACTGATGAATGATAACAGTCAGTCTTATGTAATATAGATGTATTGGCAGTGTTTTATTTCTGTTAGATACTGAACATGTTTTAGTCAACAGAAAGTGTAAAGCTTGCATGAAAAATAAAACAGATATTTGAATCTCTAAGTGACCAACAGCTATAATGAAATCATATAAAAACCACAAGCTGCTGGTACAGTTTCCTAACAACCTCATAACTCACAGGCTGAATAATAATGCACCCGCACACCAAATCAAGACGTCAGAACAAATCACAGAGAAACACCAAATAACTAAGAGGAATAACTACCCCGAGGCTGTATTATCTTTTTGACACTTTATTTTCTGCTGTTTTTACAAATCATTTTGTAAGAATTCAAGTAAAAACCAAAAATAAATCAAAGTCAATTAAAACAAAGTAAAGCACATCATTTGAACAATAAAAGCCCAAATTGATGATCAGAACAGCTGAGGGAACAGACATTGCAAACATCCGCTGAGAGTCAATTGCCAAGTATTAAGATCACTTCTATGGACGATAAAACTGATATGACAAACAAAAAGGCCTTAAATGCTGTTGTGATGCCAGCAAATGCGCCTTTGCACGATTAATCGCCCTCGCAAAACAAATGTTCTTAAGCAAAGCTGCAGATCAATCGGCGATTGCTTTATGTCACGTATAAATGGAGGGTGAGGAATTGAGGGAGCACAAGAATGTGAGGCAGTGTGCTGGCATTGTTCCAACAGGGGACTTGCAAACAGAAGGGGAAACGTGGCTTTGCCAGGTATGGATCCAGCAACAATGCCAACACCTTGACATGAGTTGGTGATACGCAGTTTAAAGTTATGCACATTCTATCTTGGTTGGGCTCAGGCAGGTGGAGCGGAGGGGCTGAAAAAAAAACTGCCGGATGAGTTGATACGTTCCAGTTTGGAATACAGGCCGATGGTACTTGTGTAAGTAATTGAGAGAGTGTCCATGAAACCGGAAAAAAGGCACCCTTGAACCGTCACCATTTTTAGCATTCTTTTTGGCTATAACAGTAGCAATTGAAATGGTATAAAAAAAGATACGGCTGTTAAAGTCTGACCGTGCATTCTACCCTCTTTAGTGAGACAAGCTCAAATGTTATTATCGGGAAATTGCAGGGTTGAAAAACATTGAAGGAATTGCATGATAATATGATTTTAAATGTTTGCAAAGCAGATAGAGCAGGCGGGTCCTCCTCAACAGATGCCATAATAGATCCTAGAAAATTGCTCCTAGTTGATCGCTCAAAGAGCTTCTGAATAGGTTGAGATGCAAGTAGCCCTTTCAACCTATTACCCCACCTCTTCATCCAAACAAACCCCTGCCTTGTATTTAAGCCTTTAAAAGGTCAACCTCAGTGGCACAGCGAGGCTACTGACTGTATAATATGATTAAGATGATAGATCATAGTGAAAATGTTGTGGACGCAGTACAATGCACCATATTACTGTATTTACTGCAAAAAAAAGTGTTTGGCTGCTACACCGCTCTCAGGTCACTGTGATTCAACTATGAGTGTGATTTTTGAAAGCTTTTTAACCCTCCATACTAATGACAGAATGAGCACTCAGACACAGCCACCATCTTTTTGAAATACACAGACAGCGTACTCCCACTCACTCTGCTCCCAGAGTCTCTGCTCTGCAGAAAATATCTCCCGCCCCACGCTGCCAGCTTGAACTGCTCCCATTGGGTTTCTGTCTTTGCCATACGGAGCGGACAACAGATAGACATGGAGCCGCCTCCCCGCCTCAGGCCATCCTTGTTACTAAACTAAACAGGACGACAACAAAACCCCCATACATCTAACGTAGAGACAACTTTGCCCGCCTATAAGTAGCAGCTGAATAAATACACTTACTCTTACGACCTGTGCCTTTTTATACGATTGTTGTTCAGTTGCTGCGAAGCCCTCTGACCTACAGCAGCTCCCCAAGACAAGATGTAAAGATAGAACATATATTGAATTGAAGTACACAGAAGCAAACAGAGCTCTAAGTGAACTGAGATGAACCGACAGAGTTGGTGGTTTAGAATGGAATGAAATGCTGTTCCAGAATTGCTAAACGAGATGTTCACCGAGTGATATGTGGACGTGAACAATTAAGAGCTTCACCTCACCGTACTTGTGCTGTTCCAGGTACTGTTTATAGTGAAGTGAAAATACTGTCTTGTTTTCTTGTTTCGGGGGTTACTGCTGCAGAAAAAAACCTGCAGCACAAGGATCTTTGACAGTCTGGTGATGTACTGTAGCTCTTGGCACAGAGGAACTTGTAGTGTGTTTCTATGTGGTCTGCGGCAAACAAACAAACAAACAAACATATATATTTTATACATACTTTGTAAGCTTTTTAGCCACGCTTGTGGCATGGCTCTTAGGATGGCAATCTCAGTTGACCGGTCGACAACTCAAATAATCGAAACAACTATTAGATGGATTGCCATGAAACTTGGATGAAGCCCCCCTGACTTCTCTTCTAGCACCTTGAGGATGATGTTTTTGTTTCTCATTGAAATATCTCAAACAACTATCAGATGGATTGCCATGTAATTTAGTACAATTACATGGTGCCCAGAGGATGAATCCAAATCACTTTGGCAAACCTTAGTGTCGACGAGATGAATTGGCACCGAATTTTGTACGGACAGTCGTTCCTAGACTCTACACAGCAGTCGACATTCGTTGGTTGTGAGTGAAATGTTGTTCTGTTTCACAAGGATTTGCAGCAAGGAGGGTACTGTATATATTAAACCATTCTAAATGACAGAGTTAAGGAAGCTGGATCAACAAAGAGGAAACGATTCACTGTGGCAGAACAAATTATATAGAAAATGCTACAATCAAAACCATCTCACCGATGAAAGGGTTTTAATAGTGAGACAAAAAAAGTATCTAAAGAATGTTTGGACATGAATAGTAGATGTAGATGAAGTGTTTTGCAACACTGATTGTTTAGGCGAAATGTCTCCACAATTGGATGGATTACCATGAAATTAGGTACACACACATTCTTGTCCTCAGGATGAATTGTGAACACTTAGGTGATCCTCTGACTTTCTGTCAGAGAATTCATTTTTTTTTTTAATTTACGACCTAATAATAAAACCTACTGACATTCCCATCAGCCTCAGCTGTACTTTGTGTTAAATTCTATCTAGAAAACGTTAGCATGCAAACACTCTAAAGTAGGATGGTGAACATGGTAAGCGTGAGACCTGCTTAACTTCAGCATGTTTGCATTGTTATTGTGAGCATGTTTGCATGCTGATAATAGCATTTGGCTCAACGCACAGCTGTGCCTAAGTACGGCCTCACAGAGCAGCTCTCATGGCTGTAGACTCTCATATTGGTATAGGAAAAAGGAAAATCTGATTTTAAAAAAGACAAAAAGCACTCAGCAGCCTTCGTAGCTGTTCAGACTTTTTGCTTCCTTGTCTGTTGTTCTTTGGCTTTTGCTCCCATTGACCTGGCATCTGTCTTCTCTTCCATATGGCCAAATGAAGACACAAAACAAGGTTAACTTGTAAAAATCACAGCACCGCACTTGGAACGCAGAACAATAAGACAGTTCATCCCCGTTGCACTGCGAGTTGCTCACAGTGACACGACACAGTTTGGTGTCAGAGCATTAAACAAAATTGCCCGGTTTGCAAAAAAACGCATAATAATGATGTAGTGTGTTTGCAGAGAGAAGAGAGAGCACGGGGCAGGAAAAGGGCAAGACAGAGTGATTTTGTTTTTGCAAACTCTCTAATAAAGGTTTTGATCCATAAAATCAAGATGCGCACTGATTAGTAAGGTTGTCGACCTGGCCCTGTGACTATACAATTACTCTCAACAAACACCCGATACTGTTTTTTTGTGGCTTTGTCATAAAAACTAGCTTCTTTATTTCATTATTATACATAAGCATGGTTGGTACATTTTGACATTAATGGTCAGGAATTAAATCCAACATCTGATTTGAGGTAAAGCTTCACTCACTGACTAATTATTACGAGGACTGTAACTGTGACTGGTTGATAAGTATGTGCAAGAATTGGAACAATGTGACCTTTTTGCAAATGTAAATGTCTCTCACGGGACAATATAATTGGCTGCGCTGAATACCACAGGGAGAACAATTAAGGATGACAAGCAAATATCTTTGTCCCTAAACAGCAATGCGAAGGAGTTAAAAATAAAGGATTCAGAGCTGTTCGTGCAGGCTTTTACAGTAACTTAGCATGGCATGCATAACATCACAATACGTAGACATCTACAGTAAATGCACACTTTGCTGATTAAAAGCCATTCTGGTGAAATAGATTAGACACGCAGTGCGCTGCAGAGGTTAAGCAGAGCGCTACACGTGCAGGAAATGACAGTGTAATTACTGAGATGACTGCAGCATCCTGGAGACCTGCTTCAGCTCAGTAAGCAGCTGACAACAAACAAGCTCAGCCCCCTAAATATGACTTGTCGTGCCTTTGTAGGGGAACCTGCAACACGCAGCAGAACATACAAACAGAATCAAAACGGATGTTTTCACAACATCGTAAAGGCACATGAGGTACATGAGAATTGATTTTAAACCCACCTCTGTTTTCAAGATCTATATATTTTGACAACAAGATGAGGGCGGCAAGAGGGCTTTGAAACGTTATGCTCCTGCGTTCACGGTGTGTAACATTTATAAGATAAGAATAAGAACACAGTAATGTTCATTTATAGATGAATTTTGTCTGCTTACTTTTGCTCCTGGGGAGTTTGTGGAGCCTGTGCAGCACTGCTGCTGCAGTGTGGCTGTGCTGTGCTTGAGGAGTCTGTTTTTTTGTTGTCAGCAGGATTTTTTTATTTTTTTTTTACTCCTACATAATTCATAACTCTGTCCCTCACTTTCATATAGTTCTTCTTAAATGCAAGTCAACCACTTCCACACAGACACAAAAAAGAGTTCTGAGTTCATCCTTTTCCCGGCACGGTAACTCACGCAGACTTGAAAACTGAAATCCTAGACTTGGGCAAAGTGTAATGCTGTGTAGATTACAATGGAGCTTGTATTTGTACTGGTACACGCTATTCAGAGAATTAGTGGTTTCAAGTGATTGTATGGCGAAGGCGATAACAATGTGACAATCAACTTTTCAAATGAGTCAGTGAAATGTTTCTAGAACAACCTTTGTTATACGCAACCTTGTAAAATATTTTACTTTCACCACATTAATCCTGTGCTCATAGGGAGCCCTTTTATTAATATAGCGTACAACAACAAGCCTTATTTCTCTGTCTTGTTAAAGGAATAGTTTTAGACATTTTTGGAACTCTTGCTGAGAGTTAATTTAGAAGATTGATACCACTCTTTTGGACAGACTCAGGATGGATTTTTTTCCCTCCCTGTTCCCATTTAAACCAAGCTAACTGGCTGCTGTAGGTAACTTCATAATTAAAGGGACAAACATGTGAGTTGTATCCAGCTACTTATTTAACTCGTGGCAAAGAAAGCGGCTTAGCATATTTTCCAAAACTCTTTCTTTAAGAAATGTGATATGAAGCAACAATTGTGCAATTCAGAGGAACGATGAGCTCATTTGTTTTTTTGTGATAAAGTCTGCATATGTTTCCTTTCCCTTCTAGTTTCAAGTGTTGTCTTGTCCTGTGGGTTCAGTCAGATTTCATAAAACCAGACCCAGTTGGCTGCCCATAACTCTTGATAAGAGAAATTCTCTTCTCAGCAATAATAATTCACAGAGGCTGGAAACACTGAAAGAAAACGTGCATAACTCAAGAGTGGAAAAAAAAGATTTTTGAAAGCGAGATTATCTTATTTTCTGTTTAGTGTTCATCTTGTGCCATATGGGAACCACATTAAGGATAAAGGTCTTGTCTGTCGAAAATGCGCTAACTCTGTCATTGCATGGGGCTGCGTTTCCAGAATAGGTCAAATCATGTTGCCGTTCATATTTCAAACATGCTAAATGGAAAAAGATGTTCATATGGTCGCCGTGTCCAAATAGCTGTCCCCTTTTCTAATAAGACAATATATATGAGAGACAATTTCCAGCATCAGATCAGGAAGATGGCCCTATCAATTTCTTGTTGAGCCATTTATCTTACCAACATTGATGAATTCATTATGGTGACAATTCCTGTTGCTATAATGAAATGCCACCCAGAGATTGGCCCCTGGTTGAAATGGAGAGCAGAGATATCTACCCCAATTATTGTAAAATTTCACTCCTTGGGAGATCTATCTTTCTTCTGCCGGCTCATATTACTGAGCACACTGTTGTGTCTGCCATCACTGAATGTCTCTTTGACTTCTAAATGAACATCCCCCTTCAGCAAACCCTTTCCTTTAATTAGGCCTTTTACAGGTTTTGACACGAATAGGAAACTTTGAATAAAACTCATTATGGACCAAACTTTTATCATAAGTACCAATCAAACGTTTTATTACACTGTATTATCAGATACGTGATTTTTAGACTAAGGAGTTCATTGATGACAGACAAGCAGTTATCTTGATTGCTACATTATAGTTTAATAATATTACTAATACTTAGTAACAGGCACTCTTTTTTTAATCAACAGCTCGTGGAAAACAAAGAGCAGTTAATGAGCATATGATATTCCGATTAATTTCAGTATAAGTTTGGTTATGCAACCATGCAGAACACAAGAATGATACACTCAAAGTGAGCCCTAATGGGGTATGAGATCATAATGGCTCCCAAGTAGCCAATTGATAGACGGAAATGCTCAATAACAATATCCCCCTACACAGGCGAGAGATATATATATACACAGACTCCATTAGACAAAACACTTCACTATGCTTCAGTTAAGAGGAAACTGTAGACGGTCTAAACACGCTGTCCCTAACAAGCTGTTCTCACTCTCCACTGCCCAGTGCTGTAAAAGTTTTGATGGGATGTGTCACTGGATTATCTTGCCTACATTCTCCCCCCCCAGGCTTTCATTGTAGATCTGTGACATGGGCGCAGGCATTTAGTGGGACTCCCAAGTGTCACTGGCAGCACAGCAGGACCCCGCAAGGCTCCAGGAAACACCATCTATCATTGTCATAAGACCAATCATCCACATCAGCAGCGCCTTTCTTTCAGCAGGAACCATGACACACATTAAGCGCTCTCGCTGACCCTGTTCTGGTATATATTATTTCCCTTTTATCTTGTTTTTTTCTCTGTTTTATATCGTAAAAATATCATCAGGCAGTGTAAAAATCAAATCACTACCACATTTGTTTAGTTTTGTGCTGCTGACATGTTGAAACCATGGTAATCACCTTTAAATGAAATTGCTTCTAACCTCAGGGCAGAGTTTAGGTTAAGTGGTAATTGCCTGCTAGATATCAAGTTGGATTTGGTTACTTCATGCTCCAGATAAAAGTCTAGGTCATTTTGAATCACAATCGTTTGATCATCCTACTTTGTTCCTTTCTCGCCCAGATAAGGAACTGTTTATATGATAAAGAGTTATTGGATATTGGAACTTCAATATTCGCCAATTATTGAGGGGTCATGCTGTAATAAACTGTATGTGACCAGAATCATGACAGGAAATGAAAGTTCCTCTCTTTATTGAGGAGAGAACACTGAGGTAATCCAGGGGCAGAGAGCAGAATATCTGACAGTCATGAACAGTTCAGTGAGCAGAAATGACGAAGGGGGAAGCTAATAAAACCTCAGCTGAACAAGCTTTACAAAACTATTTACAATCAATCTGCATTCATTATTACTCCTCTCTGTTTTCATGATTTTGCTGAATTATATACGTATGTATTTGTGAATCAGTGTTGAAAAGTGGTTTATACTGTATATGATAACGTTAACTTGCTTACTGAAACATATCTGACTTTTGCTATTATCAAAATAGATACAGCATAGTGAGATATGGTGTGCAGAGGAATTATCTCTATGCACGAAGTGACAGCTGGATGCATGAAACGGCAGACGATTGGCTCACGTTGACTTAATCTTAAATACATATCTTAAACACTGAAGCACTCCTCTGCACCAATCATGTGGTTTGACTACACAGACAATAAATGACTACAATTCTGACAGCACTATGAACTTTTAAGATGTCTATACTTCTCAGTGCTCTAGCCTCAGCTGTACACACATTTATAAGGAAATCAATGCACATGGAGACAGAAATTGAGGCTTTTTACCATGTGTTCCCGTTGTACAGATCATGGGGCTGTAATTATGCTCAACAATTATCCAATTATCCGGCAGACATTCAAGTTATTTACGTACACGTAATATGGGGAGACTTGCACAACCTTAGGGCTCGCAGGCTGCTGTGTCCAGTTATTTAAGGTGAAAGCGCTTGGCGAGAAAAAAAATTCTGATTGGTGTTCAAGTTGAAATTCACGAGCGACAGGGCCTAGTGAGCCAAGAAGTTAATTTCAAGCCATGCTGGCAGTACACAAATGAAATGCAGTTTATTTTGGTCAGTTAAAACGTTTTCATGAGCCTATATTTCTCGCATGCTTATATTTCACTTTAAACAGCCTGTAGCCCAACCGTGAAATCCAACAACAAAATGTAAAATTACTGGTCAATCAAAACATGCAGATTCCAAATCTCAAAAGCGCCGACGGTTCTTATAAGACACTCACAAGCGTTACAGTACACGCTGAGCTCTCTGCCCCCACACTGCTCCCACGTTCCCGCAGCTTGTTAATGCAGATTCCAAGAAGACGGCTTTTTTATTCTCTGGGTGCAGATCATGAAATAGGACGTTAGCTCATTGAGTTTGATGGAGCTTGCCACTTTGTCTTATCCAGGGAGATAGCGCCTTGGCCAATCCCTGTGCAAAGATGAGCTCTGGCTGTACACATCTGGAACGACCAATCTTGCACCTCTGGAGAGCGGTTCAATTCAGGGCACACAGCCATGTTTCAACCGACCCGTGTCAAAACAGCTTACAAGCAAGATCATGCATCATTTTCTTTGGTTGTCCAAGCAGCAAATGGACATTGTCATTCTTTTTGTCATTTTAGGAACGTAGGAATGTCCAGCATTTTATTTCATAAACAATGATAGCAAACATTTCTAGATCCAAGGGTGTGAATGTTTTTTGGCATTATTTTTTTGCACAAATGTTTTCCATATCATGTTTGTCTTTAAGTAGATGAATATCATTAAGCTGAATGTTTAACTATTGTATACACTGACGAACATTCTCTTGGATGAATTGTGTACATCAATCACGAATGAGCGCATGGCTGCAGAAGACAGCTGTTTTGCCCCAAGCTGGAGAATAACTGCTCTTGCGCCGTCCTTTTCGAAACATTTGTCGTGAGGGGCTGTGTTGAACAGTAGAGCGAGAAAACATCCTCCAGCCGAACAGTCATAAACAGGATTGATGTTTGCGACCAAGACGTTTGACTTTATCCAGTCGAGCTTGAGAGGGATCATTCAGCTTCATTGAGCTGTACTGAGGTTTTGTTGGAATTGTTTTTGCCACAATTTGTTCTTTACCTGTTACAAGCCATTATCACTGGGTGCCAACATAATGGGAGGATCAAGTGAAAGCTAGTATTGATAGCTCCAAAGGTAAGTTAGGAGGTGCCCTCTAGCTGGGGCAAAAGTATTCCTTATTGGATTAAAGTTTAAGTTAAGCAAACTCCTCTCCTCCAAAGAAAAGATGAAATAAAAACACTCAAAAAATAAATCAAACTTGTGTTAGGATGGCTGCCGAAAAACAGCTTCAGTTAAACGTTTTTAAATGGGTCTTTCTAGAGAAATTATGACTCCATCAACATCCCAAATACTGAGCTCTAAAACATTTTAACATTCAGTAATAACACACTTAAATTAAATAAAATGTCAGTGTTTATATCCCACTTTATATAGCATGACTTTTCTACAAAGGGAGAAGGAGGAGGAGATTTCAATTGATATATATAGAGCGAAAACAAAATGATGGAAATACCCAACAATATATGAATCTCTCTGGCCCTTTGGTTTCACTTGCAGGTTCAGTTGCTAAAGTGTGTGTCTTGGGATATTAGACAAATCCTTAAGAGTGAAAGTTTCTCTATTTCTTTGGTCAGGAAGCGAGAAAAATAAATCTGCTTCAAACTCACAAAGGTGTTAAATGATGCATACATTATTTGAGGCCTTAAACATGTATTTGACTTTCTCCTAGTGTTTATGAAACCCTGTTTGCACCATAGGATGCATCTGGTACTATAAAATAGCTTCATGTTCCTGGGTACAGTAGCTACTCATAATGCATTGCAATCCTGGGACTTATTGTCTCTCATGGGTCGGCTAATATAGCACCACCACCATCATGTTAAACAGTCTGCAGCAGTCATTGCATTTAGAATGCAAGCTTTTATATTCTCCAGACTGAAGTCCATCTGGATTTAGAAAAATGGCTGAAAGAAATATTACATTGTTTGTACTATTGCTCTGGGCTCAAAGTATTGTGCTTTTTACACTAACCTATTTTTTTAACACTGGCTTTGTATACAGAGCAGACTGTAAATAAGGAGTTGGCGTAGCCATTTTGACACCTCAAGGTTAGCATTTTGGCCGTCGCCATTATGGTATTTTTTATCTAACCAAAAGTGATACGAGAGGGTGGAGCTGAGAACAAACAAACGCTGAACAAAACATTTTTAGGAGACCAAAAATGGTTACAATTAACACTCATGAACTGAAAAAACACTCAGTCACAGACAACTCCCAAACCGGACATTGCTGTGGTAGTGACCTGCCAATCACAGGGTAGCCCCGCTCTAAAGCATACCCTGCTTTATGGTCTATGAAACTGTAAATGGGACATTTACTTTATGAACATCATGCTGTATAGTAAAAGACTTGAAGCTATCGATAACATAAACTCATGTTTACAATTTTTACCGAGTTATAAATTAAGTGGGAAGTAGGTTCATTTTATCACAGACTAAACAATCAGACTGCAGGTTTTGGCCATTTCGACATTGGCTTCACTTTAGAGACCTGGAGGTTGCTGCCTGATAAAAATTGTTTTTTGCATAACTTTATATAGATGCAACCTACAAAAAACATGGTCATTTAAAAACAAAGTGTTTCTTTCCATCTCTGTTTGTGAATTTCAGAAGACACATTTACTTTTGCTGGTGTATTTTGGTGTATAGAAAAATACTGTAATTGTATGATTATGCCATTAATTGTCTGCGATATAGCTGTAAAATTATTATTATGAGAGGTTTAATAAACCGAGTGAGAATGATGAATTATTTGACTGTGGCTATTTTTCAAAGGCCAAAAGTACACTATTTGGACTGATTTTCTTTTTCATCATATATTAACAATGTGTGTAATAATATCTATATTTGTTTGTAATGGCCTGAGGAAATTATGCAATTTTGCAATCAATGCATCTTTATTCGAACATGTTCCTCTATAACAAAAGACAGTTAAATAATTGATGTTTTCAAAGCAAACACGGTGTTTAAGAAAATAATACGGTAGCACAAATTGTAAATTCTTTACTGAAAGGTGAATTCATGTTATTACATCAGTGACCAAAGACATTTTCATTTACCTTTTTTTTTTTTTATAAAAATGAGATGCATCGGATCTCATAGGTTATTGTTCAGAATGCCCTGCTTAATGTCTCATTTTAACGATTTTAACCAAAAACAATCTAAAATTAGACTTTGTCACCTCTGCAGCTGAAGTGTGTTTGGTGTTTGGAGGTGAGGCAGGTGCAAAGGTTTGGCCAGAGTCCCTATTGATATTCATCTTTTCAGGTGACATTTATGCAGTGTGTGTTATAATGTGCAGCCTCAGTCTGTCGCTGGAGTGTGCATGGAAATGAGCTTGTGGTATAATCCGCAGCGGTATCGGCTCACATACTCAGACATCTCCGAGTCTCTGCTTATCCAAAGAAGTTGGTTAAGTTCTACCTGCCACACTTATTCAATACGCACATTCAGTACCTTGAAAAAAAAGAAACTATGAAGAACGACTTATCTTTAAACTTCCTCTCAAAATGAATGAATTCTAAATACATAATTGACCTACATTCTGTTGTATTGCTTCATCACATTATTTCCAGAAACCGGATGTAACAGAGAAGTATTAATAATAATTGTTCACTCATTACTGTATCACAGTGGCGTGGAGTTGTGATAAAGGTTCTCTTTAAATTTGATTTCAGATGAAGCACATTTAATACATAAACGAGGGCACAGACACTTTACACTCCGAAAGCAGAAGGTAGCAGAAAGTGAAATGAGACGGATCAAATTAAAATGCAGGACCCTGTTTCTACAGCAACATTTGCATGATATACAGTCTGCTGGATAATGCACCTTTAATGTCTGCTATTTCTGCCAGACTGTTCGCATGTTTAACACAAACAGTGGCATTTTGACTCCTGCAAGTCTCACCAACTCTATTCCTCCCATTCTCCCTCTCTCTCTCTCTCATTACCTCATTTTAATTACACATAGGACCTCACAAACAAAAGATAACACTTTTTTCTGTCACTTAATTAACATTAGTGCACCGGATAAATATATCCTGGAGGATGCGAGACTGAATTGCTTACTGCATATAATTAAGTAAAAGTTATCAATTGCTGTAGTAGCAATTCAACATTGCAGATTCCATGTCCTGGGTGAATGCTTGATTGTGAACAAAAGTGCCTTATCTAATCATTTCATTACAGATTAGACCAAATTATGCTAAATTAGGTTTAGAGACGGAAGGTTTGAGAGGGTGTGCCTCCTGCCCAGCAGTGAGTTAAGTGTAACAAAACACAATCGATTTGAGACACAAGCAGATTTCAAAAGATCAATGAGACAAATGTTGGTTTCAAGAGGGTTTTAGGGAAGATTCTTTTCCAATATCTTGCTGAGATCAACTTTTCACTTAATTTATGCTTATATCTAATGAAAGATGAATGGGATGAGCGCTACATTGGGAGGGAATGCACCTATGGACATTTTAGAGTTGTATTGGCACAAAACCCACTGCTGCAGTGCTTTGTGTTCTGTACGTTAACTGAGTGATGGCGGCAAGTAGATTAACTGATCGTGCAGACACGCAGAAGCAATCATACCTTTAACCCACAGCGACATGTTTACTCTGAGCCCCTGAGGAAGCATGAGCACCCGTGTGCTGGCAGATCACTAATGCACTATGTGAGGGGAATCATCTTTGGGGGGGAAAAAAAATGCATAAATAGTTATAATTTCAAGCAATTTGGCTATGTTTGTAATTCACCTCAAATCACCGAGTATATTTGTAATTACTTAATACTTCAACGTAATCTTGCCCCCGAAAAGATGAAGAGAAAAACAACAAATTGAGTGAGCATTTTGTGTTGCACATCAATTGCTGAAAGGATGATGAATAATTAAGAGGGGCTCCATTTAATGCTAGAAGAATGCTGATGAAAAGCCTTACCAAATAACATGAAGAAATTCATACCCCACATTAATATATATTGGAAACAGAGTAGATCACATTAATATAGATTGGCATTTTCTATATGGGTCAGTTTAACTGGTCAAATGTCATTAATGCAACCCAGTTTTATGAACATCACTGTCTAGTTTCTAGACAGCTCACTGAGTTTTAGCTAGGTCATAGCCAATTTACACGAGAACTATGATCCCGTTAAGGAAATGTAATACAGATCACTGAAAATAGGCAGAAGTAAGAGGCATTCTGTTGTTAGCTGCAAATACTTTACAAAAGTGTTGTGTTATCACACTGTACTTACACATAACATCATCTCGAGAGAAAACATTTTCAATGGCCACCGAAACATTTTTTCCCCTTATAATAGTACCCCTAATTCATTCGTTTTAAGTTCATTAAGTATATCTGTAAATCGTATCTCTCCAAATGATGGTCTAAAGGTGAAAAACTCTAAATCCCTTAAATTATAAATGATCCCTGATTTTTTTGTAGCATAAAACCTGATGTTTTAAATAGTTTATCACAAAGATAAAACAAGAAGTAAACATCACCAGGAGACATGCTTGTTGTTTTCCTGCTTGTCGTCTCATTCCAGATTGCGTACGATGACAACGTCTTTAAAGCAACTGAATGATATCTTTATACTTTATTATAAATGTCTGAGGACAGCGAGAGAGTGAGAGAACAATAGAAATGTGTCTATCACGATTACGTTACTTCAAAGAGCAGTCTCTGTCACCACTGTGGGCTTTTTCTTGGCTGCTTAATAAGAGGAGACAGCTTCAGTTGAAACTCACATTGTTTTTGGACAAATCATGGGGGAACATTATGTGCTTTCAAATTCTACTCGGCACACAAAAGAAAATGCTCTGAGCAGGTACAAGTAAGCCACTGTAATCACCTCAGCAGGAATTCAAAACATAAAAGCAAAGGAGAAAAAAAGGCAGTTTTAAAAACATTGCTCTTGCACTGATCTTTGAAATGAATGTAAGTGGAAGATTCCAACATAGTGCTTTTACATTATTTTAAATTGAAAACATGTCTTCAACCGTTATGATGAACATATCTTTTATTATCTGTGTTATCTGGCAAAGCCACACATAACACACACATTCAATTATTAAAGTATTTGGACTTTTTGCCACTCTTCCCAATGAAACAGAAAGCCTGTGAACCACAGTATTCTGATTTCATGCTTTTTAACCTCCTTCCAACAGGTATTATCTGTTTACTGCTCTCACTCCTGGAACCCCGGTGCATATTGTTACTTGAGCAATCTGCAGCCTCTGAGCTGTTCAACAAGCTTCAGTTTTCATTGGATGAAAGCGAAATGTGTTTGCCACCACTGGAACTCTAGGAATGAATTATAAACTAGGAATACAAACCAACCAGCTACACCACAACGTTTGCACAACTGCATGTAGAGTCAAGTACACACGCGCTCGTCACCTCCTGCTCACAACTAGAGATGGGTTAGTTCGCATTAAAAATGAATGGCCCATTATGCACCCAGGGCACATTGTCGCTAACCTCAGTCCAGCTGCAGGCTGCACTGTGACCTCGGGGAAGGAGGACCCCTGCCACCTGGAGTTACTTGGCTGACCTAAATCCTGGGCAACACCGTAGCGCTTGCTGTGACTCACCTTCTGTCTTTTGTGTTTCAGCATATAGCAGGTCTCACTACCTTGCCATATAGTGTATGCTCTTTGAATCCTTTGTGCAGGCTATTGTAACATCAAAAGCAAAGAAGTATGGCGACCTAGATTTATATTTTACCTTCAGAAAAGCCTGTTTTCACTGAAACGAATAGAGGGTCTCTCTATGAAATGTCGCCACAAAATAATGCTGATGAAAACTTTTGAAGTGACACTCAGTGCCCTGACAGAAACTGCATATAAAAAAAAAACAGTATTTTTAATTTATTGACATAAATTGTATTCAAATGAAAAAATGGAAAGATATGGAGAATAAACAGAACACATGTTGAACATAGTAGTTTATATGCACATGCTTGTTGATCTTTATAGTTCTATGTATCACGTGCATGCATATTAATTCATTCTTAAAGAGCCTCAGCAGTGTTATTTAAATTACATTACAATCTGATATTGCTCAATTCATTAAATAATAAAGTAGAATGATTTAAGGATGTCTAATGCATGTAATATGAACACAGGGATGACCAAACCCTTGATTTAAATAATTTAAAAATTATTTCTAAATGACTTAAATAACTTGTTATTAATGATGCATTAAAGTGTAAGCAGCTTTTTATTTTAGGAGCTCATTTTAAATATCTCATATATTGTTGAATAATTTAAGCTTTTGCAATGCATTGTGTTTAATTAGATCATTGTATGTAAAATTAGAAATTAAAGTTACTAGTTACTGTGTTAAATATATGTAGCAAACTACAAAGTACAATATTTACCTCTTAAATGTGGTGGCGTAGAAGTATAAAGAAGCATCACATTGATATAACTTAAGTGCAAGTAACTCAAAATTGTATTGAAGCACAGTACTTGAGTAAATGTACTTAATTTACATTCCAACATGGCACTTATGTAACAAAATCCTGTCAAACAAACTGAATGTCATCTGGTTTTTAAAAAGGAAATGTGAAATATGTCAGTGGGCGCATTGCTAGAGTTAAACAGGACTTTGACTGAACCGTCGAGGTTCTCTAGACCTGCAGTAACTTACACTACTGATTACAAAGAGGTCCCTAGAAACCCACAGAAAACTAACGGTAAACATCAGCAGAGCCGCGTCAGCATTAAAATATTTCTTTAGGTGATCGATCAGCATTGATCAGGACTGTGATAAATTACATTACATTACATTACAGTCATTTAGCAGACGCTTTTATCCAAAGCGACTTACAATAAGTGTATTCAACATAGGTATTCAAGAGAACTACTAGTCCCCAGAAGTACATCTCCTTTTCTAAACAAGCATCTAAGAGCATAACCCAGAGCCAAAGTACAGTGCAGAAACAAACGAATACAATAAGTGCAACAAACTAGTATGAATACAATAAGTGCTGAGTGGAAGGCTCAGGGTAGTACTTCTTGAAGAGGTGAGTTTTCAGCCTGTGCCGAAAGATGGGCAGCGACTCTGCTGTCCTGACATCAGTGGGAAGTTCATTCCACCACTGTGGGGCCAGGACAGAAAACAGCTGCGACCGGGTCGATCGGGCGCAGGGACCTCTGAGCGACGGGGCAACCAATCGCCCCGAGGCAGCAGAGCGAAGTGGTCGGGCGGGGGTGTAGGGCTTGACCATGGCCTGGAGATAGGAAGGAGCTGTTCCTTTCACTGCCCTGTAGGCTAGCACCAGAGTCTTAAACTGGATGCGAGCTCTTACAGGTAGCCAGTGTAGAGAACGGAGAAGGGAAGTTGTGTGGGAGAACTTGGGGCGATTGAACAGCAGGCGAGCTGCAGCTTTCTGGACGAGCTCCAGAGGTCTGATGGCCGACGCCAGGGCTCCGGCAAGTAGAGAGTTGCAGTAGTCCAGGGAGATGACAAGAGCCTGGATTAGCACCTGCGCCGTTTCGTCAGTGAGGACGGGGCGAATCCTCCTGATGTTGTAGAGCAGGAAGTCAAGGGAGCACCTGGTGGGGCGGTTAGATGTAACAAGGTTGAGGACCTCGTTAGGGGAGAGGGGAGCCAGATAGGGTAAGATGGGCCATGGAGACGGAAGGAAGAACTGTGGGGGAAGAGCTGGACAGGGTAGAGAGGGAGAGGGTGGACAAGGACACTGAGAGAGGGAGGGAGAGGGTGGACAGCGAGAGGGGGGCGGAGAGAAGGAGGATCTGATATCGTTTACCTTCTTGTCAAAGAAGTTGGCGAAATCGTCAGGGAGAAGGGAGGAAGTAGGAGGAGGGGGTGGGGGTTGGAGGAGTGAAGAGAAAGTTTCAAAGAGTTTTTTAGGATTGGAAGCAGAGGTTAGGATTTTAGAGCGGAAGAACTCAGCTTTAGCAGTAGATAGAGAGGAGGAAAAAGTGGAAAGAAGAGTTTGGAAGTTAAGAAGGTCCTCCGGGAGTTTGCCTTTTCTCCATTTACACTCAGCCTCTCTTAGGCTCCGTCTATCGGTACGCACTGAGTCCAACAGCCATGGGACAGGTGGGGTTGGCCGTGCAGGCCTGGAGGTGAAGGGACAGAGGTTGTCCGAAGAAGAAGAAAGGGTGCCGAGGAGAAGATCAGTAGCAGTATCAGGGGATAGGAGAGAGAAGGATTCAAGGTCAGGGAGAGCAGAGGTAACAGAAGAGGAAAGATCAGCGTGGGGAGAGGGAGCGAAGATGACTACGGGTAGAAACCATGTGGGTAGGTGGAGGAAGTAAGGGGGGAGAGGAGAGGGAGAGGGAGTAGGACATGAAATAGTGGTCAGAGAGCTGGAGGGGAGTGACGGAGAGGTTAGCAGTAGAGCAGTGTCTAGTGAAGATAAGATCCAGCTGGTTGCCGGCCTTGTGGGTAGGAGGAGAAGAGGAGTGGTAAAGGTCGAAGGAGGAGAGGAAGGAAAGAAGAGGTTCTAACTTATCAGTCTGGATGTTGAAGTCGCCGAGCAGGGTGAGTGCGGAGCCATCGTCATGGAAGTGCGAGACTAATGTGTCGAGCTCTTCCAGGAACTCACCAAGAGGCCCTGGTGGGCGATACACAACAGCAATGGTGAGCTTGACTGGATAAGTGACAGTAATAATAATAATAATAATAATAATAATACTTTAGTTTTATATAGCGCTTTCCTAAACACTCAAAGACGCTTTAGATAGGGCAGAGACAAACAGAACAAACAACAACATTTTAAAAAAAAAAAGAAAGAAAGACAGAGGAGCAAACAAAACAAACTATTTGGTATTTTGGTAAAAAAAATAAAACTGGAGAAGCTGTGCGGAATGGGTCATGTAGTGGAGGGTAGGGTGCAGGGGTTAGCAGGTGAAGGCTAGTTTGAAGTAACAGCATGAAATTCGAAAGAGGACGGGGAGAACTGTGGAACAGAGACAAGAGAGTATTACCATTTTGGGGAAATTAGCAGACCAGCAGACCAGATAAATTGCGTTAAAAGAAGCACCAAGATTGAGAAAAACTCAGTTGGCTGCTAAATGGAGGTCATTTTTTACAGCCTTTTTGCTGTAATACTATCTTTAAATGAATCAGCAATGCTCATGAACGCTATCAACTGTTTGAATTTGACTTTCTCTGCATTGTTTGGTAGGCATTTTGCAAAGAGGCTGGACAATAGCGCATTAAAGTATTAAAAAAGATCAATGACCTATTAAAGTTGAGCCAGAGCCGAGAGCTGTCAGCCACCTTTGCACCTCGTGAAAAGGAGCTTAAAATGTGTCTTATCTGTGATATTGTGATATAATCTAATTTCTAGCAGAAACAAGCATATGATCACATATGTCTCAGAGGCAACACAGTATCTGTGTTTCAGGATCAGGATCAGGCTCATGTCATGAACCTTTATGATAAAGATTAATTAACAATATAAAATATGATATGTAACTCAATACAGCTGGCCTGTTTATCCTCAGAGCATCATTCCTGTGATCTCTGTCATGGTGGCCAACAAATACTGAATTGATCCGATCTTCTCTGCAAACACTGCAAGCTGTGGAAACATAGTCTTCTCCAATCTGGCAGACAACTAACCACGGCAGACGATGTTCACGATATATCACCATCAAACAAGTTAAATATATTAATGTCAATGTTCACCATCCAAATACTGAATGGGAATAATCACATTCAGTCAATTTGAAAATGGTAAAGATGGGGGAAAAACTTGATTAGGTATTTGTTGAAGAAGATAATGTAAAAAAAAAAGAAAAGAAAAATGGAAAAACAGTTCCCATTTCTTGTGCTTTTTCATTGAGGAGAGCAATGAAGTGGATAATTAAATGTAAACTGCCCTGTGTAATTTGTCATGTCGTGTGAAGGACCCAAGGCATTTTCACAGCGAGCAGATGCTACTCAGCACTTCTCTAGCTAAAGCTTTCATATGGGTCACAGTTTCCTTTGCTGTTGTTCGTGCCAGATGGCAGGGTTTGCCTTTCAAAACCACCTTTGTGCACATTTTAATAGCTTCTAAGTGTAACATTAATGAGAGGCTGGAATATACAGTTGTTGTCCAGGTGCGTTTGAGCAAAGTGCTTCACCCCCAGCTGCTCAGTGATCAGCAGTGACGCTGTGGTTGTACTGACCAGATACTGTTCATATATTATATTAGATATATTAGGAAAACTGAAGAAGGGTGTTCCTGCTAAAAAAGAACACAACAGTACAACTCTTCCTGGATTCATTAAATGAAACATAGACAAAACCAGTATTTAAACAGAGGAAACAGAACATTTGAACTGAAAAGATCCAAATTAACTGTATGATTCAAGATCTGAATTGACCCTTCGCTGTTTCAAGCTGCCAGTTACCATTTAGCCCACACGGTCACCAACTGCACTCCTTGAATGAAAATGATCTAACTTTTGAATGTAAAAAAAACTAAAAACTTTCAGGTAGAAGCGGAAAGAAGAACAATATGTGTTTGAAGGATATATCCAGGATGTTAATCCGATTCATGGTTGGAAAGATAAAGATAGAAGCTCAAGCTGACGGATCATATTGTAAAAGTGAATCACCTGGTGATCGAGACAGAAGACAATGAAATTAAGGAACAACACCTTATTCACTCTTACAACATTTAAAATGCAAAAGCAGCATGTGTATACATTCAGTATACCTTCATAGCTAGCGTAGCATAGAAGGGCTAACGCTAGCTTAACAAACCTGAAAATGAAGAAAATCTGAAATGATTGCTTGTAGGACCCTAGTCGGAGCTGGCTGATTGAGAGGCGGGACTTAGCTACGGGTCAATTCTGACATAATGAACAGGAGTCCACAACATAACAACCTATTTTCCAGTGACCGTCTAGCTTGTCCATCTAATCATAAATTGACATAAAATCTGTTTTCCATTATTTCTTATGACACTGCTTTAGCATGATGTGTACGTGTGTACAATGCAAAAAGAGTGTTGACACATTCATTTCATTGGTGCACTAACAGTAGCTTACAGTACTCAGTCAGTTTGAGTCTTATGGTTAATACATTGTTTGAATAATACAAATTAAAATGGTCACTGGACTTGTACTTGTATAGCGCCTTTTCAGTCTTCCTACCAATCCAAGTGCTTTTACCATACATGCAATTTACCCGTTCTCACCCATTCACACTGATGGCAGGTACTACCATGCAAGATGCCACCGGTCCATCAGAACTAACTAATCATTCACACCCAATCACGCCCCAATGGCACGGCCTTTGGGAGCAATTTGGGGTTAAGTGTCTTGTCCGAGTACACATCGACATGGACTAAAGGGGCCGGGGATCAATCGACCGATCTTCTGATTCAGAGTCGACTTGCTCTACCTTATAACCCACAGTCGCCCAAACACTTAGGGATTTGTAGATGCTGTAAACTACTGTAATACACAAATTTCAAGGAGATGAAAAGTGGTGATTCTATTGGTCATATCCGAAAACAGGCCCATAGCAGTGTGTATGGCAAGTGGGCTGCAGTCACAAAGCCACCAAAAATCAAAAGGCACAAATCTGAGCAATGTGGCATGTGCCCACGAGCCCTTAATCACATTAGCAAGTTAAGAGTAAACACGGGGAAACTTCTAGGGTAACTTGTTTGCATTTCTAATAAATGGGATAAGAACAAAAGCAGAATGTATGGATAATGTAATTATTACTGGACTGACTGGAATAAATGTGGTACTATTTATTTGTAATTTACAATACAACAGGGAAATGTATTCATTCAAAACACAATTTTCCTGGTGTAGATGTGATATCTACATTTGCAAATCATAGTGTATATAATGAACTGGTCTATGATACTATTACACACAATACTGTTAACAGTCACAGAAATTACAAAGTTTTCGATTCGGTTTCTGCTGATGGGGCACTTTTATTTAAAGTTTTGCTCTCAGAAACAGATTTTTAAAGCAAAACAAGCAAAAACCTTTAAAGCTCTTAACTATAAAAGACTCCTTGGTGTAGCCCACAGCATGACTCACAAATTGGAGTACATTTTTTAAAATGTTCTTTTGATTAAGCATGAATGAGGCACTGAGAGCAATAGATGTAGCCTGCTGTGAAACCCGTGTAACCCTTTGTTACTTTGTGCATCACTTACAGAAAATCAGCTGTGATCACATTTTTACCGCTTTTACTTTTATTTTGTACAAACAAAAAGTTATCATAGATGGCACTTTCTGAATCTTGTGTAAACACCCTCTGACTCTGATTGTTCTTCAAATCAGTCTTTTTCACAAAGACACACAACTGACTGGCAAAAATACCTGCATGTAACTTTAACCCCCAGTGATTCACTACACTGCAGTACATCTCAAGTTTGAAAGTCAGGGACAATGAATGACATAAGTCATATTAAGAGTTGCTTGCTGTCTCAAGTAGGAGGGAAAATATTTCAAATAGAGCAGTGCACAATATACCTATACACTTATTTGTGGCTATGAGGGACCTAAGGATGTATTACTTCAGTAGAATATAGTTCCGATGCAAATTGTCCGCAATGAACCGATTAATGATCCAGAATAGCAAGGAACCTTTCAAATGTATATATATTTTGAATTAGTATAACACCACAAACAAAATTCCATTTACCTCCATCATATTTTTGTGGCAGAATAAACCTCAGAGGCAGATATTCTGAAAACTTCAGCAGATGAAACTATCCACATACTGTACATATAGGACCACTTTATGTTAGTGATAGAATATGTTTTTTTGAAATCCAGCAAATACTTTACATTTAGGACCATTGAAACACTACCATTATACATTTGTGTTGTTTTTGTTTAGTTTTTGTCCCTGTCTAAGCACAACATATTGAAAATGATGGCCATAACATACAAATGTCATTAAAATGATTATTATATTAGGAACACATAGTGGAATTATTGCTTTACAGCATCAAAGAACATGGTGTGCATTGACTACATATATCATAGTCAACTGTTTGCTTATAATATGTGCTCTTCACGTGAACTATTTCAGTCAAGTAAAATGTCCGGCAGCCAAGCTTTATTTTGGTCTACCGTCCACTGTCAGCAGAGAAATTATTATCTCTGCCCAGCCTATCATCGATTTCAATCTGTATGATTGTGGCAAAATGGCTGTAGAGGAAGCCATTGGAACTGGGAGAATCTGACATTGATGTATTCAACCAATGAAAGACTTTCTGAATTCTAACTAAACTCTAGCGGTGCTGGAAATACCATCTACATTTGATCAGATATGCAATTTGAGCTTTTTTAAATGTTCGTTTTATTTAAGATTGAGCATTTTACGGTAACTCTAGATTAAGTAAGCCTGCGGTCATCTTTTATCCTGCTATCTTTGAGTCATTAGGTCCTGCAGACCTAATTTGTCAATCGTGCCATAGTAAGCCCCCGTCTTAAAGATTGGTGGTTGTGCGCAGGCAAAACATCTGCAGTTATTGATCCACCAGACTCTAATGCCCTTCTGATCCATATCACTGTAAGGCCTTATCAGTGACATGCAGGGATTTTTCTGTGATGCTTATAGTCTCCACTGTAGTTTCATGCCTGAAAGGATACTAGAATATGCAACTGCTCTTTAAAGCATTAGATATTACATGAAATATATGTAAACTAATGTTTGTTACGACATCTCTATGCATTAAATCGTTTTCAGAGGACTTGGTTTATAGTCTAGCTCTTTGTAGATCGTTGTTCTTTGTACGCATAAACTACAGAAGATTTCTAAAGAAATTCAGATGATTTGTGCTCAAAGATTTAAAGGATTATGAAATGCACTATGAAGGTAGTGAAGAACTCGGCTTAGGCTAATAAAGCGTGTGCTGATACACCAGTCAGTATGGAATAAGTGACCTAAGCAGGGACCAACTCTAGGTCGGTGCATATCTCATTGAAAAAAATGTTGTTGATCTTCTTTTGCTCAAAAACAACCACGCTTTAGTATAGATTACTGCTCTCATTCCCAACATTCCCAAACCCCAGTCAAATTCCTTGTATGTGCATGCATACTTGGCCAATAAAGCTGATTTTGATTCCATGGCAGGCTGAGTTGGGACAGGACTCCATCAATCTCAGAGCCCATCGGCTATCGGTCTGTAGACGCAGTGGTGGGCCATCAGGGCCAGCCTTCTCTGCTGGCCTAAACAGAATCACAAAGTTATAGCTATTTTATAATTTTTCACAAATACACTACATGTATTATCATTTTTTTTCCCATTAGCTTATTTTCTCATTGCACAGCTCCTGTCTTCCTCTGTTGCTCTGCTTCCAGCCTGCAGCGCTGCTTCCAGCACGGCTTGTTTTAAGGAGAGCTTTTATCCAATCAGATTCAGCCCCTATTTCTCAATGTAAAGCCCCAGTCCCACCGAAAGCCGGATATACTACGGATGTCCCCGGATCACCCCGGATAAAAAGAGGTGAGATCCGGGGTGGTCCGGGGTGTCAACTAGCTCCCGTTTCATCCCGGATTAACACGGTTATACTACGGTTATGCTACGGTTCATCCTGGTCCTACTACGGTTCTTCCCGGATGCGCTATGATCAACGCCGCCCCCCTCTCCATTCCTGGATGGCCACGGATCACCCCGGATGTTAGTTGTACGTCCGGCGAGCCGCTCGTCTTCCCGGATACGCCACGGATCTGCGGTTTTGCTTGGTGTAGATTCTTTTTTTTTTTTACCTAGCTTTGTTTTTTTAACACTCAATGGATGAAGGAGGAGGAGAAATGGATTTGGGAGTTACGGACTTTGTTAACAAAGAAAGGAGGATTAACTTTGTCTTTAAGTGAAGGCAGCTGTGGTAAGTCAACTGCTTTTGTTTTTTTACATCTGCAGTAGCGTTACTACTGTGTTCATTTGTCTATCGTGTCGTTTTTATGAATAATATGAATGGCTCGTGCTCTAGTGCTGCAGTGTTGCTGGGTTGATTTGTCATGCTTGACATTTTATGTTGTCATATAAATATATGTGACTGGTTGTTGTGAGTTTGTTCTTGTCATTGTGTTGATTACATTGATTCTGACTTGTCCGTTAATGACGAAGCATCCCGTCATCACAGGGTTATTTTGGACATTTGATTCTCTGTTTGAATCAGTAAGGAACAGCTAAGTGCTGTTGTTTCCCCGCTAAGCTAGTTTAGCTTAGCCTCCCTGAACACCGCTCAGCTCAGCTGTTTTTTGTTATTGTTCCGGGTTCAAAAGGTCACACAGCCCGTTGTCTGTTACGTGAGCGCAGTCCACCAAAAACATTATATTTCCCACAATTTAAGTTTCTGCATTTTCCAAATGCACTAGTATTATTCAAACGTATTGTTCGGTTCGTAAGCCTCGTACCGAACGGTTTAATACGAATAAATGAATTGTTACACCCCTAGAAACAAATAACCGTAGCTCAGTAGGACAGCACAGAAGGCCCAGGTATAAAATGCACGGCCCGCCACTGTGTAGACGGATAAGCCTCCAGGGGCAAGTGGCCGTATTACTGGGGATCCTAGTAGCCAGCGGATAACAGGGCCAAGACTTATTTTCCGCCTGCTTCTCACTGTTTATAGTTTGATTAGCATCTTGAGGTGTGAGACTGGAATCGACATCTATGACCGGATTGTTTCACGAGTAGCAAGACAACAAGCTAATTTCGCTAAGCTAATACAAATTTAAATCACTGTCAGACGATAGCCGATGGGTTCCAAAATAGCATTGCGGCCAATGTGTTCTGCCTCTTTTAGTCCCGATGTGGACTGTTTATCTGCATCCAACCAAAGCCTGCTGGAACATGATTGGTCAATACTACACGGACTACAAACAGGAACAGAGAGCTTTGGATATCAAAATCTTGTCACGTTACGCATTGTCTATAAAGATTAGGATTTTACAATAGTATAAAATCTTTGTGATCAGATGCCCTGCTCCTTTCCACCTTTCTCACTCTTTGGTTGCACAAGATGCAGGCGCCCCGTGGCAATGTCATCTCTCATGTTCTCTCTTTATATTCCTGTTTTTAAGCAAATTCACGATACATACAGAAATACTCCACAGTATCATTACAAAAAAACTGAAAGTATGATTTACTACTGGTGTCATTTTAGAAAATGCCCCAATGAATGTATGTGTTGTTAATCTTTTCATTTGTTCTCATACCAGGTAGTTTGAATGCAAGAAGATGAATATATCTATCCAGCTGTTTAAAAAAAAAAAAATGTACCATCATTTGAACGTGTTTTTATCTTGATTACATTGCTTTGACCAGAAGCATCAGTGAGAGAAGTACATCATTTTTATGTGTGATCCAGTGAAAACACACCTACAGTGAGTTTAAATCTGAATTACTAACATCACCCTTCCAATCTCACTTGGGTGTATTGAGTACAGTGTCACAGTTTCAATATAAGTTGTGTTGTGATCGGACTGGAAATATATCTATAAAAGGTGCACCTCTTCAAATGCCCAGCATAGAGAGCAGAAACACTTTAGAAAGGCTACCAATACAAAATAATGTAGACTTCCCTGATATAAAATAGAATTGTCTGCTGTAATACTTTTCAGAACACAAAAAATACACTTCAAAAAACACTTCAAAAAAATTTGCACTTCAATTAACACATACGTAATTAGTTCTGATAATATGTCATGTTAGTATAGGTTTCTATGTATCAACTGTTAGCATTTTTCTAATAAATGATTAGTGAGTATTGAATGAGTGAATGAATGATTATTCAGATGTTATTGTGTAAAATAAATATGAGTATGTACATAAGAACAACAATAGTATTAGTAAGCAATGGTTTTATAATAATACACAAAACATTTTTTTTTTAGAGCAATGCAGTGAATGTTTCTAATTATGTGAAAATAAAACTGTACAACTGTGTGATAAATTACATCATGAATACTAAGGTATTGTGATGATATATTTTGCTTCACATATAAATGCTTTATATGTATTTTACCAGGCACAGATAGGCCAAATGCAAGTGAATCAAGTAAACATTTCCCAAAACACATTATTATCTGAAATATAGGATGATAATTGGAGTCAAAGATTTTCCGGATGCAGAAACCATGCAGGTCTTACATAGATGACTAAAAAAAGTTGTCACTGCTTCCAAAAAGACCCACATGACCGTAACAAAAATGAGCCTTTCCTGATCTGCAACCTCCATGGTTGAAGTCTGAGTACATTTGGACAACTAAAACTACCGTATTTTCCGCACTATAGGGCGCACTGGATAAGGCGCACTGTCAATGAATGGTCTATTTTCGATCTTTTTTCATATATAAAGCGCACCAGACTATAAGGCGCGGGCGCTCTGAAGAAATCTGTAGATTCTCCACTTCCGTGTCCGTATTCTCACGAGATAGTACGAGACTCACACAGCGAGATGTGATGCATATGACGAGTTTATGACGAGCTTACAGTTCATCATGTGACGATCTGGGGGACGGACTGTTTACATCGTGTAGTGTAGCTTGTTAGCTCGTTAGTTAGCACGTCTGCTAACGGCAGCGTTCTGAGACAGCTGTAGCTTTATGATTACAGACATGTAAACACACAGAATAAATAATGGCCATCAGTGAGAAACTGAGTTGTGTTGTGAGAACAAGTGAACAGCTGGGCAGGTGTCTTGAGAGATAGAGGCAGATTACCCCTAGCTTGTTAGCTCGTTAGTTAGCACGTCTGCTAACGGCAGCGTTCTGAGACAGCTGTAGCTTTATGATTACAGACATGTAAACACACAGAATAAATAATGGCCATCAGTGAGAAACTGAGTTGTGTTGTGAGAACAAGTGAACAGCTGGGCAGGTGTCTTGAGAGATAGAGGCAGATTACCCCTAGCTTGTTAGCTCGTTAGTTAGCACGTCTGCTAACGGCAGCGTTCTGAGACAGCTGTAGCTTTATGATTACAGACATGTAAACACACAGTTAGTGCAGTCTGCGTGACTCACACAGCGAGCTATGATACTTATGCATGCTTATGCTTACACCTCGTCCAGAACTACCGGTGAGACTCCTGACTACGGTAGCCGTAATGCTGCAAGCGGTGCGGCTTTGTAGTTTACCAAAGTCGTACTAAAACATTTTGACAGAGCGCCGTGTACCACACAAAATCGCTTCGAGGTCAGTAAACACAACCAGAATTAATCCATATATAAGGCGCTCCGGATTATAAGGCGCACTGTCGTTTTTTGAGAAAATGAAAGGCTTTTAAGTGCGCCTTATAGTGCGGAAAATACGGTACTTGTTTAGGGTTTGTGAAAGATCGTGGTCATGGTTCAAATAAAACAATGCTAACTGTTGGTGAAAAACAGCGTATAAACCACGGTCTGCGGTATCAAAGTCTATGGCGGTAGTTCAATACATCAGAGAGATTTTTTCAAGTAGGAAAGCAGTATATGATTCCAGTTAGTTTAAAAGAGACTGTCAAGAAAACTAATATAGTTATTTCAAGCATTTGAAAAATGAAGCTATGCTGAGTACAGCTTTGAGCAGTCACTTGTGGCAACTCTGGCAATTGCATCCAATTTGGCCATGGTTGTGGCCACATGGGTTGCTGCCTTCTGTTGGACTCCAGGCTAAGCATAACGTATGCCTTCCATCACAAAGAAGCTCTTGTCATTGGTTGATTATTGGTCAGGTTCAGATCCCATCACCATTGATAGAGAAAAATGTGGTTTGATTAGTTTGTGTAAACAAAATTACAGTTACATTCAATCATACACTTTTATTGTATTTTAGCTTGATAATGTTGTTTTTCCTGTTTTCATCTCTATAAGTACATTTTAATTACTTACACCTGCACTTTTGAGTGCTAAAATTAGTTCCATCACTGACATGCATTGAAAGAATGACATTGTAGGCTTACATCGTCACATATTATGTTCCCTTTTTTTTATACGGCCAATGACTCATTGGCATCATAGTCTGTAGTTTCCTATAAAATATTAATGTGTCTCTGCGAGTCTTTTAAGTCTAGCCAAGTTAACACTTGCAGCACACCTAAACCCCATATCAAACAGCAGCAGCTGCAGAGAAGCCCCAAGCCACCTCAGCTTAATCCAATTTGACTGGCCATCACTGTGGGCGATGCTGGATGGAACATTATGTGAGGTGGATAGAGCCTTTTACTCGGCATTAGTGGAGAGACACTTATCAGTCCACTTTTGACTTTGCTGTGGAAAAATAAATTTGTCAAATGCTATTATGTCCCACCAACAAGCCTTTTGAGTGATAGAATTAATAATCTGGCATTCATCAGTATTTAGTAACAAGACTGGGTGCAAATTGTGGGTCTATGTTGACAGTTGGATTATCATATTTCCACACAACTATTCAAAAATAACAAACAGAGTTTGTTTAAGGAATATCACGCACTATTGCAAATTATTTATATTTTCACTCTCTGACCTTGAGATGTAATATGCACAAGTTGGACAAACTCCATTTCTGTTGCTTGGACGCTTCACAGCCTGCACATAATTTGGAAACTGGTGAATTGTCTGAGGAGTCTGAGCACCAGTGACAGAGAAGGTGCCGAAATAAGCTTTTAGCTAAACCATGCCAAACATATCAGACATCTGTCACTCGCAGTGCTGGCCAGCATTCTGCTTCGCGAGCTCATTTGGCACTTGAAACTGAAAAGATTCTGCAGACAATCTTCAGATTATGCTGCTATATATCTGTCTCTATACTTTCATGGTGCATGAGCTGAGGCAATTCCCACAGCCAACATATCAGGGGCTCCCTGTGGTTTAAATGTCACAAAGACGCTCATTCCAACCGACAGAATTAACTTACAGTCTCAGCTCAGCAAGCGGGGGCCACAAATGATGGGATGCACTATCAGGCGATAATGATGCTCACCTGAGCTGCAGCACTGTGAAAACAAATACGATGTGAACAGACGCAGAAACACTGTGGCATTGTGATGACCTCAATAAAAAAAACAATACAATTAACACTGCAGAATTTCCATGTGACAGAAAATATGGCATGATCTTGCTTCATCTTTGACAACAAACAAACAACAACAAAAAATCCATAAGGAGGTACTGTCCACACTCAAACAAAATTGATATTCTATCACATCCTCTTGCTATATCTCCGTTTCTCTCTCTCTCTCTCTCATAACAGATGGTGAGAGGGATTCACTCCTGGGTCAGATGCACACACAGAACAGGTACAGGTGTACAGTAGTAACTCAATACACTTCACTGTAGACTCATGGAAGAGTGTTTTTTGACAAAAGCGTAATTGAAGAACAAAAGTTTGCGTCATGGTATGTAATATTACCAGTACTTGCCACGGTTGTGTTAGCACCGTCACGGATGCTTCCCAAGTAGGCTCTAATTATCAGAAATAGATGCAGTGTGATAATGGCTGCATTGCAGAGGAGTCTCTATGTGTAACTCTGGGCTTTTTTTCATTATTGTATTGCTGTGAAATTTGTTGGGATAGGCAAAAACAGAAAGACGAGAGAATATTAGACAGACAGCAGTGCAGTAAACCCAATGACATGTATCCTGTTTCCATTTCATCCAGACTGGAGATCTCAGCTCCCAAAGAACAAAAAAACATAAAGTAGAAAGAGGACTGGAAAGTCATCTTTAAAAGCACCTGGGAGTGAAACTCTGTTGTGTTGACGGTTCACTTGACAACGGCGTGCTAAGGAGGCCCCAGTGTTTGTTTTTTGCTTTACATTAAATTCCCCCTATTTAGTTAGTTCAATTGGTTCGGTTGAGCAAATTGTATTTCTTTAAATCGTGAAATAGAAACATAATCGTAAATAGGGAGCTTGAAAGGCAGTGAGAGTCAGTGTGCCTTGGAAATATAAAACTGAAAAGCTTTGGCACCCTCTGCTGTTCGAGTGATTTCCAGATGGCAGCTATTTACACAGACCTGCCGTACTGTTGCAGACATTGGCAGAGGGCAGCAGGAACGCCGAGCAGACTGACTGAAAGGAAGATTAAAAAATAGCTCCTTTTTTGAGATTCTAGGACAATATTATGCTCTAATTAACCCTCCTATCAAGGCGATTTTGGTATTTTTGATATTTGAGTCATTTGAAGTGTAATCTCTCACAGGAATCTGCAAATCTCTACATAAAAGAGCAAATATTCTCTGTATAAAAGAGTGAAAATGCTTATCTAGTCTGTTCAAAGTTTGTTATCTCCTGGTGAGGATCCCCAAAGAAGCACCAGAATAATTGTTGCTGTGTTGGTTGTTTCTTATTCACCTACAGGTAATACAGTAATGCAGCTTTTTCTCTTCCTCCCAGGGGTACCGCAACATTTGCTCGGCAGTGCTTTGACCGCATGGTGTGTAGAGTACTCTGGTTATCCAAGATGAACTAAGACAAACATTAATTGGTGGCCCAGGATCCTCTGCTCTGTACCTGCTGTGAGCCCACACGCCGCTTTGGTGTGGCAACCTCATCATCCCTCCCATCCGAAATCTCCTCTGACAGGGCCAGCAGCACCGAGCTCCTGGTTATCATTTATCATCCCAGCAGATTGGCTCACAGAGCACACAGCAGACTGATGGGTCATCCTCATGCTGGGGACCTGGCTGGAGTGAAGCCGCGGCCAGTTGTCTGCATGATTGCAGAGCTGAGAAATGGGGAACAGGGCTTGTCATTAAAGAGAGAGGAGGGACACATCTAATTCATCTCGCCTTTCAGCGCTCTGCAGTTTAAGTGCTTCAGACGGCTCCGATATTGTATTAGCACACCTGCACAGGCCCCAAGAGGAAAGACTAGGGCTTCTTAGTGGTGTTCCTCACCAGCTCCCTTGGAGATGTGCACCAGAGATTACCCCATTAATATATCCCACTATTCACTGGGGTGGGAGGGGTGTAGCTCCCGGGGTAGCTCCCCTGCAATGAACATCTGTAGGATACCACAGGTGGCCTCCCCGCCGCACAGGGAGGTATACCTTGATTGTGTAGTCCGGGTTCTTCAGCTCAGTGGAGAACATTTGGTGGGCTTTGTCGGCTGTGTCAACACCTGCAGTGATGTATACTCTTTGCAAGCCTTCGAATCACTTCTTGCAATGAACATGCAATGTTCAGCCAATTTTTATTTTTGACTCAAAACAACGCTGCATTTTGTTTATTGTGAATGCCTCCAGCTGATCAAAGAATGATGGTTGACAGGTCATCATTAAGTCGTAATCCGCCCCCAAACTTCTTTGTTATTCTTAAGATCTCGGGCAAAGCAATGAATACATACTTATGAGCGAGGAGTATTGTTTTGAAAAGGTCAGACACAAAACAATCAGTGAGCTGCTCCGTCAACCGGGAGGTGACATTGTGGACTCATGGGGATATTTCCTGTAGCCTCAACACGTTAATGAGCTTAATTCCATAGCAATGCTCACGGGAATATCTCTCTCTCCCCTGGCCGTCACCATGGATACAGACTCTTATTGTGTGTTAATTGGACCGTTTTGCTTTGATGACAGAGTGAAGTATTGACTGGCTTTCATCTGTTTTTGAAGAAATACGGTCTTAGACACAAGCCTAGATTTGCCTGTCCAACTTTATGGAGGTACTATAACATTTTTACTTTAATGGAAATTATTTTGGCATTTCATTTTTTTGGCATTCAGCATCTCAGCTGTCTGTTACTCATCTCCTGGTATGACTGATAGTATTACTTGTTTAATATACAGAGCTTTAGTGCAAAAAACAATCATTTGAACAGCCATTGGCTCGTAAAGAATATTGTAATAAGGGTTCCATTATTACATTTCACATTAGAAGAGACTTCCAGTTATTGTCTGAGCCCTGAATCTGTCAAAAATCACCCGCCCACGCTATGTACATTTTGTGCAAGTCCAAATAGAATTGAAATGCTGGTGTGGGGAATTCTCTGAGAAGTTGTGTGGTGTGATTTAAATGGACTGTCTGGTTGTGATGACAGAGGCACAGTTTACCATGACCACTCATGCTGTTGAAAGCAGCTCTCTGGGCAGATGTGATCAGTGGAGGCAGTGTCTCCCTCCAGCCCAGATTGACAAGCCAGACCAGACTCAGGAGATGGATATCACAAGGGACAGCTGAGCTGCAGGTAACCAGTGGTGCAGGCAGTTTTCAGCCAGCCTCATTACAGCAGACAGGTTGAGCCAGGCAATTGCTCCACAGACAAGGTTGAATCCAATGCACTAATTGTGTAACGCATTATAGGAAGGCGATTATGAAACAGTTGCCTGGTTAAAGAAATGGATTGTTTGTCTTTTAAAGCTTTGCCTTAGCCAAACACATGAATGTGTGATCTGTAATATAAGCAGCCTGCTGTGACAGTGTTTAATAATAGTGTGTGAAGAGATATGTTGTTCAATGCAAATTACAAACCAAATTCCTCTATGTATGATTTCAGACAGGCTACATTAGTCAGAAGTGAAACTGTGAAAGATTGAATGGACAGTTTATTTAAACTGTGTACACTACAGTTGGAATCACAATTAGTGTAATGAAGGAAACATCTTGTCTGCAGATTTCTCATATACCTCCGTGTTGCAACAGGGGCATTGTTTGTTGCTTGTCGACTTCTTAACATAAAAGCATCAGATCAATTATCGCGTATGCTCGGCCTGTCTGCATTTCAGTCGTCCCTCATGTGTCTCACTCACCATGGCAGGAGCATAATCTCCAGGCATTCATCTTTATTATTCAGCAGAGCCACTGCAGAATTCAAATCACCAACGATATACTCAAGGTCAAGTAAAAAAAGACAGAGAAAAAATACATTAATAAATCAAAGTGTATGCCCCCAATCTAAATGTAAGTGGAACACTCCGTATTGATTGAAGTCTTCTTATTTTGCTCAGTAAAACCATACTGAATACATATTCCAAAATATATTCAAAGACACAAACAGGGTTCAATGGAAAGATGTTTGCTTTTCACCTGCTACTTTTTCTATGGATCTGACGATTTAAGCATTCTGGGGCTGTGGATTTCATCTACTGTGCTCTGGGAATGCAAACTGCCTAAGACAAGCAGTTGTCTCCAAATGTGCTGCGAGAGCAGACAGATCACTGGTCAACGATTGGACTCTCACTTACGTAAGAGAAAAAGGGGGGGGACATTATCTGATTCAAGCTCTTGTTGTACCTTAAACAATTATTTGTTTTTCTGATGTGCTCTTTTCTGTAGAGTGCAGCAGGAATGATAAAACCCTGAAATGAGTCAGCATTTTTTGCACATCAGATTCCCTCGTCTCAACGTGCAATGGGTTTTGGTTTAAAATTCTTGAAATAAGGTCTGTGGTTAACACAAGCTTAAGAGATTTTAGAACATTTTGCTCTACAATATAAAATATGTCCTCACGTGAATTATGAAGCTTTTGCGAGTCATACTAAAAAAGTGGCTAAATGAGACTACAACATGTCATCGCGCCAACTAGTCCACCCATACAGCCTCTTTGTGTAAACCCGCGCTCATGCGACCAACGTGTAAGAAATCCCATTCAACATTACCAGAAATAGTGTTAAACACATTGTCTTTATTCTAAAAGTATTTTCTCTCGTAATGTTAAAGTGAAAACATACTGTTTGAAAATACAAAGTAAGCCAAGCAGCCAAATGGGGTTAAGTTAGAATGAATAGCAGCCTGCTCCACCAGGTTGCTCTTCTATTTACATGTCTTATAGATTATCTACTGGTGACGGTGCTGTTTTCCTCTGACATGCAGCCTTTGCCTCAGTCTTTAAGAACAATCCAGTGTATATTTAAGACTCCTTTTACAGGGTTCTTGTTCTAATACGAGTTAAGGGGAAACACTAAGAACTAACGACTCATGGAGCTATAGTTAGCTTTATTAGCTTTTATTTCAAATATAGTTATTTATAACATTCTATTATTTGAGGGTGGACCATGGCACAAGCGGGCAAGGAGTTAAAAAGAAAGAACCCGGGCTGGCCCGACCCTAACGCCAAAGCTTGACACCATGTTTTGATCCACTAGTGCATATCTACCCACTGGGATGTGGGCATTCATTCAGGTAAAGAACCTTGTACAAAAATGAAAGCATATCTGCAAATGAAAATTAGCAAATGAGTTGTGGTTGTCCTGTCGACAGCAAATTGTTAGATGCTTGAAAAGTTTCTTATCAGTCCATTTGAGTGATTACGAAAGAATTTAATTTCCCGTAGTCTTCGGGGAGGCTAATTATTTGATCACATAAATTTTAATTAGCTGTATCTCAGAGTTGTCCACGGAGCTACAAAAGCTGCAATAGATAGAGCAAATACTGTATGTGAGGCTTTTCTTAGGAAGAACTAAGCTTCACACATAGTACAAAGGAAAAAATGGACTGTACAGGATGAATGAGGAAGCACTGCTTATGATAAAAGAATGCGTGACATTCTGAAATGCATTTGGCACAGCTTAATAAAGGAATGTCAGTATTACTGTGGAGCCCATCTCACAAGGCAGTCAGCAGTTGCATGAGTTGTAAAAGACTCCATACAGTACGCTAACATCAGTGAAAAGATAAATGTGATGAAAGGATTGTGCAAAGACAGGGAGATCATCAATAAATCCAACGTTTCCTGGTTCAGATCAGGTTGCGTAATGCTTGAGATGGTAAGTTATTAATTTTACAGCAGTGGAGCAGAAATCAGGGGTTAAAAAGGTGAAGGTGACAGAGATTGATTTGTGGCTCATGATTGATTGGTGACACTACAGCCTGAAGAAGACAATGGAGCATGCTAACGGCAATGACAAAATTATGGGGTTAACACATATCCATCTCTATTATTAATGACTAAGCAGCTATTTTACAGGCATCTTCAAGATTGGCAGGTTTTTCTAACCCGCCCCCTCACTTCCTCATCGTACAGTCAAATAAATTATAGACAGGAGAATGAAAATGTGGCAGGTGATTTGTCCGAAAGACAGTTTGTTGCTGTGTGCATTCAGGATTGATAATTGCCAAGGTGACCTATGATCTCCTTGATTAACAAGGACACAGCTCTCTATCTCCTGCGGGGCTATTTCCAGAGCCCTTTGTCAGCATGATTTCACTGCCCTTTTGTACTGAACGAATCACACGACACACTATCAGCCATTCATATTTTCTACCTTATCCTGTATAAAAAAAAAACTGTGAAATTATAATGATGTTTTCTTAATTTACTTGTTGTAATTTCAACACCTATAAGAAGGGAATAATGGGTTGTTACACATTATTTTACATGTCTACAAAGACCCCACAAAGAGAAGAAAGAAAGTGCCACTTTGAAAAATACAGCATGGATAGTGCAGGTTTAAGTCAGTCATCCAACCCGCTGTTAAAGACGAAATTTTCAAGTCAGGAATGCTTGTTAATCCACAGTGTGGGTGAAACAACTCATAGAATATTTACACAGCCAGAGAGGGGGGGGGGATTGTGGGAGTCTAAGGCCTGGTGGTTGGAACCACTTTCAAAGGAAACGGATAAAGGCCCCGAGGATTCATGCAGTGCAGCATTGTCTCTGGCAAAAAAAAAAAAAAAAAAAATACTGGAACAATGCTGGGGAAAAATACCTTGATTTAAAATTCAGTTCTAAACCCAGGCACGGAAAAGGCAAATAGGAGTGTGAGTGGAATGTAAAGCAGAGCTGTATGCGCCAGTCTGGCATAGTTTTGGTCACACATGCATGACAGGCCCCACATGCTATTTTGTTTTTTTCCCGTGAATGATAAATTCCAGTTAAATACATTGTGACTGCTGAAGCTCAGTGGTATCTTGCCCCAGTAAAGCTGCCCAGCAAGCATCTGTAAAGCTCACTAACAGGTTTCCCCACATTCTGAATAATCTGAATCATGCCCGGTTTCTTTTGCATGCATTAAAAATGAAAGTGAACATATTAATATTTATACAGAGCCATATGGTAAACAAGTAACTCTGTGGCTGGGAGATTTGGTCTGGTTTGGTGGATGTCAGCATCATTTCCCTTAAAGGAGATGTCTAAAAAGCAAATTCCTTTGAGTAGACAGCAGACTGGTATATGTAACATCAAAAAGGCCGAGGAGGGGAAGTAATGAAAGATGCTGATCGAAAGCACACTTGTCATCATGGGGATTATACAATTCTGTTGATGTCCGATTGCCTTTTTTTTGTGACTGTTGGAGATAGCAGCCAGTGATGATACAAACGACTGCTCTTTAAAATTTCAATACAGTGCTAAATGACCAAAAAAAGCTTTTTTACTTTGTTCACAATTATCCATATTACGATGTCCATGTTTTAACAATGAATTACAAAAACAGGATCAAACGGCCCAGATCCCATTTCTCCCTGTGTGAGTACTGATTACGGTATGTAAATACAAATTACAGCCAATGACAGTTACAAACTGTATTATGTGGCAATGTATTATGTTGCTGCAGGGATTGGTTTGCACCTGCAAACCTAGTTTCCATGATTGTGTCCTGGTGGCTAGAGTGTATTTATTCTAGAAGAACCCGGGATTTGTGATTATTTGCAGCCTGCTCCTTCCAGAAATATGTCAAACCGCTGAAGCAAGACAAGATCAGTATTCCCTGTAATTGTGAGCCCTACATGTAAGCTATAAAGGCTTTGCTTATTCAAATACTGAACACTGAACACAGTGTGGGTGACTGCTTGCTCAACTGTGTACTTAAAGTTATTCTACAATGATTAATTAAAGACAGCACCCACACTGCTGGAGCACACAGGCACATTTGTAGCCTCATCATCTTTACTCTACATGTTGTTGGAAGACTGTTATCGCTGAACATGTTTGTGACTGTCAACTATCACTCACACAGTTAGAGCATGTTGTAAAACCCCAGCCATCCACACAGACAGCCGCCTTCAAATAAAGCTTTATTCAGACAAGCAACGTTTGATTATTTTACCCCTGCAAAGCAGATTCACCCGTCAACCAAGTAAACTATTTTAGTCAAGTTTAAGGTTCATCAGTGCTTTTAGCTCATCTGCCTGACAACATGTAGCAGCAAGGGTTAAAAGCAGCACAGTCACTGCCGGTAAAAGATGACATCATATTGCCCCTATGAAGCTAATTTACACCATTGACTAACTGACTTTTAGATTTCCCTGATCACTGTGAAGACACGGCAGGGTCAGAAGCACAGTTACTTTTAGACTGGGAACACCATATGAGACAGACCTTGGCCTAATGTCTCTGAGAAGAGATGTTAAAGACTCTGCTCCTACTGCAAAGTGCAATATGTCAGTACACCATACATTTCACCTCATTAATCAAGCAAGGTTATTCTAAGTGTACACTTGTAAAAGTGGGGTTTAAGTTGAAAGAGTATGGCTCAGCAAATGAGCAGTCCACAGAGTCTGTGAAAACGTTTGACATACATTTCTACTGATAAAATAATGAAATATTTTTAAAGTTTAATGTTTCAAGGCAGTTAAATGTTTCATACACATTCAAATTTGAATAGAAGTGGACCTCTGAAACCTTGATTTATTGATAAGTGACAAGTGAAAAAGCTATCCAGATGTGCACATTTGAAATATCACAATGAAGAATTTCATATAATAATGGACTCTTTATATGGCACTATGTTTTCTCGAGGGGCTCTGAGACACAATGTCTCACTTAAGAGGACAATAAATGCAAATATGTGAAGTGTTATTTACAGTGTCGCTGATGTTGGTAAGAAAAATGAAAAGAATAACGGCATTATTGTCGCTCCTCAGCATTGTATTTGAGAAAACACTAGTTTCTCTCATTATATTAGAATTCAAATCGGGGTGCTAGCAAAAGTAAATGTGGTTAATAATGCATTGGAATTGACTGGCACGGATCATGTGTGCTCAGGAGCCTGAAAGCTCATATCCTTACACATGAGAAGTAATTTTGATACATCGATTGCATGTGCAATATATCGTCAAAGAGCCTTAATTATGCATCTGTGTGACAGACATTGATTATCTCATACAGTTAACACACATTTGCCTTTGCACTCACTTCAAGTGTTTATGATTGCCATACAAGAAGAAGTGCAAGAACTGCCCCGAGCACTTAACCTCATCTTGACTGCAGCACTTTGCAATTTCTGCAACAGTTTTTAATTAAATATGAAGAAAAATGGGAAAACAGCCCTTGAAGGGATGCAAGGAAAGTGCCCTCACTTTAATTTGTTAATAGAGCTGTACGTCATTAGTGTAATGATTGCATCGAACCACGAGACACAAGCCTGTATACACCGAAAGTGACATCCAGTTTGACGTGACACGGGAAGAACATTACTGTAAGCGTGAAGCCACAATGAAAATAGTTAGTGAGCGTGTGAAAGGAGTCGGACTCAAACTGTTTGTGGACATTCCCACTCTCAGAGTATGTCTAGACAGTTTCACAAGTTTCTTTGGCATTGCCATGTCTGTGAAAATGATTATGCACTTCTCGTCATAATCATGTTGCTCCAAAGAGTATGAGATCGGAGCGCTCCTCGTGGGAGATTATAGTTGGGGTTTTTTAACATGAAACTGTAGGTTTCAGTAAGAGACACTTTACAGGTACGCAGGACATATTTAACAAGAATAAGAGTCTGCCATGCCAGCTGCTCTGTGAGGCTGTAAGAAGACAGAGCAGAGCCTTCAGCTAAATGCTACAATAAGCATGCTAACATGCTGACAATGATGAGGCTCACATGTTGATGGTTAGCAGGTACGATGTTTACCATGTTCACTATCTTAGTTTAGCCTGTTAGCATGCTAACATTTGCTACACATAAACACAAAGGACAGCAGATGCTGATAGGTATGTCAGTAGAATTCATCCTCTAAGGACCGTCAATGTCTGCACAACATTTCATGGCAATCCATCCAATAGCCACGGAGACTAGTAGACTCAGTTACCAATCAACATCACCATCCCTTCAGTCACGCCGCTTACGTGGGGAAAAAAAACAGTCGGGTGACACCTTTTAGCTCACAGTAATCAATAATCCGAACCATCTAACGTGTATGATACTGCGTACCGCTTCTGCATGGCAATTTGCTGGAGGAAAAGTGGCAGTGCAGTTGTAAAGAGACGATTGACCATCTGACCATTAAAGAAATATATATCTCCTATAGTGACAAATGGTGTCATAACTTATTCCACAACAGCACAGGAGGACACACAACAGAATTCAGCACTTCAAGAAAAACGTCTTTCAGACGTGCTCATTTGGGGTTTACCAATAAGTCATCCAGCTGAGATTCCTACAGGGAGAGAAGCCCATTATCTCTGTGCTCAGACAAATGGAACATATGGACTACCTGGTGGTGACTAAGTTGAGCTGAAAGTCTGAATACATTTCACCGGTGTCTAGAGAATTTACCCTTTGTGTGTGTGTGTGTTTGCGTCTGTGTGCCTGCATGCCGTGGTATGTACAAAGAAAACCCATCATTTTGAGAGTGATACTTCATATGATCTTAAAGCAGTCATGCTATAATGATTCATAATGGTTGGTTTACACCAATAGACTGATGTTTATTACATGATCAATTGACTGATGTTTATTGCATGAGATTTTGTAATGGACATAAATGCTGTAAAACAGCCATTATATCAAAAAGAGGTACTATTCAGTCTCTCTCTCACACACACACACACACACACACACACACACACACACACACACACACGTGAACGCAGGCTCAGTCACACAAACAGGAGCAGGTGATAATAGGGCTATTCTTTATGCGAGGTCATGAATAATTCAAAATCCATGTGCTCAAACAGATTCTTGAGCTGACAGAATAATGTGGCAGATTCTGCAACTGCTATTGGATGGGAAATATCACAAATGTTTTAGAGATTCCAGCAGGGGATGACTGAGCTGTTGTGTGAGCTATAGTAAGCTGTAAACGAAGGCAATATCAAGATATTTCAGAAAATCCAGAAGGCTTTATGAATGTATATATGTTCATGAATATTTCCCTATTCAATCGGTTGTACACATAGCCGTTTGATAGTCCTTTGGTTTGAACACAAGGCAAATCGCTCTCTTTTACACAGACCACATGTCATTTATGTTGTTTATTTATTCATTTTTTAACCATTGTGAGGAATAAATCATTTTCATCAAATCCATTATATTTGCACAATGGTACATACCATTCCACTGTAGATCTGACCTCCTAGTCCTGTCATTATTTCTTATTAAAGTCCAACTACATGGAACCACATTAACTCCTAAATGTCATCTTTTCTCGTGCAAAAAAGACCAAACTTGCAGGGTGACACGTGGACTCTAGAAACGTCCCTGCAGGGGAGAGTGATGGCAGCATTCCTGCAGCTTGGCAATTGGCCTCCCGATGAGTCAGTGGAGGGATACTTATTGTGTTTCCGTTGTTCGATAAGGCTTTGCATGAATGTCTTCCACCTCTTAGCTTACTGAGGCAAAAGCTCCCTTAACGCCAACGTCTTCATTATGAGCTCGAGGTCACCCCTGATGTTCCACTGACTGCCTGGGGAAGCCTGGAATTACAAAGCTACAGCAGTCACAGGCCACGGCGACCAACTGTGCTGAATGACTCCAATCTCCATTGTAAGTTTGGCAACAGATTAACAACGTTGTAAACGCTGCTTGGGCCAGGATGTTGGGGATATAAACAAGTTCTTTCAGATTCTCACACTGCTCTGTCTGATTCTCTCTGTGCAGTTCTTCAGCATTCTTTGGAGAGGCTGGCTTACAAAACACTTCACACTGAAACTTCTTGGAAATAAATAAACAAATAGGCTCTTCATGCAGCATCTGCTCAGATGGAACACATTCAGTCAAGGCCTGAAAGAGACGGCCAGGCTAATGAGAGTAAACTGTGCACAGCAAAAATGATTAGAGCAGCTGACCCAACCCTCCAAAAAAAAGAAAGAAAAGGAAAGTGGAATAAAGAATTGCGTTTTGAACTTTTGAATATTTATATAAGTGTAAATATGCAAATAAACTGCACATTCTTTTTTTTTTTAAATGCAGTTGAAGATTGTAGGCCTATCATTTTGAATCTGATGCTTTATTTGCACCTGATAAAAAAAGACCCAACAAAACCCTCACTCCATCTTGAATGAGAGGGCGATGTGATGAGCAGGCGACTCAGATGACCGTGGAACTCCCCCTCCCCATGTCCATTAGAGGCCCATTCATACTCGCTCCCAATTGAGAGTATTGCAGAGCCATTGATGCCGCATTGTCAGTGACCAACTGCTGCAGGCTGGAGTTTGTATTGGATTTCATTGATTGTTGAATCCCAGAATGTCTCTCAGAAAGCCAGGAGCATTTTGAAAGAAGGAGAAAAAAAAACATTCAAGCTGAAGCTGCATTTGAGAGTACTTTATTGATAAAAGGTTACGGATACATTTTACTCTTACCTTGATTCGGCTACACATATAAGCATTCCCCTGAGAGCACACGGAGGAAAATGGCAGGTTTGAGCTGCACCTATGTCAAAACTACCTGGATTAACTTTCCAAAGAGAGGACAAGTTGCAACATGCGCATTAGTTCTTCCAGCACCGTGAAGGCGGCCACCAGGAGGACGTGCAGCGAGATTCTACACCAACCAAGAAGTGAAGAAATCAAAACAACAGCGGCTGTCACCCATCAGGAGAGAAGGGGGGAAAAAAATGAACAAACACACCAGCGAGCTTTCAGGTCCCACTGATAAGCGCGCCCAGGTTGCATTTATTATGCTCATGCACTCCCCTTTCCCCCTAAAAAAAAATTAAAATAAAGTCCATGAAATATTCCCTTTTTGGAGAACGCAGCAGCAGCAAAGCGCGGCGTTGTCTGAGCACAACTGAGAGAGTCCAGTTCAGGGGGGAAACCCTTTTGACTCGAATCAAGGGGAGGCATACAAGAGAGGAGGGAGGAAAAAAAAGAAAAAAGGAAGGAGGAGGGCAGGGAAGAAAGTGTTGGTGGTGCCAGACGCAACGGCAGAAAAGAAGCGTACGTACGTGCTTTATCTTAGCGGCTGAGTGTGTGACGTGATATTGCAGCCTGCTCCTGGAGCTCTGCGAGCACCGAGCAAAGCGCGTCTATTTCTCTCTCTGTTGTAACTCACTAGCCCCCCAACATCTCACATCCACCCACTACGGATCTTTTTTTTTCTCCCCCTTTTGTTTTTTCCAGAGGAGGGGTTTTTGCGCGACTTGCTGGAGAAAACACATCGGTGGGAATAGAGACGTGGAGTCCGCCGAATTAATGCATGGTAAAAACTGTAAGAATTACCTCTCTTCTTTTCATCACTCCAAGAATTTCTTTCTCCCCGTCTCTCTCTCTCTCTCTCTCTCTCTCTCTCTCTCTCTCTGTCTGTCTCGGTGGCTGTCGTGTGTTGTTGCGCTTCGTTTTGATGGGAAAAACCCAGAAGAAGAAGAAGACGGGGGGGATATGAGCGGCCAGACCGGAGTGTAACGCATTTTATTTTTGATCCATTGAACCATCTTGTTGCGCCGGACTTCTACTGTTGGGAATGGGGAGTATTGATTCACTGGAAGGCTGCAGAAATAATTTATAAAGGATGTGGTCAAGTATGTTGGAAAAATAGCCATAGCTTCCGCAGTGTAAGGTAAGATTAATGTTTATTATTATTATCATCGTCATCATTATTTATATTAATCATATTATTATTGCATGGGGCTACTGAAGCTCTTTTTCATGTGTCATCCCTCAGTTAAAGTTTAGCCTCCCCCTGTTTAATATTTGCCCTGTCTATTCAACATGATGGCTTCAGAGCTTTCATCCGCTCACATTAGTCCAGGGTGCTTAACAGCAGATTTTTGTTAAGAGCCGAGCTCACTCTAAAGAGGCGAAAATCACTTTAAAGCGCCGAGCGTCGAACTGACACTGCATGAGATGTCGCCCGTGTCTCTATATTCACATGTCTTCCCGAGGCGAAATAGCTCTTGGAAGCTCGGGCAATAAAATCCGCGTCTCTTGACGACAGATTTCTGGTCTCCAGAATACTGATTCTCGTGTTGGCCAGGAATATTGCGGAATCATATGGATTAATCGCGACTAAAAGGTTATTTCGCTAAACACTGCTGCTACAAGTCATTATGTAACTCATATGTTATCCTAATGTGGTGTGACGGACAGGTTTTATCATTCCAAAAAAAAAAAAGAAGAAGTTAGAGACATAAGTACAAATGTATCTATCTCCGGTATCTATAGCCTACTTTGGCTTTCGACGCCCACACACACACACACACACACACACACACACACACACACACACACACACACACACACACACACACACATACGCACACATGCATGCATACAGTTTGAGACACACACACATACACTCGCACACATGCACACTCTGCTGTGACACTGCTCACAGCTGCATTGCCTGTAGGATTAAAGCAATCAGGACATCGCATTGCATTCTCTCTCTCTCTTTCTCCCTCCCTCTCGCACGCACGCACGCAAACACACTTAGGCGCGCGACACACAGAGAGATACACACACACGCACACACACACACACACTCACTGGCTCTTTATCAAATTGCATTGTCAAATATGTCAAGCCCTGAATTTCGGAGACATGCAGGTCGCGTATAGTGGAGCGAAAGCGCGCAGAAGGAGAGAAGCCACGGTGACCAGGCGGACGCATGAAAGACATCTTCAGTCTGTGAATTTGTCTTCCCCTCATTATCTAAGCGTCGTGTGAGGAAACAGGCTAAATCACGAAGAACACAGCTTGATTTGAAAAAAGATCCTGCTTACTGCGTAAAATGAGCAGTTGCATCTCACAGCTCGTGAGGACTGCACTGACTTTGAAGACCCCTCTCACTGTTCTTCTTCAGATGTCAGATATTCTAAACAGCTATATTTGCTTATCTCCAGGGATTGTGCCATGCCAAATACGACCCAATTAATAATATCTAAATGACTCACATTATTGCCACCCCCCCCCCCCCCCCATAATAAATAACGACCGAAGCAGCCACAAGGTGGCAATGTTCGCACAAAGTATAGTAATGAGTGAGGCAGGATGGAGATGCAAAAGACATGTTGCTGAGGTTAACGTGCCCCCCCCCCCCCCCATCTCTATGGTAGGCTGTGATAAGAAATGTGTGAAGCACATCAATCGGCCTTGATGGATGCTCTCTATCAGGTATGATTGATGTGCTTGTCCTATGCTTTAAAAAATCCTTTGTGTGACTCTCTCCTCCATCTCTCCTTGCAGGCCAAATGACATAGGATGAAGGCTGTTCGAAACCTGTTGATTTATATATTTTCCACCTATCTTCTGGTTATGTTTGGATTAACTGGTGCCCAAGATTATTGGTGTTCCACTCTGGTCAAGGGGGTCATTTATGGATCATATTCGGTGACTGAAATGTTTCCTAAGAACTATACAAACTGTACATGGACGCTGGAGAATCCAGACCCTACCAAATACAGCATCTACCTGAAGCTATACAAGCGAGACTTGAGCTGCTCTGAATATTCTTTGCTTGCTTATCAGTTTGATCATTACTCACACGAAAAGATCAACGAGTTGCTTAAAGTCAACGAGTCTATAGTGTACCTGTGCGATTCGAAGAATATCTATGTGTTTTTGCTGTATGACAAGAATTTCGTTCAACTACGGAGAGTTTTCCCTTACGATTACAACGGATTGACGCCACAGAAGCTGGATGAGGAGGAGAAGTCTAATGTGGAGTTTTTGGTGTTGAATAAGGCGAGCCCCAGCCAGTTTGGGTGTCAAGTGCTTTGTACGTGGCTGGAAAACTGCCTGAAGTTAGAGAAAGGGACAGTGGAGACATGTGGGATCGTGTACACGAAATGCACATGTCCTCAGCATTTAGGCGATGGAGAATCAGAGAGCGTGCTCATGCTCAACAACGTGGTTTTACCTTTAAATCCACAAACAGAGGGTTGCTTGTCACCCCAACTACAAGCCGGGCAGATCTGCAATCTGAGTGCAGAAGTGAAACGGCCTCCTAAAGAAGGTGAGTATCCAGACATCTTTCTCCTTTATGCTGAAATAGATGTAGAGTTAATGGACTACTGTATGCATAGATATACGATAGTAATCATGTCAAACGTGCACGTCAATCACTCCCTTCTCTGCCCTTATTGCATGTTTGAAGTGTGATGGCCCATGAAACAAAGAGCACACATAGATATGTAGACTGCAGTTGGCTCAGAAATATGTCAACTTCAAGAACAAAAGCTGCCAGAGGAGTTGGGTGTAGTAATGACCACAGCAGCACAAACCAAACCATCTACAGGGGTTCTTTCTTTTGGTTGGACTAAATTCAAAAATGCATCATTGCTGTGAATTTAAAATGGCTATTTTTTTTGTTTTCTCTACACATCAGCACAGAGTTAAATTGGCTGCAAATCCAAAGATATTTTTTTTGTGTGTGTTATACATTTATGTCAGTTGTCATCCTAACAAAGACCAACAGTGGGCAATGAACGCATCCTACGGTCACATGGCACGACCGACGGATGCAGCAGCGTCAGTTTGAATCAAATTGCTCATGCGATGCAATATTTAAAAGTCAGGGATATACGTTTAAAGAGTTTAGTCAAAATCTGCAACAACTTAAAAATGAAACTAATATTTATATTTAATAATACATTTTAACAATTCAAAATGATTTATTGAATAAAAGGGTTTTAGTATTTGCATGGGGATGCTACTTGTCCTGTGTTGCCATAGAGCAATGCGCCATGTTTTCCCTGTATGTTGCACAACGTGCGTTCATCATACTCCTATACATGCACACACATTCACAAGTAGACAGCTCAATGAACAGTCAATCGTGAATGGTAATGATAAGGTCATAATGATTCTGTTCATTAGTGACACGGGGTAGCACGTTTTTGTAGTTAATGCAATTGTGTAAGCCTTCTAAATTACAAAGGGAGCCCTTCCTGACACATAGCTGCTTGCATTTTAACAGATAGCAGAGAAAAACCCCAGAGGAATATGCTGCATACTTCAGAGGTGAGGTGCGTTTACCATGAGACATAAAGGAGGGGCATTCATCACAGCAACGCTGAGCCAAAAATAATGAGGCAACCTTTAGATTTATTTCGGGTGGGGGGGGGTAATGATAGCAGGAATGTTATGGAGCTATCTCCCTTGTGGCTCTTATCAAAATAACAGTTGCTACAACAGCACCCTGGAGAACAGGTGGCAGTTGTTTTAACCAAGAAGAGCAGGTGAGCATTGGATTTGCAGTAGTTCAGCTGTTTGGTTGACTCCTTGCTGACTGCTACGTCACATTTTTAGGCATGTTTTAGAAAACATACTCAAACAGGATCTTTTTTTCTAGAAATATTATACCTAGATGCTACTACACCTAAGGTGTTTTTAATGCTTTTATAAGAGTTACTCTTGCAAATTTCCACATGATTTATTAAGTGGCTAGCCTCCATCAAGTCGGATGACAAACTCATTTGGAGTATCGTTCAACCACCCTTTTCACTAGAGCCCTTAAGCATTAATGCATACAGTTTCTGATTCAATCTACCATTACAACTCACCCTGCAGTCAAGTAACATCACAAAGTATGACTCAGCTGCGTGTTTCCTGTTGGATAATTTCATAATTTAGTGAATCTCGTGTTCTCATTACAATTTACTAGGAAGCATTATGCTTATTTCCACAGAAAATAGTCTGCTCCAAAATAACATTTGATATTTTTCTATCAACATGTTAATAACGGCTTAAGAGCACAGCTTATTTTTTTATTTTTTTCCTCTCAGAAGATTTTCCACAAGCTTCTATTTATAGGGTTGATGGGGGGTTTGAATAAATCCGTTTTCATCTGGATAACGTGGGAGATCACCACTGGGTTTAAAAGAGCACTGTGTCTCCTGTGGCATCACGGTGACAGAGTGGGTGTTCCTGATGAAGAATAAAGCATTACAAACAGTCGACAAGGGCTCCATTTGATAAAATCGCCTGTCTTTGATCTTCTCAGTTCCTGGTAGAGGACGGCTTCAGAGCACATCAAAGAAAAGCAGGACTGGAGGTTGTATACTCCAGCCGTGCCATTGAAATGCCCCTCCAGTGTCTCACACACTGAGGATAACAACATTTTAAAGGTTAAAACTCTTACTATTTAAGGTGTTTATGCAGACAAAAGGACAGACCTCATTCCTTGATATTGTGACATTTTGAAAACCACAGTGACAAAACGAAATCCTAAACAGATGTACTACTCGGATGACTCATTTATGCAGTTATATTTTTATCACATTCTCCCATTTCATGAATAAAAGTTGTAAAAGGAGGCAGCACAGTGGTGCAGGGGCACTCACAGCAAGACAGATTTAATTCTTTGTTATTTATTTTTTTCCTTTGTGTTCTGTATTTGCGTGGGTTTTCTCCTCCAGCACATGTAAGTCAAGTGGGCTGATGACTCTGAGCTGACCAAAGGTGAATGAGTGACTGTCTGTGTTAGCTCTAAGAGGGTGAATCATTCGGTTTCTCACAATTTTCGATTCTTGGGGTCCCGGTTTCTGATTCAAAATCAATTCTCGATGAGTTTTAGCATTTAAAGATTACAGTCTCCGATTTGTTCCCAAATGTCAGAAGATGGAGTTTTTTTATCAATCTCCAGATTATAATAATTATTTCTGAGGAATGTTACTAAATGTTATGTGAGAGGAGCTCAAACAAAAGAAAAAAGGTTTATTTTGACGTTCATAGATGTTCAAGTATCTACGGAACAACATTTTAAATAATGGATCTTTGGAAGTCGTGACTTGATTTAGAATCATAGAAGATAATAATCTAAATTTGTACATGAATCTCTTTTTCCCCACCCTTAATAAGCGCTTTGATGCCCTGGTGATGTGCATCTGATTTTATTTAATTTTCCTTTCTATTTAAAACGTCCTTGGTGCATGTATTTCGAAAAGATGAATCAAGAGGCATTCAGTTGTCGGATAGAAACTACCACCAGACATTTAAGAGTTCTCACACATTCCAGCCATTCCCTGTCCAATCCTGTGCAGATGCTGCTGTTTACATGTATGGGAGCTTCAAATCCTCAATTCACAATGCACCGTTTAAATCATCCACAAATTGCACTTGGCTCCAGGAAATAAACAACATCATGAGGCATTGTCTTGTTTTGTGGCTCAGCATATACTCTGCCCTTGGCTAAGTCTTTGTCTCAGTCTTTGTTTGGTTTGGTTGGAACTTGCCAGTTTCTACGGATCAGGGTCAAGGAGTCTCATTGTTTGAGAGAAATGTGCTTTGTTGCATATCCTCTAAGATGTTCACTGGTAATGAAGCTTTTAACAGCGACGTTCATGTCCAGATTCCTCACTATTATATGACATCTTTCCAGTACACTTTTCTGTTCCCTAAAATATTGCCACTGAAAAGCCTATTTCAAATATTCTTTTAAAATGGAAAGGGTGATCTTTTGTCATCAAACATTATTTTGATTCTGTCAGATATTTCAGTTCATGTAACTGCGCCCATCTCTGCCCCCACTTCCCATTTCCGTGTTGTCATTGACTTATAGTGGGAAAAGATGATAAATGGGACAGTGACAGCAAAATGCTTTCTGGAGATAAGGGTTCATAATTTGCTTCAAACCCGATTACGCTACAAAGAACTGAATCTCATATGTGTGTAAAATATTCAAATAAATATTTTATGAGCCGGCAAAGTGGGCCTCTAAACTCATTGTTATCACAAGAAGTGGGTTATAAATGACTATGACATCATCCGATACTCTGTTTGGTTTGAAAATTGTTCTCTCTAGAAAACTGATTTGACTGTTACATGCAATATGCAATATGTTTTTATTTGACAAGGGTCATTTAAGTCAACCGCCACTTAACTGACAAGAGGGAAAGTAATTGAACATGTCATTACGGCGAATACCAAATGTTTTCAGATTATATAACATATCCACTAGACTAAATGCGGATGCATATTTGTACAGTTACAGATGCTCATTTGATCATTGCCGTTTCAGACGACACAGAGCATGTGCCATGTGGAAAATGGCAATAGGATTTTATTGGCAAATGAAATGTGTGTGAAGCGTTCTAATGCACTGTCACCCGCCAAAGTCCTGAGCACTGCAGCAGCTCAGCCTAGCTGCCTCACATAGTGAGGCCTTTTATTCACTTTGGATCTCAGTCAAGTCACTCAGTAGTCACACTGCATTATGCTCACCCCCATTGTTCAGTACACTTGGAGGCCATTTTAGTTCCAATTCAGTGAAGGAGAAGGCTCAGCTCAACAGCACAGAATCTGTTTAATCTGAGACATGCATTCATTGTCTTTAGCTATAGTAAATATCTTGAATATCCCATGTTCCGATTCCCCCTGGGCTAGATGATTCCACCTATTAGCCTATTGTTAATATTGTTCTCATATTCTGCTCTTGGATTTTAAGATGAAGAATGTTCTGCCTGGTTTTATAGCTACGTCTTCTGTATTCATTCTTCTGTACTCAACCTCCCGAGGCAGCTGCGTTGAGATGGAAACGCTGAAGAAAGTTGTTTAGGAATGAAAGGTCAAAGCAAAAAGCATGATAGACCACAGGAACATGTGAATTAGCACGAGGGCCAGCCATTGCCTTTGTCCATTAACTGCATATTAATGTTTTGTCTTTAAAAAGAAAAAAGAGGACAGTGCAGAGTGTGGAATGATTAAGCTGTATGCCGTAATCAATTACACAGCTTTGGGTCGATTCCAGTCAGTTTTGTGAAACATACACAAAACTGATCAAATTAGGTCAAACAGTACACCACGATCTGCAAGACTGTGATTCTTTGGAAAAGATAATGGAGTCCGGAAGTGAGTTAGCAGTTCTTTTCTCTGCGTGGCTCAAAAACATACATGTATAAACGGGATATTCTTGGCCCAAGTCGCTGTTTCTGGGTATAAAAATTCATGAGGCTCTGAGGTGACTCCTAAGTCATTTTACACAGCAATATAAACCCACAAAAACTGTTGCCATGTTTAAAGTTCTGCTCAAATCACTCACAAACCCACAGATGGATGCAAATGGGCTCTTTGGAACCACAAAAGTCCACGTTTTCTTAACCATTACAAATTTATGATACAATAAACTATCGGGTTCACCACATGTGGCTTGGCATGGTTTTTATTTTGCACGGCAAGTTAAAGGATTAAAAAGATAAAAACGAGTGGTTGTACAGTTATGTGTAATAGCAAGAAGCACTTTCTGATAATTGCTTTATTAAAGGACCCTGAAAACCTCTTTTCCTAAATTGCCTATTACAACAGGAGATGGGGTCCAACATGAACAATAAAATGATCTGCCGAATTTCAATTAGTTTTGGGCTCAGTCAGAAAAAAGGGTGGTGTTACGTATTTCTGTGTACCAATCACAGTTAAGCAACATTTAAATAGAAATCGGACTATTGGAAGGTCTTTTACGGATGTTGTCTGACTGTCAATCATATATTGTCAATACACAGCAGGCTTTAAATAGCAAATAATGTAATGTACAGTTTAGCAATGGACAGATGACTCAAATACATAAGAAGTGGACGTAGTCACCGCGATGCCACCCATTGGTTTGTGGACTGCCTTTTTGAAGCCTCAAGTTCGGTATTTTGGCAGTCACCATCTTGTTTTTTTGCAACCAGAAGTGACACAAGAGGGTGGAGCTGAGCCGCAGCCGAAACGCTGTATGCCGTTTCTATCGTGCTGCATTAATGAAGACTTGAAACCAGTGACCGAGACCATAAACTCATGTTTACAATGTTTACTGAAATCAAGTGAGAAGAAGGGTCATTTTCTCATAGATTTCTTTACAATCAGATTCCTTTTTGCAACCGGAGGAGTCGCCCCCTGATGGCTATTAGAAAGAACGCAAGTTTAAGGAACTTCTGCATAGGCTTCACTTTTCAGAACCGGAGGTTGCTGCCTGTCCTAACTGAAAATAAGATAGTGGTATTTTGTTCAATTTCAGTTGTAAATCATACTTTTTACTTCTAATTCTGGTTAATATTGATCATCATCAATCCTGACTATTTTGATATGTTCCTTATTTCTAACTAGAGCTACTGTACATCTGATGCTCATTGTAAGACCAGCCTTGATGCTACCAATGATAACCTGGCTGTGGGGTGGATGCAGATCAGCTGTGAACGCTGTGATTCATTTGACATGGATTTGTGATCTTTGTCTGGAGGCCCTGTTTCAGCAGCACGGCAATTGGAAGTCAGAGTGATAACTCTCCACTATACGCAGACTGAGTAATGCAAACGGCCTCAGAGTAAATTAAAGTCATGTGTGGCCACAGCTGAACTGCTCAAAGGATGCCTGGAAGAAAACCTGAAATACAATTTTAAAAAGTGTGGAGATGATTTATGGATTCCAGACATCTAGAAAGCATTACACTGTAAGATTAGTGGTGGCTACATACAGAAAATGACTTCATTAATACATTTTAAGTTAAAATGTCACTCAAATGACAGAACTATAGGTCATCTTTTCTGTTACTGCCCCAAGCTCAAGAGTTTTTTTGGATGACATTTTTCATTTGTACAGCGACATACACAGCAGACAGCTCATCCCTGACTAGTCTCCCATAGACAGTCCTATCTCCACGGCGGTGTGTCAGCGCTAGAGACAGGTATGGCTCCACACATCATCATTCTGGTTGAGGGGAAAAGATGCTCTGGCTTGTTTTGTATTTCTTTAAACCAATCCCAATCGTCTGCGGTAAGCACAGGATGCAGCGACAGTGACCTTTCAAAATAGATATCTCCCTTTCCGCTATCTGCGCGGAATGCCACGTGAAATGCGCGGCCAATGGCAGGATTATACCCTCAGTTTACATCCGGTGCGTTAGACTAATCTCTGACAGTCTCTCTGTGATTTTGGGTTGCTCCAACTACCCTTGGACTCTTCCTCCAGCATTACAACAAGCCCTCATATTTGGTATGGTCATAGCAAAAAGGGTAATCATGTGAGAGTGGAAATCAGTTTCCGTTCCTTGCCTTAAAGAATTACAAAATGTCATGGTTTCTTGTAATTTGGTATACTATGTCCAAAGCCCAACGTTTCTTAAGATCTGGAGATACTGTATTTAACATATAAGGAGGGAGGCGTGTCAACCTAGGAACCAAGTCTTTTGAACTGCATTGCACTGTAGTATATTGCATGGTGCTTTGATCTGCAAGGATTCCAGTTTTCTAGCCTTCGTCTTGTGCCTTCTGCGACCTTGGTTCCATGGACTCTATTTCCGATCATCATTTCAATTGTAGACATTTCAGTCATCTGATGGATTGTATGCATATGCTCACTTTTTCTGTGAGCTTGCACTTTTTTTGTTGTCTATTTTTTATTTTTTGTGTAAAATAGAATAATAACTATATGCTGCTATATTAACCCTAACCCTAACCCTACTCCCAATCCCGTAAACTGCACCTTTTAAGCACAGAACTTAATTAAATACAATCTGACACTGACAATTACATATTGGAGCAAAATACCTGTAAATTGCCCAGAAAGGCTCAAACCTACATTTCTTATTTTAGTCCCTCAACCCAGAGCCCATCTCCATCACATGTGTAGTGTCATGGAGGTGACAAGTCGGACCTTTTTAACTTCACAGCCGACAATAAATAGGCTGCAATTGTAATAAAATGTGTGAGCAGCAGTTTTCTGCCATAATAATGTCATATTACATCAGGAATCGTAATCAGAGTAATGGGGTACATAATGAAGTATCTAATTCTCTGATGTGAGGCAGCCACACCTCTTGTCCTCAAAACTGTAGCGCGTCACCGCTATAGTCCTGCAAGCAATGAGGAAACGTGCATATCTGATTTAATAGCGTGCGATTTAATAGGCTGGTTTATTACACTGTTTACAATGTTTGACATTACAAATAAAGGAAAATGTTATTAAATCAGTATCTTATCTTCTTAATTTGTCGTGCTTATGCATCTTATCAATTAACATAAATATCGTCCCCTTTTTAAAAACCTGATATTTACACATAGCATGTCGTCTTGTGAGATTATGGCAATGCACATGACTGTTTTGTGTAATAAATTATTTTCAATGAATACGTCTTAGATGAAGCACTTTATCTTAAAGACCATCTTGTTTTTCTACTGCAGAGAACTTATTCTACGTCTCATCATGTAGCGCAGTGGTGCTGCATCTATTTTCCCGTAGTGTGTGCGTGGCTGAAGCTGACGCTGTTCTTTGTCAACGGCTCCATACAGTAATGCTACGGTGCTGCTTCATCACCACAACAGCAATGCATACTCATCATCAAACATTTCCATTTGTAATCGCATGTCTGGCTTTGACATCTAAGCATCCCAGTCTCTATTTTGAAATGTATGAGTTAAAGATAAGTGGACCTTATAAATCAAAGGAACAGACACTGTTGTGCTCTTGTTTCCTTTGACTTCAAAAAGGTTTCTATGTGAATGCAAACAACAAGTAATGAGTCTCTGTAGATGAAGAAGAGTGTCTCATGTTCTTATTATACAAATTAGATTTGTTCACTGCCATCATATGCATAATTCAGTAGTAACCATCATTTCTGATTTCCTGCCATAAAAAAAAAGGGAATTACTTCTGCAGTCTCATTCAGGAGAAAAGAGGGAACACCATGAACTTGTTTCCAACTAGAGTGTGAAATAAAGGTTTAGTATCTTTGCTTCACAGCAGAAAGGACCAGTTCAGTTCATTGTAAAGAACAAAATTGAACAATTACAATAGTGATTCTCATGTGACAAATCCATTTAGAAAGCAACACCATTCAGAGTGGGCCTCAGCAACCATTCTATTCATCTTTCTAAGAAAACATGAACAACATTCACGAGTCTGATACAGCTTTGCTTTACACTTGTAAAGGCGAGTTTTTGAAGCTCGCAGGGTGGATAAACACTGTCAGATGTCATGAACATTTCTTATCATTTCTTTTTGAAATAGGCTTAGAAAATTATATTTTAACTTTTGTGTGGGCCGGCTTAATGTGGTAAATTGTATAAAGCCCTTGGTGTGGCTTGCCAGAGATGTTAATGTAAATGATGTACTGCCTTCAGCCTCTCAGTTGCATGTTCCTGTATTTCATCCCAGTTAGTTTTGGCCTGTCACTGGATGGCTATTTCAGCCCACAGAGGAGAGAGGCATTTGCATAAACATCCACCCACAAAACCTGGCAAATGAGTCTGTCACTCAAAGACACCGTCTATGTGGTAAAGTGGAGGCAAAATCCATTTTTTTTCTCTCAAGGGGCTAGTGTAGCTACTTCCCCTGCCGGTCCCTGTGCCGAGTATGGCAAGTGTCTTCGTGTAGCTGTAATGGATGCTGCCTTTAAACTTACATGGTAAACTATGATCTAGGGAAGCATACACAATTACATAATCATCGTCGCATTACAGCACCATGTAATATGTACACATTCCCCAGGGACTTAAGAAGACAGAATTATTCATTCATACCATAGAAGCTACATACACTGAAGTAGTAGATTTTTAAATACAAATCTATTAACGTTAAGTGCTGACAACTGCTTTTTGAAGCATTTACTGTGGAGTGCATTTGTATTACCAGGGGATGAGATAAAGGTGAATACCACTCATTCACATGATTTCTCTTGAATCCCAGATAGTCCAAAAGACCTTCTCCTAACGCTAGAAATAAAAGAGTCCAGAATGATTAGTCATGACCATCAAAATCATTGGCAGGGTTTCTTCTTGTATTTGCTTAAAACTCCTAACAGAACGGAGTAGAAGGATTACATTTAAAGTAAGGAGGATAAAAAGAAAAATCATGAACTTCCTTTAAAACCAAAGCCTTCACATTGATGCGAAAACAGTATAACTGAAAACTAGAAAAGTGCAGTGAGTAGAGTGCAGAACTCCTCCAGATGTGTCTGCAATAAATGCTGCTTTAATGTTTGATTAAATGAATTATATACACAATTGCAATCCGTCTAGACCGCAAGCATATCAGTGTTTCAGGCACGTCTCACACAACAGATGCGCTCTTTGCCCTCCGTTGTAGTCAGCGCTCAATAGATATACATTCATACTTATGTACAAACAAGCAATTGTCTTACTTAGGTGTGCAAATCAAGAGAGGAAACATTCGTAATATATGCATACATGCAGCCCTTACCGGCAGGTAAAAGTCAGTATAAAAAAGCCAATAGTGTAAATCACAGTCCTAGCATGAAGTCATACATAATCCCTTGGCGGAGATAACAATTGGAGAAGTTCTTTAGATGTGAAATAGTAAATGAAGCAATAATAATAACAACATTATGTACTAAGGGACAAACAAGTTAGTCAAACTTGTACATTTTAGTCAAAATTACCAATGCAGAATTTTGAAGGAAGGGTCTTTCAAATGGCAGAACTAATGCTTTACAGATGCATGGTGGGATATTTCAGCAATGGCAATCACTATCTAACAGCTGACATTTTGTAAATCTTTCCGTGGAGCATTGTGGGTATTCAGCTCCTCTCACTGTTAGGAGAGGTGTTATGTAACAAATTATCACTCTGCTACACTCTTGCGCCAGATTGTCAGCTTGTCTACAGCTCTCTGTCCACTTCACAGACAAAAATGATGAAGTGTGACATGCAATACTGATGACAGGTGTTATTTTAATCATTTGTAAAACAGTGGAATCATAATTATACGGCACTGACATTTCTAAATCCATGTAACTCCATGAACATTTGAGGATGGATGTTGTTCTCTCTTCTCAATGATATCTGGCAAATCCAGATTGGAGTCAAGACTATTTCATCAAGTCTGGCCACATGGGACCCTAATTTATAAATCAGATTTCAACCACATTGACCAGATTTGAGAAGAATTTCTCTACATGGTGTGTGTCAGTCTGCCTGTTTGAGTCAGATTTCAAACTCCTTTAGACCACTGACAACCAAGCACCCAACACTGATGTCACATTCAGAGCATGGTTAGCCTGCCAACGTTGCTGCACATCTTAAACTAATCCGTCACTGTTGTTGTCTGGTGTGGTGGCAGGGTTTTGCACCTCAACTAGATATTGCTATGGCATGAAGAGAAGACGGTCTATCTCGATTCCTCATCTGGCTTGCTGCATGCTGGTCTGACTCTGGTCTGCCACCAACACATCTTCTAAGCCCTTAATATAGCAACCAGCGCAGATGGGTTAACAATGCCTGAACATACAATTCCTAATCAATCACTTACAAATAGCAGTGTGGACAGCTAGTTCTGAAATTGGATTTAAGAGACAAATGTGATTTTCTAGCTGTCTGGATATTGTCTGTCAAATAGCTTGCATCCACTGTCTTTACTATTGCTGTAAATGCATACTATCTCATCTATGGAGACTGTTGTTAAGGCCGATATCATGATGCCCCCATCTCATTTGTTGAGGTTTGGTCATGTTTAGGCAACTAAAAGTCCTTGATTGAGGGAAGATTGCTAGCAGCGGTACTTGGCGGTACTTGAAATGTTAACGTTGGCTCGCTAACAAGGGCAATTGCAACATACTGATGTTTAGCAGGTCATATTAACGAGGCCACCATCTTAGCGGAGCATGCTAACATTTGCCAATCATCACTTAAAAAGCACAGCTGAGGCTGGTTGAAATACCATTGCAGTGTCATCAAAAGTATATGGCATATTACTATTTTAACCTGATAATGGTGCTTAATGAAAAGTCAGGGGAATCCCAAAATGTATTAGAAATATATCCTCTAGGGGCCATGAATATCTGTAGCAAATGCAACAGCCATCTATCTGCTAGTTTTTCAGATGTATCACTCAAACCAAACATGTTGACTTCCCCATAGTTGGTAGGATTCATCCTCTGGGAACCATAAATGTCCGTACGAAATTCCATGTCAATCCATCCACTAGTCATATATTTATAATATTTCATCCAGGACAAAAGCGGTGGACCAACTAAAAAAAAGTTGTGGTCAAAGTTTTGGCAATGAAAACTACTTGGTTAAGGACGGGGAAAGACTGGCATTATGGTTAAGGGGGAATGTCGTGCTTTGCTCTGTTATAAGAAAGTCTCATTAAACATTGCAAATTTTCACTGCCAGAACAAACGACCCATGCTGTCATTTTCCCAGAGACGGTCTCTTTGTTTTCCAGCATTAATTTAGCAGCAACCTACAAAGTTCTCACTCAAATGAAGAACCTCTATTTCTGTCATATATTGTAGAGAATTGAATTGCTCTCTATGGCTATAAAGCTGCTGTTCCCTTAAATAATCCTTAATAGTTAATTTACTCTGGATCTCCTGGAATTCTAAATTGCAGCATCAGTGTGAGATCTCTAAACACAGTAAGATGAGCAAATCACACTCCACCAAATTAGTGAAAGTCTGCTGCGGGAGTCTTATCCATACAGCCAATACAGAAGGCATATCAGATGGATAGATGCTCTCTGCAGTATTGTATAAAAGAGAAAGAGCTTCAGAGTACAGGAGCCGTAATGAAATGTGACAGATAAATCAGAAGCACTTGGGAGATGGCTTTGGATTACTAAATCAATACTGTATCACCAGAGCTAGTCTAAACTTCCTAGACCTGCTCTCTTTTAGTAGAGCCTCCAGTGAAAGCAATTGGGATGTTTTTATCCTCTGACATTGCGGTTTGTAATTCTAGTTTTTGGACACAAAATATGACTACAGTATATTTGAAAAGCACATCGCTCTCTTTGTCATCTGAGATCACCTAATTACTTGCCAGGAAGTCGACAACAGCACAGGTTTCTGAGAATTACAAACGGCACACTCACTGTGTAATCTCAAGCATTTAAATATGAATCACAGACAATTTCCACCTGCTGCTATTTAATTATTAAATAGTAACAAAACAGCAGCTAGAAAATCCTTCGTTGTTCCTTTTGGTTAGTGACTTTCAGCAAAGTGAGAACATACTTTGCTGCAATGATGTAAAAGTGTCCTCGGGGTGCGTTCAGTACATTGCGGCATCACGGTGAGGGGCGGTTATGGCTGCAACAGAGCATTCCTCTGAAAAAACCCCCTGATGAAACAGTGATTTTCCACTTTGTGTAAAGTTATGCCTCGTAAAAATGTGGAAGAGCTCTATCGTAACTGTGTTGTTTTCTAGTATAAAAGATGCAAATAGAAACGTAAATAAATCAATCGCCTGGTAAACCTGAGTCTAGTGTGATCGTGCCCTGTAACACTCTGGATTAAAGCTCCCATGGCTGAGTTCATCTGCTATTATAGTCTTATATACAGTATATCAACCTATGATTGGATTATGCAAGAGGTCAACCAAGCGTATAGTGAGCCGGTATCGGCGTTTCCACCGTCTTCCCTCTCTCGGCGCGAGGCAAAGTGTTCATTACTGGTAACTGTGGCCCTGCTGTGGCCTTAGTAACCAAGCTCCATGTAATCTTTGCACTTTCTGGTTATTTGAATTTCAAGTATGACATCTCGCAAAGCTGACATATAAGGAGCAGCAGAAATAGCAAATGTTCCGCAAATGTCATTCATTGTATGTAAACTACAAGAAAACGTGTTAGACAAGGTTGGCTTTAGTCAAATCGCAGTATAATTCAAAACTCAAATCCATGTCAATTGAACATGAACAAATGCAAATAAGGCATTTGAAGGGATAAAGAATGAATGGCAGATTAACTAGCATTACTATTTAATATTAGAAACATTATACTGCATGGTATACTTCATAGACTCATCATTGCATTGTATCTCAGCAGCTACATACGTTATCATTATGTGGCTTTAACTGTAAAATGTTAAGAAAGTAAGGGACTGCAAAGTGCTCATTATATTATCATTATAACTCTCTTTGTGATCTTTAATTTGTTAATGGTTAATCTGGCCTCCATTTGATTAAGCCTTGACAATATCAAAGCATCATTTTCGTTTACATTTTACACAGACTAGCTTGGATTATCTTCTATTTTTTTGTCCTTCTGGGTAGTTTCTGCCACTCTCAGTATGATGTAAATCAAATATGGCTGCCCTTTAAATGACGTGTTCACTTCTGTTATCCGTTTGGTCTTTGATTTGGTGCATTCAAAGACACCTTTGTTTCCCAAGGAAACATTAATACACCATTTCTATGTGTGAAGCAGTTTTACAATCCTTTGATTTTGTCTCTTTGAAAGGTACATCTTTGAAAAGAGGTCACGTACACAGCTTCTTTGTGTGTGTGTGTGTGTGTGTGTGTGTGTATTAAATAAAGCTAATGAATATAGAGCAAATGGTACTGAAGTGATGATGTAGAAAATAATCGCCCTGTGATTCTTGCCCAGCTTCTGAGCCTCATTTGTTTTCTGTCACTATTAATGAACATTTCTTGCACTTTTATTTCATTACTCTGTGCGTTACAAAACATGTCAACAAGTCATTGCGATTTGGCCCACATGCAGGCTCAGTGGTTCCAAACCCTTTTAAGTCGCAACCCCCCAGAAAAATCAGGTTGGTGTTCCCCAGTCTAAAATATGTTATTGTTCTATTTTCTATTTAATTTGACTTTTTTCTCACAACCATCTGGCGACACTTAGGTATGATCTGGCGACCCCACTGGAGGTCGGGACCCCCAGGTTGAGAACCACTGCATTAGAATACATCATCCCCCATATAAGTATCTTAACCCACGGCTTGAGAACTACCATCATTTTCTTACAAGCCAAACAGAGCAGACTGGGCTTCTCTAGACAAACAGTATGAGAAAAATAAAGTTTTTGTTAAAGCATGTAAACAGGTTGTAGTAGAAACCCAAAATACAAGTTTGAACCTGAACATGTATATATCATCATTTAAATGTAAATGCAAATGCAGTCAAAATGTACAGTACATGTGGTATTGATTAGATGCCAGCATGTCTGGGATCATTGTGCAACAGTTAAGACATTTAACATAAAATTATGAAAAAAGTATAATATATATATATATATTATACAACTATAATTTCATGTTAAATGTCTACACAGTTATAAGAAATGCACTCAAGTAATTTGTTGTGTTCTCTCTATTCTTGCTTTTATTCATTGCTTCAGTTGTTTTAAATTTAGAATTCAACAGTTGCTCTCAAATCCTTTATCTAATTTTATCTGTTGTGTAATCTTCTGTTTTCTAATCTTCATCAAGCTTATTTTACAACATCAGTATTCCTTGTTCAAAGGCTGTCCTCCTGCTTTCTCTAAAACACATCAATGCGGGGATGATGGACGGAGGTCATTGGTCAATCCTTGAGCCTCAGTTGGCGTGGTCACTAACTCACAAACAAAAACCCTTTTTTGTACTGTGCCAAGTATTAAAAATCTGCCCAAATAGTTTAAGGATCTTTTCAATTAAAGCAACAAAGAAAATCCTTGATGCAGTTGATAAAATAAATAAATTAATGTATCACAGTTTTGGTTTATGAGCTACAAAAAATAACATTTATGAATGTATTAATTCAAGTATCTATATTTGATGCTGTCCTATTTGAAATGCTGGAACACAACGAACATCAAGCCAAAGTGGAGGAGTAATAAGAGAAAGTTAATTCACACTGCTTTATTAACGTCTTGTTTTTGCAGCAGCAACGATGGAAAGTTATTCAGTGAATTGAGGTTGATTCTGAGTAATTTTACTGCAAATTAAACATTTTATCTAAAAAAAGTTAAATTACTGAACTTTACAGAAGTGAACTATAGAGGGGAAAAAAAGCCTTGTCATGACAGAAAGCCGAAGATTTATTCTATGCAAGTTTTATTGGTACGGCACATTTAAGTGTTAAATTTCAAATTCTGCAATTGCATTTGAAATCACAATATTGAGCAAATCCTCATTTTTTTGTGTGCAAATGTCTTTAAGAATGCAATGGTATCCATGGAAACCATTGCTGCAAATGGATCATGCATTCAGAGACAGCGGTGCCATAACACCGTCTCTTTAATCATCATTCAAACTGAAGGAGCCACAGTTAGTATACACACACCAGCACTCTCTTAATAAAGAAAATGCTCCCTCTATAATGAATAGTAAAGGTGACCCTGCAGTTATGTCAAAACCTGTTGGAATGAAATGTAAATTGACTTTGCAGAGGGCTTTTTATAAGAACAGGCTCTCTACGAAGGGAAGAGTAGCTGCGTAGATGTATGACAGTATAAACCCTCTTTTTGCCCACGTCAGACCCGAACAAATGTTACTCTTGAGCACACAATACAAATTCAATTTTCTTCAAGACAAAACTCAAACGCTTCAATTCAAAATTCAAAAACAAACTTTATTTTATATAATTTGGGTCACACTAATTCTCTGTTTTTGTATTCTGAGAAACTTCTACATGTCACGACGACAAATGTGATTGAGGCAAAGATTGAGGAGTTGTTTGTATACTTGTCAGTAGCACATGTACATTAGTGGTAGCGTTAATAATGGCGAGCAGAGGTTGGAACTCCTTCAACCCGATTAAGATATGCAGCAAAACTCCCAATAGTAGCCAAAGTCTTTATTTGCATGAGCAACCAAGCGGATTAGTTCCATAATTTATTTGATGCAGCTTAATTGAGGAACGATTAGCAACTTATTCACCAAAGCTGATTCGAGTATGCTGTTAAACACAACCTAAGGATGAAATTCTCTACTTGTGAAAATGTAAAATAAATCATTATAAAACACTCTCAGCATGAATTATGACTAATTGCTAGGAACAGATAATTAACATTTTATTTACAACTTGTTTCATCCTTTTTTAAACAAAAATACGATTGTACATAAGAGTAATGTTACTGTTGGAAAATTGCATAAAAAACAAAAGGCCTATTTTTATAACAGAGTGCCTTTTCACGTTTAAAGTGTGTATACCCGTAAGCCCCCCAAAAAAGTGACATTACAGTTACTGCTGCTGCAGGGCTACTAAGCAGTGATTGAGGCATTTCAGGTTACTTCAGGCACCAACACCTGGAACTGCTTTGTGGGATTACCGTTCTATGTGCACATTTATATGAAAATGTCTATGCCCTCCAGTGCTCTCACGCAGCAGTGATCTAAAGCTATCATTTGGCAGGTGCTTTGGTGCTTTGAGATCCTCCAGTTAAAGAGCTCTGCTCCTCAGACCATCTTGCCGAGCCATCAGCTCAGCGGTGTCCAAAAGCCCGACTGTTGTGATGTTGTCTCAACACTTAGTGAAGTGCAATAATTGCAGCTTTCTTCTCTGATGTGAGGTGACAATTAGAGGAAGGGGGGGGGGGGGGGAGAAGAGAATTAGCAGTGAGAGTGAAAGAATAAATACTTTGCCATATGGCAGAGTGAACACACACATACTGAATCGCAGGGGGAAAAAAAAAATCAAAGGATTTTGTAAACATTGTTCTTTGTAGGTGTCAAGCGATGCAGCGTTGACATTTTTTTTTCCTAGTGGCTCCAGATAAGCGATAAGGCCCGAATACATTTCCATACTAACATAGAGGTGTGTGTGTTGCCTTTTGTCTTCCACTCTCACTTTGGAAAATGACAGACTTCACCGTAGCGTTTGTGTCTGTAAAGTGTAATCAACATCTTTAAGGTCAGTGCTGCCTGATATCTGTGACGCAAGCGACAAAATGAAAAATAGTGGGTGACTTTCGTTATCCGTGTCCTGAGCGGAACGTGGCATTACAATAAGCCTCCGAGGTCAGGGTCAGTGGGCGGATGCAGACAATGCTCATCTTAATGTCAGCGCTTATCTCAGTAGCATGTTCCGAAGTATCCACGTCCGTGTGACCCTATTACGGTAAGTCTCCATCCACGTGGCCTTACTGTTTAGTCCATAAAGTGAATTTCACCCTCCATTTGCCATTACAGTCTCTACCCTCCAGTCGGCACTGCAATTTTTATAATTTGCACATCTTACAGATTGCTGATTGGAAGTGTCTTTCTTAGAGCTATATTAGCTGTGACATATGTTGCTGGCACAGCAGTAAAGAGTGGACAAGTGATATTAATAAGTTACAGATTATTGGTGGATGTGCCCCCACAGCACCACTGCTTGTCAAAGGAGTTGAATCAATAGTATATTTAAACGGTCTAGAAAAGCAATTTCCTCAACCAGCTTCTTACTAAAAGAGGTGGTCTAACATACCCATGAGATTTTTGGTTATTTTGCATGAAAGTCTTATGTCTGTATTATTTTGTCTGAGGAATTTTTGAACAACATAGATTTAATTGATCATTTAAACAACAGAAAATCAATTGACAATTTTGATGGTTGATTAATCGTTGTAGTCATTTGTCAAGTAAAAATTCCAAAGATCTGCAGATTTCAGATTCTCAAATTTGAGCATTTACGGTCTTATACCATTGGGTATTGCATATCTTTGGATTTTGGACAAGCTAACTGAAGACATCACCTTGTGCTCTTTGAAATATGAATTTGTCATGTTTGACTATATTCTTGTATTTTATAGACTAAACAGACTAAGACTTAAGATAAAAGTCGTTCTTAAAGCCCTGTATATCTTAGATGAAGAAGATGGCCTCGGTGCAGTATATCATTCATTGCACATACACACAGGCATGCATACATGTCCACACACAGAGTCCAAAATAGTAAAAGACTCAATATTGTGTAGATTAGACAAGAACAAGATGATATGCTTCGGACTTATATAGAACTATAATGAAGACAAAGGTAGGTGCCAAGTATGAATCAAGTCTTTCATTTAGGTAAAAGTATGTGTTGGCCTGGCCCAACACTGCAACAGATGATGATCAGATAATGATCAGACCATTCAGTCAGATACTTAAAAATCTATTCATGTACTTCAAATAAAATATTTAAATATATTTAAAACAAATTCAATGAGAAAACTTGGATATAGGCCACTATAGTCTCCGTGTGTTGGATTTCCCCCACACTCGCCTCTCTATCGCTTGCACTTGCTGAGGTAATACTGTGATTAAATTATATCAGAAATTTTCCTCAGGTTCTCGCTGAGCTCAGCGAACCACTTTGCAAATGTATTTGACGATTCAGATATTGAGGCAGAAGTTATTTTGACAAAACAGAACAAGTAGAACTGTTGATGCTACTGGGTGGATCATTATCAAAGCGGTGATACATTTGAACACACAAACACAAGAACATCACGTCAAGAGAGGTGCCCGACATTGCAGTCAGCTGTTTGCAAGTAGTGGTTTGAAACGTACTGCAACACAGTATTCATACAACGATTTCACCGGCAGGGAAGGCACAGCGGATTTTAAGTTAGTTAGCTCACTGGTTGATAAAAGTATACAATCAAACAAGAACATGCATAATCACAGATTTGTTTTGCAATTAGTAACTCACTCTGATTTGCGAAAAAAGGCTTCAGAAATCTTTCTCTGAGCTATGATTGACTGTGTGTTCCTGTCTCTCACAACCATGATTGGAATGTGTTTTTCTCTTTCTCCCTTATTGGTCAATTTCCTATTTCCTAACCATGTCATGGAACTGCTTAGAGGGCTTTCATGTGGTTTACTTTATACGGAACAAATGTCTGCGTATACACACTTGTTCACATAGAAAATCATGGCACACTATATTTTTTTGTCCTTGATGGGAGAGCATATTTGGATGTTTGGCCAGTACTTTATTTGAGCCTGTCCTACAAATGCCCTCCATCAATTTCTTCTCGCGTTTGTCTGAAAAAGCATTGATTTATTGGCCTTGCAGCATTTTTGGACATTAACGGTAAAAAATAAATTTGATCTTAGAGGGAGTGTTGGTTTGTGTCCATTCTTGCAGCATGTCAGGTGTGTAACTCCAAGCCTGACTGAATTCCCAGATGGACTGAAGCCATCAACGCCGGCCAGACAGATGAATCTAAAGCAAGCAATGAGATTTCTGAGGAAGTCTGCCTTTCAGGACAGAACAGCATGGCTGAACTTAGTGTGAAAGAGGTATTTGGTCTAGACGGCGTCTCCCTGCTTTTAATGTGAAAGCCGAGGCTTTGTTTAGGACGCCCCTCACGTCCTGGGGTAGGGCAAAGCCTGTCAAACAGGACTGTCAGAATACCTCCTCTCTTTAACAAAAAGAGGAGCATGCTGATCCCATTTAATTATTCAAGACCTTGGGAGTGGCAAAAAAACACCACCCATCAGATAATGTCAGTGTTGGCTTCGACAGAGTAAACACCCACACAAATCTGTCGCTACCTTTGTTTGTTAGTACCCCATTTTCTCCTGAGATTTAAAAAATGTAAATTGAATGTCTACGGAGAGGTGCGACATATTTAATTTTAAAGCTGTGAAAATCTGGTGCGTTGTAGAAACCGTTTTCATCAAGCACAGTAGAGAATGTAAAACAACCTGTTTTCTTGATTTCTGGGCAAAATCAAAAGCATGTCTGTTCGCACTGGGACCTGGTGGGCACTGGTACATTACATTATGTCCCCATTTGAGTTTAACGTAGCCCCATCGGAGCTGGATTTCAGCGTCTGCATGTACTAGTTCTGATCATCCCAAGGCTCACGCTTGTTAGAAACTGCTAAAATCAGCTCATAGACGAGAGCGGAGAAAAGTTTGCCCTTTAAAGTCTACACTGCAACACTGTGGGAGTGGGAGAGAAAACCAGATCAAAGATCTCAATTATAAAGCCTCTTATTTTAACACTACTTCCCAAAAGCAGATTAAGGATGAAAAATAACAAGCACCGATGCTCTTGTTAAAAAATGTACCTCAAGAAGTGTTACATTTCTCTTATTTCAAGCTCTATTCTGTTTCCACAATACAACCATTCAGAAAAGTGCAGCTGAAGCAACATGAGACGTCATTTATTTTCCCATCCATTCCTGATGCTATTTATTGGATTACAGTTTGCCGGCTCATGGTGGCGTAGATGTTGTCTGAGTTGTTTAATTGGCCTATAACTTCTTGAGTTTCTTGATTGGAAAGGCTGCGATCATGTCTCACATCCCTGCTCTTCATATTATGCTGCTCGGGCAGAAGCCCTCAGTGTCACTATAATGACACCCGGGATGTCACTACGCCTTTGGAGTAGTGTCTAACTGAAGGTTTGTGCATGGCGGTTAGGTTTAGGCAACAAAACAACTTAGTTTAGAGTTAGAAAAACATTGTGGTTTGGTTTAAAATAAGTACGCTTGTAACGTAACATAAGCTTAGGACAAAAAACGTCATGTGACTCAGTTGTGTATGGTTCATTTTTGGCTTCACGCGGGACATGATGACGGTCCCCGAGTAAAGTACCTGTGTTAGTTTGACCCATCCACCACCATTCCCATCCGCCCTTAGAGGACCTCCTGCTCTTAAGTCTACGTCCGTTGCTAAAAATTGACACGCATGTGTTTAGGGGTTTAGCCAAGTTGCTCGTTTAAAATGCTGGATTTACGTCTCCATGGAAACAGGTAATAGTGACATGAAACATCTGTTGCCGTCTTATTACACTGTAACGACACTCGGGACGTCATACTCAATAAAAACTACAAACATCCAATAACTTGCTTAACAGGCATAATGTTATGTTATGAATATTATCCGATATGTCAGTTTTGTACATTTATTGATTCATAGAAGACAAGAAAGAGGCAAGGAGATGTTTGAGGACGCAAAAAAAAAGGTTGTGAGTCAGATTGAAAATCACAGTACACTGCATGTCCCCCGCTTACTGAGCAACCAGGACACCCCATGGCATGTTATATTTTCATATTTTCATAAACATGTCCTATTAATAGCTTGTCCTGCAGCTCTTGTGACATCAGTCTGACTGCAGCAGTCTCCCTTCATGTCTTGGCTTTGCCTATTACACTTCGTCTGACTCAACAGTGGACTGACTGTGCCTCCCAGCTGGCCATAGGCTGACACTCTCTTCCACCTCATTACCAAGGAAGGCCAGTGAATGAAGTGAATGTGCCTCCTAGTCTAGTTAGAGGTTGGCACCTGGGGCTGTACTATACCTTACGCCATTTACCTTGGAATGCAAGTGAGAAAACGGATATAATGAACCAGTGAGGCAAGAATCGTGCAGCTGTGAGATTTCTTTTGAAATTTCACAGTTGCTTGCACGAGATTAAAATACAGACTGCATGTATTTACATTTTTTCAATATTCCTCTTGCAGAACAGTGATGTTGTCAGATGCTGGCGAGAGCAGGAATATTTATCCGCACGACGCTGGAAGAATTCTTCTCTCACCGAAAAGGCGCCAGACCCAATTCATATTCTCATATCTTTAATGTCCCCTCTGAACAACAACATATACTGATTTTTCCTCAAAAAGACTAATTTAAAATGTATTCCAAGCCGATATGATTGTCTCAAAATATTCATGCACTCTCTCTCTCAAAATATTCTTCCAACATTAAACCAGTAATTTGTTAAGAAAATGATTTGGGGCATGATATTGCATGCTGTCGTTTGGTCTGAGTCTTACTTCTGTGTACAGTAAGTGTAGTTCATAGCTCATTTAATGCTTAATAGAAAACAAGGCTCAATACATCATGTTTTCTGGATAGTCGCCTGCTGCACTCACCATTATTAGTAGGTTGTTTAGAGCAAAAGCATAAGGTCACCGTTGTTGCTTTCAGGGGCCACACTAGCTCTGCAATTTAAAATGTTGCCAGTGTTAAAGAGACTCAATTATGGATGGGCTGAAGCGAGCATTTATCATATTTCACACTCAATATTATGACATATTTGTCAGAGCATTCATTTAGATTAATGGCATGGGGAGGGGTTTGGGTGATCTGCAAAGCCTTTGACAGCTCATCCTGCTAGAGTCAGATGGTTTTAATGAAGGTGGTCTATACAGTAGGAAAATGTATAATAAACCTACTAAAAAAAAGCTAAAAAGCTACTAAAATGTATTTTAGGTGATACGAATCTACAGTCTGTTTAAAAAGGACAGTGACAATGTTCAGTATGCAGTGATTGTCCCAACCTCCATCCACCCACCCACCTAGGTATGTGTGCAGAATTAAGAGGAGGCAGGTGCTCAGTCCCAAAATAAATAAATGAAACAGTGAGGGGACGACTGTTCTTTAGATAAGAATAGATGAAGAGAAAAGAAAATATAGGTTAGTTAACAAGGGAACAGTCACCTCAGACAGCTTCAGTGACCTCTGTGTTCCTCCTAATTTTGAATAATCCTATGTTTAAAATCAGCACTTTCCCTTTGCTCCATTGTAAGTAAAAGAGCATCGATGCGATAACGTTGCTTCCATTAAAAGCCTATTTTATTGAGGGGTAGTCAGGCAGGTGTTCGAGCACTAGCCGGACTCCGTCCATCTACGTGCTTTTCGACCATCACCTCAGCTTCAGCACCGCAGTACGCCGAGAACGCCTGCATTATTCAAATGCATTTTGTGTCTCAGTTATCTGTCATGCAGAGGGCTGTCAAGTGCCATAAAAAAAGGTGGGTGGTTACTGTTGTGCGCCTCCCGCCCTCTGCTGAACTGAAATGAACTTGACACATAAGCAGAAGCACCACAGCAACATTATAGGATGGATATCTGTTGTGAGTGTGGACGGCTTGGTAGGGGCGGATGCATTCTGCCCACTTCCCTGTGCATAATGGGACAGCTGTGTACTTAAAAAACACTGCGCTTATAATACTGCATGAGTAAGGGCTTTGGGATCTGTGTTCCAGTAGTGATAAGCTATACTGTGTCATGCTAAATTATGGTTGTAGACATTTAAAAATGATAGATGAGGACAATATAGACGCTTTGTGCAGCTATTTTTGCCTGTTAAAGCTTTTTCATGAGGTCAATATTTTTCAACAGAGTATCTCATCTGTCTTCTATATGCACACGTTGATGAATGTCTGGCTGTTTTCAGGTCTCAGTGATTCCTTGATTCATATCTGAGATTTCCGGAAAAAAGATAAAACGTCTGTCCTCTGATTGTGGCTTTATCATTACTACCAGCAAAGGAATACCTAAAGTAGCCGAAATATCTTCCCCCATTCTTCCTCTAACTCACCTGCTCTTTTCACTTGTTTAAAAACCCTACAGGGAATTTACTGCCCAAACCATTACCACTGACCAGCTGCTTTAGATTCAAGTCACACCAACTAGGGAGTCTCAATAATAATAATGCCTCTAAATGAGCTAAGTTCTCATTAAAGGAATTTCAAACACCCCATTTAGACTTGATTTGCTGTCCACATTCACTGCTTTGTCCTTTAACATGGTATATGCCCAATTCCCCTCACCATGCCTATAACACAGACGGAGTTACTTAGTTGCTAGGTAACAAGAAGCTATTCATGCGATTCACTTTTCTGCTTTTTTAGATTTAATTAAGAAGCCGTTTTTATAAGTGATATATGCGGGTTAGCTCATTTTGGACGCGTACCCATCTGGCGCATTTGAGACCATCTGAACTGACCCAGCTCAATATCACACAAACAAACCAGATATGTGCCTCATCCCTGACCCAGAGGATTGGAACGGATGCAGTGTGGAAGTGCAGGAAGACTAAAAGAAACTTGGCAGTGTTTTAACCCTCGATGGGATTTACTTAGTTCGATTTTGAGTGGAAGGGAAAGAGGAAACATTGCTCCTACGGTAACTCACATTAATAATAAACATAGTCATTTCACACCACAGAAGCCAAATCTAGCAGACATCAGAGCAATGAACCCACTGAGTTAGCCAACAAAAGTCTTCTTGTTCTAACTCTAGAAGCCGCACTTTGTGCTGCTTGTGGCATTGCGGTCTCCTAGGCCCTCCCCTTTCTCGCTCAGAGATGCTGCTGAATAGAGAGAAGGCGTGACTCTAGTGGGCTTAGAGGAAGGAGGTGGTGGATAAAAAAGTATCATGTAAATGTAGAACGTTCTCAGAATTTTGGGAAACAATTGTTGTTGCTGTACCTCTTCATCAGCCTAAATCTAACGAACGCAATCACAAGCATTTATCAAAATCAACACTGCCATGCAAGGGGCTTTGTGAGACTGTACTTGAGCTACATGCTAATGTCGGCTCGCAACGATAATGTTAACACAATGATGTTTAGCAGGTATATGCAGTGCGGGGATTTGGTCATTAACCAAAGTATTGGACAAATTAACATTTTGATCATGGCACTAGATAAAAAGTCATCAGTAACATCAAATACAAAGTTATTATAATTCGTCCTGAGGAGGACCATGAATATCTTTATCAAATTCAACGGCACCATAATTCCAAAATTCATTATTTTTCTTCTATTCTGCTATATAATAATATTATAATATCTCTTAATGATCCAAATACCTGCATATTATAACACATCAATGGCATTCATGAGTGAAGCAGTAAATACAACCTGCAATGTCTACAAGCTATTATGGTGGTAGGTCATCGTATTGCACATGCTAATGAGAATAACAGAAGATATTTTAGTCGTACTGTAATGACAGTAGAGGGGGATGTTTTTCAAATTTGTATTTAACTGAAAATGAATGGTGTTTTAATGGTTCCAAGAAGTGAACCCTGTGAACATTAAACTGCACATAAAGCTCTCTCGCTTATATCAGTATAATTAGATGTAAGTGTAGGCTGACCCTCAAAGAGGACGATATAGCATCTAGCACTTTATAGATGTAATGAGGTATATCTTTTTTTCTTTTAAATGAGCACCGTGTTGACTGAGCTTCAGAGATTCTATATGAGGTTTATGGAGGTCCTCTGTTATGCACAGTGCTTTGCAATTACATGTTCACTGTACTTTTTAAAAGACGGAGTTGGAAATGTCATTAATTGTCCAGTTCTCCAAAGTTAAAGAAAGTAACAGAATGACAGTAACAGAATGAGTGAAAAGAAAAAAGTGAAGGATGAAGCCTTAAATAACTGTGCAGCCTGCTATCAAATATAATGAGGAAGAATCTCCGACTGATTGGTGCACATGTGAGATTCCCCTTTGGAAGTTACTTCCATCCGCTGGATGTGTGAAATGCTTAAGATGTGACAGGACGTATGTGTCTCCGCTGTGTGGTAAGAATGTGGCTTTCACAACGCGAGGGGTCTCAGTTAATCATAAGTTGATCATGGAGGAGGTCACTCGATGCAAGCAGACAAGCCACTGTTGACAGAGACATTAAAACAAGGAGAAACAAGAAGGGCTCATGCCTAATGCATTATTGAGAATGTCATATAATGAATCCAGTCTCCTGTCTCTACAGGGTGCCTAGAGACACTGGAATTGCTGATTGCTCTAACTTCAAATGAAATGTATTGCATTTTGCATTAACTTATAAATATAATCATGGAGAAAGTGTCTCTTGTCATTAGTTGTAGCTATGTACATGTCAGTGTGTACTAGATAAAAAGCTACATATATACTGTTTATTTAAGAATGATTATCCTTACTGAATGAAAAGCCATTATTTGCTTTGATTATTTGAATTTTCATTACCGAAATACATAGCAATAGATCTGTAATCACAACATTAATTGTTTGTTGTCAGTCAGGGTTAACAAAAAAAAGATTTTTACTTGATGTCAATTTTTTGTCCTTTAGTTTTTGTGACAGTTATGTATTATGGGAGACTAACCTTCACTTAGTATTCCTCCTCCTGGGTATCCTGCCAGTTATAGAAATGTTTATTGTATGCCTAGCTTGTGATGATAAAAGGTAGCTGTCTTAAAATGGACTGATTATTTAATTTTGATTAATATGTCTAAAAATAGACAACAGTATGACCGCGACTACAAATGGTACAAAAGCTTATCAGCAAAAAGATCTATGTGGCTAATGTCACTGCTGTCTCCCTCAGGAATGCCACTGGAAATTAACAGCAGGGAATGCTAATTGTTTCCATGAAAAATGGCTTTGTAGACACTAAGTGAAAATATGTTGCTTTTTAATGTGCGAAACCACAACCGGCAATAAAATTGTGCCTTGTGGGACGAGACAAATCAATAACGTTATGTAAACAGTCCCTTATGTATTATGTTTAATCTACGGTGCAGACACTTAAAAAGGGGAAACACAAATCTGTTTTGTATTGTTGCATCCTGGGTACACAAGTTAGGGTATGCTTTATAGTATATCCATCTTCAATGTCCAGTAGTTATTGTTGGGTTCAGAAATGCCTATTACCAGACATTGAGTTATAGTGAAACTGTTACTGTTGTACTTTATGTGGGTCTGGGAAGGTCAGCCAGGCATATAGTTGAGAGGAGATACATCTGACAGTTGTACCAAATCCCAAACAAGGGAGCATCTTGTATGATTGAGCCTTGTGGTGGGTAGCTGGCTGGTTAGGAAGGTGGGACTGTTTGGAGACCAGCAGCTTGGCTGTGTGGGAGCTGTTGGACCAGTTCTGAGCATCAGATAAAAAAAAAGCCATGTGACGAGCAAACATAGCATTTGTCTATTTCGGAGTAGGCTACAACCCTCAGTAGGCTGTGTATGTTTTGTACATGTTTATATTCACATTACAATTCTGTCAGCATTAAACAACTACAGCTCCCATGAGTCTTGGCATGGTGCTTTGTTTACACTCTCCACTATCAATAGTAGATACTCATCTATTTAAGAATAGGGATAGAAATACTAGTATCACATTTCAGTACATTGCCTGGCTGAGTTGTAACAGAGGCTACTTTAAAAAGGAGGCAGGACTCTCGCTCTCTATTACTGAGCTAAAGGCGGGGCCGGGGGAACAACCTTCCCCCTTTGAAAGGTGATTGCCTGCACTTGATGCACCATTTTATTTGGATCAGACTTCTGTCAATCTGGCTCTTTGATTTCAAGACCATCAGTGCAGCAACTTGACTGGTACTGTTCTAAGCACAGGGAAATGTTGTGTGCTGCCAGCAACCAACAAATGTGAGGTATGAACACATTGATCAGTTGGACAGTCAGTAAATCAATCAGTCATTCATGTCGGTCTGTAATCTGACACTTTACCCATAACCTCAAACGGCACTCGCTCGTATTGTATTGAGTGATGCTTGCTTGCCCCATATTGCAGTCTTGCTAATGTGTGTGAGATTGATGTTTTACTGCAGTGCCAACAATAGTGTATACAACAAATATTTAACTTCTGGACGAGACAGTCCCACAAGGTCCTTTAGCAAAGTCTCTGGAAGCAGCTGTGCGGAGGTGGGGTTGCTAACCAGACAATACATTTGCAAAACTAACCAGTTCAGATAAAGCATTAATCTACCCTTTGTGTCACTTGTCCAAATATGTTTTGTGATGTGTGGTGTCTTATTCCCCTCATTGTGGAGCGCTAAGGCGTAATGGCCTCATTACTGCCCCCTGAGGCTGGAGACTCACTGGTACTTGACGGTTGGTGAGAACAATATTTGTAGTGGTGGTATGCAGATGTAGGTCTCGTTAACTGTCCCACATCTGTTTAAGTGAAGCGCACAGCAGAGCTTTTCAATGGGACCTTTTGGGGCTGAATGTCCCGAGCAAGGCTATATAGAACTCAACTGAACTGACAAAGCAAGAGTAGAATACATACATAGGCACAAAACAATGTCTTAGGACATTGACACAGACAACTACACAGCAATTGATAATTATTTCTAATATCAAATAATTTGAATTCAGTTTACTAGAATGCAAGACAAGGCAAAGCGGGTACCAACGAATGTTTGGCATTTTGCTTGATAAATGACGAATTAATCGAAAAATGAAATAGGGGCCAAATTACTACTCTGTCAATCAAATAATCAGTCTGGCTAATGGACCAATTATTTCAGTTCTGTACAGAAGCACGGCGACATAGCAGGATATAGGTTGACCTATTGGGACAATGGGAGACTCAACGTGATTATTCTAATTAGTTCAGGATGGCAGTTACTTCAACTCCAGCAGTGGTTGATGTTGTTATGGCTAAATATAATATTTAATGAAACAAACAATCTATAGGTTGAAAAAATTATTTCATAATTTCTCTATCATTGCTATCAAATATAATGAGGAAAAATCTCCGACTGATTGGTGCACTTGTGAGATTACCCTTTGGAAGTTACTTCCATCCGCTGGATGTGTGAAATGCTTAAGATGTGACAGGACGTATGTGTCTCCGCTGTGTGGTAAGAATGTGGCTTTCACAAAGCGAGGGGTCTCAGTTAATCATAAGTTGATCATGGAGGAGGTCACTCGATGCAAGCAGACAAGCCACTGTTGACAGAGAGAAGAAGGGCTCATGCCTAATGCATTATTGAGAATGTCATATAACGAAACAAACAATCTCCAAGCATGTTTGATTGAATAAGTATTCAGCAGCAGAGGACTAGATAAAATAAACAGTGGCTTTAATACTAAGACTTGCCCTTATGTACTGGTAGAGTGCTATTATCTTCCTCAAAGTATGGCATATTTGATATTATCGATAATTCAAACAACCTTAAAGTTCCCCAATACAAACTGGAATCACACTCAACACTGTTGGTGGTTTAATCATATAATAAGCTTATTAGCTTTAACAAAAAACCAAGTTGTATAGCACCAAGTAGAGGACAGTAGTAGTGCTAAATAGAAATGTAATTTTGGATTTTATATATTTCAGTTGCTGTTCATTTATAATGTACTGTTCCTATTAATGCAGCTAGTTGTGAGGCAATGCACACAAGTTGTCATTGTATCTAGGAGGCTAATGCTGAACTTCTGCTTGTCCCACTGGAAATGTAATGTATTAATGGAGTTATGTGTTTCTGCAGCTACAAAACACAATCTATTTTAGTTTTTTGACATTTTAATATAAACTGGGGTATACCTACAGTACACAATCACTTCCAGTTGTAGAACTGACATGACAAATCACTTTTTTAACACAATTTTGTGTTGGGTTTACGTGCCATAATGATGTAAGACTAGCTGAGGATTAGATCTATGACATGAAATTCATCACCACAGGCAGCCATCCATACACTAGGTTTTCTCCATATATATTAAGAATGTCATTTTACAGATAGCCTTTTCATGTTCAAATGCAGAGGTTTTATTTTTCTTTTACAGCATTTCATTTGTAGACTGTGTCTAATGAGGAAAATCATCCGGTCATTATTCTGCAGTTCCATTTCTTGTCTGCATAATATTCCTTAAATACAAGAATAGTACATTGTGCCCTCTGATTATCCTCTATTTTTACATCATCTTATGTCCATGGAGATTCAATTACTGGCTGAATAGAGTTGATTTATGTGACCATTCAGTGCCGCCTGTTTTGAAATAAGGAGGAAATATAGAAAATATGCATTCAACAGTGCCTCTAAATGCCATAATGAGGTGAGAAGATAGGCAGGACTCAAATGGTTCCTTCGCCTATTTGGTCTTCAATCCCTTTTTTTTACTGTCTAAGCAGCTAACTGTGCGTGGGGGGGTGGGAGATGTAGCTATTGATGTCCTTGAACTTTTGCCTAGTTTAATACATTCTAAGTAGATTAGAGCAAGAGAGTGCATGAAAAGACGTCTTTTTTTCCTTTGCTGATTAGAGTGGGAAAAATATGGGGCTCCATTCCATTTTTTTTTGCATTGAAAAGCTCATTAAGGCTGCTTTCACAAAAGTGCAAGGGAAGTGGAAAGGAAATAGTTTTGTCATTCGGCCTCACAAACAGATCACACGCTGTTGGTTGTGTGAGAAACACAGAATGAACAAGTAGCTGCCTTCACAAGGAAATGTTGGATGCTCCAGTCTGACAGCGGTGTATGTATTGATTATTTCATGCATGTACACAGCGACATTAATTCATCGTAAGTATCTCCCCAAATTAGGAGTTATTCCAAGCAATTTCATTTATTTAAACACTGTGAGAAGCATCCACGCAAGATCCCAATAAACTGGGAGAAATTATGTAGAATTCTTGCCATAGCCAGAGACATATTATTCTGCAAATGAACCGCTTCACCTGGTACCATCACTGAATTGAAGAAAGGAATATATTTAAAATCACCTCCTTTTTTAAGCCTTACAGCACCTTTGCTGAGAGGTGGAAGATGTGAGAGATTTGACTGCATATCAGACAGGTAGATCGACAATAGCGTGAACTGGATGACAATGGGTCAGACGGGCTATTCAGCCAATGCTATTGGGGGGCATGGGTGTCATTGGGCCTCTACAACTCTACATTCCTCTGCAGTAAGTGTCTTCCCAGCTCCCTCTTTCAGTGGTCTGTAGAGCACAGCTGAATGGACAGCAGCCATTGTGTGCTCAGATAATGCACTTCAATCATCCTCAATGTCATCACAGCCAAAAAAAAGCTCAGAGGCTGAGTTGAAGGGGCTTTATTTCCTCCCATATCCGAGAACAAAAATGGAAATTTTTTTAATAAGATTTAGCTCTGCACTTGTTTGGCACACTAATTCTACTGACTATACTAAGTCAGTAGAATCAGAGGTCTAAGTCTCTAATAAGACCTGTGTTGTGTGTCTAGGGATGTGAATCACTGCCGTAGCTGTTTTTGATGCAGATTTGGTAGTGGCCTCTGGGTGGAAAACGATTTAGCAGTCATGCTTAGGTTAAAGCTGATTTAATTTACTTTGTCGAGTTTTACTTTTCTGTTTTTTTTTTCACGCAACACTTAATATTCTGGACGTGGTAGGCTGCAGGGAAAGCTTGTGGTGTGGTAATCAATTCCATACATTGGCCAACGGTAAGATGTTGAATGGCTAATTGACCGCAGTAATGGTGCATGGTTATGTGGTGGTGGACGATGGAGACATGCACATTAAAAAACAATTAATTTCCAATACTAATGTCACTCTTGGCTGCCTCTGCTGCTGCATATAACAAGGAGCTGTCACTGATTAGTAATTTCATACTCCATCTAGGATTTGATCCAGGCTATGCAAAGTTAGAAAGGCCTTTTTGTTTGATTGAGATACATTTCCTTTTTAAAAGCCACCTGATGAGAATTCAGGGTTACGTTTTGGTTGATGAGTATATTTAAAATCTTTCTCTCCTTTTTTGCAAAGATACCAGGTCATGGTCTGGTCAAGGACTGATTGCAGTTTCTGCCTCTAGCCAATGAGTCAGATTTATTTTACTCGTGTTTACAGTATATTTCAAGCTGCTGCAGCCAACTTTGCTCTTTGGCAGCTCCACATGGCGACAAGACATCATTTTGAAACTTGGAATAACTTCACGATGCAGAAATCCAAATTTGGCTCAATAAACTGCAATCGCCAAGCTTTAATTCTACTGTGGATGGGCAATGATGGTGGATGGGGAAATTATAAAAAAAAAAGAACCAGCAGGTTCAGCCACCATTGATTATTACTGCTTTTTTGAGTGTTTGCTGGCAATTTTGATGTATTACTTCTAGTGAGTGCTCATTTAGTTATTTACATGCACATAGAGATTTACTTTGAAATGGTTAAAGTGCACTGCAAACCATTTCAAAGTAAAGAAACCCCAGTGAAGCAATAGTTTGATTATTGAATCACAGTAACCTAATTCCCCTTACAATCTGTGTGTAAAAGATCCACTTCATGATCCAGTTAATGTCCAGAAAGATGAGGCAGACTACAGAAAACATCTTTGTTAATGTCACACTGTCAAACAAGGAAAACAGAGCAACTTCATTAGTGTTTTTTTTCTATTGATGAAGGAATGCTGTTTTCACCCAGAACAGTGATGTTTTTGTGTTTCCCACCACCACTGGCAATACAGCTCTTTGTACACAGACAAACCAAGTTGCATGTGATCGACAACATGTCCTTCATACTGTGTAGTCGAGGAGAAAGACACTTCGATCTTTCATCAGTTCTTATGATTTCAAAAGCTTGGAGTGGATAATAACCCGAGACCTCTTTAAGGGTATAAAAATAAAAACAACATGTAGTGATTATTCCTATTTTGAATGTGCTCTTCCCTCTTATTTCACACAATTACTCTGCCCTGCTGAAATTACAATTAGCCTCCACAAAGACTCAGCATAATTTCAACAGCGCTATTCAGCATAATTTAAAATTAAGATAATGCTTCTTTTTGTTTGCTCTATTCATTTAACAGTACTTAGCATCTCTTTGATAAAGGGATGAAAAAGTTTGAAAAAAGCAGTTTAGATGCTATTTCATTGTTGGCCCTTACCATTGTGAGTGTTTTTCATGATAAAAAGGCACTATTCATTTGACATTGCCTCTTATTTTAAAAATATTTGTCAAAATCACTTTGAAAAAGCCTGAAAGAGACATTTTACAGAAGGTACATTTGAACTCTGTACATTGTGTGGTGTGATCTCATAAATATTCTGGGTTTCCAGAGATCATCAGGTGGTTAAATCCCCTGACTCTCAAAGTAATTACCCCCTTTGTCCTGGGACTGAATCCCAGTAGTGTTTTTTCTCCTGTGTTCATAATTTGCCCTCACCCTCAACAACAGTCTAAATAAAGAATAGAAAACACCACAGGTTAGAGTACGGCTAACCTTACTTTAAAAGAAACAGCCTGAGGTTGTGGGAATTCAACTCTAATTACATGAATGCAGGCTTAGTAATACAAAATGATAACATAGTGTTAGCTATGCTATGATAAACCAAAAATAAAAATTGTGTTTAGATTTTAATCCAAAGCTGTTGGTCATCTGGTTACATTTTAAAACTAAACACGTGAACAAATGATCATTTTGACAAATTCTATTGAAATGGGAATAACCAAGTTAACGTCATTGTAGACCATATACTGGATGTGTTTAGTTATAAAACACAGGCAGTGAATAGAATCCAGAGCAGCCAAGTGTGGCTTTCAAAATGATAAGAACTGTGATGGTTCTGCTGCTCCCAGACTTGGCATCAGAATCCATTAAATTAAAATCCTATCGCGCTGCTCTCCTGCTCTTGTCTGAGGACATTTCAGCATCACCACTGTGTCTTTGTAATTATTTTGGAGAGTGTATTCGCTTTAACATGAGCTCGGGCCAATGAGCAAAGACAGGGCATGTTGCGGGCATCTTCCTCATGACTAACTCGCATATGACACAATGTCCCCTGTACTGATAGATGCAGGGTGGCAGTCTGAAAGCAGTGGGTTTTACCCCTGCAAAAGGATCGGACATGATTGGTGCTGTGGAAAGGCTGACAGCATGAATTATGAAAGTCTCATTAGGGGCTGTTGGAAATGATTTGTCTCGTTACAAAATATGGCCATCCAACCACATTTGCATCCGTGGTTACGGAGTCCATATTGAGTTTTGCTCTTTTAATTTCGTAGGTGTATCATTTCCTGTTTGTTAGTGAGGAGCTTCCAATGGACGACAAACCATGACTCTATTTAATGGAGGTCACTACTTGGTATGCCAAGCAAAATAGCTCAGAAAAGGACAAGGTATGCTCTTTGAAAATTGGCTGCAGTCGCAAAGGTGCTAAAAAATGTGTCATGTTTCTCACTTGACAGATGCATTGCTTGGCATGGTGGCATTGAGCTTGGCAGTGTGTGTGACTGCCAGGTCATCTACTGGGGTTGTGTGCTTCTATAGTGATGCCAAAAGCTGCTTCCATTTTTTGTTTCCCAATGTCCCTTCTCAAGAGGATTGTAGCAGAGCATACCCCCAAAGACAATTGTGCATAATTTACGTTCATCATTTTAAGATCATACCCTGCTGGTCAAAAAAGAAGAAAAATAAATCTCTTGTTTTGAGGCAATTGGCCAACACTTACAAGAGAATATTTCATGAGATAACTGCCTAAAGTCCCAGATTTGAGAAGGCCCCAGCATTTCACATAGTGTACAATGTGTAGTTTCTATACGATTCATATAACGTGACTTCTCTCTCTGAAATGGTTTCATTAGTAATCCGCTTCCATCCTTGTTTCTGTCGGTGCACAGTAGTCCTTTCAGTTGTGTCCCTGCAGCAGCCCCACTTTTAGTCACGGGTGGTTCAGCAGTGTCGCTTTTTCAAAAGGCTGGTGATTTTGCAAGTTATAAGCCGCAATCTTGGCATTGCTTTCACTTTAAAATGCTCCATAGGCGGATCCATTTTCTGATAGCATCATGCAGCTGAACTGACAGCACGACACATTGCTCACATTATGATGCAGAGGGGTACATCGTTGTCAAAACCCGGAATAGATGGAAAGGAAATGTGTATCTTAATTTGTTCTTCTTGTTGTTTTCAATTTCTTTCCCCTCTCTTTTTTTTAGATCAGGTCTACTTTCCGGACACTGATAAGCCAGCATTCGTTTACAGCCACAGTAATGCGGATGATGCTTTTGATTCTTGTGATGGCAGATTATTATAGTAAGAGTGTTTAGCTGTGGGATATGCATCTAATTTGTGCGTCGTCTGATAGAGTAGAGATTCAATTTATACACGATTGGATGAGCTGAAATGATATGAAGTCGGACTGGTGAGGCCTGTTCCCTGAAGTGTACAGAAAAGAGGGGGAATGATCTGCTCACGGCACCCAGCAACAGGGCTTCTTGATGCAGTGCTTTGATAACGTCAGAGCTCCATCTAGGTTGCTTTGTGAGGTACTGCTCAATAACCTTGTGATTTAGCATCGTGCTGTAAATTATCAATGCAATCTCACAGCCACTCATTTGCCTTCCCATCAGTAATACAAAATATGTCCTCTCTACTTACAACAGACTGTATTCTGAGCGCTTGTCTCACCACACTCACTCCATTTTTATGTGAGTTCACATGACTTTTCAATGAGGTGCAGCAGCAGTTGCACAGAATTCTAATTTGGCTTCAATCTAAGTCATTAGGAGAGTCAACAGGAAGCAAACAGATGGCAGAAGGAATATGATGGATAATTGTGCGTCTCAGAGGACAATTCGTAATTTGTATCTGATTCCGTGCAACCCCCTCATTTTCTTAATGAAGGACTAATTGAGTTTTTTAGATTGGCACAAGCATATGGTCCCATCAATGGTGAAGGGTTTGTGTAATGGGTGTAAGGAGATACATTGAGGACATTTAAGGAGACTTTTATAAGATCGTTTCTGAAGGGTAGTCCGATTTTGAGGTCCGAGAAACACTTCAGTCCCGGTTTTGGATGTGGAAGTGTGTTAATGAGCTCAAATACGATGCATGTTCATTACTTCATAATCATCATCATCGTATTTCTTATTCTTTTTTTGACATCAAAAAGTAATCTTCACAGTTTTGTCTAAAACACCGATACTTACTCAAAGAAAAGTAAATGTTCTCTAAAATGTTGGAATAAGTAAAACAATCTAGAATCTGTCTTCACTTGTGAATAAAAGTGTTTTGGATGTTTTTTATTTATTGTTGTTTTTATGTATTCCACTGTAACACATTATGACACATAATGACAAAAAACATGATTTGCTTTTTGTTTTCCTTTGGTGTTGTTGTTATACATTTTCTTTCCTTTGTTGTTAATTGTAATTGCAGGTTTTGGGGGGTTTTGTTGTAGAAAATAATCAACCAGAACAGGGTTTGATCATTTTTCTGCATTGATGTTCAGGTTCTATTTACCTCCAGGAAACAAGCCAATGAACAGACGCTGTTGTTCCAAACAAACATTTCTAGACCTTTACATTATTACACAACTGTTGTAAAGGTTAATGTCTTTAATTATAGTTTTGCATCGTTAAACATATTCCCATTGTAATACATGACTGAAACACAACTCCAATATATCTAAAAATGAAAAGTGTGCCCAGAAGACGACACGTGAGTTGAAACACATATACCCGCTACGCCCATTTATTAAAGGCTTTTTCATTTTTTGCGAAAAAATGTGCCTTGGTATTGTTTTTGGTTATGTCTTATTTATCACAAGCTAAGAACAAGTTTAACCTTATTTGGTCTCATATCTAAAATGTAATTTAAACACCTTACAATCCAGATTATCACTACATTTGACCAAAATGTGCCAGTCTCAGCTCAGCCGATGAGAAACGGATCAAAGACGGGATAGTGAGGTAGTCGTCTTACTGGTATTCCGGGAACTTACACTCTTCAAAGTGTAGCGGTAATGAAGTGTCTCTCATTAAGAGCTACATTTGTGACAGTCAGTCAGTCAGTCAGTCAGGCAGGAATGCATAGACGGCAGGAAGCGGAGAGCCCCCGATAGACGCTACTCATAGGGGCCTTTGAGTAAATGCTCATTTCATGCAAGGTTAGACACATCAGTCATTAGACATGGGGCTGGCTTTAACTGCCTTTCGATAAAATTACACATGGAACGTGTCCACACAGTGAAGATGAACCTGGAAATCAAATGTCTTCCATTAGGCTCTCTGCGGCAGGCGTGATTACCGTCGGTGTGTCAGCCTCAAATTCCCTGCATGCAGTGAATCAAAGCCTCAGTGATGACAAAGGTCATGGACACAGGGAACTTTCTTTCTCTTTGATTGCGTGCGGAGTCTTTATTTGTTTGTTATATGTACTGAATGTACTTAGTAGTGGGACATTAATTAAATCAAGCGTAAATCCACTAATTAAGCTTGAAAGCATCAATGAGCTGTGATGGGTAAGGAAAGCTTTGAGCCCACATAATCAGGCTCACATGAATAGTTTGGCTTGGGCAGGAGAATACTGTCCAGCACTATCCATGTTTGCACATCTTTGACACTGTGACGGAGGCCCGTGTGTGCCACAGCCCATTCAGTAACACTGTTGCCTCAAAATCTGAGCCCTGGTATCCCCCTGTTATAACCTTCATTTGTTGTCACCTGCTGAGGTTACAGCCCAGTGGTGACCAGCGCCTGTAAAAGCCAGTAATTTGAGCAGACATTTTGGTACATTTGGACCAGAGGTTTTTCATTGTTTTGGGCGGTTTCTGCATGCAGCGCTGGCTTTGCTAACATATGCACCTCTGGAGATCCAGCTTCCGAAGCTGATTGAAACAGAAGAGTGATTCTCCTTTCCTTTTTAGTGCGGCCAGACATATCTCACGATAAGATCAACTTGCAAAGCAGCCTGATTCCCGAGACTAGCCACTGAATCACTTCAGTTTCTCAACGTTGAGAGGAAGGCATTATTTCTCGAAATAGCCTTAATCTCATCCCTCACCTCTTTATTACTCACCTGATTTGTTGATCATCCCTGACAAGCAGGCAAAATGGCTGCCATTATAAACTGACGGCACATCGTGGCAAGCAGCATGCAGTTTTTGCTTGCACCGTTTAAAAGTTAAAAGATCTATTTTTGCCCTTACTGGGAGTAATTGCAGGTTTGATGATGCGCAGTGTTACTGAATGCAGTGCTAATTCAGCTTCTTCCTTTAGCGAATTAGGAGCTTTTGAAAATGTAAAACACGAGAAACAGGAAGAGGGTTTATGCATTACTGTGGCTGTGCTTGTGGCTGAGTGTTTGTGTGGAGCATTAGGTAACTGTTTTTCTGTGACAGTGAGCTCATATACAAGAGACTCCCAAAAATATTAGATAAATAATATTGTCAAAATCCTATTTCACGCCATCACAAGATGTTGGCCACATTAGCTTTAGCCTGCTTGGAAGTCTATAGGCTGTCAAAAGAAGCCAATGTTAACAATCTTAGAGAGACTGACAAGGAGTTATTTTGGTCGCTGTGTATCTATAGTGAGTCACACAAATCATCAGTGAATCTGCTGACAATTACACTAAACTTCTGAGAAAGTACATAAGGAGACAGATTTAGGTAATGTCCTGATGCTACCAAATAGGTTTGTTTCATGGAGTTGGCAGGATTATCTAAAGGGAAATAATGTAGATAGTTGCACTCCAAAAAATACAGTGTTTGGATATGAGTGTAGGAAAATGGAGGCTATGAAAATATCCAGCAAGTTCAAGTATATATTTGACCAGGAGTCCCGCTTCTCCATGTATATTGTATCTGTATAAAAATAACCATTTTATTTCAGCAATGATGACGTTAATAATGGCCCCTTACCCTCACTTTGTTCAGTAAATACAGCACACTGGACATTGACTTTCCTTTAGAGTATCTGCAACATAGATACGCTTCTATGACTGCTCTCAGTACATTTTTATTGCCAGTTATTACCAATTGCATGCATTTACTATAATCCATAATATTCTGGATATAAACCAATTTAGGTCTACTAAGAACTAATATTCTCCAGAAGCAACTCCTTCCTGTCCATCTGGTCCAGATTGTTGGAGATTATTTCTATTTTTAAACGTTTGCTGGATCAAGCATGGCTTTCACCTTGTGTTTAATAAATGCTTTACCTGTCGTGAAATGAAACGTGTCTATTGCTGATCTGTCTGCCAAGGTCATCTAAGTAATTCAGTTATTTTAGGGATGTGTGTCTAATCCTCCACAAATATGTCAAGTATTTCAAAAAAAGCAATGGCGCTATTCTTCAGTTTCATCAATTCTGATGAATAAATGGTCACTATAGGAATGTATTTTTAAATTGTCAAGCGTGCATGCTTTGTCAGTGACGCATGCCATCGAGGTTATGTAAATTAACACAAAAGGAAAGAAAGCGAACAGTGATGGATTTCACTGAATGGCATTGCCTCTCCTTTGCTGTTGAAACATGATGGTTGATGGATATCAATAATAAGTATTCTCTTTAGTTCCGACTGAAGGACAGACCCCTCGTAAATCTTAAACTTCATTTTCTTATAAACACACAGTTAAAAAGTTCTGAATACTTGCCAAAACATGAAATGAATGCAGTCACAAACAGAGGAAATGTTTGAAAGGTAATGACACGCTAAATGCATCATCTGTGCTTTCTGCCTTGTAATGCAGTGAAGACACTTCGTGTTTTTTTTTGTGCCGCTTTGACAAATGACAAACAGCCTGGCCCTCCATTTATTATAACTCTGGTCTGTGTCTGATGTTAACGGTTATACAGCCACGGGCTTGAATACAATCCTCGTAGTTCAATTAAACCGCTGCGCTTCTTTCTCAGGACTTTTCTGGTCTCATGTTTCGACATGCTGCTTTTTTCCCCCAATTCTACTAACAAAGTTAGGATTAATATCTTTGTGGCATCGTAAGAGACTCCAGTCTCATTTACACTTAAACTGAGACTACCTTTGCTCTAATCTAACCAGCTCTCATTTGAGTACCAACAGGTTGAGCTTTATTTGTAATAGCTTCCTGCCCAGACTGATGTAGATATAATTACTCAAACATCAGTGATGAAATTGATGAATCCGTGATGACAAACCTCTATTTAAAAATGTGTGAAGTATGATTCATGCCGCGTGTGCTCTGTGATGAGTACACAGTAAGTATCTCACTGACATCACACTTAATGACATTTTTACAATCCCTTTCATTTTTCAACACATTGTTGTATTGTTCATCACGAGCTGGTGAGAGCTAGATTAGATTAGGTGTGACTGACTGTCAAGGCTACTGTTCAATCGGCTGAGTTGATCAATGTTTTGCAGAGGCAAATCTTTTCCAAAGGTAAGATGGAGTTAAGACCAATTATAGGCGAAACCAGGCATGATGATTAGTATCTAAAAATGATAATACAAAATATAACAGTTCTGTATATGTCCTCCTTGATACAGGAACTGTTGCTTCTGGATGCACAATAGAGAGCTGGGAAGGAATCATGTTCTTTTAGTATACAGTTATGGATATTCACATATAAAAAGCTCTGTTGCCTTTTGTACTTGCTATAGTTGCTACATTATGCAATACAGGACAGTAGGGTGCCTATAATGATTTGTAAACAATTTTTTTCCTTATAACACTTTCGCTGAAAAGTAAAACCATTAAAATAAGTCAAGTAATTATTTATGTATTGTCTAAATCCATCCTGCCCTACTGAGCTTAGTGAAATGAAAGTGCTATTGTATGCTGCCTCGTAGCTTTTAGTGTTTAGTTTCACTTGTATAAATTCATTAAAAAGCAGTGGGGCCTGCTTTTTGTCCGATTTCCTGCAAAGTAGCAGACATTTAGGCTGACTAAACCAGACAGCCCTTTTATTCTGCTAAATAGGGGATTGGTTCTTGATCCAAGGCACCACAGGGTAGAGCCCAAAACACAGTAAAGAGACAGCATGTCAAAGTATCTACAGTAGTTAGGCCTTGCATGACTGAGCGTTAGATCAACTGCTCTCGGTTTGTCCAAACATCAGTGTACCTGCACATTTTTCGTCCAGGAGAGAGTTCACACTGTGCTTTCTGCTCAATTTGAGCAAAACAGATGTGGAAACGATCAAATCAGAGAGAAAGACCTTTGAACGTGCTTCTGAAGCGCCTTACTTTGTGCAGTCATGGTTCTGAAGATCCCAATCAGCATCAAAAGGCTGCGATGTTTGTTTCTACCTGGCGGCGTTCTCTCCTTTCATTATACCCTCTATTCTAATTATATATGTAAACACACTTTTCTTGATGCTATACTGGGAAGGGATGTTGTTTGAACCTCGCCAAAGACCCAGAGTCACTTTTTTATTTATTTATTTTTCTTAATCCAATCATGGAACATGTTTGTTGATATAATTTGGTTAATGCCAACAGTCTGATGCGTGGATCAGACAACTGTCGTCCCTTGTAGTCAAGTGTAGTCAAATTTCAGCTTTCAGTGGAACATGATCAGACGAGATTGACAGATAAGGCTCACTGTGAGGGAGGTCAGTCTTAGGCGTACAGTTTGCTGTAGGGGGAACACAGAAAACTGACGCCACAAACTAGATTAGAAGCGAAGATTTAAACATCCTCCCTATCAATGGCTGATGCATTGTATTGTCTAATGTACTAACATAAGCTATGTGTGAATGTGTTGTTTATGCATCACCTGCATCGCCTATTTGCAAATTATATAATCACCTCATTAGGACCACACTGCTAGAAGTAATGACAGTTTTCAATTAAGATGAGAGTTTGAAGACAATTTGCATCAGCTTGTTAATAAGTAAGTAATAAATGTTTCACAGTGTGTCTCATTTACTTAAAACAGCTGATGCAAATTCGTAACAAAAAGCAATAGTGCAAGCATCGCTTTTCTCAGTGTGGAGTCAGAACATTGTGCTCAATTGTCTCTTTGTCCCTTTTTTGGGAAGCAAAGAGGGCATGCATTGTAATGAATACAGCTCAGAATACATTTGCCTAATTTAACAAAGGATCACAACATTTTAGACCAAAAAGAAATCCTGCAAAAGATGACAAACTGTTGAGGAAACTGTGGATCAATAGCATGTTATGTCCATGACCCCCTCCTCTGTGGCTTTCTGATGGCTTACACATTTTTACTTTCATTTTGTTTTGGTTTTCTTTTCTGGGTGTGCGGGATGGAGGGAGGGAGGGGGGGGAGGGAGGGAGGGAGGGAGCTGGTCTGATGAAGTGTTAGAGTCTTAAAAACCGATGTGAGTTTATTTGCATGTTTGCTATGTGTCTACGCTGTGCTTTCAAGCTCAATTAATACTCCCAACTCACCCTTATAAATTCGTTGCATTGTTCTATGCCCTAGAGTAAAGGACAAATTAAATACAAACTTGTGTGGTCTTTGTTTCTAGCCATGTACTGCAGTTGCTTCGAACATCCTGAAAAAAACAGTATGTAATAAGCTTTTGTTCTCAGAAAATCATGTTTAAGCCTAGCTTTCATATGAACCTCTATTTTGTCCCATAGAATATGGAATGATCGGAGAGCATACAGTAAAAAGTCAGCGGCCAAGATCAGTTCATGACACAAAGGCCCTGCAGGAGCAAGCTGAATCTGCTAAATTTATGGCACAAACTGGTAATACCGTAGTTATGTTTCTTTACTTTATTTTGTTAACTAAACTTAATTTCATCATGCATGCTCTCTCTTGTACTGCACCTGTTAAGTGGAAATGTTTTGCATTATTATTTCTTTCCAATTAATTTTCTATTGCTACATATGAAGTAGGAAGATAACTTTCCCATTTCTCTCTGAGTATTTACTTTGAATATAGAACTTAATTGGGTTTTGTGGGTCTGTTTGTTTTATTGTCACATAGTGAGTTGGCAAGTGGATTACTCATACAGTATATTCATGGAACAGTTTAAAACTAAGGCCCTAATGCAGTTAATCATTTCCTCCGAGGCATGATAAATTAAATGTCACTCAATGAAAAACCCACCCCTTCAGCCAAATATGAAACACATACTTGGCAAAAGTTGAACTGATAGATGCTGCCCTTAGAGATACAATGAGACTATATGTTGCTTAACCAAGTGTAGAATCCAATAAAAGAACAGAAATTATCTAAATTCACAAGGACTTTTACAATCTACTGCCTCAGCACTTTTAATAAACGGAAAGTACTGGAATAGGTGACAGCGATATTAAAGCAAAACCTGAATTTTGCTTTCATTATCTTTCTTTTTGTTGCTTTATTCTATCTATCAAACCCCTTTTTTCTAGTGGGTGGGTTTATATATATATATCTGAGATTGTTTTATTCTTTATTTTTTGGGAAATGTTTTAACTTTTTCATGTGTTCCATTTAAATTGCCGTCATTGTTTATGACCTCCTTTCATTACCATTTTAATTTGCGACACACCATACGGACATACCAGTACTAACGTTTACCCATTAACACCTCCCCATTTTACACACGCCGTAGGTATGTTGTTTCCCTGTCGACTCGCATCGCTGTGCTTTTCTGTTTCTCATTCTCACACTATTTACTCTCCCTGTACTGCCTCATTTAATAAATTGATCCACCTTTCAGTCTATTTTATGATCTGCAAAAATGAAGGGCAGGGTTTAGATCCCTAATTGGCTGGATCTATGTGTCCTTGACGCAGCATGCTAAGACACTACTTTAAAGCATGCTGTGTTGAAAATTATGATTTGATGACTTCAAATGACATAAATGTATTCAGAGCTGCAATTGAAAGAATTCTTCTTTGTATGAAATTATTTCTCTAATGCCCAAAGCCTCCATGAAAATGAATACTTCACCTAAGGGTTTAACACAATCCAACATCAATTATATGGTGACTACTCTAATGCAGGAATTTGATTGTCCATTCACTTCACCAAATAATTTATTCTTTTTCCATTCAGGCAAATCACCGCACTGCCTCATCCAAATATACCGCTTTATTTAGCATTTCATGGCTTTCTGATATTTGGACCTTTTTTGGACAATGAAGATTTAAAGGCTCAATGCTGCTTCTTCTAATGATTCTTTTTAATTTAACTCAATAGAGATCTTTAGACGAATGTAACAACTACGATCCTTATATTTACTAATCTGCTACCAAATGTATGATTATTTAACGACTTATTTGACTGCGTGCAGCGTTGAACTACTTCAAAGTCTGCTTGCCAAAAGCTCCATGTTGGCACAAAGGCCTGGACAATAGAGACAGAATCCATTGTTATTCTGCAGCTAAAACAGAACCTTGAGGACACTCACAAGTGAGTGTGCTTTTAGTCACACATGGAAATGGCTGCAATCTGCTGAATAAAATCCGCTAACTTTCTCATTTCCCTCCACCCCTGGGAGTTAAGAGGTTAACATGGATTTGAAAAGTATTTGAAACCATCGTCTAAAACACCTAATATGTTCTGTTGTCAAGGAAACTAGATAGTTTGCTGCAGTGCAAGGGAATCCATATCTCAGGCTTCTCTCTGAACTAACACCCATTCAATTTCATTTTATTTTCTCAGACGCTGTCTTTCTTGCATGTCACCACGTTCTTATGAAATTTTGTCTCTTTATGGTCTTACTTTGTTTAAGCATATTATTGGGTTTCATTGAAATGCATGAATAATTTTTTTTACGGATGAAATGAAACAATTAGATGTAACCCTGATGTCTACTGTTATATATATATATATATATATATATATATATATATATATATATAATCATAGATGTGCCTTCACTGTGATCTTTGCATAAATGCACTTTTAAATTTGTTGTAAAAAGGCTGATACACTGACACATCTCGCTTACTATATAATGACTATTGTTAATACACTCTATAATGACTATTGTTAATGCACCTGCTGTCTAAAATTGCAAAGCACTTTATTGTGTTGCATACAAATGAAATTACTAGTCAGTATTCAGTATTTATCAAAGATCACATAAAAGGTAGTATAGACTGTACAATAGTGTTCTTATCAATCTTAAAGACCCCACTTCACCCCAACGTGACTCATGTTGGCCCCTCCCCCATTTGACTCAACCCCCGCCCACCTTGCCCCCACCCCGCCCCGTAAGCCCTGCCCAAGGACCGTATTGCTGCATTTAACTAGTGTCACCCTTCTCCCACACAGGTGAATCAGGTCCAGAGGAGTGGTCCCAGTGGAGCTCATGCTCTGTAACATGCGGTCAAGGGTCGCAGGTGCGAACAAGAACATGTGTCTCACCATACGGAACACACTGCATCGGCCCTTTAAGAGAATCAAGGGTTTGCAATAACACTGCCCCTTGTCCAGGTAGTGTTAGCCGCAGATTCTTAAATATTAATGTTTTGATCATTTGTTGTTGAAAGGAGGAAATGTGTTGCTGTGTTTTAACAAACTTTTCAATGTGTCTCTTTAAGAATGTATTATTATTGCAGTTAATCTAATGCTTTCTTTCTTTGTTGTTATTTTGTGATTTTTTTTTTTCATTTATTTTTTTCATTACCACTTTTGTGTTTTCCATTTCATATAACTGTAAGGCCATTCATCAACATTGAAATGGTTTAAAGACATGTGGTTCTGCATGAAGCTTGGGGAGCAGTAGACACTGATATGTTGTCAGCTTCCTTTCCTTGAAGGTCAGTCTTGCATGTTAAAATAGCTTGGCAGCATTTCTTCAAACACCCTTTAAGGCATTTCTTCCTCAACCCATGATGGCAGAGTAGATGAGTCACTGGCGGTCAGGTATCAGCATCAGATGCTTTTCTGACCGGTGATTGCGGCGCGCTAACGTTTGTCTGTCTGCGTCTGGTAGGACAGCGGGTCGTTCTGAACAAGTCACCATTGTCCATTTTTTGGATTGTGTACACAGACAAGTGTGTTGATTTAGAAATGAGATTCTGAACTCATGTTTAGTCAAGTATTTGATGGCGCAGGAAAGGGTAGTGCTTCTGAGTCGGCATCACACACTCTTAGGTAATTACGGCTGATAAAAATACTGCAAGCTGCAGCCTGAAAACTGATTTATGATGTACTGTACTTCATTTTTAGATGTGGCATGTGCAAGTGGGAAGTGTGCAGTTTTCAAAAAGGGTCACTCTCTTGCTGTGCGTGGACATTAAGAGCTAGAAAGAGAATGAGTCATTTCAAAAGAACAGTTACCTAAATACGGTCTTGGTGCGACTCCTCTATGGCCATTTATATTTAGCTCAGACAGCATTAAAGCTCCTATTTCTCAAAAAGCTACACAGCCCAATTGCAGGTATATGAATTCATTTGGATGAAGAATAATTATTAATTTAGGGGCCAGAACTTACAGAGCTGCTCATGTGAATTCATTATTGTCCTTGATTTATCTCAAGACCTGCAGAATTTAGTTTGCTCACGGCTAATTCTGGATCTGGATCTTTCTTTCACATAATAATGCAGAAACACTTATCAGCAAATAACTGGGCCATAAAACTCTGGGCCAGCTCGAAAGCAATTTTGACTTTCCTCATAAGAGAAAGTTTGCAAGATAACTTTTAATTTTTAGCGAAAATAAAAGAGGGAGAATCTTCTTAGTTTACAATTTAATAATTGTATTGCTTTATAGATTTTCAGGTAGACTATATCAAGTGTACTGTAGTCCTGCTTTGTTGTTAAATTGCATTCCTTGTAATATCAGAAAAATAATGTTTTTTTTTGTCTTCACTTATTTATATTAAAAACGGTGCACTGGGATCACAGACCTTGTTTTTCCGAGTCATGCTAAAAAAATGCAGCGGATATAACTTTGCTTAGTTACAGTTGCAAAACTGGGATAAAAATAATTCCCACCTGGCGTGGTGCCACGTAAACAGAGTCTATATCTAATACCCGAAAGGCAGACAAATCGATTCACTCTCTTCATGCGAGTAGTATGCCAAGGTGGAAGGATGCCTCCAAAACAGAGTGCTTGAATTAAAGACACGTCACTTCCAGTCTAAAAGGAGCCGCAGCTTACCTTAGTCACCAGCGCTGAAAACATCAACACCATCCATGAACTGCAGGCAAGTAGTGAGAAAGTCTGGGCCTCCTTTCGAGTTTTCATCCTGCTCATCCAACACAATGCACCTGCCAAAATACAATAACATTTCTGCTTTACCAAATATGACTCTTACCTTATCCCCTTTTTCAACCCAACCAACAGCATCCTTTCTTTCCTTTAGATTTCTGGTGCATTTTTTCTTTAGAATGAAAGCAGCCCAGTCATATTTGACATTTCTACAGTAGCCTACCATACAGTATTTACATATATACTAATTCCCCGGGTGTTTCAAAGCCGCCCACTGCTCCCAATGCTTAATATGGGTTAAATGCAGAGGTCAGATTTCATGTATGTACCTCTATGAATACGACCAATGCCAATGTTCAGAGCCGATACGAAATCAGTTTTATACTGCAGCACAATATTTAATGCGATGAGGTTGATATCGGCATTCAGTATTGTATCTTAATTATTCAACCCAACACTCCCTGTCCTGATTAAAACACTGCACACTCGCAAGAATTGGAGTAAAACAATTACAACCTGTTCATGAGGTTATTATTTGTCATGGGTGCTAAACTTTCTTTTATTTGAATCAATATCAATTTATTCTTAAAACATACATTTCACAATGTGTGGTTGGGTTGTGGAGGAGGTAGAGGAATTTGAAGTTAATTATGGCACCAGTCAATGAGAAAATTCTTAGCTGCCAGGATTTGGCACTAGCTTATTTTAACTTGCAATCACCAAGTGAGAAAGTATTGTCTGCTTACCACTACAGATAAAGTGTATCAATCCAAACTGTTAAAAGCACATAAAAGAGCCATATACCTTTGAGCTTGGGTGGGATGTTCTCTCAGGTCGACGAGCACGGCGTGCTCTGTTTATTTTAAACGACGTAAACAGTAAAGCCACTTGATCGAGCATGCGCAGATACGTCCGTCAGACACCGTCCTACTCTACAGGATGTGCTCATGCAGCCGCAGATGTCTTTCAAAATAAACCACACCAGTGACGCTCATATGTCGTTCAAAATAAACCACACCAGTGACGCTCATGGCAGTGATGTAATATGTCATACGTCAGTGCAAAGGTATATTTCTCGTGTATATGTTTTTAAAGGTTTTTTTGACGACAGTCGAGTATTTGAGGCTGTGGCTGTCAACAGGCAAGGATTCATGTTAGTTGCAGTTTTGACAGTGATAAATAGGCAATATTAAATAATGTCAGACTTATCCTTAATGCGTCGAAAAGCTTGAACATGCAATAACACTTTTTAATTTTAATTTGGAAAAGAACATTGACCATTGTTACTGTACATATATTGTTTTGCCTCAAATTAATGAACGTTTCTATTTGAGTTGTACTAAACACCCGCTGCTACCAATAAGATAACTTGGTTGGTATGCAGAATGTCATGTGTTTACTTACATTAAACACGAAAAATTGGGCAATTAGCATGAGTAGCAATAGCCTCCTTGAAAACAAAAGGCCTACAAAAACATTTATCAGCATAAAGCACAGAGAGTTTCAGTCTGCAAAATATTGCATTATTGCCAACCTCATCATAAAGACCATGTCTAGTTTAATAAAAGAAGAAAGGAAACTGTTTCAGCGCCTGTAACGCAAAACTCACAACCATGCCAGTATACCATTATTAATCAGTGACAAGACAAATAAAAAATGAAGACTATGAGAAGTTATATCTTCTATTATTGATCAATTAGGAAAAACAATGATAAGACACATCCTAGAAAAACTAAGAGACCTTTTCTGTTGACACATTGATGTAAAAATTCAATTTTGACAGTGAAGCAATAACACCTGTTAACTTAGGTATAAAATATAGGAAAATATTGAAATATATAATGACAACGTATTTTATTATTCTGATATTTCACTGTGTCAATGTGATTAGGTCTCTTTACTGGAGAAACTCTGTGAACCGAAGGACCCAGAAACCAGTTAAGTTACTGTGTGAGGCAAACCTATTGCAAAAAACACTTCCAAGTGCCATTGATCCTCGTTTTGCATCGTTCAAAAGTATATGGCAAGAGCAATATTATGTGCAATAGGCTCAAACTGCAGCTTTAGGATACGCGTGGATGGGATTGTATTTTTTAGTGGAAACTGTCTCAAACAACTCTGTAGAAAAAATATGACAGGCTGCAATATATATATATATCTATATATTATATGGTGAACACAGTTAGGTACAAGAGGATGGCTAACAAGTTAAAAAGGTAAAACATCACTGGAATGATATCAGTTAAATGGACTAAATCCCAGTTTACCACAAATTGATGAAAACATTCAATGGAAATGAATTTGCTTTGTCCATCATCTTGTGCTGGCCCAAGAGTTTCACCTCTAACACAGTATTGCTCATGGCTGTCCCTGTAAATAATGGACGCAGTTCAGAGAAAAAAACAGAAGAAGCTAAATCCTATTGCATCACTGATACAGTAGCTTTGGTGACTGCCTGCTTTGAACTCAAATTTTCAAAGTAAACTCTTCAGCCACCATGGGACACTTAGCTAAGAGCATCAAAACGGCGCCTAGAGGTAGGAGCTGGGACAGACGGTAGCTCCGCCTCATGGCGGACCGTCAGCTTGATCCCAAGATCCAACGACTCTACAACTGATCCTGAGATCCAACTAGTATACTGCAGGAACTGTAATCCTCTGTACAAGCTACGGATATAGTGACCCTTCTAAAGGGGAACCACCAATTCACTGTGGACAAAGAAGTCTCATTTACAAGGTCTTAATTAAATCATCATCAACAGACGATTAAAAAAAATCCACCAGATATGTTGTGTGCACTCCATTTAGTTATTTGATCAACATTTTCATTAAATATTATTATATTATGTATACCCACATCAGCTATTATTGTTATTCCTATTGTAGTTTAAGCTGTTATAGATTTTGCCGCTATACTGTACAATGTTTGTTGTGCATATAGTATCTTCAGTATACCCATACTTCTGGCGCAAAACAATAGTTCCATTGTGAATTTGGTTTGATACAATTTCCGTCCCCTTAAAGTTAAGTTTAGAGCCTTCAGTTCCTTCAGTAAAAGCACTTTATCCCTTGGATCAAGAGACCAGCAGTTGCTTGAGAAACTAATAAGGTTAAACTTTTACATGTTGAGTGTGTCCATCATTTGATATCACTGTGTACATTTAGGGAACACTGCAACTGCCAAGACAAGACAGTAGGTGTCTTAATTCTGTCTACATCTCAGATGCCCATATTCCCCCCTTGAAAGTAAAGCTTTAAGCCAAGAGCAAATATCCTCTGCAGTTCTATAAAGACTCACCATCTGTCGGCTAGAACCCAGTCAAACTTATATGCAAACCAAGATGCAAGAGGAATGATGCCTTTTGCCAGCTTAAATGTATATATATATAGCTTAAAAGTTGCACTTTGATAAAGAACACCTCTTTTTTTAGAGCATTATTATATTATATAAGCAGCTAAGAGGAGGAAAAAGACACATTTATCTATAGCATTTTATTTTGTTGATAGTTATCAAAAATGATCTGTAGTGTTCTTCAATAGAAGTGGGTATGCAGACAAGTTAGTAGAAAGTAAATTAAAGTTTTCTTCAAAGTTTGTTTATCCAAGATCAAAACTTTGAAAATATAACATCTCACAGTTGATTTTTTTCAAGTATTACTAATATATTTTTTAATATTTTGATTATAGTGGTAATATCTCCAAAAATACCAATATGCCACAAGATATTTAGAGTTGTTTTAAATAACATGACTTTTGAAATATTTGAGCATGAATTGCTCAGGCATATAGATCTGATGAGGAAACACCATATGATACATATATAACACTTTGATACATTTGTTGGATTTTGGCTGTCTAGCCTGATATTTAGTCTGAGTGGCCATTTCCTTACCAATCGGAAAATGTGGGCAGTTATTCGGATGTCTGGAACCAGGTTACGGACTGTCTGTTTTTTTGCATTACCACGATGAGTATGTTGGTGTAATGACAGACTTGCAGAACTATTGTCAGCCCACATTAACCTGAAGGTCCACAGCTATTAGATTCCCAGTGAACCAAGAAGACTCGACAAACTGTAACACTGTGCAGGCTTGCTGCTCCTCACCCACACATTGAGAGTCAGGATTCTATTGCTGCTATTGTCTGTTGAAAACTGCCACGTGGAAGATTGACATATTTATCATATTCTATACCTTTGCTGCTGTTCTAAGCATTGTTAGTCGGGTAGCATTTATTATAATTGTATTAAATGAACAGAGGTGATTGAATCTTGTGGCTGAGGCTTTGTGAAGCCCCACAGTGTCTGTGTGCTCAGTGTTTCATTTACATCAGTTTTCTTTTTTATTTTATTTTATTTTATTTTATTTTATTTTTTATGGCAGTTTGTTATGGGCTTGTTATATGCTATAGCAGAGACAGAGACATTGATTAGGCCTGATGCCTTTTCTGTGCCCGCAGTACACGGTGTATGGGACGAGTGGTCACCGTGGAGCCTGTGCTCATTCACATGTGGCCGAGGTCACCGCACTAGGACTAGGATGTGTAACCCTCCCCAGCATGGAGGCAGGGCCTGTGACGGACCCGAGACCCAGACTAAGCTTTGCAACATAGCCCTATGCCCAGGTATCATCTGTCTGCTCTCTAAATCTATTCAAAACAATTGTAATAATTATCCCTGAAGGCATGATGGTGAGGAATATAAAAGGTAAATCATCATAAACTTATTTCAAATGATTAATTATTGATCATGGTAACAGTTTACCTGCACACACATAGTATCCCATAATCATACAGTACTGCAAAGGTGAGTACAAAGCTGAAAAGAAGCCCGATTTGTGGTGCATTTTTAAGTAAGCGTGCTTACACAATAATGCGGTTTAGTTGAGAGTCAATACTGTAATACTGACGTCAAAATCACTTACCCGCAATTGCCTGTGAATGTTAAGCAGATTAGTGATGATGACTTTTTCCACACAGTAAATGTTAGCTTTGCTCTGGTAACAGACTCGGTGAAAACCGTTCAATCCCAGATGCTTTCTCTCTCTGCCCCAGACAGGGAAAATGGCAGGCAGCTAACAAATAGATTCTGCAGTTTGTGCCTTTGGCATTAATAATCTAAATCTTTATATCTTTATCTCCTTTTTGCCCTTGGCTATGTTTTTGAAATTCTCACCAGACTCGGAAACCAGCAGTACAATTCTCCTAAATCTACAAGTAGTCATGTCATTTTTTTTTTGTCTGTTTTTTGGCTTTCAATCTGAGAGAGAATAGTGATCTGAATATCTCCTCCCATTTCTGTCTGCCCTCTTTTTTTTCCCTTCACATGGGACATGCTTGTTGGGTTGTGGTTGGTGCCTCAGTGGACGGACAGTGGCAGGAGTGGAGCTCTTGGAGCGATTGCTCGGTGACCTGTGCCAATGGCACTCAGCAGAGGACCAGGCAGTGCTCAGCGGCCGCCCATGGGGGATCTGAGTGTCGCGGTCACTGGGCAGAAAGCAGAGAATGCCATAATCCTGACTGCACAGGTAAAATCCTGAGCCTCTTAATTCTGTATCCGCTTTGATGCCTCAATTCAAAAATCATGATTTGAAATGGGGGGAAAAGAGAGACAAAAAAAAAAAACAGTCCGTCCCACATTGTTTGCCGCCATCATTACAACCATGAGTGCTAAAATAATTACAATCAACTTTAGATAAAATATGCAGCCTGGTTTAACTCGTTCTGTGGCGTACTGCAAACCTCTGCAGCAAGAAACAGAGCTGTGTTGTAAGAATCAAGAATGATGTTTAAGACCATGCTCGATCAACTGGATTTGTAAAATCCAGTTAGATATACTGTATGCCTTTCACACAATTCACGGTTTGCTGTCCAAACTGTCTGTCAACATCATAGACGTATTAGAGGCTGAAAGATGTCAGCTTAGTGGTCTCCATCAGGCTTTGAATTGTCTGATCATGTGAAGGGCCTGAGCACTCTCATAATCTCCTGATGCAATTTCTACTGCAGCAGCTAAAACAGTTTTTTTTTGTTCTGCAGTTCAGTAGTATGTGTGTGGCGGAGAGAGATTCCTCACAAATTTTTCAAAGTCAGTGGAAATGCTGTGTAACCGCTGCCAGTCAACCTTATGCCCTCTTGGACCACTAAAATAGCACATGCTTGGGACTGCGTATTTCCAATTTTTGCTCATGATAATGAAGCAGACGAATGCTGTTTGTTCGCCTCACAGCGAGAGGAGGCATTATACAATTGATTTACTTAATGAGGCCTACGTATTTAGCACTTCTTCTTTCTTTGTTACCGAGATGAAAGATCCAACATTACTGAGACAGCACAGTCCAGGCCTTCATTTTGCACGGTGTTCATGGCTGCTAGTGTCATTGCCTTGCTTTGTAGAACCCAAAGAAAGAGTTCATCGCAAACCCAATGAAATACGTCTTCCAGAAACAGTTAAATATATATTTGAGTAATTTAGTGTGCTGAAAGGCAACAGGCATTCTTTTCAAAAAATTAAACAAAACAGAATAAAGTAGAAAACTAATGACTACAATGAAGGCCTGTGCAGGATTTGAATCAGTGTTATGTGTTTCAAAATGGAAAGAATTTCTCCAGGACTGCTGAAACAATGAGCTCTTTGAAACACATGAGCATGCATCTGTCTGAGAAATCAGCTGCTCTGATGTGGGGCAGAGGCTTTAGTATCTGCTGGGATTTGATCAATGTCTTGCGGATAGTTTTTGCCAACAGGTCACAATGGTTTCTGTTTTGTTTCTCCTCCGGAAGCAATCCTGACAGAGGTTAGTTGTAGGACACGAAATAGCCCTGCACGTGTGAAGGGGGGGGGGGGGGGGGGGGTAAGAGGAGGTTAGAATGAGAGTGGAGTGCGTTTCCTGCTCACAGGGCTTTGTACCTTTACGTTCAGACAAGGGCATGTGATTTACTACACCGCTGAAGGGAAGCATCTGTTTTTGTGTCTAATGCACAATTTAACAGTGTTCGTTACAAGGGCATAAAGCATGCTGCTGGTTTTGGAAACTTCAGCATAAATGTTGTTTAATATTGGCAAAGTGAGGCGAATGATCACCACTCAGAGAGCAGCTTCATTTAGTCATAAAAACCCACATTCTCCTGCTTATTCAAAGTAATCTCGTTCATTTTTGGAATATTACCAACAAACTGCATCTGCAAACTGAACGCACGGATAGCAAATGAAATAAATGCAATCAAAAATCAATAAAATAAAAATAAAAGCCTAAATGGCACACGATAAAATTAGCACACCGTGATGTATCATTTTGGTTGTATTTCTGTTGGGTTTTTTTTATGCCTGTGAGAGTATCTGTTTCTAACTGAGGATGATTCCGTTGTAGCTAACGGACAGTGGAATCCTTGGGGTCCGTGGAGCGGCTGCTCGAAGTCCTGCGACGGTGGATGGCAGAGGCGAGTGCGGGTGTGTCAGGGGGCAGCGGTGACTGGGCAGCAGTGTGATGGCACCGGAGAGGAAGTCAGAAAGTGCAGTGACCAGCGCTGTCCAGGTGAGCCAAAGGATAATAAGACTTAAATCTGAATGAAAGTGAAGAGATTATTATCTCGAGAGAATGAAATGTTACGTAACAATAACAGAACCTGAAGAGGAGCTGCAGATACAGCGGAGGTATGAAAGAGTATGAAGATAAATGAAGTCATGGAAATCAGTTAGTGATCAGTGACTTACTGAGTAACGCAAGTATCAGCAAAGCTTATTGAACAATTTTCTAAATAATCTTTTTTGAATTGGAGTCTTAACTTAGTGAAGTCCTTCAATACTTCTATTCTGTTAAGAAAATATATTATTATCATTATTATGTAGCGCCTACACACAAAAGTTTTTATAGGAGAGGGTGCATTTTATCACAGCATGCTCATATTCACCAACACGATACAGCTTTGATCTCCTATATTTCCATACCTCCTTGTGTGTAATATGATGAAATCGTTGCATCATATTGGGAAATCCTGAAAAGCTCTTTGCATCAATGTAGTTACACTTGTACCACTCTGCTTTTAAGCGCCGTATGAGATTTGTCCGGAGGACTATGCAGTATCAATGGTGTGGAGACGGACGCCTTCAGGAGAACTGGCCTTTAATAGATGCCCACCCAATGCCACAGGTAAGGCCATGAGCAATATCTTTATTTCTAAATGGTTTCGTGTGCACGCAGAGTCCCATACATGTATTTAGACTAGTCTTATATTATCATTGCCTCTTTTTCTTCCCCTAGAAGAAAAAGGAAAAACAAAAACTCTGTGTGACCCATCCTGTGGGAGTAAAACAAAAAGAGTAGCCCACTCATTAAAGGCAACAAAGTGATGGAATACATTGTAATATGTATGCTGTGGATTCAGCCTTTTGCCTAACTGTAAGAGCGCGACTTTGATTGACCTAAAGTTGACTCATTTTGGCATAATGTCTGTTTGAATCACTCCAACAAATGCAACTGTCTCTCTACAATGGGAAAATTACCCGGCAATTTCTACGCTAATGGTATAGTATTAGTGTTTGAATGCACATCACAATGCTACTAATTAGGCTACATTATGAGGAATGATGCTAGATTCCTGCCACCATAGCAAGCTGTCCTTTCTTATAGAGGATATCAACAAGCCTTTTACTTTTTAAAGCTGCCTGACTAATCTGAAACAAATCACAGAAACGTCATGATAATGAGATAAACTCTGCAGAGAAGGCGCATATCCCTTTATCCAATTTCCACATGCAGTGATGTAACTCATGGCTACACCCGTCAGTGCACAGCGTGTGCAGTGGATGGAATACAAAACGGTAACTGTGATTCTGAGAGAGAAACAAGGAAAAGCACACGGAGGTCTGTTTTCCGACATTAAGCAGAAGCTTTAATATGAGCATGGAGGGAAGAGCATTAGAGCGGAGGATGGGAGTTCTCCAACTGAGACTAACACTCAGTTCTTGAAAAGAAGAGAGAGGGGAGGGAGAAAGAGGGGGGGGGGATGTTGAAAAAGAATGCAACCTCCGTTAAAGCTGCTTTTTTTGATTTGCTTTTGTTCTTGTTGAAGGTCAGTTTGCTAACAAACAGACAGGACAACGAAGCGCTGCTGGGTGCTAAAGTTACAGGTTGATTTGACACGCTGAGCTCTTGTAAAAGATTTAAACAATCGAAGGTGTTGTGCGTCGACATTTCTTCACCATGAAATAGCTAACTGGCAAACTAGATGTAGCAGCAAACACGCTGTCATTCACAGATGGCTCACCTGCGGCAAAGTAACGCGGAGAAAGATTTACTGGCATGACATTAGCTTTCGGGTTTGACATTAGTTTTTATGGCTAATAACTGTTTGGCACCATACGAAGCTATTTCCAGCTTTGCAGTGAGGGCCTTTTGTTTTGTTTTTTTATTCTTCCTCTCTGTACAATGTTGTTAGAAATGTAACACCTCTGCTGATTAAGAATTTCATTTACACCAAGAGGTGTCTTTAATGTATGTGCCAGATCCAGGTCAGTCAGTCAGGGTGAGACAGTTGGCGCCTTTATACAGCCAAACTCATTAGTGTTCTTACTGCATCACATTGATAAAGTTAAAGTAATTATAAAAAGATTGAATTGATTTGGAATGCGGTTACAGGAGTTGCACGGACTGCTGTAATACAGAGATACATGCCATTGCTGCAGTCTGGGTGGTCAACACGTGTTTATCAGTGATATATATATATATATATATATATATATATATATATATATTCACACCAATTCGCACACATGGTGCCGTACCACTTTATGAGAGAACCAGGACCTGTAATGAATGTCCAAAAGAAGAGCAGTGTCATGACAAAAGGGTGAAATAACAGACATATTTCATGTTTAAGCACAGTGCATCCCCCTGTCAAAACCGGCACTGACCACTGGGAGACTATGGTGGACAACAGCTCAGGTCAGGTCAAGTTTATTTGTAAAGCCATTAATCACAGCTCCGGTGTCAGCGGGTTTCACAAAGCCCACATTATGAACCTATAAATGAAAACAACACCTCCCATCCTTTGACCTGTAATTAGATCAAGGTCAGACCCACACAACTCTTAACGAGGAAAATGCGAGAAGGAACAAAAAAAACGCCTCACAGACAGACCTCCTCCTTCCAGGAGACGTGTGATGGCTACTGAGCAGGTAAACAAAGATGAAATATTGTTCAGAAAAGGCAACAGAGCAAGATGTGCAACGTCAATGCACTAAGACAGTAGGTTGAAGGGTCCAAATATGTTGGGGGGGCATCCGTGTCTACTCAGCCATAGTCACTGCCGTCATCAAGGTCACCATAGGAACAGCACCCGGTGCAGAGGCGTCAGCACCGCCTAAGTCATCACGGATGACAACTGCCACCAGAGGCGAGAAGGGAGGAAAAGTCGGGACAACATAAACACACAGCAGATTCATTTGTTCGCTTTGTATCACTTCAACAAAGGTTCATACATTGGTAAACGCACAAACCACACTACAAGAGAGCTATGTGCTTTAGTAGAGCTGAAGAGACTGTTTCCGAGCTGTGACAATGCAATCTGGAGTCGGACTCAAGTTCTTTCTCTTTATAATCATCACATTTGAAGTAAACCTTACAGTACAATATCTGAGTTCCTTAAACTGGCCTCACTCATTCTAGAGGAGCTCCAAAGCAGCCCTCTGTCAAAGGCTACAAGCAATTTCTTTTTTTTTATATATATATACAGCACAGAATTCTTAGGATGTCCCTTTACTCTTTTTTTTCCAGTGCTGTACATTGTAAAATGAAAGTGAATAACTAGTATGTTTTGATATTTGCTAAACATGAAATATGCTGAGTAGCAGTAGTGAAATGTACTATTTAGGCTTTATACTTTTACAAGCATTCGTTTCCCTACTGACACCTGCAGTTACAAGTTAGCCCGCAGGAGAGATTTTGCATGCAAACATTATTGTGCTCTTATTTATGTGGATGTCTAACAAGAGCCCTAAATCTCAATTATCAATTAAAGTTTGAGTCAGCCAACTGAGAGACAATTAAAGCAACTGAACCACAAGCTATTAAACAAACACTCCACAGGTTAATGCGGAGAAAAATGATTATGTGCTCAAACAGAAGACATCATCCCTTAGAATGAACGAGGCGATTTTACTTGTGATATTTAGCTCACTCAGATGTTTGAATGCAAGGTTTCTTTTGTTCAAATAAAGGTTGTTTATCTATCACAGGATGACATTCAACACACAAAGGTTCCCTCTCAGAGAGTGCTTTTAGACACGTCTTATCTGTAACTCTTCGGGCAGTAAAACACCGTTTTATGCTCCCGTCTTAGGGAGGATTGTTCGGACAGCAACAGGTCACTGCTTCGGTGGAGTGCAGCCTTGGTTTTTAATCAAGCACATCTCTACCGACCAATATTTCATACTCAACTTACTCTACATACATCACTGATGATGCAAGGAGAGATGACAGATTGGTCCAGAATAACAGCGAAAGCTGAATTGCTCTTCTCTGACCCTGTTTGATCCAAGGAGAGATCCAGTTGTAAATAAGTGAAAAGCATATGTATTTACCCAATGCAGATATAAAAGTAAAGTTAATAGACAACTGTGATCTCTTATATTTGTATTATGTATTATTTCTCTCTGCAAAACTGTTTTTGTCAACAAACAAACATTTGCTTTGGTCCATATATTAGTCAAATGAAAGCACACTACAGGTGATCAAGCATCTTTTAAAAGCCTTCCCTGTAGCTTTTAATTGAATCTCATCTTTGAAATCAATACATAAACATGATTCTCATCTGTCATTTCAGAAACTTGACCTCTTACTGCTTTGTGTTTTTAAAAATGAATCCCACTTAAAGTCTTTCTCAGTTTACAATGACCTTTAGGAATGTCAGAGCCAAAACGGGAAATCCTAATTTCTAGGTAGCCAGCCTTCATGAAATACACTTTTGTCCGAGTGTGAGGGCCTAAAAGATGATTGCATAACGATGTGAAAATATTCTATTGTGTGTTGGCGTCCTTTACCAATAGGGGTCTGGACTATAAAAGTAAATATAACCTCCCAGGTGAGGCAGGTTAGGAGGGAGACGGATGCTCAGCGCGGTGTAAAGCTGTAGGCCTCTCCTGCTGCCCTCTGGGCTGTCTCACAGCGCTGCATGGGCGCTCCTGGGATATAGCGATGTTTGGTGTGCACTCATGGCTTCAGTGCATATCACCAGGTTGTAGCTGTGGAAAGTGTGGGCGTAGGAGGTGTGGTTTTGATCTCTCTCTGTCTGTGTGTGTTAGTGTGTGCAAGACAGAGAGAGAGAGAGAGAGAAAGAACAAGAGATAGCAAAGGTTTTATTTTTTTGTGAAGCATGGGTGCCAGGGGAAATGTTTTGTACTGTGGGAGTTTTCCTCAGGATGTCAAGCACCTGTGTTGGAGCGGTGGGGCGATGTGTGAAGTGCACTCCGCCGGGTCGACAGCAGGTGTGATTGTTGGACCCCTATGCAGGATGTGTACGGGCGATGTGGGTGGATAGGATACTGGGTGGTTCTTGCTATTTCGGAATCCCTGTTTCAATGCCTGACAGCTATCACAGTTGAGCTGCTGCATGCTTGAATAAGCCACTGTAAGTTGCATTAACACAGCACACAGTGCATTTATTAAAAGCCACGGGGATCTGTCTGCCGCTCATAATTCAAACCCAAATATGTTCAAACACTGCAGCACTTTCCTTCCAGAAACATCTCTCCCTCGTTCTATAATGTTATAATAATATAACTCCACTGCACAATGTAACGGTCGATATCAAATGTTGATGGTGGGCGACAGAAGTGGACAAAAGGCAGGAAGATAAGTCTCTTATGAAAATAATTAATACTTCTGTCTTCCTCTCTTTTTTGTCTTTTTTCCTTTTCCTGTATCCAACACCCTCCACTCCACCACTTCCATCTGCCTTTCTTTTGGTCTTAATCCCCCCCCCCCCCCCCCCTCCCCCTCTCCACTATCTACGCCTGCAACCTCATCTCCCCTCTCATCTCTCCCTCCGTCCCTCCCTCTCTCTCCTTCTCCTCTCCAAATCTGTCCCTGTCTCCTTCCCCTCTACAGGCACCACTAGTCGACGCTGCTCTTTGGATTACCGTGGTATGGCCTTCTGGGAGCAGCCCAGCTATGCTCGATGCATAACAAATGAATTCAGATACTTGCAGCAATCAGTAGGTGCAAAGTCAGCTCCCTCTCACCGCCTCTGTTTCCAATGCATCATAAATTACCGCCCCAGTGTTTTCCCCATCCCCCCTCATTCCCATCACACTGTGGCCAAAGATGAACCACTGTCACAAGATGAGCAAATTAAAACATGATTTTGCCATTATTGTCTGTGTAATAAATGGTCGCCATCAAGTTCTTTTTATGCTAATTGATTTAGAGTTTTTTAGCATGTTGTCATCCATGTTTGTCTTGTTGCTTCAGCTTGTTTGTACTTTTGCATATTTATGTTTTTCCTCACTTGCTCTTTACGGCATTTTAACTAACATCAATCACAATACATTTTTGTATTGGACCATCAATTGACTGAATTACAAAGTTGTGGAAACTGAGTGAATGGTGACTGTCTTCTTTCCTATAGAATCACCTATTTACCAAAAGATCCTGGTGTGAACTCTTTCTTTCATCCTTTTTCATCTCATGAGACATCTCAATCATCTTTTTTTCTTAAAGCCTGGGTCTATTTCAGAGGGCTTTATTAAATAACATTTTTTTTGCTTTTGTATGTTTGCCTTTTGTCTGGAAACACAATAGAATTTCCACTAGAATAAGTAATTTTGGTAACTCTCCATCACTGCAACAAATCAAATAATTCAGAAGAGCTGAGATAGCACATAAAGCCCTGCACCTGGGAACCTGTATTTATGGACATAAACCCTGTGCAATGATGTGAAATGTCATTTCACTGTGCAATTTATGCCTAAATGTGTGTCTTCTGCTCCAGTTAACTCTTTTATGCATATTGGCTCATTTCAAAACATCCGTGAGGCAGAATACATTTCGTCCTGGCTTAGATATAAGTGTCACATTAAGGGCCTTAGAGAGTGGAGTCTTTCTTCCAGATTTTTTGCACTCCATTTAGTCCAAATGTGTAGTTTAGTGTGTATCACTGGAAATCTTGCAGAGGAAATAGATGCCCCAAGTCTTGTCTTCTCCTGTTTTTGGAGGTTCAGGGGCACCTTGCTAAGGGCCAGAGGATGCTGGCGGGGGATGGGATGTCCCAGGTCACCAAAAACCTGCTGGACCTCACCCAGAGGAAGAACTTCTATGCTGGTGACCTGCTGTCTTCCGTGGAGATCCTTCGCAATGTGACAGAGACCTTCAAGAGAGCCAGCTATGAGCCATCTTCAGATGATGTGCAAGTAAGTGGACAGTGGGTTTAATTGAACACATAGACATGGATCTGGCTGAAATGTATTCATATCCTGCGGCAAGGTGGCTTACAAATGTGTCTCTTGTGACAAAATAATCAACTGGATACAGGCAACGTTTGGTGCCGCAAACACGTAATATATGAAAAAAAAAAAAAAACGTTTCTGAAATAGCACAAAATCTGACAAACGCACCCCACGGCTCTATTGTATCAAGAGATCTCCTCCACATCCTAAGCTCTTTCATCTCATCATGTTGGGGTTGACTGCAGTCTTGATCCTCTTTATGTCAGGATGATGGAGATTATAGCTAAAGCTCCACCTCCATCACCAATAACATAGTTTATATCCTCAGAGCCGTGTCATTTTTAAAGACACCCTTCTCAGGCCTCTCTGTGGTCTCTGTGCTGTCCTGCGTGCCTGTTTCAATGCGTTTGGCTCGTGCTGTGTTTTAGAGGAAGCTAAACGGGAAGGGAATAAATGTTGCTCTCTATTTGACGATAACGGCAAAGCGAGCTTTGAATATTGTATGTGGGCTAATGATAAACCTAATTCTCCATTATAGTTTGTAATGCCGCTTTTTTGTTGTTCTTCTTCTGCAAAGAGATGTAAGTAATTGTGCTGGAAAATGTGAAAGTTATGAGTCTTGCCCATCAGTCATTTTCTGTATGGGAGTAGAAATAATGAATTTTTTAATAGTGTGAAAGTTCAGTTACAATCCATAATATAACACAGTACTGTTTCCACTCACTAGTATGTTTTATCTCAATATATTAAAGAGGAAAATATATTTACTGGATATTTTGGATATCACAACATACCCATAATGTTGGATGTTATACTGCTAAAAACAAACAATCAAGGTATCTAACATTAGTGATGTCAGTGATGCTAGATGCATGTGAGCATTGTCTGAATGTGGACTTTAATTGGCACACAGCTTGTACTGCAGGTTAGGATGCAGGTCATTGGATCACCAAAATGTTGAACTCACTAAATTATGCACGTTCCAAAGCACACTGGTATTTGGACTACAAAATGTCAGAGATGCTCTTTTTAATGAACATTTATCAACAGTTCCCACTGGATGTGAGATGTTCGGTCTGATGCTCATATGCTGCAGGAATGAAACACAAAATGTTCTGGTTATGGATGGGCAAACACAAGGCCCATTCACCCATTTTCCCACCATAGAGAAGCTATGAGATGAGGAAAGCATCCTGTCTTATGTTATTATGAGAGCTCTATAGTGTGTGTGTGTGGGCAGTCAGGAGAGCAGGCAGCACAGCCCACCCCCTCCGCATGTCTCTGAGCTAATGCAGTGTTAAAGTGGGCACATTACCACCAGAGGGAGCATAAGCATTCAAGTAGAAAACAAGATAGCCTGTGTCAAGAGAGAGAGCCACTCCCTCAGGCACATTGTCGACCAGACGAAATAACAAGGCTAAAGATCAGACAGGGTTCCGATTACTACTGCAGGCATGCACCCCAAGCAGCCCCCTGCTGCAGAAGAAGACAATTCACACAGCTGCTCAAGCATTCCCTTTCATCTTCCTTTCTGATTGCAGCGTGGTGCTTCTCCCCTTTAGCATTAAGTGTTTGCTGCAAGCTGCAGGGGGTTGGAGGTATATTTCTACCAGAGCTAATGCACAAATTCCATCTTTTCTCTGGTAAAACCATCATGGTGTCAGTGTCAAATTTCCTGGTGCAATTGAGCCCCGCGGGGAACTGTCATTATTCCCTTATAGAAATCCCCTGAGAAATGTCAGTTTATTATCCATAACAGTCCCCTTTGAGTGCATAGTGTTTATGTGTCATGATTTTAAAAAGCATCTCGCTGCTGCGCTTGTAATACTTCTGCGTGGGTGGGTTACATATTTTCCCTTTCATCATCTCCACAGAACTTCTTTCAAATCATCAGCAACCTCTTGGAGGAGGAAAATAAGGAGAAATGGGAAGACGCGCAAAAGGTAAGCACGTCGTTGTACACTTAAATAATTCAGGTTGCTGCGTGAATGCTGTGTGTCTAAAAAAACAAAAAATCGACCCAAAGCTTCACTGCTGCTGCTCCTTCTGAATAGCAGAGCTAAAGAAAAAAGTCAAGTTACTGTTGAGAGGATGTTATATTTACATCTATCTCTCTGTGAGAGGTCATTTAGCTGCTGTGACATCTGGCCTGATTTAGAAAAAAGCTAGTTCCTCAGAGCTCCACTTGGTGGCAGCAGCACTGCCACAGAGACTGTCCAACCATTAGCACTGCAGAACTCACTTCACACATTGTTTTACCCAGCTGATACACATCACAGCAACCAGTGTAATTGGACCATTACTTCAGTTGAATTTGACCCCGAGATGAAACAGTGTTGATGTTTTATTGTTTGTACCGAAGCCTCTAATTCCCTGTCTGCCTTTCTCTGACATTGCATGAGAGCTCCATCATATGGAGAAGCTGTATAGGACAAAACATAGTCTCAATATCAGATACAAATGTACTACAGTGAGTACAGAACAGTGCTCTTTGTCAACACTGTGTTTATCCGTGGAGGTTGGAGGTTGGCGTCTGGCTACGTCCTCTGTGGGACACATCTCTCGGCTTGACAGGTGGCAACTGTCGTTTTCGAAACTGCCACTGGTGTCTGAGACAACCTGAACTCCTGAAATCACACACATCAAGACTCTAACAGAGATACCATCTGCGATGACGGCGAGTCTGCAGAGGGCATCTGCTCTGTTGTCACCTTCGCTGCTAAATTGACATAAATTGGGTATCACCTGCACTGACACATGACTGAGGGGGTGTCTTAAAGTCAGTCAGATCTCTTTTTTTTGCCTGTGCTTCTCCATGCCTGACTTCAGCTAAGACGGTAGGGGAATGCAAGGCTGTACAAACTCAGCCAGGAGTGCCGGTCCTTGATGTCTCTACAGGCAGTAATTAGGTGTTTACTCACTGCAGCTTTAGTTCGGCAGGCCCCAACGGTGGGTTGTCGTTGAGAAGAGCTCGCAAATGAGCAGTTTTGTCAGTGTGAATGCGTCAGAGATAGAGACAGACAGATCAGAGGAAAAATAGGAAAAGATGTCTATGTGATTGAACACCCAGAAGAGAAATGTGTTAATTATTTCTGTAGTTATTAATGTGCCTGTCCACGGAGCACTGCTTCAGTTTTCGGCACTCCGCTCCAGCATTGGCTCAGCGACGTCATCTGATTTTCAACAGACGACGCTTGGACTTCACAGTTGTCAATATTTCTCACTTGCTGGCTTTTCCTGCATTAATGAGTGTTCTGAGCTGAGTTTCCACAGCACCCACACACTGCGCGCTGTGGACATTCACATGAAACACCTCACTATGAGGTTTTACTGGCTCTGTGCGGAGATCACTATATATTCACCTCCTGTCACTGTTACCATGGCAAGGAAAGGAAGAGCTCTGTCTACACAACCTCCACTGCAGCCATCTCCCCGCGCTGCCTTCACATCGCACGGTTGCCATGGAGACCAGCAGAATGAGCATGACTGCACTGTGCGTCAGACATGCCGGAAGGGGCGACGTGATGTGCTTTACTCCCCCACTCCGGCTTTCACTCTGCTGTGTCAGAGGCTCTCAACTTCAGCATCACTGATCCGCTTTGCCTGGCTTAGCAGCATCACATGTAGAGGCACTCAAGGTGTTACCGAGGAGGGAAATACCTGCCTCAGGTGTTTGCTGAAAACCAAGAGGGAGGTGTTAATTGCTAAATGCCACTCAAAGGCCTCTCTAATTGCCTGACATCGCCATTGTGTGCTTTTAGTTAAGTTTTTAGTTAAAGTCCTGCAATAATATTTGTATAACATGACACATTACTCTTAAAGACATTTTGAAATGTTGTCACCTCATTGTTGTGTGTAGCCGCTGCTTCGTGGAAGTGGCAAATGTGTTGCAGAAATGTCTGTCATGTGTGGCACAGCCGCACAGTCCAACAATCAGTATTCACGATATCCCAGTCAAGCGACAAAACTGGTGGCCCGTAAATCAAAGCCTCCCGTTAGATCTGACCCATCACCACTTGATTGGCAGCCATGACAGTGGTCCAAACTTCTGAAGGTCAATTACCGGATGAGTGTTCCTTTGATCTATCGGGTTGGAGGATAAGAGCTGACGGGACCAGCAAGTGTTACTGGTCGAGTCGTGGATCTGTCCATGGTGCTGAATTCCTGCCTCTGCATTCTCTCACTGGGTGCTGCTGTCCGTGAAGCGTCACATGAACCCAGGCAATCACCCCTTGACTTGGCAGAGCCTTTCAGAAGAGGAGCCAAGCAGCAACTGTGTGTGCAAACCCGGTGGCTATGGCTCTGATGCTGGTCTAACACGGATGGCTCAATTAGGACCGCAACTATCTGCCCATTCTTCACTTGATGATTTAAGCTATAAAGCAGCAGATACATTGAACGTCTTCACATTTGAGAAGCTGGAAAAAGTAAATGTTTGTCAGAAAAGTTGTATTTCATAAATGATCAAAATGGTTGTCAATTGTTTAACTAAATAATATAAAATGTTGTGCAAAAAAAAAGTGAAATCTGTTGCAAAACACAATACATGTAACTCTGTGACCTGCTAATACGTCTGTCTCCTTTCTTCTATTATTGCTTTTCTGTTTATTTAGCTATCATCATTTTAAATGTTGTGTTTTTCATGTTCTTTTCAGCTTCTGCATTTAACCTATATACCTGCAGCTTATCTCTAATATGCTGTCTTTTACTATTTTCATGTTACGCTCGGTGACAATGGCCATTGAAATTGAAAATGTCCTCTTTGTCTTTTCATCCTGTCCAGATCTATCCCGGAGCAGTGGAGCTCATGCAGGTCATAGAGGAATTCATCCACATCGTTGGTTTGGGCATGAAGGATTTCCACAATGCCTATTTGATGACTGGGAACTTGGGTAAGAATCGGCCCACTTTTCCTCCCTGCCCCCAGCTTGTTTTAGCATTTATTTCTGCTTTGACATGGACGCAGAATCCCTGTGCTCTGCTGACTCCTTGTGTCAATTTCCCCACCATCATTCATTTAGGATAAATGGTGCATGGTAAGGGTGGGGGAGTAAAATTACTGCTAATCAATAATGTTAATTAAAACTGAGCTTGTGGTCTTAATGTGCTAAATTCCTATGAAAACACTTAACACTCAATCCAATATCAAGAGCGTGCAGTGTAGGAAGAAAAGCTCTTATTTAATAGAGCTGTAAAGATAAAAAAAAAAATACACATAGCACTCATTAAATATGATATATTTTATACTATTTGATATAAGCTAAATACAATTGTGAAGTAATTTGTAATCGTGTAAAGCAAATGGGGTTTGAATAGAAATGCAATAACAAGCGTAACGATTATTGTTACAATCGCTGTTTTATTATTCACTATACATTGTATTTCAAACCCACATGCTTTTTATTTAACATAGGCGTGCGTGTAATATCTATCCATAGTTTCAGAGGCTTTTTTTTTTTTTTCAACGATCAAATGAAATATGCGCGTCATCTTTGAAGGTGTAGTAATTCTGTGTGATGTTGCACTGTACTGCAGTCCTTTGAGAAATACATGATTAGCAGAGCGTACCCCGAAGCACGTTGTGCAGAAGTGAAGCAGCATAACACAAGATTGTTTGTCAGTTCCTTTCGAGATAAGCAGTCATGCATAAACATGTTGGGAGTGTCTGATGAAAGGATATACAATCGGAAGTGAAATTACAACTTATTCTTTGCAGCTGTAATAAATAAATAAAAAAACTCCGCACCACTGATTGGGGTCTGGATTATTAAATCCCCCTCTTTGAGTAGTCTGAGCAGTATTTCTCTTCCCTTATGTTCTCGTGGGTTCTTTTTGCTTCCGCCTCTTGGATGATCTGAGCTCTCTGTGGCATTTCATTTCTTACTCAGCCATAAATGGTGTCTTACTGGAATGGAATAATAGAAGTGCAGTCTTGATTTATTCATGCTGCAAGTGAATGTGAGCATGTACAGCTGTGCTGGCAGGCAGTCCCTCTGGAGGAGAGAGGTTTATTCCTCGTGTCCTTTACAATAGCCAACATTTGACCCACTTCTAGCAAACACTCACACTCTTTATGGTATATGATTTCCATAATGACGAATAGGAATAGCATAACAAACATAGCAGAATGAATGCACCCATCAAAAGGCCATTATGAAGCGCCATGAGACGCAAATTAAGTAACTAAGGCTCGAATGCATTTCAGAATGCCAAGCATTAATGACTTCTTTCACAGACGTGAGAATATGTCTGTGTGCAATACCCCCCCCCCCCCCCCCCAACACATGACCCCTGCTTTATACAAAGTATGCAATCCATTCTGGGAAGTGTTTTATCCAGCTTCATACAAATTCCTTGAACAGCAGTGTGTATTGCTCTCATTATAATCGTCAGCCAGTATGACTGTCGAGCTTCTCCTCAAATCTGTGGGACCGTGGATTAAAACATGATATGACAGGAAATTGTTTGGTAAACGTGGAGCGATGATGCAACTCAGTTTTGTGTTTCAGATTTAAAGAAAGCACTGAGTGACATAATCAGGTCCCATTCTTGAAAGACTATACTGGAGTTCATTATTTTGGTCATTTTGTGCAAACCACTTATATTTTACTGCTGACCTCTTTCCAAGCATACCATTACTTTTTACATTTCATGTTTTTAGTTCGATTGGTTTCTATTAAGTCCGTACAATATGTCAATTAACTTACAGAAACTTGACTCAATCCGTCTACTACAGTGATCATAATGTCTTTAGGCTTACTGTCATCAAAGTCATGATACATGTTGTCCGCCACTGCATTTAAAGGGGCGTGGTTTAAAAATGTACTTGACTGATTTGATAATAGAAAACTTGCAGCCTGTAAGATGGTAAAAAGCTCATACAAAAGGATGTAATATTATATTTGGCATTAATACAGTGTGTATTTGTCAATTTTCAGTTTATGGAGCCAAAACACAGAGAACCACCAGTAAGTCTAATTGACACGGAATTAGTTTCACAAACCTTGTTCTTGTCACAAATGACTGTGATATCCTTAATAAAGAAACTTCACTGAAATCAATGGTCATTTTTAAAACATAAGACCCGCCAGCAGTGGAGCATATTAAAAACACTGACATATCTCATTTTGATAGGATAATTGAAGTTGAACATTTCAGACGTAGGTGTAGGTGCCTATAAATGAGTGTGATGAAACCTGATAGAAAAAATGATGACTGGATCTCAACACTGAGATCACAACTGATATAATTTGCTCCCTAAGGTTGCAATATTTTCTATATCATTTGACTTTTACTATCATGTGCAACAACACAGAATGTGCATTGAATGTATTGAGAACTCTTTTTGAAAGAAAGTAGCTTCCAGTTTTCTTTTTTCGTTGCATCTCACAGTTCTCCAGGTGTGACTGAAATCTTCCTGATTACTTCGTGCACCTTTTTAATGAGTTGCAGCTGTGTTGGATCCTCAGTTTTACTAACTAAACAGACAGCACCCCCCCCACCCCCCCCTTTACTTGACATTCATTTAGCTGAAATACAGAAAATGGACAATGCTCCAGGTTTACTGAAAGAAACATGATTATCATTTTGTTCTTTTAAGACTGATAAATATGATGGTTGAACATTTTCAACGTGCCGTAATTTTAAGCCATGAAAGGTTTGATGCGTATTCATAAACTAATTGGAGGGGGGGGGGGGGGGGACTTTAATGATGGCTTGTTAAGAAAACACAATATTTATGTGTGTAGAAAAGTGCCAAAGTGCAGCATGACTGTCATTTCGGTGACGCAGGACTGAGGCAGCCCGATTTCTGAAGCAGCTTTTGGAAAATCTTAGCACAGAGGCAGAAGGGCCATTTGGCTTTTGAGCAATTATTTGAAGATGTAGCAGTAATGAGCTGCCTCTGGCTAGACTTAACCAGTACCTTGCCTCCCTGCTGGTGGGAAAATATCAAGGTCCTAATAAAAAAAAAAAAGGCCTTTGTATAACAGGTCCATCAATTCAGTCATATTTCACCGTGTGTTTGGATGAGTCAATAAACCAAACTCTGTTTTTATAATACACAATCAAGGCGTGGAACAGTGAGTTTTCAGGATCATGATTTTACCCCTAGACACAAGCAGAGGCTTTGATCACCAGCCACACAGTAATGCCAGCTCACACTACAGTGCCTTGGTGGCCACGTGGCCTTTTTGATTAAAGGAATGGAAGGTTTTGCAGAATCCATCGGTGGAAGCCAAATGGAGAGTATCTGGCTGAGTAAGATATTGCAGCATCTTTTCTTCACTAATTTATGGCAGCCTCTTGACACCTTGATAAATACTGGCTGTCACCGGTGCGTCGTCCTCTGTCCTCCCACTTTTCGTCAAAAATAACCTTGATTGCGAAAGTCTCTCCACTCCAGCAACTGATTCTGTCTCCTTACAATCAAACACTTGGGAGGACAAAGTGAAGCACGGGGACATATTAGAAAATTAGACACCACTTTGCAGGAGGAATACATTATGCACTTTTTATTTGTTTTTTCTGTCTGTCTATTGTGAGGCTGCACTTCATGGTCGAGCGAATATTTTGACATTGATAATGAATAATTGTGATTACACACACACATGCGACGGCTTCAAATGCTCATTAATTTGTTTTCTGTGTAAAATGTTTTGTGTTGTCTGACTTTGACAGTTTTCTTAACGCTTAAGCTCTCATGAACGTAGTCAGACGCAATGTGAGCAATGCTACAATCCCCTCTCATGAAAATGAGCCATACAATATAGTCTGTGCACTGAATCGGTATTTACAATCATCACAATCCTAAATGATCGCTTCATTTGTGCTGTCTAGCCCCATCAGGCAAGTGCAAAGCCCCATTTACCTGCAGAATTATCCAGGACTCTGAAAGACAGTCGTACTAGCACCCTGTTGTGTTTCACAGTGTGCCCCCGTGACTAAAACTACAAACACACACACACTTACCGCTGCTGCTCCCAACATCTGGTGCTGTGAACAGGCCTCTTTGCAAATGGCGGGTCTTGTGGTGCTCTGTGATTTCATACCCGCTTGCTGGATCATCCGAATCACACAGAAACACCTTCTGTCACAGATTTCACTCAAACGTGGAGTCTTGCCAGGATTCAAATTGTATTATTGGCAAAGCACAAGGAACAATAGAGCTTTTGCATCAGGATTAGCCTCAGATTCCCCTCACTAAAGCACCGCCTGACTGGGACTGGATGTGATAGCAGGTAGAGAACGGTGCAGCTTTATCCTCCCCTTGTAATGCTGAGGCCCTTTCAGTTGATCCTGGGTATTTTCCTTGTCACTGCCTTAGAACATGGACTGGCCTTTTATGGCGCCTCAGCAGGGAGACGAGAAAAGGAAAGAGTCATTAAGGGGATTAACTGTCTACCAGTTGATTTTGCACTTTATTTTAAATGTGTACATGAATGCATTAAAGCACAGTTGGGGGTATCTTTGACTTACAAATGACCTGAATATTCACATGCACAATTATAGACTGGTAGCTAGAGGTAGCTAACAGCGCATTCAACTATTAAAGTGAAACGTTTCAACCCTCACCGCATACAATGAGTTTGATTTATATTGATAAAGATAGAAAACATTTCCAGTTGCTTTCTTGCTGAGAGTGAGATGACAACGATTCCGCTCTCATATCTGCATGGTAGACATGAAGCTGCAGCTGGTTAGCTTAGCTTAGCTTAACTTAGCTTAAAGACTAGAAAAAAGGGGGGGAAGCTGGCTGGATTCTGTTGAAAGTCACGGCTGCCAGCCAAGTCTTTGCATTAAACTACGCTAAGCTAACTGGTGGCTGGCTGGAGCTTTCATACTGACAAGAAAGCGATCTCCATCTTTTCATCTAATTCTCAGCAAAGTGAATAAGCGTATTTCCCAAAGGTAATGCTGGTATTACACAGTGTTTACGCAGCAAACATAGATATTCTCATAAACATGCATCTATAGTTGATGTGTGTACAAGACAGGGAAAACAACATGTGAATTTTCATTACAGGCTGATGTGTTTGGTAAAAGGAATTCTCCAAGATAAAGTCAATAACATTCTAAAGTATATTGAACCTAATTCTTCGTTGGTCTGTTTGTTTGAATCCTGCAGTGGCCAGCATCCAGAGACTCCCAGCAGTGTCTGTGATGACTGACATCAACTTCCCCATGAAGGGTCGTAAAGGCATGGTTGACTGGGCCAGGAACTCTGAAGATAAAGTGGTGATCCCAAAGGGCCTCTTTGTTTCCCAGTCAGCAGGTATGTGACTATATTTATATATATATATACCGGTATATCAGAAAGCCATTGTACTTCTGGTCTAACACATCTTTCTTTAGGACTCACACAGTCCTCACCTACTGTACACACACGTGTTTTGTCTTAGAATAAGTTTACTTCCATATTTAACTTTCAGTAATATTTCTACAATCTGCAATATGCATGTAGGATAAATGCACAGTGAATAGACAATGATGGATTCAGTGGCCACTGCTGAGGAGCGTGAAATAAATATCTTGACATCTTAGCAAAAGCTGAATGACTTTAGTTAAATTGCTCTGTCTGTAAACTTACAACAAGACTTGCACACAGACACATCAGTCTTGTGCAGAAGGTATTTTCTTGTCATGCTACACCACCCCCTGTTTTAAGAAATCCAAATAATAATAGCCACTTTGCTTGCCTGTGCTTCCATCGACTCAGCGTTTTTTAGCTTCCTTTCAAACACTGCCAGGCACCACTGTATATCGCAATCCAGAGCCAGACAATTTGGTTAATTGGTGTAATCAGTCTTATCTGGAATATTAATCAAAGATAACAAAACAAGGGATTGATTAGGAATCCGTGCCACGTGCCTAATCCCAGCCACTCTCATTTGGACAGTGTAAGAAGCTCATTCTATAGGAGACTTCTCCTAACCTGAGTCATCAAAGTCTGTTGAGAAAAGTTGAGAAAAGTGAAGTGTTTGTAAAATTAGTGTTGGTATTTAGAACTAAACCTCCTTTTGAATATCCACCATGTTATTGGAAAACGGACAGTAATAAGTATATACAGTATAGACATTTTGAATATTTACTTTTTTATTTATCTGTTCACATGGTTCACTTGTAAAATGGGTGACACAATAAAAGAGAAGTCTATTGGTATTAAAACCTGGCGATAATGTTAATTCATTGTTCATTTCCCCTTTTAGAAATGGAGGGATCCCCTGTCTTCATTTTGGGAACAGTACTCTACAAGACTCTCGGACTCATGCTACCTTCACCAAAGTAAGGGCGGGATATCTCCTTGTTTGTATTGTGAGACCGATTTAATCCTCTGGATACTTCAGAGGTGTAAAACAAGTCTTATAAACAGACTGAAATGCCTGAAATGTTCCACTTCAAAGACATGAAAGTTTCAACAGGAGAACGAGATAACCAAAGACTTTTCCGTTGCTGCTTTTGTTGTGTTTGTTACTTTGAGTTAAAGTTAATGACCTTGAAGGACACTTCTCATTTCTAATTGTTATAATTGAGTCCTTATAGTGCTGACAGACATCAGGTTGTGGCATATACAAACCGTAGAGAAATGAGTGCGTTTGTGTTTACTCCTAATGAAACATATTCACTGTAGCATAGCAACTGTAGTTAATTAAGAATGACATTAGTGGCTGGAAGAGCAGCAGGATGTCCCGAACAAACACCTGGTGTCACACCCCGATCAACAAGTCCCTGGCACCAACGTCCCAAGGACAGAACGGTCATTCCAGGACCGACCAGGCCAGCTGTCACAGGTGGAGCAGCAGCCCCCCAATGTGCACATGTGGAGAGGAGCTCATAATGTGACTCTGAAGCTCGCCCTCTCCAGACTAACAGGAGGATAAGCACATCAAGTAGCAACTGATAGACTTAAGGATTTTCTGTTTGCCAAACGTTAAGCTCGTAAAGGTTTCAAAGATGAGAGTAACCTTTTTCACCACCAAGTATCAGAAGTACACTTTGAGTCAAGAACTGAAGCACTTATCCATTTATGCCATTGATTTCCAAAATAAGTAAAAAAAACGTACTTGTATTGTATGACAAAGTCGGATAAAGATATTTTCTGCTCAAGTGGTGCTGGTAGGACGGCGGGCTGCTGCAGTCTCACCTCTATACTTTCCTTTGTGAAGTTGACAGTTTTCCTCCTAAGCGCTCATGGATTTCAGCTTTATAATAATAAGAATATTCTGTACAAAAGCTGGAGAGGGTTTTTGAAACAGGACTATAATGGCAGATTTTTCCAAAAGCGTAGGTTACAAAAGAAATATCGCGTTCATCTGAGGCGAGCCTTTGATTTGTGCTCTCTTGTTAGATGTTTTGAACACTGGCAAACATCCCGTATAGCTGCTTTGACGTCTAATGGGCAGCTTTTTAAAATCCTCCCAACCTTGATATTGGGGTCAATACAAGCTGCATTAGAGAAAATACCTTGCACCAATACTCAAGTAGTTTAAACATTAACTGAAAGCACTCTACATTTTTTGATTATTAGATTAGATTAGATTAGAGGGGAACTTTAAATTCAAACTCTGTGCACAAAATCCTCTCAGAGACCCCAAATCAGGTTTGGCACGAGTGGTTTTCTATAGATCCCACATTAATCTCGCTGACTGTGCACTTGAACCTAATCCGTAAGTGATAATGCTTCTTCACGGAGCATAAAAATAGACCTGAGGTGTTTGAAGTCAAATCAGGGTTAAGACTTTGAACATTTCAAATGTTGTTCATCCTTTTATACATTTAAAGGGTGCTATCGCAGTTAAGCTTATACATCAGTCATGATTAGCCTCCACTTTGCCATATTGTGTTAGAAAGATGAGCTCCGGCATTTGACCCTCAATGACAATTAAACAGTGTGTACAATAGGAAGTTACATGCATCTTTGTTTGATTTAGGAACCACACAGTTGTGAACTCCAAGGTCATCGCTGTGACTGTGAGACCTGAGCCCAAGGCAACCGAGTCCCACCTGGAGATTGAACTGGCTCACCTGGCAAATGTAAGCCCCACAGTCATTCTAGTCATTTTCAGATCAACCAATACACGTTTGAGCCTATGAATATAGCTTTTTGTGATATTTTTTCCTTTTTCTTGTTCCTTTTTTTTTGAAACACTCTAGTTTTTGTCCGTTGACTGAATGTTTTACAATGACCACAGCACATATAACCTCCCATCAAGCCGACACACAATGGCGGTTAATTGGCCTGATAATTAATTTGCAAGCGCCGGTGTCATGAGAGCGCACTGCAGTCAGATAATTACATGGACAATCCCTTTTATGATCCGGGGCCCTTTTGTTCATCTCGGAGATAAAGTGCATGCAAGTCTGAGCGTGTCAGCAAGTGTGTGTGTGTGTCTCTGATGTTGCACTCTGCACTCTAATTCATGTCAACACAAATATCTACACTGAAGGACGAATATGCAGTCTGCTTATGATGATGGTGATGATGTTAATGATGATCAATTACCACCATCATTTTAGCTGATAAACATGTTGTCCTTTCTTGCCTTCCAGGGAACAATGCACCCTTACTGTGCACTGTGGGACAGCACCATAATGTAAGTGGGCATGCTCTTTCACTTTTCTAACTTGTTCCATGTTTTTTTTATGTTGTTGTTTGCTTTTACTGTTATGCCTCTGGAGTTGGGTTAGTGTGCGTCCTCCCTTCATCTTCAAAAGTCAGGAACACATTTCTCTTTGCAGAGAAGTTGGGTGAAGAAAGGGAGCTGGGGAAATAAACCTGCAAGACAAAAGTATACATTAAAGCCTGATCAGGGGGTGGACAAAATAATAGGAATACCTTATGAGATAATACAGCCCTCTACAAAATCCCAGCTGTAAATTAAACTGATGAAACTGATACTTTATGATGTTTGGACTCTTAACACATGTTGATTTAAGCCTATAGTAATTCAGTTTGAGTTTTTTCAGGGTCTTAAGTGTGTGGGTGAGTGTTTCTGTAAACTGACTCTCTTCATCCATACATTTGCTCCAGTAAATCACAGTTACAAAGATATTCATACAAGTGAGTTTTACTTGCCAGAGTGTTAAGTTAAAGCCAATTAGCAGCATGTGTGGGCTTCAACAGACATCTGAAAAATACAAATTTTAATGGGCAACTTACAGAGATACGAACAGGCCAGCTAGTCACTGGCTGAAGAGCTGGAGCATCAGCCACAAATACTGCAGAATTATATAACATAGCGAGAGGGGAATCTCTCAGAAAACATGAGGACATATGCAAAACACATGTGCATTAGCAGAAAGAAACACACGACAACAGCACAAATCAAAACCAGAAGAATAATCATGGAGACAAATGAAGACCTGAGACAATCGCAACAAAACTTATGTCATTAGTTTTGGGTTGTATTATACTACAGTATATTTTAATGTGTTGACATTATTCTGTCAAACACTCTATACATTTACACTTCTTATTAAGGAAACTTTTGCTGACTCTTACAGTATACTGTATATACCTGTTTTGAGGTTTGCTTCTTTGAGTTCAAGTTGTTGGAGATTGGTGTTGTGATGCTGTTTCAGAGGATTTGATGTTGCGTTGTTTGCAGTGGAATGATTTTTGTACCTGCACTGTTAACATGATGAACTTGATAAAACCAAAAGTTGTTGGAGCATTTCCACTTGCAGAAAGTCAACTTGTTGTGTTCCTTGCAGTGAGGCGTGCTTTAGCGGAGAGACTACTATTTACTAATTACACAAAATAAGGAACAGAAGCCAATAGCTTTTGAATTATTAACATGTGTCTATGAATGCAACTCAGGGGCTGTTTTTTCATTTTTTTTTTAAAGGCACCTGCCACCAGTAACGGCAGATGTTGCCAAATCAACCAGGAATGAAATCTTGACCGTCATTATTTCAAGACCAATCTGATATTTAGAAGAGCTCATGGGGTAACTGAAGTATTTTGGAGCAGCTCAGGCAACAGCTTATATGAGGTTGTTATTTTTGCTCTGAAATAGCATGTGCACTGTGCATAGTCTGTCCACTATCATGGTATTTGAGGGCAACTGGTCTATTTTTGAATAGCAAAAATACAACTGGGACAACTCTGCTTTACTCACTTTCTCTGACTTTCACAAACCCAAGTGTTTTAATTTCAGCATTTTTTTCCCGAAGTAATTTTAATCAGAGCACCACTGAATGACTCCGTGGTGCGATTATCATGTTCATTTCAAACAGTTGGCTCGTCCTCTAACACAATAGCAGCCACTCTCAGGACTCATTGAAGGGGGTAATACACCATCTGTCAGCCATGTTGGTCCAAACCAGAAGAGAGTGCTCACTGTAACCATGAGCAGAAACCAAAACGTTGTTCACAAGTGGAGAACTGTGTCCTCTGACTCGCTGAGGTCCAGATACACAACATACAGAAAAGCTTCCACAACTGAGTCTCTGCTGCTTCACTTTCATCACAGGGGTGGAAGCCTGAGGCGTCAGTATTCCTATGTGACAACACAAGGAAAAACTCTTGTGATTTGTCTGTTTATGTAAGCAGCTGGGGAGAGCGTTTTGAGAAGAGAACATGCTGTTCATCGCTACAAAACTGTAGGTTGAGATTATATAATCCATACATCCTTCGTTTACTGTGGGGCTCTCTGTGCTTCGCCCATACTCTGCCTTGCAGAGAGAACCGAATGGGAGCTGTTTTAATAAAGTACTGTTAAATCTCAAGAACATGCAAAACTAGATAAATGCATCTTTCTTTTTTTTTAGTAAAAGGGAGCACTAAGAGAGAGCTGTTGTGCTTTTTATTTTGGATATTTTCTACTGAATTGAGGCACTAGAATACTGAGAATACTGAGAATACTGAGAATACTGAGAATACTGAGAATACTGAGAATACTGAGAATAATTTCATATATTGAAATCATTTCAGGGAAAACAAGCCAGCAAAACAATTCACAAAAAGAATTAATGGGCATAACATTGTGCAATTCTTTCTCACCAGTACTGAGTGCATTAAAAACGTGCTTTAACACTTGTTGAGACAACACAATTCACATAATTATGTAAAGTATCTTTTGACTTGGATTGATCATTTGCAGTGGTGGAAAGTGGCTGAACACATTTACTAAGTACTGTACTTAAGTGCAATTTTGAGGTACTCAATTTAATTCCAGCTCGAACATTAAAACGCTATTTGTACGTTATGCATCAGTCATTTGAATGCGGGACTTTTACTAGTAATGGAGTATTTTATGGTATTAGTACTTTTACATAAGTAAATGACCCATTTAAGTCACTGCTAATTAGCGACATTTCTTAAGAGGATGAAAATTAATGTGACTATGAATAAAATCATCAGGCAGAGATTTTTCTGCATCATTTTAAATACGTGTTGACAAGATAATTAGCTCCCAAGCAATCATGATTTACTTCTTTGCATGTAAAATAAGCTAAATTGCACCTGTCACATGTGGCAATGGTCTGGAACATATTTAATTGCATGTGCTCCCTGAGATTGTCATACTTTGACTAGTTTTGTAACCCAGACAATTAGAGGATAATCTACTGCACCTGGCAGTGATTAGCTCAAACTATAAACAAAACAAAATGCAGTAAAGAATAAAGCAAATATATGAATAAGCATGCTAATATGCAGCTCTCCATGCAAAAAAAATAAAACATTAGATCATCCAGAGAGCCAATATCGTTTTTTTTTTTTGTTTGTTTGTTTCATTTACACTTCAATTCTGCAGCTCCACAGCACCGAGTGTAAACAGGTCAGATGCATACACTTTTATTATTCTTTGAAATGTCAATATTTTTAGCTATCAAACAAGCCTGAAATTGCCAATATCCCAGCACTGTGCCAAGGGAAAAATGTGAAATGCAACACAGTGGTTTTAGATCAGTCAACTTCCCTACAGTGTTCAAAAATACAATTTTGAGGGGGATTTATTATCTCACACTAATGTGCACTCTCTCGGAGATTCAGTATCATTGTGACTCCAGCATGAGTTTAAATCAGATCACTTTTCAGCCTGCCCAAGCTTAGAACTCATCTTTCTTTAAATGGTTTCAGAAGATGAATTAATCTCATTGTGAGCTTTGTAATCGCTTGCATACATTTTAGCTTCTTAGTTGCTCCAAACTGCCACCAAATTTGCATCAAAAGGAAAATTACAGAATGACATTACAAGCTAGTTCGAGCCTTTTGGCATTTCCCTGCAATTAGATGCTTTCAAAGTACTCTGAATCCTTGTAAAGCCAGAGGAGTGCATGGAAAGCAATATGAGTGTCTTTCTGACTTTTTAATCACAGATGTTTTTGCATCCTCCTCTCAGATTATCCACCAAAGTCTTATCCAGGCCAAACCTTAAACTGAAGAGGACAACCTTCATCATTCAAGGCTTTTAGATCCTGAAATAACTTGCCACATCACAATTAACAGCACCTTGACCCCTCTTTAAAACATCTTTAATACACACAGCCTCTTTTATCAACTGACCTATTTATCAAACCTGTTTTTTACTTTTTATGATTTGATTCTCCTTGTTTTATCTTGTTTGCTTCCATTCTAAAACACTCTGAATGTGATGAATCATATTCTTATGATGCTATTGTGAGTATTTGACATATAGCATAGCTAAAGTGGGAAACATGTGTTTTTTAAAGTCTACTCGAGTCAATTTCGATGATTTAGTCTGCAGAACATACGAGGTCATATACTACATAATAACAGCCTGAAGGATAAAATGAAAAAAAACTGTAGACACTTTGTAATAACAGGAGACCAAGCTGCATCAAGCGGTTTGTTGGTGGACTTAATTGCAATATTTTAGATACTACTAAAAAAAAACATCACTTTCGAACCTGTGAAAGCAAAATATAGTTACCTAAACTGATGAGTGGTGAAAATGCTGTTGTTCAGCTTTTGTTAATGAATTTCCTCAATACTTATATCCCAAATTATACTTATACAGCTCATACCATGAATATACCAAGAAAACTCTGCTTCCTGTGGAGCCAAAACCTATTAATCATTCATGTGTTAGGGTGTGAATAGCAGCTGTTGCAGCTTCAGGTTCTAGTAACATCTGGATACTCTGGAATTGAGCCAAACAGGCCACACCAAACACCGCCAACTGAGGGGAATTTTAAGAACCAAGAGATACCTTTAGTGCAAGACTTGGTTCTCCGTCAGCTGGGCTCTTATACATTATTGTGATATAGATACCAGAAGATACATGAGTGCCATTGGCCCAGTTTGACACACTTCCAGCTTTGCTTTGCTTAGTAACAGACAAACAAAATCAGGCTACTATAGCTTCTCCTCACAGACTGTTGCTCTACTTAAGTTTTAAGAAATTCAACAAGTTGTGTAAGCAGTAAATATAACTGCAGCTGGTGATGTATATGTAGAGCTCAAAAGTCACGTCTCTGGCTTTATCTTAAAGTTGTATTCAAGCTTTCTAATTCTGTTGAAAGCGCTCTCTAATGGTGTCTTTCGTTGACGTCAAGCTTCTTTCACATTTCCTTATCTGAGATCAGCAGTTGTCAAAGTTTTTCACATCATGAATTCTCAAAAAAGACACATTTGCACCACAGACTCAGACTTGATCAGATTAGAAAGACTTGTTTTTAGGTCGGTTTTGAATGGAAACTGTTGCCGCTGCAGATGGGGAGAAGATAAGTGTGAGAGCTTTACATTCTTTGTTTCTGGCAGATTCGTTTATAATTAAATTGCTCAGGACATCTGGTTGTCCACTTTGCAATGATCTCTGTAGACTGCTGAAGAACATTGGGAGGCAGAAGAAGTAACAACGTGGGCGATGTTTACAGTCATTTGACGCGTCAATCCAAAAAGGACTCATTGGACTGATGAGGACACAGAGCATGCATTAGTTGACAGCAGGAGGTCTAGCTGTGCTTGTGTGGGTGAGAACACAGAATGTGAGTTGGGTAAATCACATGTGCACCCTGCGGTAGGACGAGCACGATTGCAGACGTGTCATTGTCAGTTCAGACTGACTTCTTTCGCCTTAATTATTGTATTTGTGTGTTGCCTTACTTATAAACCTAGTGGGGGTTGCTTCATACATGAGAGAGCAGGATTCACATGTTGTCAGTTGTTGACACAAAGACAACTGGATTGTCGCTGTATCGCGAGATCACGAGACAATTGCAGGATCACATATCACACGGAGATCCATCTCTTCAGGCTTCAAGTACTGCTTTTGTGTCTTGGTAAGCCAGAGCACCGGCCAATCACAGCCCGTGACGGGCTACTGGCAGCTACAGGTGTGTCTTAGTTGTGCGCATGATGACATCGAGAGGCAACTCTTAGAGCAGATGCTGAAAAAGCATCAGTTATATGTCTAATATAACTGGTGAGTTTTTCTTCATTGAAAGAAGAGGAAACAGCTCCACTGAAGGCTTTTTTCTCGACGAAAAAGAGTTTTTCCACTCTTCTCCCGACTCACTTCCGCGAAAGTTTGATTAACAGATGGTTCATCGAATCACTTGTGTTTTTGTTTTTTTTTAAAGTGCCGGCCCTCTTCTAAACTGTTTCCAATAACGACTTCTTAGATGGTTCTGTGGAAAAGTTATGTTAGCCACCTTTAGCTTTAATCGAGGAAACACACAGTTTAATAATTATGGGTTAAATACTTTAGCGTTATTCTGACACAAATGCAAGTTGGAACGGATTTGTGGGAAGTGGGGTGAACTGAAGAGTGATAATAGGCATAACGGACCTATTAGCTGGTGCAAAACACCTTCACTATAGTGTGCACCTGTGGAGCCATTCACGTGCTCACTAACAAATCCAAACTGCAGGTTCTTTTGCTTGTCTACCTCCTTTTCAGGGTTTCATCCCACTCAGATTGTTCCTGTGACATAAAAAAAAAAATACACACTCATTTTTTCTTTTGTCTTCATTCAGTTAACAGCCTCAGCGGGGCGCACAGGCTCACATGAATTGCCATGTCATCCAGAGATCCAAGATGGATGGAATAATTTCCCAGCGTTGCCCCCACTCTCTTCTGCCTGTCATTGTGTGTCAGTCTTTCGAGACTTTAAAAAGAAATTCCCTGAAGTGCATTGCCTAAGGCAATCTTCAAGCCTCTCAGCCAAGCGCCTGGCTAAGCTGATGTGGGCCTGCGATTCATTTAAAGAGCTTTTTTTGGAAGGTTGTTATGCATTCCTGAAGAAATACTACATGGTGAACAAAGAGGTTGTCATATTCAAAACTGAATGACATGTATATAAACAACACAGGCTTAAAATAATGCAGCCCAGTCGGATCATTTGGTGTATAAGGCTACTCCAGCTTGTTTAGCTGGACAATCACAAGGTTACAGAGCTTCACTGTTTGACTCTTGTGTGTGGATAAGATATGGGTTTGATAATAAGATCTCTATTGCTGGAGGAACACGATCTGTCAAAGTTCAGCAAGGAAGACAAACTTAATTGGAGTTTTGAGCAGCTGTCTATCTCTCTGTCTCAGTAAGACATGAGGGTTTAAATAATGAATGTGTTTGTCGACTCTCTAAGTCACTGTACTGTCACTTTTCTTGCATCTTGACACTTAAATATTTTTAGAATTGGAGCACGATATAAATCTGTCACAATATTTCATGGAAGTTTTAGTACCAACTTGTCAAAACATCACTTGCATGGACAGAGAGTGGTCAACCAAGAGTGTGTGATGAATGTCATGTCATCAGTCTCACTGTGGTTAACATCAGCACTGACACTTTCTCTAGGGGGACAGTTTATATTCTGAGGCCACCAAGCCCCACGATAAGGTCAGGCAACAAATCAAACGCGGTGCACATAAATCCCCAGTCGGGGAATGTTCTCCTGGCAGCTTCTCACATTTGGCACAAAAGAGAAGCAAACATCTAGCAAGTCAAAAGTTAGGAACAGATCACGTCGAGGATTGAGTTATCACCGGGGTGGAGCGGCTGATTCATCCCAAAGTTACCGAGAAGTCGAGGCATCCGCACGTGCTGTCAATCTCAAATCACAACAAAGTGTGCCTCGGAGAGACTGGGTTTGCTCCTGAATGTGACAGTCGTGTTTCGAGAGTGCAACAAGCAGCATACCTAAAGGGCCATCTCGAGTGGGCAGCTGTGTGATGTGAAGGCTGTGATGCTTGTTGGTCACCCAGCATCTTCATCACAGCTCGTCTCTCTGTCCTACGGGAATTACCTCAAACAATGACGAGCTTGCACTGCTATTAAAGAACGTGTTTACTGTTTGTTTTTGTTTTTTTAAGCCCAAGCTGTATGGAAATGTTAACTGTGTATGACTATGCACAGAGAAACCTCCCTCATTAACGACAGTTTTGAAGAAGCCACACTGGCTTTTTTTTATTTCTCTCTATACATCATGCACACATTTGGCATCAAGAATTCTTCAGTTACTGTGCCATCCAACTCATTAGAAAAGGTTTCTTAGATTCACAGTTGTATTGATATTATATGGTGCAGCTCTGTAGAGTTACTCACAAGGACTTGTTCAAGAGTCTGACCACAGTCTTGTAGTTATTATGAGAGGCAAGTGTTTGAACCCTCCTTTAGAAAGCCCTCAAAGAAATCCTTGAACATTTAAATCAGCAATATGGTGCATCCACTATGGGCCTTTAAAGACAGGACTCAGTACTCCAGCTGCAGTGAGATACCTCCTCCACAGCCTGCAGAGAATATGGGCTTTATATATCAACTTCACGAGGCGATTAGCTAAATCATAGTGATGGAATCAGAAACGCATGTATTTTTTTTAATGTTGTTGAAATGGCTTCATGAGGGTGCTGAACTACTGGATACAAGCTGACTAGCTTTCTGTGTGCAGTCAAACATGCATCAGTTCAACTAATCAGTCACAACCAAAGAAAAGAAGGGATGAGGGGGGTGAAGTGAAGAGTTTTTTTATTTTTTTTATTGTTGCATTTCTGTGCTAAGACTGCTCAGAATACTGGTTGGAAATGTGCAAAGCGCTCCACAGTCCCTTCCAGGAATAATAAATATTGCAGCCATATTGATCAAATGACAAAGCAGGATAGCCTTACGCAGCAGAACGCCACTTGGTGCACAAACCAACAGCTAGTATGCGCTGTGTTGTTTTAAATCAGCGGTATGCATCTTCATATCTCAGGGGAATCGTCTAGCTATGTCGTGATGTGAGCACGATGCTGTAGAGTGTGAGGACAGCAAGGTGGACAACAGGTGTTTGCTTGTTTGTGATACGAATCGTAATATCGGGTTATGTGCTGCGGCAAAACAACAACAACAACAAAAAACTGATCCGAGCACAGTCAGGCTATGTTCGTGTAATTAAGTTTTCACATTTAATCACTGTGGGGGCTTTTTTTTCTGCATATGGAAAATGAGTGGGGGCGAATGACAAATGGAAGAGAAGCGCTCCTTTCATTTCACCTACTCGCGGTGTGAAGTGTAGACTGGCTGCAACCATTCGCGCTGCTTCCGCGGGGTGGTATTAGTTCTGCAGTGTTTTGGGGGTTGTTGTTTTTTTTTTTTTGCAAAGCGCTTCTCACCGAGGAGCGACAACTTTCGTGTGAAAATGATTTTCAGGAATAATCCAAAACCATCATTTATGCCCGTCATGTCATTAGACCTGCAGCCGAATAAACAGATCCTGCGACAGCGTGCGTTTCTTTTTTCATTGTATCAACCTCCCCCCTCTCACGCCAGCAGAGAGGAACAGAGTATCAATCTGATGCTGTCCACCGTTTCCAGGGTGAAAATCCCCCCAAGGAAGCATTCAAAAAGCTGCTAATTAAAACAGCTGAGGGGGGTGAAAAAAAAAAATCAACCGAAAGGGAGAAAGACAGGATAACAGGGGCATTGAGAGGGGAAAGAAGGAATACGTTTTTGGAAAACATCTAGAGGAATAGAGAGTCACGCAGACAGGCACACAGGTAAATATGAACGCTCTTATCGCTAAGCATTGTGAGGGAACAAGCGGTGTTTTCACAACACTTCTTGGTATCTATATCTGCGTATAGCGAATCAATCAGCACCGGTCTGCTTGGACAGCTCCGTGCGTCCTCCCCCTCCTCCGTGTCTCTGCCTCTCTATCTGCTCCAGCTGGAATGCTGCTCGTAGCCACACAAGAGCCGTGTCGATGTGTCTGTTCGCGTTTTATTTTTTTGTTATGTAGCAGTCCATACGGCTCTATAGCTCTCGATTCAAATAAATAATTAAATACGAAACCCGAAGCGATGTCGATAAGTCCTGTGAAGTCGTGCCACCGCTGGATTTAAAACCTCTAATTGCCTCTACCTTCTTCTTGCAGGAACGATTCTTGGGGAGCCTGGTCCGCCAAAGGATGTAAAACGGTGCTAACAGATGCATCTCATACAAAATGCTTATGTGATCGTGTATCTACCTTCGCCATTTTGGCTCAGCAACCAAGAGAAATAGTAAGTAGGCTATTGATTTGTTATTCAATGTGGGTTTTATAGGCCAATGTAAAGGAGAAACACTGCCTGTGTGTGAGCGAGAGTGTGTGTGTGTGTGTGTGTGTGTGTGTGTGTGTGTGTGTGTGTGTGTGTGTGTGCTAGTGCAAATGGAAATTGAATCTTTGGTGTGCTAATCCCGTTAAATAGTAATTCAGCGGTAAAGGGAGATTGTGGGCGGTTATTTGTAGTTTGCACATACATTTGGGTAACTCGGCGTGCGCGCGTGCACGCTGGAGGGTGTGTGCATGCTGGTGTCTGGGTGTCAGTCAAATATACATTTGGTCAAGGGGAAAGATAACAGTTGTCAGCTTTGACATTCTTTCTGTTGTTAGTCTCTGCTGTCAGATTCTGTGGATGAGGTTTTGAAACCATGTGTTGAGCTCATATGCTGACATGAGACTATAAACGTTGAAAACATATGTACATTGTGGCCACTGCATTAGCACATAGGAGGAATTGAGATATCACAAAGAAACCTATTACCTTCCTGTCTGTCAGGCCCGAGGCATTCAAAAGCAGAATGGCAAACCTCATAGAGCGCCTACAGCTAGCTCCAAATAGCAGGCCTGTGATTGGCCCGGCTCACATGGTGTCAAATGTGACTGGAAAAACAAATCACACAAAACATTTCGATGCAGTTGAGCCTTTATAGCTTCCAGTGTCTCTGCTTCAGCCTCCTTTGTTTTGTAATAGAACGTCCAGCACAGATAAATGGAAAGACTCGCATGTAAACGGCCTTCAAGCCCACGCATGCACTTCAAACCTCACAGTGTATTAGGGAACCCACTGTGCACTGTGGTTATTCAGATCGGTGGTATGGTTGTTTTGATTGGTTCCCTCTCTGGGCAACAATAAAGATTTACTGTCCTGCATGAACCACATCCAACCTCCCACTGACTGATTTCGTCTTGCTCTGTCTCCTCCACAGACCATGGGTTACTCAGGGGTCCCATCTGTGACATTGATAGTTGGCTGTGGTCTGTCTTGCCTCTCCTTGATCACATTGTCTGTGATCTACGGTGTGCTATGGAGGTAACCGCAACACTTAAGGATGATTTCACTTTGTGCATTTTTTTACAACATCATATTTGCTAAATCGTGTGATAACAATGGTTGCTTTTATCGTTCTTGTTTTTCTTCAGATATATTCGCTCTGAACGATCCATCATCCTGCTCAACTTCTGCTTATCTATAATCTGCTCCAACATATTGATCCTTATTGGACAAACGCAGACGCACAATGTGGTAAGTGTCATTTACGGATTTGTTCAGCACAGTTTATAAAAAGCATGGAGGTCCAGTGGTCTTTTTTATATATCTACGAATGGAAGTCGGATAATGGTGCAGTGGAAAGATCCACGTGGCACTTCACTGTGGCCATGTCTAGGTTGGAAAGAGCTCCTTATTTTTGTATTGGCCACAGTGAGCATTTGGTTGAGATCTTTACGCTGTGTCATACAGTTCATAATGCAGAACATCATGAGGGTCCTGTTCATGATTTTTGGAGGTAAACAACAGTAGAAACTCCATCATCTTCACCTGTTCCCAGTTCATTTGAGACATTTCAATCAACCCTTATTATCCTTATTTTGAAAAGTCTCACTGGTCATTTACCAGAGGTCTGATCTACAAAAATAATGCCTTTTGTGAACCAGATATTGGCTTTGTCATTGAGAGTACAAAAACAAGAATATAACACATACGTTATAGCCTCTTTCATGCAAATTACTCATCTTCTTTTGAGTCTCGGCAGACAAGCTTCTCATATTTCATCCAAATGGAAAATTAAGTGTTCCTAATGCCTCTATAAGATGTCGATCCACTTTGCGTTGGCTAAGGACAACTGGTGTTACATTGTCCTCTGGTAAATCTTAGACTGCCCAATCTGTTGGCGTTGAGAAAGTCTCTAATTGCAGTAAAAGGTGCGATGTCATAAAGAAAAAGAAAAAAAAAGAAACCGAAGAGGACAGTCAGGTCACTTTGAGATGAAACACTAATGCCAGTTTTATTACTGTGGTTCAAACCTGAAGCACTGCAATCAGTTACAAGTCTGACAGTTAAAGAGATTCAACAGTGTAGGAGCAGCAAGGCAGACATGGTGCACACCAGGAGACATGGCGCACCAGTCAATCAAAGACTGATGAATTATTGCGATGCCAACCATATATCGGTGACGCTAAGGCGCAGCTTTAAAGTTGGGCTGGAGGATAGTTAGAAAAGTTAGAAAACAGTTTTTGTTCAGATGTCAATGAGAGCTGAACTTCAAAAAGGACAACGGCCCCCGTTAACTTCTTCCAATAAATATGTATCGCTTCCTCTCTCTGTCTTCATAACTGGCCAGTACACAAGTGGCTGATGTAAAAGATTGTTTTGGCAAACGGTAGTTGGAATTTACAAGCTGCCCACGCAGATGACCTTCTCTGTCATTTGGCAGCGCTACACAATTACACATTATCCATTTTGTTGCGTAACCACATTCTCAGTATACCTTTACCTTTTGGAAGGAACACGCAGTTTTTGTCCCCTCAAAATGCCAATATCATAATGCCTCCCCCTATTCACTTTCCCCATGTTCAATGAAAATTGAACATAGGATAATGAATGAATAATGAATAAATTAATTCAAATTAAAAGTGTCTGAAGTGTGTTTGGTAAACCTACAATGTCTGGTTACTGGTGACACTATGGATTAAATGTGGACGAAATGCACTACCTGTAACCATTCAGTCCAAAAGGAACTGACCATTTTGATCTCATAGAAAAACAAACAAACAGCATCCACATGTTTCTTTGCTGGCCCTGACATATCTGGCACACAATGCACAAAGCTTTAGGGCATGTTTAAAGCTGAGCTGATTTGAAGCCTTGTCGGATTTAATCAGGGCTCTAGTCGTCTCCTGTCTTGATTATGAGGACCACCACTTAACATGGACTACTCACTTGGCATGCTGGCTAATAGGATATCTGTCTCTGAAATCTGCAAAGAGATTCGGTGGTTTTCAGAAAATCCACTGACATTCTGAAGATGTAATTTCAGCGTCTCTCAGAGTGACTCAACAAACTGATTCATTTATTTGTAACTGGCCAATATTGTTTTTTTATACTGAACATTACAACTGCACAAATTTACATTTGTAATCTAATCATGGATCAAATCATTCTGTTATGTGAAAGGGTAGCTCTTAGTGATGAACCCAGAGAGAATCATCACCAGACTCAACGGTTCCCCTCAGCTCTGTTGAGCGTTTTAGCATCTTTCTGCTCATTGTTTGGTTTTACTGCCTGCAACGTTACTGGTTTTGGTTCACTTTCATGGCTCTCGTCAACCTTGTTTCCAGCAGCAGGTAGCAGGTATAAGCAGAGCTCTTCTGCTGCCTGCTGCTAGTTAGCGACCAGCTGGTGAACATAGTGGAGCATTTAGCAGCCAAAGAGACAGATATTTTAGATAATTTTGTTGGAGGTCATAAACAGGAAGCTAAAAGCTAAAAGGAGAGTGGATATTGGACTTACATTCAGCAGGTGGCCAGAAACACGACTCCAAAATGAATGCTTAAATTGTTCTTCATCTTTTGGATGTGTCATTTGGCAACTGTGTGGCGAACACATTTGCCGTATCAACTTTTTAAAATGTCAGTATTGTGTTTAAAGCGTGTGAGGGTCCAAAACAAATCGATGAATGCAGGTTTTATTATTAAATTCTGCATTTTTTTTTTATTAACGTAAGGTTGTCTCTGTGTATATATACAGACATATGTACATATTACCGATAATGTTTGATCTTGTTTTCTTTTCATCTGGAGAACCTATGACAATCAAAACTCAAATTTCATTATTTGTATTCCTAAAGTGGATGCACCAAAAGCTTAAAGATCACGAGATCCTATTATTTCAAACATTTCAGATAAAAAATAGACTTAATTTGCATTCTAAGTTCTAAAATAGCTAAACCAGCATTTTACCTATTCATTTTTCACAGCCTCAAAAAAAAAAAAACGTTACGAAACCTAACTAGCTCTTTCGGGGCTCGTCATCAACAACGGTACGGTACATCGTTGTTGGTTCAGTCAAGTTTAGAAAGCTGTGTTTGTCTTCTCTAACATCCACGATGCTGCGGATAAAACTTCCAGGGCCATGAATGTATCACTACTATCCCTTTGTTCCGTCTTGAATGTGTCGCTCCTGTTGTAATAATATTTGAGAAATATCTCATGTGTTTGATCAGACACACTGTAGAGCCCAATGTTTCAGCAGTAGGCCAGCGAGAGGAGAAAACATAGCCCCTGTGTGGGTTTAATTGCATGCTGCCTGACACTGCCTCACTTGTTTTTCCTCCAACTCTTGTAAGAAGTGCATATAATTGGCTCCACTGTTTGTGGATTCAGACTTGCTCATCGTCTAATAGAAATCATCTCTTTGGTGTGGAGGTGTCTTCTGGGAGCAGGAAGTCAGTGAGTCACCTTTGCCTGTGTTTTGCCTTTGTCCTCTGTTGTTGTTCGTCTTGGATTATAGAAAGAAGACAGAGCGAAGCACGGAGGGAAGGTAGAATTAGGGTTTCTTGGAGTTAGAGTTCCTTTAAAATATTCATCTAATAATGAGCAGGAATGTATTATGCTGAACATTAAGTGGGTGAAAGTCAAGGTAACCGGGGTCTATTGAGTGTCAACAGAAAACCTTTACCTTTTATAAAATGATTTATTTTAAAGTCATAAAGTCATCTGGTCAGGAGTAATGTGAGCTAACACAGTTCTTTAAACAAACAGCTTTGTACAACTTATCTGCTATTATCTGATTTATGACCGCCTGATGCAACACAAGATTGTGTACAAAATGATCACCTTTTGTTTAAATGCTGCAAGTCATGTATCGTCACAGATGGCTTATCAAAGCTGGCATCTAGTCAAGAGTGAACATCAAATTCAAATAAGCTTTATTGATGTGAATGTTCAGGTTACGTTATTGCCTAAAGCTAAATTACATGTTCTTGAATAATTATATTGAACACAAAGACAACAAAATAGATAGTGACTAGATAACACATAGACTTTAAACACACACACATCAACTTTTACAAATGAAATCAAACAGAAACATTTACTTCAGAGCTTGTAGAAACTCTCAGTGTATGCGGCAACAGTCAACAGATTTTGCAGCTAACATTGCACATTGATTTTTCTCACCACATAAATATGGCAGTTGCTGAGGATCGGGCAGATGGATACACTCGGGGTATATATTATTTATTTTTCCAAAGAAAACTTCTAGTACATCCTTATATATTCCCCAAGTACAGTAGAAGTGAGATTCCACTGAGTCCACTCAGTCTGTACATTGTTAAGCATTTTCCTTATATACCGGTACTTGCTATTCAAGAAATGGAAACTTCTAACTTTGAATTAAATATATTCTGTAATTCCAATGATATTAGCAAATTCAGCCCCTTTGTATATTCTCAGTTACAACATTATACTGACCATTTTAATGAGGTTTAAATAAAGACATAATCATTCCTACACATGTTCAAGATGTCAAATAGAAAACATGCCCAAGGGCATATATGTACTGTATATAACACATGCAGTAACTGCAGTATGCACATTTAAGCAATAGTATATTTTTAGTACACGAAACTTGACCTCCCTTATAGTGAGGTGCAGCAAAGAGGGATTTCATTTTTTCCCTGGCTTCCATTCAAAGGTTAAACTTTTTAAATACATGCTTGGTGCATTAAAACAGGCAAAATCAACATATAGCTCATTCCTACACATTTGTCTGCCGCTTTATAACAGCAGGAATCCTCTGGTGAGAATAATTCTATGCATTGTTTTGAGCCTTAAGAGTGTTACATATTTAAATAAAGTAGGCAGAAGTAGACATTTTGTGACTAAGTGTCAAAGGCGATGCATTTTGTTCAGTGGTTCAACAACACTTTGCCACTACCGCTATTGTTGTTTGTAGTTTTGAATGTGCTCCACCCAAGCACCCACTGTATAAAGCACCGGGGCACTTTTTGCTTGATTTAAAAGGAGGGTGCTTCAATCAAAATAAAATAAAAAACCAGCCTCCTCCTCCCACACGGATCCGGAGCAGTTGGGAAGATAAAAGTACTGCTGTAAGGTATGGTTCAGATTCTTCAGCAACATTTAAAATAACGTTGTTGATCTTAACTTGAACTGTACTTGAGATACAATTAATGTGCTTCTCCCCAGCTAGCTAACTCCTAAATCTCCTCTAAGGGTGTATCGCAGTAATGGTGATATGTATTCAAAGTCAAGTGAAACTGAAAGTTCACTGCATTCTTATTAACCAATTAATGAATCTGTAAATGATTAAATAATAAATTGTGATTGGCAAATAAAAATGCCTGGAGCTCTGAGGAAAATATTGTAATCACCATGTCAACATTAGTTTAATCCAATTATGAAAGAGGGTCTTCTTCAGCAATATGTCACTGCTCCCTTTTTTTCCCCTTCCAATGGCTCGTCATTGCATTATGAAGCAAAGTGTGCAACAGCTCAAGGCAATTAGGCTTTCAGTTTGTAATATACGGAGCGGCAAGGCTCAGCCCGGAGCTTTTAGTCCGAGTCTAGTCAGGCCACGGTGAGACATTCTTCAAAATGTCCTGCCCTGACCTTAAACTGCTATTATCTAACTGGCTTGAAGTAATACTCGTCAGCTCCCACCCCTTACCTCCGTGTCTATCAGCTCTGCAATGTTTTAATGTGGTCCCTTCCTCAGTTCCTCTGTTTCCATGGATACTGACACAGTGTGCTGAACATCTCCAGGCATTTGCCTTTCCAAAGGGCAGCGTGAACTCTAGGTTTCAAACCTTGTTTTTCTATGACTACCTATGTCCATCCGGTTCTATCGTAAATGTCCTCATAATGTACCTTCCTCTCTTTTCAAAAGCACAGTTTTTATATCTGAGGACTAACGAGGCTGGGTGGTACAGGCACCCGAGTGAACCGTGAAACACAACGGCTGCAATGTGACCTGTTTCCAGGGAACAAGGCAGGCTCTATTTCCTGCACCTTGGACAGCACATGAGCAACAGCAACACTAGAATTAGCTTTGCATCAACAGGCAGTGTAGCTACTGTATGACAGACCCACATGTTTTTCCCCTTCACTTCAAAATATGTTTTTACTTCCATATACGATTTCTTTACACTGATTTGTCATATTTATCCTGTAATAACCACATACGGCACAGCAGTATACGAACATACAGATCGGTGAATTCATTAATCCACATGGAACGGTAGAAAGAAGCCAGGAGGAGGCAGAATATAGCTATGAAATTACACAGTCAAATATATTTCTTATTCAAAGTTTATTCAACAAAAGATTTATAGCACAGAATGTGTGTGTGATTTCTACAAAAAGCAGCTGTACGCACCTGGAATTAGCACATGGGGCAGGTGGCAATGAGTCATGGCAGCGCTATGTGCTTTGTTTTGATGGGTTGCTTTGATATTTTGCTCTCTGCAACATTAGCAGTTCTAAAGGACTGCTTGAATAAGTTGGTTTCTGTTACCGGTGGGAAATGAATTCAAACCGTGAACACCATTCTTATGAAACATGTAAATATCTGCCCAAACTGACCCATATTATAAGATGAACTAGGTCTGGCCTGTGGTGAAATTAGTTCATGTTGAACTGACCACGATAAGTTATAGTCATGCGTCACAGAAAGTGGAGATTCTTGGGTTTAAATGCAAGTTTAGCGGGACATTGTTGTCATATATTTAAGGTATCCTATCCTATGGGAATATGGCATTATGACATACAGTTCATACTGCACTTGAATTACATGACATGAACTTTGATAAATATTTAGGTCTCGGTAATTGATATCCCTAGCCGCTGTAGGTAAACACAATTCCCCTCTTCTCACACATGAGGTAATGCAGGATTACTGTCTCGTGTGAACCCCCATGAACACTGCGGGGGATGGATGGATTTAGTGTGGTTCTCTCGGTGGGGGATGCAAAGTGTATGGCAGATCTCACAGTGTGGAGTGGACGCCCTGGGACGACACGATACACTTCAATCTTTCCCTCTTTGTGCGGCATTGCTCAGATTATCACCGCTTCACACTGCAAACAATCTGAAGCGGAGAGAAAAAAAGAGAAGCTTAATAATCTCTTCTCACTCACAAATGTCAGTGTGAAATGACAAGATTCTCCAGGATACTTCTTTATTTCTAATCCTCTTCTAAACAATCGCATTCCGAGATGCCTCTCCGCGGGAAACAAAGATGGACAAGCTAATGAAGCTGAAAAGCTCTGCTGTACGTTGTCGATCCTGAATGCAATCTGCCGCCTCTGACGTGTGCATTCTGTATCATTTAAGCAGTGTTGTGTTTCCTTCCCCTCCTCTCTGTGTAAAACAGTTGACCTTGTCTCACATGCCTCCAGGTGGGATCCCCAGCATACTAATGAGGGTTAGTGCAGAGGAATGCTAAGCCACGTGTCGGCTAGCCCGGCTCAGATCTTTACTACAATTGGCACCTCTGTTGCTACAGTTTAAACTGACTCTTTGTTTCATTCACTGCACGGGATGGTACTTCAGTGGACGGTCTAGACAGGCAAAATGCAGAGAGAAATATCAATATAATCGATTTGCAGAAATATGTGCTTCTGATGGAGTCTGCTTTTTGTTTTTGTTATGCAGCGCTGTCGTGTTACGGCAACATTTTCACAGTAGCTGTATTAAAGGTGATGCATCTCTCGGAGAGAAAGCTGCATTTCTGTAAATGTGAAGCAATTCCTGAACCCACAGTCCTTGTATATATCTCTTTCTGACCCCCCCCCCCCCCCCCCCCCCCCTTGTATCAATAGGGTGTCTGCATCATGACGACAGCCTTTCTGCACTTCTTCTTCCTGGCATCCTTCTGCTGGGTTCTCACAGAGGCCTGGCAGTCCTACATGGCAGTGACGGGAAAGGTTCGGACCAGGCTCATCCGCAAGCGCTTTCTGTGTCTGGGCTGGGGTAAGCAAGCAGCATGTTTCCCTAAACTTCTTCATTATCTCCCATCATCCCTCGCAGCTGCCATTTTCCCTCAAGGTCTCTGGCCAAGGTGTCTTTCCAAGTATCTGTGTGTGTCTTTTTCTGTCCACTGTTTCCATCCTCTCTGTGGGGCAAGCCAAATCCTCATCCTATCAGGCTCGTTGTTCAGATGCTTTTGTGCTCCAGTCAAAGCTCTCTGAGGGATGGGTAAATGGACCGGCCTTGAGCAGTGGGGGGGAGACAGACTGGTGCGGCTTTCCCATAGCAGGTTGCAATGACCTTATGTCTGATAAAGAGGGCGTGAGCTGAGCCTTTACACTGCAGCAGAACACATACCCTCAGAATCAGAGTTCAGGAGAATTTTTGCAAAGGTAAAATGTAAAATGTCGAGAATGTATATAATCCTGTTCTGAAATCCTTTCCAAAGTGTAATGTTCAATCGTTTTGTAATTATAACATGTATCACAAATGAAATACAGGTTGGAACCAATATACCGTATTTATTATCCATATTGCAACAGATTTTAATCAGCCTGGGTTTATCCTGCCTCCCACGCTGTGTTCCCTGCACTTGAATATCCCATCAGTAAAACAAATATAAATTATGTTTGTACATATCAATGTCAATGAAGACAGGAAGTAAAAAATATCTTTATCAAAATCGTAAAAAAAAATCAATTTTTTCTTCATTTGATAAATGTCAGTCTGAATCCTCGTACAAAGGCTTCTTTCTTACAGACTGCTAGAAAATCTCTCCTTTAGAAAAATCTATTTGATTATGAAAGAGCCCACACTCATTCTTCTTGTTACCTAGCAACAAACAAGGCTCTCTTAGTCATTGCAGTGCCACCGCTTGCTGCTGCTGCAAAAAAAAAAACGGCTGTTCTACAAACACATGGATTTGTCAAAAAAAAACGCCATAACGGACAATTTGATGAGAAATAACACAATCTATGTCTTGTTGTGTGACAATAACAATGCATGACATAACATGCCGACTATTTCTGTTTACATACACGACTTGAAATAGAATGTCTCTAATCCTCTATAGGTTACACACGTGTATTCAAACAGAAGACCAATTCATTTTCAAAACGGATTTCCAAGAGTGACATGTAGCACAGGGTACCTGTTGTCTCCCTATGCAGCCTGTTTGAAGAGCAGCGTCTCTCACCAGGCTGTTGCCTCCACAGTGATTCATGACATGCTTGTGTACACTCGGCACTCTTTACCTCTTCAGCACTGCAGAGAGGCACTGCATGGCCACAGGGTCTTCGCCTCGCGCCTCCAGGAAACTGATTACATCAATAGCACCTGCGTGCGCTGCTCTGAGAGGAAAAGCGTTAATATTCTAAGCACACAGCAGTAAGGACCGAATCCATTACACCAATCTATAATGAGGAGCCATACAGCAACAAAAAAAAAAAAAAAAACCTTCGTATAAATGGTGTGGAGGGCAGTGAAATGTCTTACAGTAGAGTGATGGAATTTCACTGGGTGGTTTTCTGGACTTGATGCTGCGCTGCCATTTTGACAAAGCACAGTACAGTCTGTTCTCTTCTGCTGCGTAATGGCATTCAAGTACAGCATGTTGATTGAAATATTGAAATGCATATAATTGATCATATACTCTCAGATGATTGTTTAGTCTCATACTGTAGCTTCTAATAGAGTGAGTCTAGCCGCACTTTGTCAAATGACTGCAAGGCAGAGAGGCTGACTTATTCTGCATTAAAGTGGACTTGTGCTCTCAGTTCTGACAAGTACAAGGACTTCTTGAATAACTATTGATTGTTTTCTGTTTTTTAAGGATTACCAGCTTTAGTGGTTGCTGTTTCAATGGGATTCACCAAAACAAAGGGCTATGGGACACCTTTATAGTAAGTTTTTCTTTTTCTGTCTATATTCATTATTCAGTGCACACACACAGTTGGTTAAGAGTAATGATGAAGTGCTCCTGCTGTGGCTTACTTATCCTAAATAGTGCCATAAACAAAGTCCCCTGAACCTAATCAAATTTCAAAATAGCGCAGCAGGACCCCAATTCTGTGAGAGTTGTATCCCTGCTGGATACCAAACGCATAAACACTGCTTAAAATCCTTTTAGCATTTTATTACCCTGTGAAACTTTGGAAATAGAGTTACAGCATATGGCACTTCTCCCCTGACAATTTAGGGGAATACAATTGTATGCTGGTGTGTGCCATTAACTTGGATGTTAATGTCTTGGTCGGACTTAACTGTTTCTTTCCTGCTTCTCCCTGCAGCTGTTGGTTGTCTTTGGAGGGTGGGCTCCTGTATGCCTTTGTTGGACCAGCAGCTGCTGTTGTTCTGGTATGTTTCAGACATCATATGTCAGCTCCACTTCGAACTTGTATATGCTGAGAATACAAGGGACATGTAGATTTCCGACAAAGACAATACAAATACTAAACTAAACCACTACTCCTAAAAAAACCTGTACGGTTTGTAATAATAATATCAAGACACACGCATTATAATAAGATACAATAATAACACACACACACCACCCACGATGTAGTCTCAGTGACGGTACAGTATCAGTGTGGTACAAATTGTTGAAACTCGACAAATCGTTGCTATGAAAATGCCTAACAGGAGGAACACACTCTGCTTTCAAAGTCAAAGTAATGAGCGTCCCATCAGGCAATGTGCTCAAGCAATTCCCTTTCATTTACCATAATGGTGCTCCATGTAGCTGTGAGGTTATAAAGTATTTATGCATTCGATTTGTTCAAAATCTAATATACTAGGATATTTTAATCATCTCATATTTACATTGTTGTACAGAGAAAATTACACAAAGAATGTGATTATGCAAATCCCTTAGTCTACTTCTGTGGTGGGATTAGAAATAAAGTGATTTGAGATTTTTTTTTTTTAAAGCGACTAAATGTCTTAGTTTGAGCTTCAGCTGCACAGAGACTTGCAAATGAACACCATACTGCTGTTACCACTGTATTGATACTGTAACATCATAGTGAGATGTCTCACAGACACAAAGCTGGTTGAATGAAAACGTCCCCAAATGTATTTTGTATAAATACTTAATGAGCTCTTTATCTCAAGCTAGAGGGGTCTGGAATAGCTGAATATTTAAAAGAATTGTCTACCCAGCTGCTATAAATCTGGAGTTTTGTATTTGCCTAGGTGCTGCTGCTAATAATAGGAGAAGGTGCCTTTGAGAAGACATGTATTTCTTGTCAGGCAGAGATCTTTTCTTATGGCTGTTGTGCTGGGCTGACTATCCGGGGGCATGCCTCATCATCTATTGGCTGAAAATGTCACAGAGATGAGCAAACAATAGAAGCTAGAGGTCAAAGCTCAGTGCAGGCGGAGATAATGACATTACATTATCTAAATGTAGAATGTCAAGCTGGGAAATGTATTCAACATTGGTTTTGAAATCATCTTTTTTGCAGTTGATTTATTGAAAAGCTAATATAACCTGTTCCCTTCTTATTGACAGGTCAACATGGTGATCGGTATCTTGGTGTTTAATAAACTAGTGTCCAGAGATGGCATACTGGACAAGAAGCTGAAGCATCGAGCAGGGTATGACAGCACGTCCTTGTTAGTACCTCATTTTTCTTCTAAACATTCTTTCTTCTTATTAACTTCCTGCAAAAATACAAACATGTGTAGATTTGATTTCACACACACACATATGGAGATGTAGACCTCCTTTTCTTGCTGCATAAAAGGCATCAACATAAAGGGGTCAGATCTCTCTCGGGAGCGACACAGCCTTCGTATTTCTTTGGCAGAATCAGTCCAAGATGAAAATCATTAAAACGCCCACACATCGGCTGCGTCTGCTGTTACTAATATGGCGGGGGAGAATTTTTAAAGTCGGGGTAGTGGCTGTTAGCATTGTTTGTCATGCTGTTGTCTCTATGTCCCACAGACAGATGAGTGAGCCGCATACAGGATTAACTCTCAAGTGTGCCAAATGTGGTGTTGTATCAACAACTGCTTTATCAGCAACTACAGCTAGCAATGCAATGTAAGTGCCCGTCAGTGCCTCTGAATCAATAAAGACGATGCTACAAGGGAGTCTCTGCATGTACAGCGTGTCCACCTCTACCATTTAGACCTTGAAGCCCACTGCAGCGTAAACTGATGTTTCAATTACATCCACAGTACATCAGAGCTACGGTATAGGAATGTCTTTTACTGCAAACATGCAATGTTACATGCTTATTTCACAGTACGCTTACTTTACTACTAGCATGCACATTAAAGCCCTGGAGTAAAAAAAAAAAGCGGCTTTTCACTCCAGACCCTATTGTGTTTGTCTACACCAATTGTCTTTGCTTTTATTTCCTCTACACATTCCTCCCTTCCTTCTCTCAGGGCGTCCCTGTGGAGTTCCTGTGTCGTCCTACCTCTGCTGGCTTTGACCTGGATGTCCGCGGTGCTCGCCATGACAGACAAGCGCTCCATCCTCTTTCAGATCCTCTTTGCTGTCTTTGACTCACTGCAGGGTTTTGTCATTGTGATGGTCCACTGTGTCCTACGGAGAGAGGTAAAGGTTGATTTGAAGTCGTCTTTTCTTTCACCAATGATCTGTGTTTACTAGAGATGATTTAAGTTGCTCCAGAGCTTAACCACATTAACGGATCAAAGTTATCACAACCATAAATAGAAACTTACTGAATACTGAATCTTAGGCAGACTTGACAGAGAATATAAGACCTAATAACAAAAGCATTAAATAACCTTCAAAGGCTTGTTTTTTTAGAGCATGTAATATGCAGTTTTCTGGACATGATGAATAACTGATTACCCCTGTCTTTAGGTCCAAGATGCTCTCAGATGTCGGCTCAGAAACTGCCAAGACCCAATCAGTGGTGACGCAACAGGAACCTTCCCTAATGGGCATGCTCAGATAATGGTAGGCACAGTTACCCGCCGTTATCTCTAACCATTAGATCCTGTATGATTTACGGAGAGCCAATGTCCCCTGGTTATTTATAATACACATACAAACCTCCTTGTTCTCCATTGACCTTAATTTAACTCATGCTCTAAATGCTGTTTTTCAAATTATTATTCATTATTATTCAGTTTAATATGGCCTCTCAAACATGAGGCATTGTTTCCCATAGGTTTATAAGGTTCTACATACCGCTTTTTGCAAAGCTGCAATTACATGCAGGGTAGACACTTGGCCCTCTGATGAATGGCATTACTTGCCTTTTGTTTTTTTCTAGGCCCTAAGCCTTTATTTCCATTTGATTGAACTTACTGTCCATGTTTGCCATGCATCCCTCTCATTTCCTCTCTCAGGGTAATAGAGGACTGTTCCCAGCCTGACCTTTTAAATGGGACACCAGTCCAACTCATCTAGCACCACGACGCCACTGGCACATCATAGCAGTGATCTGCCATTAGTATTCCAATGCAACTCGGAGTGAAATCGTTTTCATGATAGCGGAATATAGTGTCAAGGCCCCCTGGTTCAATACAGTCATTAGCAGCAAGCACAAAATACTTCCCAGCTGCTTTTCCATAAATGTATTGTTGATATATTGTAAGGACGGTGCAGAGAAAACAATGACTGCTTTGCATTTTTTAAAAGCCTTTTGAAAATATCTTGCAGCTGGCTTTTACACGAGGATGCCTCTTGCTTTGTATACACGCACAGTTTACAGTATAAAAGGCTTTGTTTTTAGTCTGACCGTCTGACTGTCCTCTGCCCCCAGACGGACTTCGAGAAAGATGTGGACATCGCCTGCCGATCAGGTAACGAACAGATGGTCTCTTATTAACACGATTCTCCTTGACTTGCATGTAAAACAAAGGCCCAAAAGAGGTTAGCTGAGGTTATACAACAACCAACAATCCCCACAGGAGGGTTTTTTTTTTCCACAATTACCAAAACACTGACTTTAATCTGAGAACAAAACAGTATTAAGAGAGCTGTTGAATATTCACTTTCGTCTTTACTGCAATAAATGTGAATAACAGCAGCTTTTCCCATCTCCAGCCAGCCGCACTACGTAGTAATGTGTTTCATTAACGCTGTCATAGAATAGGTGCGTAGGTGCTATGTGTCTCATTTTTTCAAGGATTTTCTTCCTCGGTTAGTGGGAGGATAATAATAGGATAATGTATGTAGCTAGTGGTGGCCACGAACACGGGCCTGGAGCCTCATCTTCTTTCTCCAATCCTTTCCAAACCAATGAAGAACACGTCTTAAATGGATCTGCAGGGAATAACCAAGAGCTCTCAGAAACGCAGCTTGTTAAGAGACGAAAAGAGGGCTGTCTGGCTCTTCTGACCCACATTACTTGATGCTGTACAGTCTTGTAAAGCTAAAGTGGACATACCCCGATACAAAAAGGCATTGCAGACAGGTGTCATTTATAAATCATGACCAGATTCAGACCAAAGTAGCACTGCGGTCGGAGAGAGATTGTTGTCAGCAGCAGAAGTAATATTCTGCAATATTCTGCCCCCCCCCCCCGCCCATGTCCACACTGAGCATTTAATAAGACTCAAACAAAAAGGCAAGGGTTAGATCTTTTATGTTGTCCTTGTAATCTCCATGCAGGCCTTTTGTGAACAGACAACATAATTCCTACTGATTCATGAGGCGAAGATTACAATGCTCAGTGGGGACGACGGGGTGTTCTTGTAAGAAGGTATTTCTGAATAGATAGCTGCTGTTTCTTATACAATATTTGGTGCATCACAAGGTGTGTCACCCATCACTAAATTTGGATTAGGATGCCACAATGCTGTTAAACAGGGAGACTTTCAGGGACAGGATGTAACCGTTCTACTTTATTTACGGTTACATCCTCCAGAGATACCTGCCGTCGTGTCCCTTTGCATTTAGGAGTAATGTCACACTCAAAGCATACTCACAGTTATTTGTCTTGCCATTACAGTTGTCCCTCTGCAGCACCAAATCCTTATGAGAATCGATTTGCATTCGTTTGTTTCTTTTGGTCGTGTTTTGGATAATCGCAGATTAAACTGTGACACTATAGTTTCATTACGGACAAATTACAACTAATCCTTGTAACACTCTGTCCTGCAGCACTCCACAAAGACATGGGCTCTTGTCGCGCCGCCACCATAACCGGCACCCTCTCCCGCATTTCCCTCAACGACGAGGAGGATGAGAAGATCCCCGAGGGCCTGAACTACTCCACGTTGCCTGGCAACATCATCTCCAAAGTGATTATCCAGCAGCCCTCAGCTCTGCACATGCCGATGGGAGTAGGGGATCTGAAGGAGCAGTGCATGGCTGACAGCGGCGCCGACATGCGCCGCACTGTTTACCTGTGCACCGACGATGCCATGCGCCAGAGTGACCATGACATGGTTGGCCATGACATGGAAGGCCACTCGTTGCAGGGCCAGATGATGGAGACAGACTACATAGTCATGCCCCGGGCCTCTGCAGCAGTGGTGTCCGGGTCGGGCAACATGTCCACCCTCCTGAAAGAGGACACCAAGATGAACATCACTATGGATACGCTGCCACACGAGAGGCTGATGCATTACAAGATGAGCCCTGACTTCAATATCAGCCCGTCAGGCATGGACCACATGAATGTGAACCTGGAGCAGCAGTACCCCAGCGCTCCCGAGCAGATGCAAAACCTGCCCTTTGAACCTCGCACGGCTGTTAAGAACTTCCTCGCTGAGATGGAGGAATCTGCGGGGCTTTCTAGGAGTGAGACAGGGTCTACAATATCTATGAGCTCCTTAGAGGTACATAATGCTGATGTGGACGAAGCTCAGAGGATACAGAGCTGCAAAAAAACACCTGAAATATACAATGCACCTAGTATTAATGTACATATCTTAAACCGATGACGTATTAACTTAATGTCATGTTCTATATTCACAGAGAAGAAAGTCGCGATATTCTGACATGGACTTTGAGGTACGTAAAAAAAACACGTTTCTTTCGATCTAGCACATGCATCTAGCTGAAATGCAGAGAAAAGCCATTTTTTTTTGCAGTTGTGTTTGTCATTTGATTTACTAGTACTTGTTAAGCCTCTTAAGCTTATTGAAGTCACAGTACACAGCCTTGACTCAACACGATTTATTGACATGCTGTGCAGTTAAGGTAAAAGCAAGGCTGTCAACTGACAAACAGGGCAACAGTTCTCATCTACATTTTGTCCTCCTTCCATCTCCTCCATCCATTAGCTATATGTTGATTTTCAAAAAATGTATGCTTTCAAAGTCATTTGCACATTTCACATCAGATTATACCACTGGTTTCAACAAAGATTATATTGGCTTGCAAAAACATATTTAAACCCCCCTTTAGCAGGTTTGAGCTTCTCCTTTGCATCATTAAAATTGGGCTTTGCTGCATATATATTGTACAAACTTTCAAAGTAAAGGAAACATTAGGCTTCTGGCAGCGATTTTGGCCTGGGGTGCATTTTGTTTTAGCTTCGATGCACACCAACCCTTAAATTGAAAGTTTTGTGCCAAGGTTTGATTGTAAGGATTTTCCTTACGCAAACAAAGCGGTAAATTAGTCAATTTGTCAATTTGTCACAGAAGAATTATGTTTAGTTCAGATACCCCAGACATTGCAAATTAAAAAAAGTTCAAGCTTTCAGTGTCCTATCACCCTTACTTTAATTATCTTGGTGTTTCCTTCATTTTGGCAGTCACTTGTATATATACAGAGACCGGTAGATTTGTTTCAAACCTGGCCTATAAATAAACTACCATGACACTAACAAATTGATCAGAGTTGGAGGGGGTGAAAAGGAAGATGCATTTCCATTATTGGCTGTCAATACCAAAGAAAAAACCCTTGCCATTGCAGAAAGTCATGCACACCAGGAAAAGACACATGGAGCTGTTCCAGGAACTGAATCAGAAATTTCAAACCCTGGACCGATTTCGAGACATACCAAATATGGGCACCATGGTGAGTAACAGGAAACCAGGAGGGGGTGGCGGTTAGCCAATTAATGGTAGCAGCATCAAAATACCCTATTTAGCTATCCGGTGCAGGGCACATACTGTAATGTGTGATTGTGCAAATGAGCGGTTACAGTATGTAGCCAAAGTATTTACGTGGAAGTCAAACTTCCGATGCGTATAGTGGACCTGCCGGCAGCTGGCGGCGCGGGGGGGGGGCTGCTCCTTAAAAGCACTGAAGCATTTTTCTCCACAAGGCCAGTCTCAGGGAAGAAAGACCTTTGGTAATCTTGTTGCAATAGAGTGCATCCATTCCAATGCAAGGCCATGAATGCACTTTTATTTACATGCACATTTATCTACTTAGCAACCCCATCATTTTTCCATTAATGCATGGCGGATTATTTAACCTATCAACATCTATACAAATATGACCTTAAGTTTACTGTTCTCTTACTGCAACTGTGTGTGTGTGGGGGGGGGGGGGGGGGGCTTTCCTTCTTTGTCACTTTGGGATGTAGAAGTCTTGGCGAATTATGACAATTCTTCTGGACCTCGCTATAAGTCAAAAGTCCCACCATCTGTCTCCACACCTGGCTGCAGCTGTAGACAACGGGGGTGTCAACCTTTCCGTCCCTCTCAGACAAGCACCAATGTTTTCTTGTATTGAATGCAACAAATAGAAATTAGGCTGGCGAGAATGTCAGCCACGCAGCAGCCTTTTGGCTGCATGTAATCCTCTTTTCACTCACATTTCAATCACCCCTCACAATGTCATTTGAAGCCCGTTGCTTAGTTACCAGTGCAAGTTCTTTTGTATAGAAAACGATAACTCCCGTACATTCTCCCCCTTTTTTCTCTTTTCCCCAAATGAATCTGCTGCAGAGCTGGCTGCAGACATTAGTATCCATTTTATATTCCCAGACTGGGAGCAGCTTCTCTCCCTTGCTTGCAGTGGTATATTTGGGACTGTCAATGAGAGCACATTCAGATGAATGGCTCACACATGAAGCCCATATAGTGCACCAGTTTCTGAGCTTTGGGGGGAAACACAATTCTGCTATGACTCCACGATAAGCATGGTCACATTTAACACACTACCATTATCCTTTGTTATTTGATGCGCTTCCCACGGCATTAATTCATTACTTTCAATTAGCAATGGGTAGGAATTCATACAATGTTCTTTTGAATGAACTGACTTGACTGGAAACGTCCTTTTTTTTGTTTTGTTGGAAAAATAACAGTGCAGAGGATGTCATGCCACTAATGTCACACCCCACTGGCCATGTTCACAGGACAAGGCAATGCCAAACAAGAACCCATGGGAGAGCTACAATCCAGCCTGTGAGTACCAGAATTACGCCACTATGAATGTACTAGAATCTGACACCAAGGACTCACTGGAGATGACGCCTGCAGAGTGGGAAAAGTGTGTCAACTTACCCTTAGACGTCCAGGAGGGAGACTTCCAAACAGAGGTCTGAAGGAGAAAATGCAAACGAGAAAAGGAGGAGAAAGAGATGTATTTTGCACTGAATAAAGCAACAGACTTTTCTAACAGCCTTGGCATACATATCTGGATAATACGAGTGTGGCAGGGACAATATGTGCCAATACAATATAAGGACTGAGGAGAGAGGAAAAAAAAGAAAATAAGGAAAAAAACATCAGTGTTACTTTTTGTATTCTCACTAGTGTACTTAGTGTGGGGCAGCCTGGTGTACAATATTTACCATCATGTGTTTCAAATTATCTGTTGAGGAATTGGCTAAAAAAAGGTAATCTCTCAAGATGAAACCTCACAAAGCAAATGACATGCCATGTCGTCCCAGCTTCATTGGGTCTAGTTTTGATTTCATAAAGCTGGACCCGGGAGCACAATGTATATATTTATGCAGGTTTTTAAAAAGTTTATAACAGTCTGTTTGGCCATTACTACACTTTTTACTTTATAATATAAAACATGGGAGGCAAAGAGGATTTTTTCTGTCATATTAAAATGAATGTTTGTCAAGCTACATTCTTCATTGCTTTAAATGCAATAAAGATAATACTCACTTTTATATAAATAATATATTTCACAACTTTAATACTGCAGAATCTGCTTGAAGGATCCCAGCAAGCTCTCTCATCTGCAGCTCTGTATAAAATATTTAAAAACAAAATGTTGTATGGTGTAAATAAACTTTTGTCTACATATGTTTTACTTGTGCCAATTTATTTTAATGAGAACAAATGCCAACCTGATCAAAAGTTATAGCGAAAAAATGTTAACATTTGAAAAGGAATGTAAATAAAAGAGGAAATATGTTCGTACTGCTTCAGAGGTTGTGTCAAGTTTATGTGGTTTGTTGGTTGTGGAATTCATTACTCACTTAAATAGATCACATCAAATGATGGGCATGTGACTGATATACATATACAGCTTTCCCTGTCGGAGTATTAATGACTTTTGTTAAACGTCCAACCTTGTCTCCAGTTTTTACAGACTGGATTTTCCAAAAAGTTCTCTCCAGTAGCTCAAATACTGTCCCCTGTGATGATTTTTTTTTTTTTAATCTCAGGTTAGTTATTCCCTTTATGATTTAAATCTTCCCTTTAGCTGAAGGTGAAGCATGGTATAGTCTTCTGAATCACCTCATAAATCCACCCCCGTATCTGATTTCTGAATTTGGAGAGGAAACATTCAACTCCTAATAGGTTTTTGTGCCTCCAGAAGGTTCAGCCTGATAAGATCAGTTTAGGTTTATCCGGGCAGACCGGGCCAGACGGAGCACAAACGGGAGGTGGGTGTGAGGGGGCTTTGGGGGGGAAATCTTGTTAGTCCCGTCTGGTGGTCTGCGGTACGGCTGACACTTCGGCAATGAGACCATCGGTGGGAGTCCCCCCCCCCCCTTCCTCTGGGGAGCAGTGAGAAGAGGAAGCCACAGAGGAGGACTTGGATCTGCACCATCAGTGGAGAATGATGACAAGAGGGGAAAAAGGGGGAAGCAGACAATAAACACGGGCTCACATTAATGACGACTCCCAGTTGCGCTCTGACGTCGACACGAGATAAATGAACTTGATTACATGTAAACTCAGTCTAGACATTAATGTCTGAATTTACAGTGCATTTCAATTTACTCTAGCAGACATAATTAGGTTAATTATATACAGTACTGCTGCCTGTGAGAGATTATTTTCACTAATGTGCCGTGAATGCAGTGAAATGCCTTTGGCTTTTATTTTTTACCCAGATTGTACACACAACCCTTTATACCATTTAAAAGATCTGTGTTATAAATTATCTTTACAAAATAAGATATGTATGTATATATATATTCACAGTTCATACATACAATACAAAATACATTTCTACAACAGTAATTTCACAATTTAGAAACTACTGGTATTCTTCAATAATAATCTCTTTTTACATGATTGAATTAATCTTACTTTTCCCATTTGAAAGACATTGTCAAGGTTCAAGAACAGACTGTACTGTACACTTCAAGATGCAAACTCAAAATAACCAAGTTCATATTAGGAACAACCACATCATAAGCTATTGAATCCTTTTATTTACCAGTTGTGCAGCTGTCGAAACGTATTTCCTCTCCCAAAACCGTAAGCATTTGCTCAATAAATGCATGGCTGACAGACTTTTTCCTCCTCCAAATGAATAATATTTGGAGACGGATGAAATCAGAATGTCAGTGCCTCCGGAGATAATTTATGTGCTTATGTGACCTAATCGTATTCAAACGTGGAGCTCTAAATGTGTATGGGATTTCTCCATCAGCTCTACTGGGTGAATTATGTCACTGTCAGACGTACGCAGGGACTCACCAGCAACTGAGCATGACAAACTTCGCCATGCAAATAAACAAGTGAAAGTTCTATTTTAAGTTGGTGTTTGTCTAAAATGCTATTTTTGACAGTTCTACGATTTTTCCTTCCTTTTGTGTCAAAACAAAATCCTCAAAGAAAGGGTTTAAAAGCACTTGAAAGTGACAAACTTCATGCAGCTCAGTTCCTGGTTTTTCCTATTAACTATGTTGTAGTTTCCTCCAGGACAACTGCACAATGTATTGAGGTGAAACACACTCCCACCTTTATTTTTGACAGCCTGCCAATAAGTCACTCGGCAAAAACAGGTACTTCTTGATACAACGACCACAACATATTACTCGTGTACCAACCCCCTGAACCAATTCTGCTAAACGGCTGCTTTACACTCACATTGCAGGAACAAACCACACTGGGGACAGTTACTAAAACCACTAATGACCAGGTATGCTAAACCATAAGCACATTGTCTGCATTACACTACGTTAGAAATTCTAAAACACACTGTTTGCAAAAACACACGGTTATCTACATTAAACACATCATTCAAAAAAGCCTGTGTGTTTTGTTTGTTAAATTCTAAACACTAAATTCTAATTATCAATCACCTGCACCCAGAGTACACAAGTGAAAACACCTCTAATCAATCAGGTCACTTAGAAAATGAAAACACAATGAAGAGAATTCAGGTTTGCTGTTTAGTGTGCACAACTATGGAGGCCAATTTTGGAGAGTTACAGGACTGTAATACTGTATTTAGTTTTTAATACAATACAGCAACTCTGTTTCTGTTATCTTCAGTTATTAAAGTCATTGTGTCTGTTGTTATGAGTATGAGCGTCGACAATAAACCCATTGCATTTGTGTTAGTTATCTATATTTACATCATGCTACAAATGAAAATGGCTAAGACTCTAGATGATAATGTTTTATACTTAGCAACTCAGTGTGCAGTTGCCATAATTAAATAGCTATTTATTTGGTATTTTTGTGTAAAGTTGCGATGCAAACAACTAGTTTTAGAAGAGTTTATATAGTTTTGAAAGAAGTGTTTGCTTATGCAAGAGATGTAGGATATTTTGTGTTCATGTTTTTGGTTTCAGTGTGTAGAGTTTTGAAAAAGAGGGCCCTCATTTTAGAAAGTGTGTTTCAGCTATTTTAATTCTTGCAGGAGCTCAGCTTATTCTCTCTGTAGCTAATGAGATTAATATGACAAAGAATGACTTAGACCTCCCGCAGACAATTCCAATTTTTAAACACCAATTAAAGATGTACGTAATGCCGCAAATGCGTCTGTTTATAGGTTCGACAAAATAACATGTGTGTCGGAAAGTGGAAAGCTGTATTATTTAATTGTTGGTTAAATTGAGCTGGGATGTGTTGACAAGTTTGGTGCACAAGTCTTTCATTTGGGAATGAGTGGCAGGCCCCACAGGCCCATGAGAGCAGAGAGGTTAGCCTGCTTAGGGGCTGCAAACACCGAATCAACATAATCACATTGATTCTGCGTCACTTTCCTCCCTGGAGGCATGACTGAGGGGTAAGGCAAACACTTGGTCTATCAAGGGCCTGTCAGAGGAGTTAAAGCCCAGAGGAAAGACTTGAGGCCATCCAAAAATCACAGAAAGGACATAAGTAGAGAGAAAAAGTGGTGAAATGCTTTGCACAACAGTACTAGCCATGTTGTTGTTTTTTAGAAACTCAAGTTCACCCCCCATCTTAACAACTTTGGCTATCCTCTTTTTGTCTGGCGCAATCATGATGTCAAACCGTGTCCAAGACTTTTACGACTTAAGTGTATGAGTAAATAACTAACGTTACAAAACTGATGTCCTCATCCGCCGCTGTAACTACACTTTGTCTTAAGTGCTACTTAACAGACACGCTCATGGTAAAAGTGGTCAAAATGTTCACTGTCGCGAGCAGACTGACATTAGCATTTAGCTCAAAGCACCGCTAGCGTGTGCTAGCAGAGCTGTTGTTAGTCTTGCTAACAAATGTCCGTAGCTAAAGCTAACCTGGCATCAGGGTTTGCTCACACATCGAGCATAAATCAGCTGGAGAAGAAAATAATTTACAACATACAGTAATTTCAACTAATGCTAAATATTTTTGATAAGCTAGCAAAAAAGACAGACTGCAGTGAGTCAGCTAGCTTAACTATAGCCTACGTTAAAAAGATACAGAAGCGAACATCAGAGCTATAATTAACTGTAAAACTAGAAATGTACTTTCTATGATAATTGCACTGGAAATAAAAAAATCAAGTGTTCTGAAACTTTGAACAAAAATTAAACTTTGGAAGAGCAAGAACGTAGGCTACCAAACCAAAGTATGGTTTAAATGTTGTACTCCCTTGTCATTTGCAAGTGCCTTCATAATTTCAAGTGTTGTAAAAAGAAATGTTATTCTGTATAATGCATTATGGCCTTCCGACCTGTGGAGCACTAAGATAGATGATGGGTGCAGAGGTCCCTGACAATGGCTGTGCTGTTCTGTAATTCATTTTTACATACCATCACTGGTACTCCTAACAATCAGCTCTGGCTCATTTAAAAACAGGGTCTGTGTCAGAAAAAAACAACTTTACATTCATCTACTGTCAGATACTGTCTATTGGTTTCTCGAGTTGTAATATTAGATAAAATAACATAAAATACTGAGGAGATAATTATTTTCCATTGTTTAGCTGATAGTTAGCTGGATAGTCAGGCATGATACAAACTGTGATGTAAACATATTGATATTTTCCTGAACTAATTCATGTAGTCATTCAGAAAATGTGTTCATTGTTCCTTAATAACAAGCTTGCAAGAAAAGCCTAAAAAGAGACGCGTGAGGGAGAGAAATGATGAGACAAGAATTGGCTTTTGAATAAGGGGTAAGACAGGAAAAGTTGCACTCTGAACAGCAGACATCCTCTGATCTGACATGTTGATCACACACTCCTCTGCTTGCGTTCTAGGGCTCCATGTTTTTGGCTCAAGGCTTATTTTGGTTTATTAGTGTATGAGGGGGTGGCATATCACATAATGGCTTAACTCAAGGCTTGCACCATAGTTATGACAAGGTGTGCATACCAACAACTCTAATTGGACAAGCACTCAAAATGTCATGCAAATCCATCCGAGGCATGCTACGAGTAGTTATATGCTAATCCCAGAGCGAATGTATTTAACTGTCAGTTTCATTTGATACATGTCCTTAGTATTCTGAACAGCAAAATACACATTCTCACTAACAGAATTACTGATTGTGGTTATGTGGTTTGGTACTTTGCAGCTCCTCAATAGAATTTGTCAAATCTGACCACACTGTGGTCATAATTTTGTCACTGCACTCATTAAAGATAAACACAGTTTGTAACACGGAACTAAAGACCATTTAAAACTTCATTGTTAGTGTGTTGCAAGGAATTGTATTGATTTTCGTAAAAAAAAAAAAAAAAAAGCCTCACTCAAACAGGAGCAATTAGAAATTAGAACCGAGCCGACTCACCCTGAAGCTTTGAACAAATTAACTGACAGGTGGCATGTAGTATTCACTAGCAATTAGCGCACTATCTATTACAGGAATAATTAGCTCTATGGTCGATCAAAATGTTTAATACAGATACTATGTAATTAAAATCCAATTTGTTATAAACATAACAAAATCTTTGATTCCCCTGCAAACAACTGGAACAAATCTGGTGGCTTGCTCTGTTCCACAAAGTCTAAATGTTATAGTAAAATATATACCACTCATTGAATATTTGGTGTGGAGGGTCAAAATAGTTGGAACAGAAAAATGTGTTTAAAATGGTTTTATTTCTTTAAATACAGGTACCATTCAATATTGACACGACTTCCACAACGGCATTCTTTTCAACCCATCACAGGTGAACAAAAGCACACCGGATGCAGCTTCTGTCGTCATCATGTAACCACATTTCCTGCTGCTGCCGGACTTTCATCTCAAAAGCAAAAAACAAAAACTTGTGAGATTCAGAAAGATTTCTGCGAGGCTAATTTTAACGTGGGTAGCACATCGAATAGTGTGTGCCCATCGTGGTGCTACACATTCATGAGGCACACATATTTTATGTCAATTTGTTTTTTTGTTAATTTTGACACAACTAAATTCACTGAAAATAAAATAAACTATAAAGCAAAAAAAGGAGAAATACTCCTTAATTGAAATAAAATGACATATACGTATTTGATAAATTCCATGTTCTTCTAACACAGACAGCTAAATGTTGTTGAACCCATTTCATTTAAAACAAAGAATAACTGAAACCTTGGAAACACGACAGCCGTAATTGGCCCTTTACATTTCACACAGTGCAGGTATGCAAGTACAGTAACGTTCACTTAAATAATGGCCGTGACTAAATGTAGGGGAAAAAAAGCAGCAAACACACTAGCACAGTATTTAACCTGAGACAAAACAAGCTAAATAAACTTTGAAAATACTGCTGTCAACACTCATTATTTTATACTAATTAGCTCTTCAGAAAACAAGCAAGCAGAACAGATGGTGGAGGCTCAAATGTCTTCGTAGTATTTGATCTTAAAAGGTATATTAGAGCCAGCTTTAGATATTGTCATTCAGTAACCATTAAAAGGGTCTAGAATATGCTTTAAGGATGTAAAAAGTTTATGTCCAAGCTCCAACTAAATCTTAAGACATAAAGTTTTGGCGCCGTCTCTGCTGCTGCAGTGTGTCTCCTCCGGCAGAAAATGACCAATTCATGTCGGTTTCAAACTGTTGATGAGTGAATTCTCAAGGTAGGATTGAGTTGGAGGACACTCCCAGAATCCCAAAGTCATTAATAATATTGACTGAGAACGACACACCGATCGGTCTCGGCGGTCTCATTAAGGGGTAGGATGTGTCGACTCAAAACAAGGCAGGAATGCACAAGACACCACTGCAATAACGCCTTAAAAGCAATAAATTAAACTATGACAGATCACTGACATCCATTTATTTGTTTATCAAATTGTACTTTCTAGTCCCTTTAAATCACGGTGGGGGATATCTACAAACCCGTCCGAGCGAATACTGCTTTTCAGTGCACATATTCATCATCACTTAAGTCCGAGTCATCGGCCTCCACCTCTCCTTCAATCACAGACTTCTTCCCTCTGCAGCAGGACACCACCAGACCAACGAGGAACGCCTAAAAACAATAAGCAAAGCACACATTAGGAAATATTTCATGAAGATCATCTGATCAATATAATGCATCAACTGCACGAGGAGAGAGGCTATTCAATATTTTTGCTGAGGAGATTAGCTGTGTGCGGTCTCGGAAAAATCAGTTTTCAAGTTTTTCGGAGTAGAAATGAAATGATGTTCTTCGGCTCTCACACTCTTCCCCCGAACAAAATACAGCCTGTAAACTGAATTAAATGTTTCATAGATGTTGATGTCAATGTTGCTCGGCTCAAAAGATATATTTTTTATTCTTTGAGCTTTAAAAAAAAAAAAAGAAAACAACAATTCTCACTCTGCAAAAAAATGTCCCTGATGGCATTTCATTGACATCTTTGGACTTACCCCGATAAAGGCCCAGTTACCAAAGTAATAGATGGAGCTGAAGAACCAGAACTTGTGGAGGAAGAGATAGGATCTTGTCACAGTGCACTGGTCTGAAAGGGACAGAGAAAACAAAGGAACATTTAAGAACTTAATCTATACAATAACAGTATATTTACTTTGGTTTTCAACCCAAGATGGTTGATTGTTGAACATATTTAGAACGCAACAAGGTTTTTTTACTCCACCAGGTATTTGTTTGACAGTTTGGAAAATCAGTTATGTAATGAAATGAAAACAAAAACAAAGATTACTTTGGTCTCAATAACAAAGGAAAAAAAACTGTTGCTGCCAGAGAGTGTAGTTGCCTTTACAGTGTAGAGGGAAGTCCACTGTACACTGCCTACACACGCATGTTTGTCCAGCACCGCCGAGGAAAGTCTCACAACATTTGATACCAGTGGCAAGTCATGAACCATCTGAGAAGTGGTGTTGAAGGAAATCAGCAAGATGACAAATACAACCGTCCTGAATTTATAAGATGTTGTTGCAGAGCTTCATTCTTTACCTTGAAAACACACATCTGCCCCTAAAACACTGAACTCAAGGTTCACTTTGTGGGATATGAACAAAAACATTTGGAGAAGCTAAGTTTTCAGTTTAAAACCTAAAATCACAGATTGTCAAATTTACTTTCAATGTAACACTTTTCAGTATCTATAAATCATTGGGGTAAAAACTCAAAAAGAAATAATGTGACAGTAAACTGTTTTAGTTTCACTTCCACTAAGCTCTAGTACAGCCCCATCCTCTATCAAATGTACATGTTTTTCATTAAAAGTTTGCTAATTCACATGCTTCGCCATTTCCAATTTAGGATTCATTTATATAGAAAGCCTTGAAGGAAGGAAAGACGGGAGGAATGACTATAGACGGTAAGAACAAATAGATCTGATGAGGTGGAAGTTAGGAGAAGAATAATTGGGCACAGGTAAAGGAGGAGTGAAGGAAGGACAGAAGACAGACAGCCGGAGGAAACACAATCATTGTCTTAAGAGACGTATGAGAAGTCACTTCTCTGTGTGGGGACTACCATCAAGACAAACAGCATGAGTGCAATAAAACACTACTATTGTCACACGGTGTTTCGAAATTAACGTGTAGCACTTGTCATACCAAAATAATTATGCAAATGTAAATCCCATTTTGTGTCATTTTTAAAGCAAATAAAAGTTTCAAATGTCTGTCATATCCCATGATGCTATTGTGGTAATATAAATGTAATTTATGATGCCGTTAGATTGCTGCTCGACCCCGTTGAGTGCCTCCTTTTGTCTGCGGCAAGCGGGAGAGCAATCAGCAGTTTTTGAAAAGCTAAGACGCCAACAAATACGGAATAAAGCAGAATATTTCTTTCAAACATGTTGTGAGAGTAATGAACTGGCTCAGGGAACGTGACAAAAAGGGGAGTTCATGCTCAATACCGAACAATTCATGAAGCTACGGTTAACACAAAGTAACCACGGGGTGTGTGGATCAGCAATTTCAAAGTGCATGGATGTGTGGCACATGTGCTGCGGCAGTGTTGAAGGTGCTCAACCAAAAAGAAGGTGATGCAGGATGTCAGCTCCAGTAAAGGGGAGAGAAAGGGAGCACGTGGACCAGCCCAGGTGAGCTTAATCAAGCTAACGAGCCTCAGGTGTCAGCTAACTGCCGGCAGAGTTTGACCAGGACAGCCTCCAACACAGCAGCAGGGGTGTCACAATGAAATTATTACATCCATCTTTTTTTTTTTTCAATAGATTTTGACTTTTGTGACGTTACAACATTTTGAAGTTGTTGGAAATTTCCTACGCAGCCGCCACTGGAATCTAATTCTACCAAAAAAAGTATGATACTAATAATAGAAGTGTAGCCTGATATTAACTGTGCATAAATACCGGGTTCAAACAGAAAGAACAGACATGCCGCATTCAAATGTGGATTTAGAATTTAAATGGAAATATTATGAATGAAGCTTCAGACTATTTGGTAAAGCCCTACACGCTAGAAATTGTCACGTTGCTTCTTTTATCATTTTTCATTTTTCATAGAAAGAGGGCCGGACGGCCCCGTAAAGAAGTTTTTCGGAATTTTTTTGACAGTCCAGCAGCCCACCGATGCGGCGACCCATCGGGATTTGTCCCGGTATGCCAGAAGGCCGGTGCGCCACTGACTACATGGAGCAGTGCTTCTGGCAACTTTGTCACTGTAACTCAAAAAGACAACCGGTCTTCTGAAAAGAGGAAAGCCATGTCACTGTCAATGTGAATAGGACTTAACCAGTTGATAAAACTGGAATGAGGCAACATTTAATGGAGCCTTGCATCATATATATCCCGTCTTACACATTGAAAAGGAAAGAGGCAAGAGCGTGACACGCAAAAAAAAAAAACTAAAAAAAACCAACAAATTGTGAAGACAGTGAACCGTAGGTCATGGGTTATGCATGTAACCCCGATTCTCTGATGAAGTAATGCCCGTGCAACTTCAACTGGGATCCTCTCAAGCGCTCCACATTGTCAAGTCAAGTGCAATTTTCAATAGATTTTCAAATTAAATTCATGGCGTGCATGTACCGTAGAACATTCAATAAGATCTAAAAACAATGATTTTGTATATATTAACTTCAAAATCTGTGGGAGCTATCTCATTATTACCTTTGAGGTAGTAACAATGGCTATATTCTGAACGATGTCTTGCTGAAACTGTTTGTATGTGCTTATGATAGCTTTACAACCAAGTGCAGCCATAGTCTTGAATAAACCACTTAAGAGAACAGGTTGATTTCTTAACATTTCAAACTTGGTGGAGAGAACTCTGCTCTGCTGTGTGCTGTGGCCATGAACAGCTCAAAAACTAAGCTCTGTGATCTTGAATATAAACACATCAAGCCAAAAACAAACTTTGTTTATTGCTTATAAAATCCAACAGCTTTCTTTGTCTGTGGAGCAGCGCTGTGCTTTATGCCTGTGCTATCACCTTTGGAGTGTTGGCCCTCCAGTTCTTAAAAGAACTTGATGCTGCTATTGATCTGGCTGGGATAGAGCGGCAGGAATAATGGAAGCCTTCTGAAGCTGAGTCATCCCCCCCCCCCCCCCCTTCATGTGCAGGAATAGGTATTGGCAGGAATGGGGGAAAAAGCGGATGACGTCAAATGCGGAAAGTGCCAATGATATGCGTGCGGTGTCTGCGTCTCTCTTCAGTGCTCCAATTGTTTTTGTGTGAAAACACAGGAAGAAAGGAAAGAGGCTTGCATGTATTAATTAACTTAGCCATGCACAATGAACCAATAAAAGGATAGATATTTCAATATACTCCCAATCAGACTTTGTATAGCAGAGGAAGACGAAATGCTCTGTCTGGCTGTGTTAAGAGAGCCATCTGGAGCATTACCGCTAACCCTGCTGAGCTGCTCCAATCACACTGCTTCTTACACAGCTCTTCACACCGACTTCAACCCCACGAACAGTACTGTCGGACTTATACCGAGCTGCATGACATCGAGGTCTACAGCAATACCTCAGTGTGGCTTACAATTTATTCATTAAAGCGAACTTTGTAAAAAAAGCTTTCCCCTTTAGAGTGTTCAGTTCTGTGCTGTTTCATCTCAATTAAAGATTAGTTAGCGCAGCTCTAGTTCACCAGGATCAACAGATAATAGAAGAAGCAAGTCCATCTTCATCCCCATGACCTCGCTCCTCTCTTCTCCTCCAGCGCCTCAGCCATCTGTAGCTCTTCAGCTGCTCACCTGAATCGCAGGGCTCCCTCCGAGCGGGACCTACAGATGGTCCACAGCAGTGGTCTGCCTAAATATATTATCATGTACGCTGCTGACCCACTTCACCTTGAAATCATTACCGCTCTCCGATAAGAGCACCGGGCGGTGTGTGTGCAGCTAATTTCACCTTCACTCATGATACCCGGGTGAGTGCTGCCCTGTGTAGCGTGATGCATTATGTATAACTTCCATCCTGGCATTCTAACACAAACGCACTCGTAAAAAACCCCAGAACACACACGCGCACACACACATTGTGTACTTTGTGAAAGCCTCTCCATCAGCAAGCACTCATGTTCTTACACTGTATACTTTCACTTTCTTTGCATCAACAGAGCACTTTCTTCCCAATGTCCTTTGAGGCTGCTGATGTTCCTTCAACAGGAACATCGTCCTTTTTTTATATTTTGTTGACTAATGTTCGCCAAAAGCATCTTCTTGCTGTGTGAGATCTTACTTTTAGTAGTAGTAGTACTCAGACCTCCAGATGGAGACACAAAAGACAATATATATTATAACCTAACCTAACCCACTGATTATACCAGCAGGAAGCACAGAAAGAACATTCGAGCTATTTGCAAAGTGCTTCTTGTTTTCTCCATTATTGTCGTTGGGTTACTTTCCTCACCAAGGTAATTGTACATCTCTAAAAGCCCATTAGAAGTAGTAGCACAAGAGATCAGCCAATCACACAACTTGTTACCAGCCCTCTCATTATTTGGAGTTCGGTTTCAGGCGTTCTCACCGATTTGTGACCTTTTGTCCATGTTTCAACTTCTGAGAGAAATAGCTGGCTCTTTAGCTGCACTATGTTCACCGGCTAGTCGCTACGTTTGTGTCTCTGCTCTTTAGTGCTGGTCAGATAGTGTACAGCGGGTTCATCGGAGAAAAAGTTCAATAATACTGATTAGAGCAGCTTTAAGGAGACTTCTTGAACAGAAAGTGTTCTTAATTATATTAATTCACAGTGAAAGTCTTTTGGCACAATACCAGGAAACAGTTTTCCTTTAAAAGGTATAAGGGGTGTCTGCGGATTACAAGATGGACGTTTTTCTTTCAAGAGAATAACTTTTGATTGACACATTCCATTGTGATGCAAATTGCTGATGATCCCCTTGATACAAAAATAAGTACTATTAATTTGTGTTGGGGTTGAGGGAGTCTCCTGTTGAATATTGCTTGTGCAAATGACATATCAGAGGCAACACATAACAGTACGACCATCTTCCCCCTGAAGCTCTTTCAAACAATGCTGTGGAAACCGGCAAGTTGCTAGGAAACAGACAGCAGTCCACAGTGTGAAAGCACTTCTCTGCATTAGAAGTTTCATCACTGGGATTCAAACTAGAAATACTGTGATATGTCTAAAAAAACTGGACTTCAGCATACGTTTAAAATGATGCTTAAACTGCCAGTGAGACATTTACACAGAATGAGGAAGGTTCGAGGGGTCTTACACCAGAATATTTAGAATTTTGTCTCGAAAAAGTGTCGACCTTAACGGGGAAAAATAAGAAGGAAATCATAGGCAGAAAAACTGGAGCAATGAAAATTGAGCTACTGCCTCCCCCCCAAAAAAAGAAGCTGGGGTTGGATTTATTGATATTAAGTGTGAGATAAACTTTCATTGCTGCAAAACTGTTTAGCTGCCACTCCAAAATAAATAAGGTTGTTGTTGACATCGTTCTGATTTGTATCGTACCTTTACTGTAGACACGAGGCTCTGGATTTATTTCACTCAGGAGAATCTTTTGGTTTTGGGAATAAATTGAGTCAGGAGTGCTGAACACAGACCGTCATTAAGATCACTGGGCAGACTGTCCAGGGAACTAATGCAACCAATAATGGGAGTTGCAAATGTCATGATGGAGGCGTAAACGCAGTGGCAATAAACAACAGAGGAGACGCATTATCTCTCGGGGAGTGATCATTAGAAATGGACAGATAAATCCATGATGGAGGCATCGACGAGTGAGATGAAGGCCTGTTGAAATGGATCTAATGCATTATTAACATTTGAGATCCTTAACTATTAGACAAATGTCAGCCAGAAATGTCAGATCATCAGATCCAAGAAGGTGATAAGTAGAACATATAAAGCATCTTTTCTGACCAGGGCAGATGGTAGACGTAGAAGAACTTCGAGGCAAGTCAAAGTTTAAGATCAAAGCAACTCGCCCACCATGAGCTCCATGCTGGTAAGAATTGGTAATTTGAAAAGAGCCGCCTCGTCTAATGCTGAGAATCCATTAATAGAATTACTCATTAAAAGAACTGTAAAATCAAGTGACTGCACATACTAAAACCATACTTGGATTTAGAGTTGTATGGGTTTAAGTTTGTACCAATGAGTGTGGACATCAAATAAATGGACAATGATTTTTTCCCCGGCTAAAGTAAACAGCTTCTAAAATAAGGAGGAAAGCAGCACGACGACCGATACTCAAGATAAAATGCCGTGCATGTGTCGAATCGCACACTAAAGAAGACTTCAAGGTTCAGGTTTCCTGGGGCCACATCAACTAATTCCTGAGGATTCATCTCCATTTGAGTACGTACTCCAAATGAGTAATGGCGTGGTAACGACCGTCGAGTAGATAATGGAGAGCTTGGCACCAAGCACCTGCTCGTCAAGACGTTAGTGTCATTACATCGCTATGACCAACCGGCCAATCAGGCACCAGTTTGACTCGTACCCTCTTGTGCCTTCAGCGGTCGTTGGATGCGGTGTCACACTAAAGGTTGTTACAAAGTGATGCCCTTCCACAGCCTCTTTTAAACCTTATGCCATTCACTACCACTGTGTATTCCCATTCGTATTCTTCACATCCACAGTGAGGAGCCTGAGATTTAGAGAATGTGTAAATGTAAATTCATATCCATGTTTGTGAATCTCTTGGTCATGCTACGGCAAAGACAATAAAAAAAATTAAATCTCCCGGGAGACATGGCATGGAGAATACTATTTCTATGTGTACAGAGCATACAGACAGTGTGCTGCCTGATTTAATGCTGTGGCTCTGGATTATATGTTTACACTTTAAACTGCAAGAGCTTTTTAGAATGCAACCAATACTTATATACCAAAATATACATTATGTAACAAATGTCTACACAATAAGGTCATGGTTAGAGACGGTGAATATAGGTATAGTAGGGTACAGTATGTGTACATACAGTTCACTCTCTGCTATGTATGTCATACGGACACTCTAGAAAAGACTGCAGTAGAAAGATTATTGAAGTCCATTTAGATGAGGTGGTCGGTTGACTCAGGGCTGATGAGGTACTCTCTCCTTTGGGCAAAAAAGCTGCTTTGTGTAAGAAAGAGTTGCACTCTTCCACCACACAAATGAGATTGTTCAGCCGTTACTTTCTCCAGCATATCAGTTGATAAAGCTTGTGATTGTATTCCCTCTCAGTCACATGTGTTGTCTCTGCTTGACACTTCCTCCTCCTCATGGTAGGTGGTACAACGGCTGTTATGGAAGCAGGAGCCTTTTCCAAGATGGCCAAAATAGGATCCCCGAGCTGCTCAACAGAGCGACCAGAAATACTATTTGTCATTGTCCCGGTGACTCTGGCACCACGACTCCTGGAGCATAACAGTGTGAATTAACAGATCCCGCAATCCTTTGACATGTGCGCTCGGTAATTAACACCGAATGGGCAAAAGCTGACTTCTGGTTCTACAAATTGAGGCTCCTGTGGTGCCCGGCAACACATTTGATTTTATTTCACTTCTTTAATCCAGCTCAACTTTCACAGCTATCCTTAACTTCTCTTCTAGTCAGACACAATACAGCTTCCAGGCAGCAACAAACCAAAAGGACGAAGTGGTTGCAGCATCATTGGCTCAATTGTGATAGTTGTGCGACAGGAAACTAATTATTTGCTAGAGAAAAAACAAACAACCATACAAACAAGAACAAAAATTAATTTCCACAATTCCATCTGAATCGTCATGTAAACAGGAGTATTATGGGGGATTGTCCGTTTATGTAATTACTATATGTTGGCAGTGTTGTAAACGCATGTAAACATAGCTAGATTTATTGAATGCAACCGTATTTAATGCTTAAGTAAATGTAATTAAAGGCAGCCAAAATAATTGTGTATTTTTATTTAATTTAAAAATGTTACTTGAAGCTGTTTAAAAATATAGTTGGTTCTCATGATACAATATAAGGAGAACATAGTGGCAAATGTGTAAATAAAGAAAGTGGTTCATCTGAAAAAGGAACACCATCTGGCCATTGAAATAGCAACCACTGACCACTGACTATCATTTGTTTCATGAGAATAGGGCCTCCTGTATGAAAGGTGCTGTTTGAATAGAGTGTATTATTATTATATAACACACTAATAAACTGACAAAAGAGAACAGAATGTGGCCTTGTTCTGTCACATCGAAACTAAAAAAGTACATCAGTAGAGTGCAGATCTCTGCCAGGTGTGTCTGCAACGACCACTGCTGCAATGTTCGACTGAATGAATACAAACTAGATTACAAAGGGTATCAGACATGTTTTTAACTTGCACGTATGACGGTATAATAGCAGTCAATACAATATGTCCGCAATAATAAATGTTTTTAAAGCACAAAAAACATTAGGTTAATGGAACCAGTAATATGCGAGATTAGCTGTGGACAGACATAGAGATGCACACACACGACCGAATACATAATCTCCTTTCAAAGATAATAATAATAATCAGTATCCAATCAGTCCGTCTAATGTCTGTGTGATTGAACTACAGGATTTCTTTTAATTAATAAATACAAGCGAATGTTGTGCTGTAGTTAAGCTGTAGTGGAGACACTGACGGTGCAGTCCACCCACTGTGTGTCTGAGGCATTACAACCTCCTTCTGCACACTGGAGGATTTAAGAAGTACGTCGATGATAAAATTCTACTTTAATGAAACAAAGCAACAGTAACTTAACTCACTTCTCAAAACTTATCTTTTCATGAAAAGCTTTTTATTACTGTGAGCACATCATCTTACTTCCAACATGTCGAATCTTTTTAATATCACTGCCTTCTATCTTGATATACGACTCTTGATATTATATTTCTATGTATTGCAAATGCCGGATTTTTTCATAGCAGTGCTGAAAATGCTTCTTTTCTCTTGCATTTTCCTGTTTTAACCATGTAAAGCACTTTGTAACTTTGTTTTGAAAGGTGCTGTATAAGTAAAGTCCATTATCACATTATAGGAGCACATAACGAATGGTGTGTCGCACAATGCGGCTTTGAATAAAGCATTGCAGTGCTCTGAATTGAGGCATAAAGTAGACTCAGTGCAATCTATTCAACATCAATGTCATTTTTCAACCTTGAAGACTTTGTGAACAAATGCAGCAGTATCTTGCACATATCTACTACCAGCAGTATGCCACCTCTTCCTGTAACTTCACCTCCACTAGTACAACAACGATACAACAGAGATTCAACAGCAATGTTATGCAAAATCTTATCAGCTAATTCATTTGGGCAAAGCCTGTTTGCTACGATGTACAAAAACAGTTCAGCATACCCACAGGAAGTGCGTCTACACATCAGATTACTGCAAACAAAGAATATCTCGCCTTTCATCTCTGCAGTTACTCTCCTGCCCTCTGCTTTATCCCTCTATTTTCTGCCAGTCTTGATGCATTTTCAGTGATGTTTGATAAAGGGAAACCAAAGTCAGTAATGGCTACCTCCAACATCTTTGCTGTATTCAGGTGTACTTTCCTGCCACATTAGATCCACACTAGCATGCTTCTCTTAATGGCGATGGGCGACAGTATGAGGAACCTCTTAACAGGAGCTGACACACTGTGGAGATAACATGCGTCGTAACATGGAACCCAAAGAACCTATAAATAATATCAGTTTTGCTACAAACATACCAAGGGATACATTTATGAGGACATACTATACAATATTTAGGACATATCAAACATGCCTAGTATTTAATTGACTGTAAGAATCTACCTCTCCATTTAACTTTACTCTAATTATTAATGGCATATTTGACATTTAAACCCATCAACACTCATTAGCTACTAATTGCAATGCAATTCTGCCGCTTCTGGGAGAGCACTTATGGCCCCGCAAAAAAGATTTATTCCCCACACTAATAGATCTCCACTAACAAAACGCATATATCTAAATTATATTTAATAGACGGACAGATGGATGAACATTATAGATAAACAGATAATATAACAATTCCAACATTTCCACTCCACCACCAACAAGAGCCTTACTTGAGAGTATGATGTATATTCACACGTTTGTGTTTTCGTGGCTGATTTACTGTAATAGGTGTTGGCATGGAGACAGCAGGAGAGCACATATACTGCATTAGTAAATGTTTGTCATTGGTATTATTCCCTCTAATCAATAATGCAGGGCGATAAAGATTACTGAACAGTGTTCTACACCAAACGGCTGGGTTGTACACCCGTCCTTCCTTCCTTCTAGTATTTCTCCTAGACTTGACTTGTGAGGAATGAATCTTTGACGATGTGTTGTAAGTTCCTCCAACATCTCAGTGTTGGGCCGGTGCTACCTTACTGTGCTAGCAGAGATGACAGACTTACCCTCAGGCGCATCAGCATCACAGGTCCTTGTGGTGCCAAGAGTAGCATTCCCAGAGGTAGAACCGGCTGAGGGCACCTGACTCCGATCGAAAAACACAAGAGGCATGTATCTGTTTAGTAACGAAACACTACAAACTACTGCATGACAATAAGGACCGTTAAATCACAACCTCTGGACATCAATACTACTAGAACTGCACCCAACAGCAGCATCCTGTTACTCAGAAATGATAAAATGACAAAATAACAAAAAACAACATTGGTTCTAGATGATGCCTGAGTTTTGCCATTGGTAAATTAAATAAATAGACTTAATTCAGATCCTAACAGAGCAACAGAGGCATTTTTATTTAAGAATAACTTTCACTGAAAAAGATAAGAATGTACACGATTACTAAATGAACTACATACATATATATGGTAGGCTGAATGTATTCAAACCCTGTAAGTGAACAGACAGCAGCAGAGAGGAATACGCCAGTGAGTCATATAGAGCTGCTTCTTTACTCTCATTTAGAAAGAGGATGGTTCAGCAAAAACAACACTGTGTGTTCATTTCAATTATGGTGTTCAAAAGATTTTTTTCAAGGCGAAGCATAGACGCAAGGGTGCGGGAGAGAGAGGGAGAGAGAGAGAAAATACCGGCAAACAACAGACCTACACAGTAAAAGCCGTATTTAATACAGAAAGAACTTGAAAAGAACAAGAGTTTGAAAGCCAAACTGCTGGCCAACACTGCCACCATTAGAGACATACAACAACATGTACGTTGTTCCTCACCTGTACAAGATAGTTCTGGCTGCCATACATGACGTATTGTGGGGCTAGGCTGTAGATCATGTAGCTGGTGTGAAGGACAATCAAGAGAAGAATCATACAGAGGAACAGCAGAGCCTGGGGGCGAGTTTTCTTCGGTCGAATTTTGTACAGCTGAAATACAAGAACATGTTGATATTGTTAGTATCAATGATAATATTGCGATATTTGCATGAAGTTTAACACAGAAGTAGTGTCTTAGCTCACCCTTATCCAGAAGAACCAGATGCCCATGTTGCGAATGCCAGCCATGGAAGTGATCACAAAGTACATGGTGATGACTGTGATCAGGATGTAGTCCAATGGAAAGACCTATGAAGCCAGGGACAGAGGTCAGCTACATCCCTCACACACACACACACACACACACACACACACACACACACACACGTAGAGGCCAAACATTTAGGCTGCTTTCCTCTCAAGGTTGCTTCGAGCTGTTAATGAGCAACTAACATCAATAGCAATTAGTCTAGCCCAACTAACCTAAAGCAGAGCTAGCTGGTCACTGTGCAGCGCACTTAGACATTGTTAAAACTGTATTCCTACCCCTTCCTTTTAAATATATATAAATAAATAGTATTGATTATGTTTTGCAACCTGTAATGTTCTGATTTAATTCCTTAAATACCAAGGTCATACATCCCAACACTGGCCGTAGACGTTTAATCAATGCCACTATCTATGAAGCAATTCTTATATGCTCGGAGCCGTCAGTCACTTCTCTCTCTATTCTGCTGTTGAATACTAAGTTTAACTGAACTGCAGCGATGACCTGGAGGCAACAGTCGTGATCTAATGTCTGCATCGCAATGGGTTTATTTTTATTTTTGGGGCAACTTCTAACTCATAACTTTGGACAATATCACATTCAAATATAAAAAAGGTATTAAATGGCATACAAAGATTCACATTGTGGTTTTATTTTTTTGCCCTTTTGAATCTGATTTCAAGATTGATAAATAAATACCCAGAATATTTAAGCTCCAAGTTTCCCATCAACCCCCAGTCACAACACGGACCTCCAGACTTTTTAAAAAAACAATGTGAGCTCCTCCTGAGGAGCCTACAGTGGATTTACAAATCAGTCATTGAGTAATTCTGTCTAAAACCATTTGCTGTTGTGTGCTCCAGAGAGCCTGGTGGTGTTGACTTCATACGATAATCATTATCATTGACAGAGGAAAGTCGGGCTGTTTTATTAGACTGCATTGTGCTGCAGCGTTTCCTCATGTTATCCATCGTTGGTAGTTTTCAGAGGTAACCGCATTAATTACAACTTACTGAATGATAGCTCCTGCATCGTCGTGCACTGCCTTGTAAATGAGAGAATCAGATCAACAGCTGGTTCATAAATAAACCCAGTTGTGCCAGCTACTCAATGATTATTTTTGCAAGACTTTGTCACAAACGTGTTAATTAATGTCTCTGTTGATTTTCCGCGGTCATCATTTCTGTGCAACTATCCTTTATCCTTCTTATTGAATATCTATTGTGCTCCAACTTATAGCTGTGCTAACTGTGCTTGTGAGTATGATTCATGCGGGAATAATTTCCCTGTTTGTAAATGTATTATCTTACGTTCTATGGTAAAGTATAAGGGGTTCCTATCGGACAAACTGATTGACATTTAAAGCCATATGGCTCATCAAGTGTATATAAGCTGCTTATGTAGATGTTCTTATTTCAAAGACCACCTGCAGTATATTGACGCATACATTTCAAGTTTTAAACTGTGCTTAATTTAGGTTAATGATGATGGAAACAATAAACTATGGCTTTAAGCACATCTTAATTGAGGGTAATCATCTTTTCGTCGAGAGCGATGAGAGGATACTCACGGGCTGTAAGGCCAGCAGAAGTTCATTGAGAGGATTGGTTAGCTTGGTGCCAAAGATGATGAACCCAGAGCTGATGCCCGCAGAGTGGAGAGCTTTATCCAAACTGAAACGCACAGAAAGAGACTTGTTTAGACATCTCCAGCGTGAGACACTATATATAAATGCACTCGCAACTATCATATTGTCACACTGACGGCCTTCAGAATGATGGTGCTACAGCACGTATTTATGACTTACTTTGAAATGAACAAGGCAACAGTGAACAGCAGTGCAACCACGATAAAGAAAATGCCCAGCAGTATCTGAAAAAAAACAACAACATCACATTACCAAACAGAGATATGTACCCACAACCAAATGAGGGATCTACACCTTTCAGTGAACCCCATGACTGAACCCCACTAAAGGAAATGTTTACAAAGGCGTCTACAGGGTGAGCAAACAGAACCTTCCCGTCATGTCTTTTCTCAAGGAGAGACCATATGGCTTGGCCCGCCACCGTTTGGCACCGATGCCTGCGGTGACAGGGGGGAAGCGATGGCACGGCCCAGACAGAGGAGGGAGGTTGCAACCAGGGAGGCACGAGGTGGACGGCAGCCAAAAAGGCAATAAACCCAATAAACTGCTCGCCTTCAAGGGAGGGCCCTCAAAGCTGGAATATATAACAGAAGATCTTTTTACCAGCCGTAGCGATTAAAGAGCAGGCGGACACGTATGGTGAAATATACAGTGCTATTAAAATATGTCGCAGTGATTTATAGCTCAATATAAAATCTCAATCATTCAGACCAAATCAAAATAACCTTTGATGTCATTCCTCAATGATTGTAGAAAAGCCTCAATTACAATCAGGAAACTGATAATCAACACACTTTTTGTCGTTATTGTTGATATCGGCTTTGATATAAACAACAACGTACAAAGTGAGGAAGTTAAACTGTACTGATTAAACTGCCCTCATCTCCCGATCCAACCAAACAAAAGCAACAAGAGGAGATCGTTTAACTTTGTTATGCTGTTAAAATGTCAAATACATACAGAGAGAAAAAAAAATTATTATATGTATATATATATATATATATATATATATATATATATATATATATATATATATATATGATTTAGCATTTATTTTAATATCTTAAATGAAAAGGTAATAAAGCATATTTTGACAAAGATAATGATATTATACATTACTTATCTAAACAGCTCTGCTTGAAAAATTGCTTTTTTTTCCAGTTTTATGATCCATAAAAAAAAAAACACAATTTGTGAGGTCCAAGCTATCTTTACCGGTGGACACCCGCGTACTCAATAAGTCATTTTCGCCCACCGCCAGAGTTGATATAAAAAGGACGGCATGTGTGTTGAGAGACAGTGGTGTAACTGCTTATCACTCTACACCAGTGCCTGAGCATACAGTAAATAAATCTCCCAACTCATTAGCGTTTAAATTTGAGTCTGGGGACTGTCATTAGCAGCAACCCCCTTTGGTTAAAGACAAACCGTTACAGACACTGGGTTGAAAATGTTTGTGCATGCCTGCCGCGCAGTAAAATACTGGAAAATAAATAGCGGTGGGAAAGTAAAATCGGAACGAGGAGAAAGATGTTTAGTCTCGTCCTTCAAAATATGTTGAACAGTTGCTATGCCGTGAAAGAACGGAAAATAAAAGGCAATGTCAAGCACGCTTGTTATTATGTATGCATAAATGCAATGCACATCCATATGCACTGTGAGGTTCGGGGAAAATAGAACATGATTAGGAGGGTGTGGAGAGTATTAAAGTGGATCATTACGGTGGCAGTCCCATTACTCTACCGTGATTTCTGTGCTGAGGGGGGGGGGGAACAAATCTGTAGCACAATAAAATCAGTAAATCCTTTTAATTTGTCTCAGGTTTGGGAGAGTAATTACTTATTTCCTCCCCCCCCACCCCCAACACATTTAAACCATACTGGTCAGGACAGCCTCTCAAATTAAAATTAAGTATTTTTGGGAAATTGAAAAAAATGCAATGCGACTGACAACAAAGACGCTAATGATCACAGCTGTTGCACCCGAGTAACAAAGTGGGTTGCGATAAGGACACAGGAAGTTGATTGCTGGGAATAGGCAGCCTTGAGGGATTTGAATTCTTTTACATTTTTCATTGAACTGTGTGAATTGGTTGTGTTCAGTGAGTCTCTTGGATGCATCTTTTCACCACTGTAGGAAACGGAGTAAAATGTCAGTTTATGAACTGATCAATGTGACGTGTGCTGAAGAATTCCATTCTGTATGGCTATTTATGTATGTGATGTAGTGCAGGGGATCAGGGGTGCAGCATCATATCTAGATGTTCGTACCAACCATGTCCAATGATAGTACTGCTTTTTATATTATGCAAGGGATGTTATAACCCATCTCCTTCCACAACCCCCTTTTGAAAATTTGAATATGGGAACAATGATATTGAAATAGCATAACAAGGTCCAAGAATTGGTTGCCCAACCCCAAAAAAAATGCAAATCAAAGTTTGTAGTCGCTTGTGGTTTATCCCGGGGGAACCATGACATCCTGCCTGAGAGATGTGAGACTCCCTGAGAGACTTCACAGTAAATTAGGTGGAGAGACTACCCGTGGGAATCGTGCAAATATGCGGATGTGTAAAGTAGAACTAAAAGTAAATCTAGAGCAGTCCAGGTTAGAACTTGAGCGCAAAAGAAACTGTTAAGGGGGAAGATGTTGAAGCTGGCAAAGAAATGAACAAAGACGTGATACTTGCCTCAACAAAAGTTCTTAAACTACACAACTTTTCAGTAAAGAAACACAGAATTAGCTGTGGTAAATTGTGCAGCCGTAACCTACATCAGGCTCAAAAAAAAAATCAATTAAAGCAAGGAGCGAACACAAACGCTAAATAAATCTGGAAGATTGCATGCAATATACAGACACTGGAAGGATTTGCCTTTGCATACTATACAGTCCATTTTCGGACATAAATTTACTTTTATGGGAGCCAATTACATAAGGCAGACTCACCTTGAAAGGCCTGAGAGCGCTGCCCACTTTAGTGCAGCAGTTCCTCTCGGCAACTTCCAGATGTCTCCCCCTGCGCTGGAGCACCTGCAGTTTGCCCTCCAGCTCCTGCAAGTTGTGTCTGTCCCTGGAGGAGAGGGGACGTCCATCTTTACACTGACGAGACAAACAACAACAAGAAGTCAAGAAACACACATATACCAGGGTATGTAAACAGCTCAGATAATACAAAAACATAAGTAATTGACTTACTCAGTGAAAATATAAATTTACAAAAATAACCTTTCTTGATATAGTTATTATGCCAATGTGTATGAAGCATTAAAATAAGTATGATCACTATTACATACTATGCTTTATTTGTCTACCCTCCGTCTCTGAAAATTAAATCTTTCACCAGTATTAAGTATGCATTTAGAATATTGACAAATATCTTTTATTTTTGGGGGGAAGGGGGCTTTTATTGCCATTTTTTAGATACATCTGAAGATAGACAGGAGAGGAGAATAGAGGACGACATGCAGCAAAGGGAGGCGGGTTCAAACCCAAAACCAAACAGTGAGGACTACCAGGTTAGCCACTAGCTGTACTTCTTCCTCGTAATCTGCTACGTATGTGGTCTTTAGTACAGCCATTCCTAGTGTTCACTAAATATACAGAGGAGGAATGACAAATGCACTAATCTCTCATTTTCAGCTTCACATTGTCTTTACTCGTGTTTCCCCGTTTGTGCTGCCTGCATTTGAGGGGTTGGTTGATAAGGACAATACTATCCATCCATAAGTGCATGCAAAGACAAAGGGGCGGGGCAGAGAGATAAAGGGGCGGGGCTGATGATACACAGGGGAGAATTTACAAAAGGATGGCGAAGCTATTGCGGACACTACACCTGCACAAATAAGACAAAAGGACATTTTCACACCTAAGCATCTTGGTGCTCCTATGCTGTGTGCACATATTTAAATTATTTAGTATGTTAATATTTAATAGTAATCAATGCAAATGAGCCTCATTGCAAAAACAGTCCAATCCACAGAGATCAGCTTTATTAGAAGCATGTAGTTTCAGTGTAACTATTAGCGTCTTCATAAAGTTGCTGGGAACTGAAGTGCCTTTATTAGCGGTGTGTGTCATGCCCAGATATTCCAGTGATCTCTTGTCCTCCGCTTTAAATGTCATGTTCTTGTACAGTCTGAAGGTGTCTGTTTGCAAACACCAACAGCACCGACGGACTGCGATATTAGATCCCAAATGTGGTTTCTCTCTGTCCCGTTTAAATTCCTGAATGGCTGAACCTTTCAGGAATGCCTCCGCACCTCGTTGATCAGGACCATTTTTCTCTCTGCAAATGTTCTTCCTACCGTGTAGCTGGTGCAAAGAAAACATTTAAACTTGGTCACACGGATGATTGCAATCAGACGCGAAAAGGGCAACTAGCCCTCAGCTGCAAAACTTTATCAGCGTGTTTGCGCTTTACTATCATCAGCAGCAATATCTTTAATGAATTGGACCTTGAGACGAGACGAGCGGTTGCAGGCGATGACAATTCATAATGCTATCAGCCGCCGCGATTCCATAAAAAAGAAAGAGCAAGCATTCTATAGCATAGTATAATTGTTGTTCATTAATCTGTAGAGGATCTATTATGTTTTGTTCAATGAAGTTCTTACATGACGTGTAGATAATCTGCACCATGTGGTGATGTCCCATATTGCTGGAAGTGCTTCGTGCCATTTGTGTGAGACCAACCTTGGATTTGAGCTTTTCTATCTGGTGCTCGACTTCATCGATGTCCTCCGTGTTCTCCAGACGTTCATACACCACGCTCCGTGTGCCTTTTATCAGATTCAAAGGCAGCACAGACATACCGTATGCCTGGAAGACAAGTGCAAAACTTCCATTACAATCACACATTGTTGTCAGAGCGGAGTGGCACATATGGCACGTGCATCCGCCCACACACACACACGTCTGCCTAATGACAAACAGTCAAATGTATGAGAAAACACAACCCAGCGTATCATATGCCTTCTTGGCCTCCCGGTCTATGTCATTTTTTTTGGGCGGCGGAAGAAAGATTAAAATGGTGGAATCTATAATTGTGCTGAGGTTTATTGGTGAATTTGCTGCAACCATTTTGTGTGGATATCGCTGCCTCATATCACTGTGAAGCAATTTGCAGCTTAACAGTGCCCCCATGTGATAGCACCTCTATCCAGGATTTAATACACTTTGTATGCGCAGAACTTTAGAGAGAAAGATCTGGGTTAGAAGAGGGGGGGCTTCACGGTGTCATCAATATTGAATGACATGAACTGAAATGAACACAAATCAACCTCTCTTTTCTATTAGAGGTACATACATTGTATGGATGATAATAGCAAGAAATACAGGAAGACCTACACATATACATACATTCAAACACACACACACACACACACACACACACACACACACACACACACACATACAGTGTCAGAAAAGAGAGACAGAGAGAGAATATGTGAGCAAAACTCAAAAGACATTTTCATCTATCAGAGGGCTTCAATCTCCGCTGGAACTTTAATTAAAACGAGGGACATCTCTGATAGAAACAGTCCAATCAATAAAAGGGAAAATAACAGCAACAGGCCGGTGCTTTCTTGCTCTCCGCACTTTAACCAACTTGGAGAAGTGCCATTTTAATGGGTTCATAATAAAACAAAGAGGCCTTCAGAGCAAAAGAAACTTTCAGCCCCTGTCAAAAGAGGCTCGGTCCACTTTATTCTATTTTTCAAGTGGAGGAAACATCAGAGACCATTTTTTTCTAAAACAACTTTTACTAGTTTCTGAGTGTTAGGTAGCATTAAGAGAGTCGCATGGGATACTAAGTCAGTCTAGACTATTATTAGTCTCTGCTGTGGATCTCTGCTACGGGCGAATGTCGCCTCCTGCAATGAATCACGGAGCTCTTAAGGCCGGAGCATGTCCCGAATATCAAACACACTCATAAAAGGAAAACCTGTCCTAGATCCCCAGAGAAACATTTCCCTTCCCTCAAATGTGCAACTACATGGGGGGAAAGAAAGAAGAATAAAAAAAATAAAAATAAAAACTCTGCTGGAGTGAACATTTTTAGTTCACATATAATCATGTATGATTATTAAAGTTATTTAAAAAACCCACTGTGGTCAATAATTACCAGAAATAACTTGGAGCAGGGTGGATGGGAGTGTGTGTGACTCGATGTGTGTGTTGATTGAGGGGGGGATCACATCAAGACCCCTCTTTGTTGCTCCTTCTACTTGTGATAGTGGAGTCAAAAGGGAGGAGGAGGAGGAGGAGGAGGAGCTCCCCTTACATTCTCAAGTGTACAAGTTGGCTTTTAGATAGTTCAACACATTTGAAATAACCAGGCTAATCTGCATTTAAAGATATCAAATTGAACACGTTCCCATAAATCCTGCAAGTTTGGCATTAATGCCACATGTGCTGGTTTCACTAATGCCGTTTGATGAGTGGGACATTTGGCTGGTCGAAGCAATGAGAGGGTGATTAAAGGCCATACGGGTCATGAAATCACACGTCCTCCACCAAAGATTTCTGGTTACGGCTGTTTTTGTAATTTTGTTTCCATTGTGTGCCTCCCAGATGTTCCTTTAATCCAGATGATCGACTTATATATTGAGGAATTTAGAACTGAAGAGATGATCGCCAGTTGTTGACAATTTAAAAGGTATTTAATAGGGAGTCACTTTCAGCCGGTTAATCACTTGCCCCATGCTGACCCCGATAACATTACTTTTCATGTTTAAAACTACTTGGGTCTAAATAGTGCTTTCTGGTATGTTTCTCTGCCTGAGATTGTGTGTGAATGAAAAGACATTTTCGACAAAAGAGAAATCCAACCAGCAGCCCAGTGATGAAAGACCCTGCCATGGTTGACGGGCTTCTGAGGCCGACCCTCCCACCTCCAGAGCGCTCTTTTGGGTTTCTGAAGACAGTGTACCAAGTTTGACCTTTAACCTCTTCTGTAATTACAGTTATTGCAGTAAGCCTTCTGCAAGGGGAAAGGGCCATTACAATCAGTGGTGTCCTAATCATAAAGTTGTCTCACACGCATCATTCGCACCCTAATGCACCTCTGTTTATGAATTATTAATCAGTCAATGCGAGCTCGTTAATATCGGGTATTTGCCGGACACACACCGGCTGCAGAGAGAGCAGGGAAGGTTAATTGTTGTGTCAGTTATCAAGTTACACACACAGTCGACACTAATTAGCGACACCTGCTGCCTGTGATGTTTGTCATTTCAAATCTAAAAAACGTTAAAGACGCTAAAACTGAGAAGCTGCTAGCCTACACGCATGTCTTGCACAATGCTCTTGGCTACAGTACAGATATAGACATGGTGTGGTTGGTAAGTCTACGTCAGTATCTGCTGCTTTAATGAGTATCACCATATGTTGCTTAACAGGTATATACACTTTAATGGAAAGAGGACTTAATGACTTGATAATGCTCCTTTTATGTAGTTCTTCCCTATTATGTGTAAGTATTTTACTTTTTGAAAATGCTTAAAAAAAAAAGACTAAAAAAACTCTACTGCAGGGAATCATATATGCCATGTTGTATTCAAAATCCAATTGCAGAGCTTCTAAAATTCTAAAATCTAATTTAAATATAAAACATAGAAGTGTGAAATGATTGGAGAGTCCTAGAGTCCTGTACGTAGTGGCCTCCTCAGGTCAGTCTCAGGGTCTGTGAGTTGCTCAACAGACATTAATCTCCTTAGTTCAGCGTCAGCGTCTTACGGCTGGCAGTTTAAGAGCAAGAGAAAGGTAGGTCCACAGTAGACAGAACCATGAGAGTCGTAAGTCAACATGCTAGCCCAGCCTTTAAATGAAGTCAAAGGACTTCCCATGATGCATGAGATGTAAGAGCGGCCGGACGGCTCTCATGTCATCACTGCTGGGTACAATGACACAGAGTGGGAGATATAACGGAGGGAATATGTATGTGCAAACAGTCCAGGTGATGAGAAGGAAATTTATCATAATAATATATGTGCATTGTTAAATAAAATCCACACCATTAAAAAGTGACTGCTCGAGTATAAAGTGACGATGACTGTTCTTCTCAAATCCAATGTAAAGCTACTTTTCTTAAAGGTACAATCTCTTATTTCAACTACACACAAGGTGCCACAGGGTAGCCCGACCCAACCACTATCGCTATCAACGGTGTTAAAAAACAAACTACACAACAACTCAAAACACTTATTGAGTAAACACAGAGTAAATAGGACGATATGTCTAATCATGATCAAATGATACGTACAAAAAACAAACATTTCTATGTACTTTAATTCACTTTCATCCCTTATTTATGTCTTAATTAACAGTGCAGATATGAAAACACAGAGATTCAAACAGTTGACATTAGCGTTACTAGCATTACGAGTACACCCACAGTATGTTAGTATATAATTGAAAAAGTAATGAATTAAATGTATCTGGACTTAAAGTATAATGATGGTTTGATTTACTGTAGTTAAAGGACTTACACTGCACTAGAAGACCTGAGCAGAAAGCATACTAAATGTAGCATTAGTGGTGAATTTACTGAATATTACTGTTTTACCAATAGCAACAGCATTTAAACTGTTAAAATCACTGGTTTAAGTTTAGCAGAAAGTAAAATATGCTTTTGCAAGGTGTCTCCGTTTTTAATGTGTGTTTATATAAGAGAAAGCGCCATAAAAGTGCCATAAAAAAAGCCCCAAAAAGCTATAACTCGCTTCACTTCGGATTCATTTTAAGTGCACTCGGCTGCAGTGTTATATACTGTTTACATCACGGAGTTGTTTGCATTAAGGCTAGATGGCTACTTCTGCACAGAGAGCAGTGATAAATGTGCAGGAGTCCTGGACAACGTTTCCGCTGCTTATGGGAGCTGTCACTTACATTCCATTAAGTTAATCAGGCCTAATAGTAACACACGGTAAAGAATGATAAATCACACGGCTCTTTGTGAATATGTGGAGGTCGCCACCGAGAAAGAGTTTAGCAGCTTGGAGACGAATAAAGTCGATGAAAAGGATGACAAGTGAGATAAGAGCTTCTGCATTTGTGTCTGAGAGGATAAAAAGAGGGAGGGGCGAAAGGCCCCGATTGGCTGCATCAAAACAAGGAACATCACAAACAAAGACACACTGGGAGTTTGGATTCCCACAGGGCATTCAGTCAATATCAACATGGGGTCAGTGCAAGTCTGAGCATACTTTCATACCGACAATGCACTCGGTAATTACCCGCTCTTTAGAGAAGCAAAGTGAGGGAACGGTGGATACAATCCCAGCTGAGATGGATTATATGTCCTAAAGCGAGATTGGTCCGACGCCGTAATTGACTCGGTTGTGTGTTATTTATTAAGAGCTCCACATTCAATTGTTGTGTGATTTGTCAAACGGGACTCTTTGAGCTCAACAGAAACTGGATAGATTGGGGTTGGCTGTCACTTTTACTCTCACTCCTTCGGGTTGATACCCGAGTAGTTTTTCGTATTTTTCTCCAGCAGCCACTGTTCCGTGTTACTGCCACCCTGACACCAGTGCCACCACCTCCAGGGAATATTCACAGTCCAGTTACCGAGATAACGGCTATGAAAAATGGACAGCATTAACAATTGTCACAGCACAGTCCATTTTTCTGATCTAGTAAAAAAAAGGAAGGAAAAACTGCAGAATGCTGAGGCAATCAAAATACAGGCATATATTAATGGACACTGAGATAGATATACTGAATATATATATGCAGCTGATAAGTGGTTGATAAGCTGGTGAAGGGTGCAAATATATCATGCAAAAGTCTCAGGCGGCGGTCTGAGTAATTTGAGCAATTGAATGCCAGAGCTCTAAAATCACAAGGCCACTCCATCACCAGGTACAGCTCAACCAAGAAGACGGGTCGCCATTTGCACCAGAAAATATTTATTTATTATATAATAATATAACATATTACTTTATCGGCCACGAGACAGCCGTCTTTATTCTTCAAAACATTCGATACGTCCTATGTCTCAATAAGCAGAGGTCATGATAAGCTACGGGGCTGGCCGTCATCCCATTGGATGATTAGCCTTAATTGCTGTGCAGATATAGCTCGGCTGAACACGCGAGACAACATCGACCACTCGTCTGAGGGTTCCAACTCACCGTGTAAGTGATCACTGCCAGCATGCCGATCAAGGTCAAGGAGCTGATGGAGAACGACAGAGCCGGCAGACCATCTGCAGGGGAAAAGACGAGAGGGCCGTTAGAGGTCTGACCCTCTGACAGAAATATCAACGCACTCTCCGCCCTGTGTGCAAACTATCCAGAGCCTTCTGTCTCGTGTGCACTTTGGCCGTCTTCCAGTCAGCGGTTTGTTTGTTGCAAACTCAACTTTGAGTATGAATACCCCCCCCACACACACACACACACTGTGCACTGCATATAATTCCAAGGAGTGCTGTGTTTCCTGGTGGGACACACATTGCTGTAATACTCAAGAGCCAAACCTGCTGTTAGCAAACTGAAGATGATATAAAGACAAACATTATATCAGCAAGCTAATGTTGGCTACTGTTGCTCAGTTGGCTGACATTTTGGCTGGTTAACAATCGCCCTCTTCACTGTGGGGGGTGGGGGGGGGGGGTGATAAATGGAGTTGTTGTGCAATTATCTTATAACAATTTTAATGAATGTAGATGGATACTTAAAAATACTTAGTTTTCACTGATTAATCTCGAGAAGGGTCTGAATTATCCTGATTAAGTGGGACATCATTTCTGTTGTTGAGTTTTGTTTTAAGGACACTCCACTTCAGAGAACTTCAGTTTGCTCTTCATGAGGAGAGTTTTTATCATCACTCAGCCTGTGAAAAGTTGTACATCTGAAGGAAGAAGCTTAATGATGTCATAGTGATGTCATAGTGAAGCTGGGCAATCCCAGCTTGGGGTTGATGGATACACAACTGTATGAAAAAGTCTGCATTACAAACTGGGAATAGATTTGTTTAAAGAAGTGGGGATTGAGCAGGTAAGGAGGATCTTTAGGGGTTTTACGGCAAATGTAGGCTGTAGTGTTTGAAAGGTCAGGGTATCTTTATCTCCTGCTTTCATTTTGATTATTATTTTGTGAGTCCCTGGGTTACCTCTTGGTAAGGTGGTGGCAGATATAAAACATCTGCAAAGACAGTAATGACACGACAGGGACAGAAATTATGAACATACGCAAGTGGAAAATTAGGGTTTTTAGTTATTTGGGTGAACCTTTTACTATCTTGAATGTAGCAACGGAGCCCAAGGAACTGTTGAGAGAAACACGCATGCCCTCGAACAGAATAACGAGAAATGCTAAAGATTAATAATTTGGCATCTTCAGCAAACCGCACGGCTGAAGCTAGGAACACAGCCCATCTGGAAGGATGCAGCTCTCTGCTGATGTTCTTAAGGAATTCAATCCTTGATGGGAAGCACGTTATTCACAAGGACAGGGATGAGGCATCATGCTGGTATTCTGGTAGTCTTGGGCTTAATGAATGCACTGTAGCAAAGTCTTCCCCTGGAGACACATCTGGTCACCATTTTTTTGTCAGCGTTTGCCATTTCACACATTGATCGTGATTGGTTTCTTGAACAGCTGGATCTTTCAATGTATTGTCGGTTGAGTTGACGTGTGTGTCACCTTTGATTGAGGCAGAGAGGGGACCACCCACCAGGCAAGGGCAACAGTAGGTGTCACACCAGCTGGAGTTAGAAGACAGCGATTGATGGAGAGACTGATTGCCTCCACCCCGTCAAGATCCCACCTGTTTTTTGGGGTTCCAAGTAAAAAGCTACACAGTTGTCCCGTTACAGCTATCCCGCGTCCTCACAGCAGCGACTTCAGAGAGCCCAGCCCACCTGTCAGCATGGACATAGGCGGCTCTCTGCTTGCCTTTCTCCTTGATGGCGGCATTTGATTTGGGGACTATTAAGTAAGTATTCAGGGCATGTATAATTTGTGTTGTTCACAACATGCATCACTTTCTTTTCGAGGCATTTCACAAGCAGCAGGACAAAGAGGGGGATAACGGAGAGAAATGACACGGCTGCTCCCTATTGTATTGTATGCGAGAAGAAAACGTTGAAGTCTGACAGCTGGGTTGAACATTAACATTTGAATACACGTTATTCCCATTTTGCTGCAATTGTTTGGTGGTGAGTTTGGTAAAAAAATAGACAATGTGCGCCATGTTCTGCATGGAGCACATTGTGTCCATGAAGTCCACACAAAGAAAAGGATAGATGTTTGCTATTGTCTATTATCGGAAGTGCTTCCACATCTGTACGGCTTCGATTCCAACAGAAGGGGAACGAGGTAGGTAGCTCTTATCTAGCCCTGCATACAGCTTGTAGAGAGAAGCGTTTATTAAGGAGCTCCTTTAGGAGTAGGTAGCCGCTCTATGAGCAAAGGATGGGATACAGTAGACTGTAAGACTGCAACAATGACCACATTCAGACCTAACAGCATGCAGAGGCCTAAGCACATTTAGGAAAGCTATAAGACACCACCAGAGTTGTTGTTTTTTCTATTTGTGTGGTTAAAGCTGAAAAAGCTACATCATTTGTGAAATGGGGTTAGATAGAAGTTTGTGTTTAAGAAGATATTTTGGGCATATTGTAGCTTTAACCTCACAGTTGAGTAACAACTTGAGGGACGGCAGAACATGACGATCAATCAAGATGAGATCAACAGCGTCACTTCAACTCCCCCACCAGGAATGTGTCGACTGAAGCCTCAAATGCATTTGGGGGAAAAAAAAAAGAATAGCCTCTGTTCTTACAAGTGCTATTTTAAAACCATGGAAGCAACACACACTTTGGACTATGTATTGTGTACGTACAGAGTGGTTTGATTGAGACTCTAAATTTAAAAAAATACTAAATGTCACTTATTTCACAGTAGCTTTCATTTTAGGATTGAAGAAGATGTTCTGGAGGCAGGTCAGAGAAAACAAAAGACAATATAAACATGACAAAAACAGAAATTTGTATATTTTCTTAGTCTATTCATTAATTGTTTATGTATTTATAATATCAGCAGAGCCCTGAGAGTGAGGGATAGATTTATCTCACCACTTCTATGAACCGTTCACAAACAGAATAACTCTAATATTGCATTACAGTCGGATTGATCCGGTTCAGATTTGCTCATACACACAGTGTACACGCAACTTTATTTGTTCTTTTCTCACTGATAATGAACATAGACAGTGCTCTTTCATGTTACAGTTAGACTCCCACCCACTCTACCGCACCTTGAGGCATGGCCAAAAATACAAGATCGCACTGTCTGGTCTTGACTAGCAGCAGTAATAGCTTCTGATCCGGAGTACACTTGAGCATCATTGTAACATATGTAATGCTGGAGCCATTAAAAATGCAAAGGGGCCTTAATGAACAGTCGTTGCAAAGCAGTCGGCAGGGTTATGTGGCAAAAGTGCATTTCCTTTACTTAATTAACCTCCCATCTGGAGAGAGAAGGGATGAGGAATTACAAAAAGGATGATCCTCACATTTGCCCCTCAGCAGCCGAGCTATTTCCCACCGTGCCAAGGGAGGAAGGTTAGGGAGAGCGTGTGGGGGTCCGCTATTGTGAAGAGAGGCAGATGGTTCAACTTCCTCCTTGATCCCCGGATGGCAAAAGGCCAGAGGACTGTTAGGAGTCCACGTTTGGCAAGGCTCCGTTCAACAAGTGAAGATGCTCATGGAAGGTTTCTCCACCATTACTGGAGTATTATAACTGGTGAATTGAATTTCTTATTGCACATTGATATTGAGGCTATGAAGTCATACGTATTGGTAGTTATTGAGTCATTCAGTGAGGGCTTGCTGGAAAGTTAATCCACAGTAAGGAGTGGACATCTGGGAATGCCATGTTTGGCTGAAACCTATACAAATCAACATGAATAGTTTTTGTGGTGATTAATCAATAAAGGTATGAGCCGTTCTATTATCTTACATAGATAGAAAAGGTGACTCTGTGATTTGCATGTTGGTGCAATCAAGACACACTATATCTGAGCAGATGTGCCTAGAGGAAATATATTTTACCTTAACCGTCCTCTTTATTTGTGTCACGAAAATCACCGCACAATCAAAATAAGTATTCGCCAATTACTGTAATTTGTACATCATCAACTGTGATGCATTACTGCTCGTTCCTTTGTGCCTAAAACTGTTGAATCTGTCCCACTCATCATTCAGCAGCTAGGTTTCATAGCTTAAAAGTAATTACCTGGTCTTCTATAAGAACTAAAAAAAAGGGAGAACCGCATGTCAAAATCTACCAACCTCCCTACTTTTAAAGTAGGCGTCATAAGGACTTACGGATGAGTGTCATTTTTCAGTTTTTAAGATTTAAAATTGTGCAAACCGGTCATCGTTTTGAGAAAACTTGTATCTTTTTTTGTTTCGTCTGCAATTGAACCCCATCTAAAATGTTTAAAACGACTCAACACCAATAAATGTGGCTGGATGGTAGTCGCATAATAGAAAGAATATGACGGAAAGAAGCAGAAAATATGGATAGGAGCAATGAAAGTGACTTGAAGTAGAAATAAAGTCATGGCAACAACAACTATGAAAGTAAGACTCCAGCATTTTGTAAAGAGGCTGTACTTACGACTACTTCCAAGCTCTTCAAAAAGGTATTGTACTTTCTCCCACTGGGTGGAATTCTGACCAGGTGGAGGCTCGAGTGGAACGAAGGCTCTGAAAGCAATGAAACGATAATTCAGCAGAAGAAAGGTGAAATGCATTAGGTTACTTCTACACACAGCACTCAGTGCACCACATGTGCTTCAGTTCAGTCCTCGTACTGGCAGGGACGCTTTCAGCAACTGGTGGATTTTCTCTATACGAGCCACACACAGATTTCAAACAGAGAGAGAAAATATCAAAGAATCACAGTCCATGCTTTTTTAAATCATTTTTTAAACATGAACATATACCGGTGTCATTGCTGTTGCTGAGGGAGCCAGAAAAATACTTTCAGAAAGATACACCGCAGCTAGTTCTGTTGTAAAACAGTGACAATGCAGCTTATTTCAAAACACTTCTAGTCGAACATCTCTCTCCCACTGCACAGACCTTGTATGTCTGTATAACGTAATGCTCAGACAGAATTCACAGTATGTCCTCTGCTCCAGCAACGACGCGTCTGACCATGGAGCTGAATGTCTGTTTTCTTTCTTATCTGCATGCTGTACTGTTGGACCTGCGACTCTCTCCTCTAAAACGGGTTTTTTTCTTCTGATTTTAGAATTATCTTTTGTTATTACGCAAAAGAAATCGTAAATGAAAAAGGGACTTAAATAAAAATCAAATAAATGAACTAAATATTCATTCTCATGTATCAAATAAATAATAATCGCTGCTGGATACAATGATACATTTCCTGTTTAAATGTGTTTACAGCGAACAAAGGGCATACAAATCATATAAAAAGGATCTTGCAAACTGTTTTATTGACGTTTTGCTTTTCCACCGCCCCTTTAAAAAAAATGGATTCATTTCTCTTCTTGTCAATGGACGGACTTCTAAACGCTACATGCCCTCCTATCCTTATCAATTTATTTGTAATGGAACAAAACTAAAGTGAAAGAGCTAAAGTTGTGTAGCCTTCTAGATTTAGCACCATTAACCTCGACAGATCCGATCAGCACTTCTGTGCTCAAACGGTTCGGTACCTTGAACCTTTAGACCCGTTTCCTTGAAGAGGTAGATGAGCTAGTGTTTTGTTTATTGTAATACGTTCCCTCACATCCCGTTTGCTCCTAATTACATTCATCAATAATCCTAATTAACCCACCAATCACATAGACAGACTTTCAATCATAAGTTCTATATATATATATATATATAGAAAGATGTATACATTGTATCTGAACAGCTCTCTGATGTTGTGGGACTAACATGTATTAGTATGCAAGCTGAATGGTGGGAAAGGGTCAACGGTATTGATGCTTCAGTGCAGACTTTGAGTCCATTAATCATGAAATAGTTTCCCATCCATTAATCCTTCTTGACAGACAGCAGAGAAATATGCTGCTCCTGGAATCTTGCTCGGATACTTTTAGTAAGTTAAAAAAAAAAACTGGCAAAAAAGTAAAATAGATAAACAACGTTCACCAGGGGAGGGAAAAGGCATTAGATCAGCATCTCAAAGACTTCCCTTTGCCTAACACGCAAAAAGAAGAATTCCAGGCCTCAAAAGGCCTCATCTGCCCCTCCACCATGTGGATGCCCTCAGGGCTCCACACTTCATCTCTTTCCTATCAATGCGTTTCCTTTTAGTCATGTTGGGCGTCATTTCTCATTTCAGTGTCTGCTGTAGGAAGGAGTAACTTTCTCAAACTTTAGGTGTTTCTTACAATGAGAAAAACAGAAAAATTTAGAGATATTCATGCTTGTGCCTATATGACACAATATCATAAACAGAGTTTTAAAATAGCGACATACTCTGGTCCTCTGACAGAACTCAACTTGTGCTGATGAGGTTTCAAATAAAAATAAAAAGTAAATGTGATGGAATTTTCTTTGAAGGGACCTACAGTAGAGTAAGGGGCTATACTACCATCCAGACGTCTTAAAAGCTTTGATCATTATTCTTCAGATCAATTTAATTTCTTAAAGGTTGAATATTAGACTAAGATATGTTATTTGTAACAGCAAAAATAAAAAAAATAAACGGTAGCAGAGAAAGATCGGGGGCAATTTAAGGAGCTTAACACCTGCAAGGTACAAAGACAACAAATAAAAGACATGAAGAAAAGACCTACTGAGTCAACAGTCACTGAACACAACCATTATGTCTCTCAGGATCAGAAAAGCAGGACAGGATAAAAGCTATTGTGTTGCCAGAACAAAGCTGCAATAGTTCCAGTTCATGAAGTAGAAGAGGGGCTAAATTGCTTCTGTCAACAAAAAGAACCAAACTTTAGGCCGTTAGAACCTATAGGCATGTGTCCTTTATTTTCCCAAAGCAGGTGAGCCTTCCTCCAATGCACCATTTAATGGTCGAGCGAGCACAATGCATCGTAGAGGCTGAACTCCGGGCATGCTGAGGTGCACAACCAGTATAAAAAAAAAAGCAGATAAATGGGACATGGCTGAGAATGTGCTTCAATATAGATTTGCAGATACAATGTAAAAATATATATATATTATATTCCCTTCGCATGTGCTTTGTATATAGAGAAAATGCAAAAGAATGTAGTTCAGAATGAGATGGACAACAATACAACCTATATGTAGACAGAGGTCTACGGTGTCTTTTCCTCCTGAATGGTTCTGCTGCTGCTTGAAGGGGTCCTCCCCTCATTAACTGAACACAATGACACATCCACACCAACCCTTCCCACCTACAGTGTACTGAAGCAGAAGAAGCCATCCGTGTCTCCGACTTACCCAATTAAAAGGAGCGCTACGCAGACAATGGCGAATCCTACTGTGTACTTCAGAGCATTCTTCACTTGCTGTAGTAAAAAGGAAAAAAAGGGAAACTGGTCAATCACGGCCATGAAGGGAACAATGATTGTTAATTATTGGTGAGGGAAGGGGGGGGGGGGGGGGGGGGGGGGGGGGTCATACGGCATTCAGCTAAGGACTACAGTGAGTGAGAGCTACACAGAGTCGGTGTGGATGCAGGTTGACCCGGCAGAGATAACATGTCAGTCCCACCGCTATTCAAGGTGCTTTTAAAGTAACGATACAAAAGACCTCCCTGTCTGTTGGAGAAAGTGCCTCTGTCAGCTCAAAACTGACACACGGAAAGGAGAAAAGGCACTATGTGTTCGCTGGTGTTTGGTACGTCGCTCACTAAAAAGACTTTTTAAAGATAGGGACGTCAATTTGTCAAATTTCAGGTGACAATGTGCAGCCTGTAATGTACAGTTTAAATGCAGTGGTGGGAAAAGTTTGACAATGGGACTCCCTTTAGTGCCACAATATATCACTTAAATAGAAATTCATTGTTTTTATTTTTTTCCTTTAGATTTTTTAAGCTCGAGTAGCTTATTTAGGTTTTTATTGGAAACACAAACACATTACAAGTTTATTGTGTGTATCTTCATGGCCTTAAAAACTTGCTGACTAAATGTCCTCATTCAACCAGGAAACACAAGAATACAAAACGTATTCTGCAGCACCGCAAGTGGTCTAAAAATCGACACAGCATCCTTCACTACCGGTTAAATATTGTACTTTTGTACGTTGATTTTCACTTAGAACTCCAAATTCATATTTGCATGAGAAAAATTAAACTAAGGTAATAATAGGGTCTTGACAAATCAGTCAGGTACTATTATTAAAAATAACTATTATTAAAACTTTTTATTTCCCTTCTGAACATTCAAGATTACAATTTACTAGATAGACAGATTTTACATTCATGTTTAATCTATAAAAATATGTGTTTTCTTCAGTAGCTCGGCACCAAATACAAAAACACAAACATCAGGTATTACAACTAAATGACTGAATAAACATAATCCGTCATGCACCGTGCTGATAAAATCGGATTTGACACGGGTGAAATGTGAAGGTTCATGCAGTGTTTAAAGATTTGGGTAAATACAAATTGGAAGGATGGACATTTGCTTTCATTGTTCATCGTGTAGAATGTTAAACTGGGTGCAATCACATCTGTTCGTGTTGCCTTAAGCTGGCTGGGAAGTTCAACTGAACTGACCTCAAGACATTTTGCATGAACAAATTGGTCGGCCGCACATGAATCATCTGAATGAAATTTGAATTCCTCAGAACTGCATGGGTAGACGAAGAAGGGTGCATTCTTACCGAGCATCTGTTCACGTTGTCGTCATCCCTCTCCTCATAGTAGAAATAAACAAAGGGGATCCACAGGAAGACACAGAACAGGATGATGGAGTAAAGTGCTGTGTGGACACAAACGAAGAAATTAAATCAAAGAATTAGTCAAAGAATAAGCTTTAATTCCCTCTTTCAGTCAGATGAGTCATTTCATTTATTTATTCTAACAGCAGTTGTGAACATTTAAAAACATCATTCAGCAGTGAGAGTAGAAAGCCAAGGAACAATACGACCCCGTTCTTAAAAAAAGGGATAAATCGAGGCCAGGAATCACTTATTGATTGTTCAAGAAACATTGATACCACAGTGAAACAATAAGTAACTTACATTCAGTCATCCATGAATAAATGTTTGTAATGGTGCACATCACATCAGTCATTGTCTCTCTCCCTTCAAACTATCATATTATATCTGTTCCGGATATACTTGTCTCAGGCTGAAACACTGCAGAGCACCAACGGTTGTTTGTTTTAGATGACACTGTCCAATGTCACATGGGTGACTATTAGGCATTATCTGAAGTTGTCAGTTTGTGTTAGTTGACGCTTTGGGCAGTTGGACATGTGTGTAATATGAATGAATTAACAATATAAGTAAAAAAATACAACAATCATATACCTTCATAATGATCAAAACTGCACTTTTATGCAGACATATGCTGTTACTTAATAAGGAAAACAACAGATATGGTGCTTCTGCGATTCTCATAGCTGAAAATAAAAGTAGAAACCCAGGTGGTGTTAAAGAAAAAAGAAAAAAGGTGTTGACAAATCACAACAACTAATATAAACCACCAGAGAGCAAGAGCCAATGGCCCCTCCCCCACGGTATACCCCTTACTTCCAGCGCCTTGATCGGACCAAACCCATCTTGGAAACGCTGCCTTCATTTTGATCTCACCTACAAACCTGTAAAAGTTTTGCGAGGGACCGGGGGCAAACCAGGCCGGGGGCATAAATCGGGGGCGCTAATGGCTTCTTCCCAACCTCCAACCCCAAAGAAATGATCCCTGAGGAAGCTCGGGGCAAGCTTCCATCAGAGCTAGTTTACCATAGAAGACGTGTACATTATAAATCTTTAGAAATGACGTGTTAACCCCACCGGCATTGCTTGTTTAACAAGTTGATGTTGATGTTGACCAGCTATCAAAGTTTAAAAATGGTGTCTGATAATGTTTGACAAGACCTCCCAGGTTGAATGGTTTAATCGACTTCACTTCATCTTGGGACAAAAGGTGGACCAAAGCCACACTACAACAACGGATTACAATTGCAAGCCACTTCATTAACAGCAGTGTTTTCTGGTTTATGTGCCATCTGTAAAAGCCGGTTAATAATAAATATATAATATATAATAATATATAAATGAAAAATGTTGCCGCTTCTTTTCTGATTGTAATCCGGAGCACTGAGCAGCTGATTCAAATATGCATTTGTATTTCAACACATTATCCTTCAGTATCACTGGAGTGTTTCATATTGCTTTGGGCAACACTCACAAAGCCGGTACTCATCAGTCCCACTTCAATGTGGACCGCTGGACACGGTGGACGCAATACACCCAATACACCCGTCCATAGTGAAAGAGAGCGCTTTTCTCTCATCAAAGCCTTTTTTGTTTGTTTGTTTGTACAAGGTGACCAAAATCCAAAATGCATTAGAAATTCATAGAACAGAGGTGAGGCAAAAACACTTAAATAGAGATATGCTATTTCAGGCTGGGGGGCTTTTCTCTCTGCAGCAAATGGATGCTGGTGAAGACGGCACAGATGACCCCAAAACAACCCAAAGAGAAGCATGTCACAGAGATGTGCTCCACAACATGGCCGGCACAGCCCAATGCCTCCTCGAGGTGATAATGTGAATCATCAGTGCACGTCACAATGGGATGCCAAATAAAAAAAAAAAAAATGTGCACGGAGAAAAACAGCTCATCACATGTTTTTCCGACATGTTGCATATACAGGTTTGGTATGACAGTGGTGCTTTGTAATTTATACGTTTGGCCTTAAAGTCAGCTGAATTAAACACAATCAAAACATAGAACTATTATTGTATAAAGAGATTCAGGACTACGCAGAAGACACAACAACTGAATACGTGCCATTAAAGCATGATAAACTACACAACAATTGTAAACTGAATATTGGTCTTGATAAACATGTAATCCATAACATCCGTACCACACTTCAACTTCAATGTACAAACAACCGCTCCATATCAGTCAAGAATGCGAGCGAGTACCAACCATATTTCCCAAAATGCTCTCTGTCCTGCAGACAAATGTCATCGGAATAGCGGCTTGCTTTTTGCCAGCTGGTGATTGTGACAAGGCATTACTTTCAATAAGCACATGCTCATTGCTCCACTAACGTATCCATTTACACTCATTTACAGCCGGGAACGCAGAGTTCAGGATGACGCCAGGAGCCAATAAAATGCAAGCCATGCACAGTATGCCGCCGCTGGAAATGTGCTCGTCGGTTAAAGCATTGGGTGATATTAATCATAACACCATGAATATTAACATACTGAGAGAATAGGTCATACTGCTTTACCACGCATCATCCATTACTCTCAGAGCAGATCTTGTACTGGGAAGAAGGCCTGACCAGGGATAGAAGTTTAGCACATTTATCCCCCTGACAGAGAGCACGGGATAAATAATTGATTGTCCATCCCTCCACACTTTATATAGCTCTTGTGTTCAAATATAGCATGGACCCCAATTTACTCGTAAGGGGAAGCAAAAAACAAATTAAAGAAAACATATTTTGAAAGTTTTTGGGAGAGGTGGTCATAAAACCATTCCATCTACCGATGGAGTGCCAGCCGGGGAAATAATGCGAGGACATCCACACAGGCAGTAGTCAATAGCTCATTATATTTTAATAATCATTTTGTGGCAATTTACAACAATTATAACTATTACAAACTCTCAATCAGAGCAGTAGTTTCACTCCTAATGAGAAGCATTAGAGCCGTGTCCTCACCTTACTGTGGCTCTCCACAGAGACATTAGCACCTGGACTCCTGTCCCTGGCAGACAGGCAAAATATATTACATTTTTTTGGGGGGGGGAATTAAATGCCAGGGGAGATTTCGCACAGAAACACCGACTCTAACAAAAGGACTCCAGAGACTGATGAAAATATATGTCTGTACAGACACTCTGAGCTACACTCTCATTTTCAGTCAAAATCAGGGAAGGCTGATATTTATTTTTGGGGGGGGGGTGAACATGGGATAAAACATCAGTGAATATTAAGTATTAAAATATGAAGGAATTCAAATGTGATGGCCGTGTTGCTCCGTTTTTTGTTGGATGAGTGAGTAAACAAATGTTTGCTAACATTCAAGACAAAGGAACTTGATGCGATGATGGATTATCAAGGCTCATTGCTGCGAGTATGTGTTGGAGTCAACCTTAAAGCCACCTAATGCAGTTTTTTGGGGCTTTATTTTGCTTTCATTGGGCAGAGCAGAGTGTAGAGGCAGACTGGAGAAAGGTCCCACGGCTGGAATGGAACCAGCGACTTTGCAGTTGCGTGGCACGCGCTGTGTATTGGCTGCCAAGGCGCTCTGTAATTGCTGCTTTTAACTATGTTTAAACTCTGTATACAACCAAGAAAGAGCAGGGCCAGCTCAACATGCGTATGTATGAGTATGCAAATGTGCGGTAAATTATTAGTATTTTAATATCAAACTCAAAGTACTTGACAGAGAGCAAAAACAAACATGGTCAATCCTAGTTCTAGAATAGTTTTTTCTACTATTTAACCTACGTCATGGCAAAGTCATGTATCACAGTAAGAACACATGTTGAGACATCTCTGCACTATCCAGAGAAGAAGAAAGAAAGCTTGCATTATCTGGCCAACAGACTCTTGAAACAAACGTTTTTTTAACATTTATTGACTCCAAACATTACGATGGCAGCAAGTGGTGAACCTAACTCCAGACTTCTATGTGGAAACCTAGAGCTCATCTCTAGAGCCCAGCCGTGTGTTACTCTAGTTTGTTGCCATCTGCTTGTGACAATGGACTGTCACCAAATGAAACATCCTGTCATATCCTATGATTTAGTTTCACTTCACAGCTCAACGGCATATTTTGTTTGGTTGAAGAGAAGCCCCCGTGAACCCACTATAGGACAAATGGACTCCACAGGGCTCCTCGTGCATTGTTGCAGGAAGTGGGGACCATCGATTTCAAAGACGAGCCTTGAAGGATATGAAGAGTGAGCTGATACAGAAGAGCTTCTTCATAGGAACAACATCTTAATGCGTCACCTTATCAATCGGCTCCTGTGTGCACTAAACATTATTTCACAGCCGCACCATGCTATCTGACAGTAGCAGCCTAATATCAAAGTAAAAATGGTGGTTGACGATTGAACTTGTGAGTAAAATTCATGTTTGTGTGGGATTTGCAGAGACCTCTCAGTGTTGAACATCACAGCTTATATCCGCGCTTAAATACACGAACACGCCTCAACCCGTTTTAAATAAAATGAGGAGTGTCAGGTGAGCAGAGAGGATTCTTAATCCTGCCTTGACAACAGATGACTTCTAACATGCACATGTTTACACCCAATAATTTCTTCTAAAGTGTGCAGAGGAGATTTTGTGGGTATTTTTTTTTAAAAACTGTATTTGTACCAGAGCTGCTTTTAATGATATTAACTTCGGAGCCTGAGAGATTGATCTCGTCTTCATTGGAGTTTCCTTTCAAAGATCAGTTGCCAGAAACGTCCATCAATGAGTTACTTTGTTAGAACAGATTTACTGTAACGGTTAGAGAGGTGTTCACTCACTCGACAAAGCTTTGGTGAAGGCTTGATAATGCTTTAGCACGAAAGTATTAAATGAATTGACTAACAGGTATTAGGCTGGATTAAAGCAACGATGACAAAGTGGGCAGACACACTGGTACAATATTCAACATTAGAGCCTGACCAGTACATCACAACGGCAAACATTATCGGCCAATATTAGCTTACTACAGATATATTGGTATTGGCGTATTTGTAAGCCGATAACTAACAAGTAATTACCTTATAGAAAGGACAAAGACATGTTTAAAAGGTGCTATATACGAGATTTAGAGCATTTCTATTGTCTCAACATGGCAACGGCTGAGACGGCGGCTCACAGCTAACTGTGCTAACAGCGCTAACAGAACAAACTACGGCTAAAGTGCTGACAGAGCACTTCCCAGACGGCACCGTCTTTGAAGTGAAGAGCTCTCCGTGTTGTGGTTTTTTGCACATAGTGGCAAGAGAAGTGTCTTTTGTTTCTTATGCACGCTGGACTATGTTCTTATCGAACCGCCCCTTCAAAATAAAACTTGTCAACGTCTTCAGAATGCTCTTAAAAGAAGCACCAGACTACCACTGTCCTCCAAGATTCAGTCAGCGCATGTAGGCTGGGTGGACAAGAATCGCAGAGATAAAACAAAGTACTTGCGGAATATTTACAAGAGGATTGCATCCTCTCTAACTTCTCCCCTACAAATGGCATTAAAAAGGCAGAGAGAGAGAGCCAATGACTTATTTAAGGGTCCCAGGGGTATTTTGCCCTGTTGCTTAAGGGCCGTATGCATCACTGCTTTGAAGTACTAAGCAGTTGAAGGAAATGTATAAATGGACAGAGGCTGGAATTGAAAGGCTGGGCTTTCAAACTTAGGGTTGATCAAAGATCACAAAAAGCTATTTGGGCTCTAAAAGGAAGTGGGTGTTTCAGTTACAAACATGTCCATCCTCTGTGAAGTTGAAGTTAGAGTGTATCTGATACTACACTGTGTAAAATGGATCAACAACCGCCGGGTTTATTCTCTGCAGTCAAAAAGTAACATTTCATTTCCTGTTGTTTGGCATTGCAGTTGCGTTGTGATACAGCGGTTATCTCTTCTCTCTTCATCACAGGTACTCTCAAACTGCATTCTGATGCAACCTACTATCCTCATGTGCTCACACATGCATGCCTGTATCTGTGTGAGATGTAACACAACTGAAATGCATTTACTTGACCTACTTATGATGTTACTGGTGACATGTAGTGTAGCCTTCACAAGAAAAGGAGTAAGATTTCACAGAAATGTATAGTGCTTCAAAAATAAACACACATGCAGTTTAATAAACAAAAGGGTGCAAAATAACCTAAAAATATCACAATATCATCCACTCCTACACACTCCTTATGTATAATTGTGTGGATTCTAAATATTAATACAAATCTGGTACAAAAGTAACAGTCCATTAAAATGGAATTGTGCCATATTATCATTACCTCCACTATAATGCTAAATGGTAAAATGTACATATTTGAACCAACTACTGACAGAAATTCACCAAATGACAGCTATGTAAGGCCATCAAATGGTTCCACAAACAAAATAATGCAGAGAAATCTTAAAATCACTGTACTTATTAACTGTGATCCCCACTGAATGCAAGTCAGTCACCTTTAAGGAAAGCGTGTCTAAGTGGAGGAAATAGGAGATCTCTATGTCAAACCTGCAGTTATTCAGTGACAGCGCTGTCAAATGTGGCCTTAAAGAAAATCCAACTTAAAAGGTTAGCCTTGGAAGGAGACACAGGTGGAGCTTGGTCTCCACCTACTGGCAAATAAAAAAGCAATGCCCCTCAGAGAGGGGAGAGGAGAGAGTCCCTAGTTCTACATGAACAACAGCAGGATGCTTAAAGAGACTGAAAGGAAGAATAGATTTTCATATCTTCTTCAGCAAAGACTCACAGGCCTCTCAAAATGTCATCTTCACAAACATCATATGCATCATGAATGTGCACCATTTGACTTAGTATGTAAAGTATGTATTTAAATCTGTAACAATTTCACTCAATATGTGAGATTATAATATATCATCATGTTAGTTGGCATCCCTAAGCTATAACTGTATTCCCAATATATGCTTTGAGGAATTTAGCACGATATCAATCAAATCTGGAAGGCTCAGATGTTTTGTATTTTAGGCCGTTTTACAAGCACTCGACCCTCCTTATCGACAGCCAAAGGGTGCAGGACCGCAACAAATTGGCAGGCGGATGATTCTGCAGCACACACACTCCCAGAGCTGTGATCACGCAGATACATGCTAGAGGCAGGTAGCTAGCTCTTTCAAGCCTCTCTCTTATCCCTCTCCTAGCTCCTCTTGGAAGATTTTTTAAATGAATAAAAATAAAATGCAATTTCCTTTTTTTTCTGTGAATGGTATGAACAAACTATGTCCCTAATATGAAGCATACTTAACACACAATATGGAATAAGACTGTAAAAGGACTTGGCATGAGTGCCGCAATGAAGTGCTGCATGACGCACAGCAACTTCAGCAGCCACTCTATAAACAATTCTAGAGATTGTGATTTAAGATTAACCCTCAAATGTTCTCCTTTACTAAACCAACTACGTAACCTTTTCCGTTCATGTGTGACACATTGCTTGAGCTTGAACTGTTGCACCACGAACATGGTTTCCAGGCAATTTGGCCATTCAATTAATTAAACTACTGGCGGGAAACAGCCCCGCATCCAAGACTAAGCCAACAGGATTATTAATTTAGGAAGTCTCTATAGAAGTTTCTGTTAAAAGGGGATGTCTAATCCAAACTATGGATGGTCACACAGAGAATTCATCTTGAGTAGGAAATCATATTTGTGAATGCCGGATTCAGGTGAAGTGTTCATGGTCTGTGAAAGCCAATTTTCTGATGTCATTATACGAGGGGAAGTGGTTTCTTTGATTGGGCTGTCTGGGCAGGGAGACAGCTTGTCTTCCTTGCATTTGGCATTTCTGAACAGACGGTACATAACAGTGTTGCTGACAGGCACTTTAAGCCAGCATCTGTTAGAAAACGTGTGATTTAGTGTCTTTGGCATGACTGAATTTGCCACCGACAAAGACAACAAACTCATGCTTTCCTTTAATATGACAATCATAAAGAAATTGCGGTAGAACTATTAGCTCTCGGTTAGGAATTTATCAGCCAAACGGCCGAGATACTGTCCCCGTGATTTGCAACCACACTCAAATACTGGAATTATGGAGTGATCCATGGGGACGGGACCTGCTCGTAGCTCGAGAGTCAGGCAGGACAATCCAAAGATGCCTGACTGAACGCTTGACAAACCTACAAAATGATACGACACAGTTTGCCTCAAGCCAAAAACAAATTGCCAGTGCCAGTAAAGAGTTGTTCTTGGAAAGCAACACTGTAGCTAGACTTCTGCAGGAAAAAAAATAGAAATCGAGATTACTTGGTTCTGTGGTTTGTTTATTGTCGTTTTGTTTTGCCAAGTTGAATAGGGCGAGGAACACGAGCCTTGAAATGATCGCAACGGTTGTAAACAAATCCTGAGTCTGAATCCCTGAAAGAGAAAATAAAAAGCAAACTTTCATGTTTTTCAGAGATGTCCAATACCAATACTGATAGCGGATACCGGTCCGATACTCAAACAGCTGGATCGATGGATACCATTATTTTAATAAATAATAACTCAATAAATGTATATCTATGCATTTATTTGATATATTTTGTTTTACAAAGTTAGGAAAGCAAAGTTTAATTCGAGCCTGATGTTGCCTGACACACAAAAGAAAGATCCCAGTCTCTTCCACATACAGCTTAGTAATCAAACACTGACATCGGATTGGAACTCGACTGATACCCAAAGCCAAGGTATCGGTATCGGGACTAAATAACAGAGTAATCAATTCTCAAAATCTTCAAAACAAACTTATTTTTTTTACTGCCACAAGCTGGATTGATGGCACATCCCATTTATTTATCAACGTGTAATAAAAGAGTAAACTGTTAAAACTACCGAAAAGGAGCCGTCACACTCGATACCTGTAGGTGGCGCAAGAGTCAACATTGCAGCAGCTATTTCCTTACTTGCCCGTAGAAGGCGATATCAAAAGGTTAACTTCTATACATTCAAACTGCAGCAGAAACACAGGTGAAACTCATTTCTTTAACGATGGCTCAGTAAGCCCCGACAGTGAGCCTGCGTACACATTGCGAGAAGTACTCGACACCGGAAGTACCCGACGGGAATCTAATGCAGCCGTCTTTTACAGTTATCAATTCCACTTGTGCTGCTACCACAAGCCAACATGTCTGCTCCGTCAACAGGTGTTTTCACTTATTCTGGTTAATTGGACTTCTGCTCAGGCTGAAGTTGGGCTGAGCTATGCTTTCAATTACATGAGGCGACCACATTTCATGAACCAATAAAAATTATAAAAAGGTATAATGTGAAACCAGGAGCAGCACCAGACAAATGTCAATCACTATAAATAAAAAAACACCTGTGTGGATAGCCCATGTGTATGTGTGTGTGTGTGTGTGTGTGTGTGTGTGTGTGTGTGTGTGTGTGTGTGTGTGTGTGTGTGTGTGTGTGTGTGTGTGTGTGTGTGTGTGTGGCCTTTAAGGATAAGAGTTTATTCTTACTACAGGTTATAGAAAAAAAACAATAATAATTGTAAACATGAACTTGATCTGTGAGCACAGGATTTTTCTATCCTGTTCCACCTTCACATGAAGGAGGAAGACTTTGGCTGTGTACAAGAAATGCAAAACATAAACTGCAAACGGTGTAATGATGCGAGCGACTATGATATTGGCCATCATTAAGACACAGTGGCCAAAGTATGAATGATACTAGAATGTCTTCATATGAAGGTCATGAAAACCATTCACCTCGTGTTCCCCGGTAGTATCGAGATGGGAATACTGCATGTGTGCTCCATCTACTGTCACCTCCAATGAAAACACTTTCAGCATACATATGCAACAGGAAATGGAATTTGTTATTGACAGCTTTAGTTGCCTGCTATTTGACACATTCCACTCATTTCAATGGTCGTAATGGGCATTTTGCCAGGAAATGCAGTAAATGTTTGATATCTGTGACACGTTGCATGATCATGGAAAACAAACTGCTCGGTCTTTCCATTACCATTACCCTGTGAAAAGGGCTTTCTATTGTTTCAAAAGGTACGGCCCATTGTAGTTCATTATCTCGACTTGCAGGAGGTTATGTTTGGTCGTGTGTGTGTGTGTGTGTGCGTGAATCTGTCCGTCTGTCCATGGCTAACCTTGCATACCCCTGGACCCATCAGCCTAATAATTCTTGTGCTCATCTATGACTGCATGCTCAAGGACCTCTGGTGGTTGCTGTGATTCACACTTTTTGAAAAACACCATTGACTGCTGCTTACTTGCTTCTCTTCTCAGTCCAGTAGTATTCCTGATCTATTTCAGTGTAGGTTATAGTTTGCCCTCGAATAAACACTAAAAATTATATTCGTCAATACCCAAGAAGTTTCTGCGTATTGCTTCCAAGGTTGATATCATAGGAGAATGAAGCAGCACACTTATAAATCATTCATCGCAAAACAGCCAATTTCAGAGAAAATATTCAAACAGAAGAGCTAATTCAGAGAAATAGATACATGTCTTCTAAATTTGCCAGTAAATAATCCACTCTTGCTATTATTTTGTCAACAAATATACATTTTATTTTTTTACGGTGCCCCCACATAGACAGGTGTTAAAAAAATGCACTTACTGTAATATCCGTACAGCACAGTGTCTTCAATCTGTCCTCTTGTCTCATTGTTTGCTGCCCATTCCTGGATGTCAGCAAAGGAAAAGTCCATGGTGAAGAATTCAAATTAAGCTCAACAGCAACAGGCATCAATTAGATTAAACATCATTACAAAAAACATTAACAAGTATAACATATAGTGTGATAATTAACACACGCAGTGGGGGGTACGGTGTATTTATCTATTTTCATTCATGCATAGCACAGGTGTGGGAAAATGTCCGACATTGTTTGCATTTCCTGCATTTTACTCTCAGAACGAATTCTCCAGAAGTATTAAAAACAATGTAATTATTTAAAGAGTAACAGCCTAAAATAAAATGTATGTGTCCGTTTCTGCAGGAACATGATGCTCACTGCAATGAGACGTGCTCAAATGATCTTTTCCTATCAGAAAAGTGTTATTATTCTTCATTTTCTCTTCACACTTGGCTAAATTTCATCAGAAAAGCCACCACTTGCTTTCATGCCTCTTTGCTTATTTGTAATTTTTTTTATTACAAAGTATAATCACCAAGAAATCACCAAAATATCATGTTTGATTAATGAATAAGGGATGAGTTAACATGTGCAGCCTATCTTGGCCACGACTAAGCTCACAACCCACAGAAACAAGGAAATGACCTGCTGTTGAAATTAAGATGCTATTACACACTCTGCTAAATCTTCAAATAGATAGAAGCAAATGCAATGACTTTGCAAAAAAATAAAATGTATGAGCCCAGAAAACGCATTCAGCTTTTAGATTGGACTAAAACAACGTCCACTTTGTCTAATTCTAAGAAAATTACACGGCAAAGTTAAAAGCTGCCTCAGGACAACTCCATTCCTCAAATTGATTTTACTGGTGCTGTTAGCATAACAGATGCTCACCTTATAGGTACCGTTGGGATACTTCATGAAGGAGACGAGGAATATATCCACCGGCAGAAGTGCTGAAGTTATCAAAGCGATGGCCAGTGCACATATTGCTGTGATAGTTGAAACAACCTCACTCTCCTGCCGACTTTGAAATTTCCGAATGTAGACCCAACAGAAAGCCAGGATGACCTGAACAGGGAAAAAACACATTCATTAATCAAGTTAAAACAACGATTATGAGGAACAATAACAATTGAATATTTACTTGAGTCACTTTTGATGTACAAGTCAATGGACTTGGACTTGTAAAGCGCTTTTACACTACATGTCGTTCACCCATTCACCCACTGATGGGAGGGGCTACCATGCACGGTGCCACCTGCCCATCAGGACTATCTACCCACTCATACTCAGCTGGTAGCAGTTTTTGGGGTTAAGTGTCCATCGACATGGACTAGCAGAGCCGGGGGAATCGAACCACATCTGATTGAAGGACGACCCGCTCTGACACTGTGCCGCAGTCTGGTGTTTGTCGTGCGTGTACCCGCCCAGGCACTTCAGATGGAAATTGATAATAGCTAAATCTGGTATCAAAAATGTTTCTCATTTTGACATTATTTGTTTTTGTGCACAGTCCCTGTTTAATAAAGACTAATGATTACTAACTCCATACTTCTGAGTTTCCAGGACCACAGCAATGTACAATACTTGACACATTATCAGCATCACTTTCGTAGAATTCTTCACATAAGCTTCAATTTAAAAAAAAATTTTAATGAAAGGTCACTGACCAGGAAGCAAAAAATTTAAATAAACAGGAAGTCCTGGAAGTCCTACTATCCTTCCCGTCATTTACAACCTGATATTCTCCCTGATCAGACACAAGCAGTCAGAGTGTACAGTGTACATGTACGTGCACTTTATCAGTTTTTGCTGACTTGGACCCATTCGGTCGGAAACCCATCTGTTCTTTAACTAAAGCTTTAAACGGTTTAAATTGATCGCTGTTGCTGTGCTGTATTTCTAGTCTATTGAACAGTTGCTGATTGCCAAAAATAATGACTCAAACCAAAGGAACAAGTGATCTGATTACATCATACTCCCTCCCCAGCACATGAGGGAATGCAGACTCACTAACAGTGTTAAGGACTGACAGGAAATAACACAAATTACCTTTTTTTATGAAGCAAAAATAGACAATTATGCAATAAAGCTTTTTGTTTTCAACTTTGAATGAATTCATGAATTTGCTGATGCATTGTGTTGCCGCTTAACATAGAGAGAGAGAGAGAGAGAGAGAGAGAGAGAGAGAGAGAGAGAGAGAGAGAGAGAGAGAGAGAGAGAGAGATTGTAACTGGCAGGAAACTCATTAGACAAGGACGCAAATAAGGGTCTCCAAAATGACAAGGACGTATTCAAGGCACACAAGCAGTAAGAAGTGAGGACACTGCTAAAACTAGTCCCTTTAGATCAAGGCCTGCCATTCACAGACAGGATCAATTAAAGGCCTTAAGCCTCCGGCTGCTTGTTTTGCCGGGTAATGACGCGGGCTTTGCATCTAAATAAGATGCATTTGAAATGTTTGTTCAAATAGAAGGGCTGCTAGTGTGGTGGGTTAGGGAAAGCAGAGCAATTTAATAGCATTCTTCTATTCTGCTTCTGATTTAGCCACGTGACTCTTGAGTGACAGCTGAGATAATGAGTGCTAAACCGGGCAGCAGATTACCTGGCTGAGCAACTTCACGCCGTTCAGTTCAAGTCACGTTACCAGTGAAGACATTAAGTGAGTCACAAATAATGACTCACAGGAACGGGAAGGCGACATGTGTGCGTGTTTGCAGCGTCTGTGGTGGAATTTGCTTTATCAGCAACACTAACGTGGTTATACGGAAGACCGTAACTTTTGTAAAGCGCATTTTAAAACCTTGTGGGTGAAACCTAACTACGACACAGCACAGTTGGACGCTGTTACCGATAAACATCTAAACAGAGATGTTCATTTTCTGTATAAAAGAGTAACAATATCGGGCCTCCTATTCTCGACTTAGTGGTGTTTCACTCTCCCCTGCTTCTACTAGTATGGTATGTAAACGTATACTAAACTACACTGGCCACTAGCCTGAAACTGTGTCATGGCTAATGTTAGCTGAAACCAACCCAGAGCCCAGTATTGACGTTGATACACCATCACCCCGGTAATGCCTTCACCTGCTGGAACACCTCAAGATACTCGTGTAACAACACACACTTGGTGAAACGGACCAGACAACTTCAAAAGTCGCTTACCAGCAGTATACAGGTGAAAATAGACCACCCGAGCGCAGACTCGGCGAGCAGCGGTTGATCCGCCATCTTCACTTCCTGCAATAACAAAGCCACGTGCTCCCGCTGACGTCACCACGGCGGAGAGCGAGCAGCAGCCGTGACTGTCTGTTGATGTGTCCGTGTGTGTGTATTGTCTCTATATGTGTGTGGGCGGCACTGTTACAGCAGTTTAGCAGCAAGCTTCACTGGTGGCGGGTCAGGGAGGCAATACAGGAGCAGTAGATTCCAACAATACAATATAGGCCGAGCCTGATAGTGAGCCTGATGACAAATAAATGTTAGGGTCAGCTGTCCTCGAAGTTTTAGTTTCATATAATACCCTATATCTGTGAGGGAAAAAGTATTTAGATACCATGAGTAAATTGCATTTAGTAAAAGTTTAGCTTATAAAACCACAGAAAATGTTCTTGAATTTAAAATGTGTTGTTATAACAGTTATTATAGGCTTTTATTATAATTGGATTGGTGTTTTTATAGCATCAACATATCAGAAGAATTTTACAGTGTGTCAATTTGGCACATGGCCTGACAGGTGGACACAGGGCACTTAAACTGACATTCAGTATTCATCCAGTATATGGAAAACTCATCTGGTACTGTGAGCTTTAAATTTGTTGAAAAACTAGAAGTAGGTCACTGTAAATTAGGGTGCAGTAGCTGCATTCCCATGTGTATAGCAAATTATTGGGGTAATACTCGCTATCAATTATCCACCGCAGTGGCCCACACAAGCAAACAGACACTGTCTTTGGTGCTGAAGGTAGTAGTCCCCTGATATGATTGTGTATTTCTCGTAAAATGCATATTGTTAACAAGTCAAATGAAAAATTCCATATTAGCACAGCTGTCTGAGCAGTGGCTCACTGCAGTGTGTTTCATGAAGATCATATATCTGCTTTCTATACATTAGACTCCTTCAGTTTTCTTCCTTGGTGCACTCTGAGATTTTCTAAATGAAAAGTGCGTTACAAATAAAATGCATTATTATTTATTATTATTATTATTGGTGTTGGCCTCTTAAATACTTTTCCCTTGAAGTTTATTTTGTCTCCTCTCTTTGGTTAGTACTTTTCAGCTATAGGCAATGACTTTACTCTGTACTGTATGCCTGACATGTTTGCTTAAATTTCCACTTTCAGGAATATGTAAAGCCAATATCTATTTTTCTACTACCCCGTATGTGTCCTATCATAGCCAATTTAAGAGTCATTTTCACAGTATAATCAGTTCTGTCAGATATCCCTGCTGCTACTTGAGAAACTTGTTATGGTCTTTCCAATTGTATATTCCTCATCGTAATGTTGAGAGGGACCATGAATTCCTAAAAGCCAGTGCATGTATTTATTTGAAGTACAAAAATGTATTCATAGCAATACCACTTAATAAAAAAACCAACTCTTTAGTGGTATGAGCTTCCGTTTCGTTCAGCAGGGGATCCAGACTCATATCTAAACTGTTTCAGACAAAGTGTTACAATCAGCTTGGGTTTTTTGTGCGTGCACAGGTTCCACACATACTGTATGCCAGGCACGCTCACCACTTCTTTCAGTTCATATCCATTTATCTTGCAGGCAGACCCCATAGTATCTAAATATAAAGCATTTCTGGCCTTTCATTCTACCACCCTTCTCACAGATTTAGGCACTTAGTGTCTGGAGAAGTACTCCATTTAAGGAGTATATTGTCCCTTAAATTACAACAGTGTAAGAGTGTGCAGTCATGCTTCACCATGTCTGGAATTATTGAGACAAAATTAAATTATTACTTGAGTAATTACTTTTGCAAGGGGGTAGACTATAACAGGCCACGGTGACATTGAGGCTCTAAAGTTTTCTGAAAGTGAAAATTCTCTATATTGTATTGGAGGAAATTAGTCGGTTACTAATTGGAATGAGGAACATTCTTACCAGTTAATTAGTCGGTCACTATTGGTTTGGACACTTTCAGAATTCAACTCACTAAAATCAATAACCATGAATCTGAACTTCATTTATGCCCCTGACTTAAAAAAAAAAGAATCTAATTAAACTAATGTAATTTGTTCAGAATCCATTATTCACTTGCACAGGGAAGGTAGGTCAACTTAATTCATGCAACCTTTCAAAACTGCAAATGCCTTTATCACGCAGCTTGGCAACGTGCCCTAATGGAAGCCATGTACCTGAGTCTGTCAAAAGGGGCTTGCTGTGAAAAATGTTGGAATTTGTCAAGAATTTGTCAGTCAAGGAGGGTTTGGGGAATAGATGACTTACTTTTGATTGGCGTATATTATCTTAATCCTTCTTTAATTTCATAATGAGATGAGTCAGCTGCAGGGGTTCCTGCAGTGAGCAGATCACAAAACCCATGTTACCTCTAATCCATTTTTTTTCTCGAGAGGATGATACTTCAGTCGCAGCTAAATTATAGTACCACATCCACCTCTCATCCACTCTTGTTTCTGTCTGACATCCAATCCAGCTTTCTAACCCCAGCTGAAAAGCACTAGAGACGCTGCAGAAACAGCTCCAAATATGTCCAATAGCTGTGTCCCTGAAGCGCTTGGTCCCCTATCAAATTTGTCCTTTCATTTTGAAAATGAAAAAAAATGCACTGTCACCAGTTAATGTGACGTCCTCTGACTGACTGGCTGAGAGTAATAGATGGAGCTCACATGACTTGAACAGACAGTGATAAAGCACAGGGATATGGCTGTGTGTTGTTGATGTATCTGATGTGGTGATATGGGGTCAGTTTGTGAATATATTTCTAATTTAGCGTGACTAAAGCTGCACAGCAACCTGAACTATCATGTGAGAGCAGGTTGCTGAAGAACACCCAAAATGTAATGTACTGTAAAGCAAGTGTAGTGTTTTTGTACAGACAGCAGAAATGTACAATATACGACCACATTCAATGCAGGATATACAAATACTGTTGGTGCAACACAGTGTAAAACACAGTGTAAAATAAATAAAACAACAATGTCATCCAGGGTCAAATATTGTACTTTTGATTGTGGTGCCATTTAAAGCTGCCAAGACTATAGTCGATTTATCATCCGTTTGTAATTGACTCCTTAAATGTGTGAATTTGACTTACCTCACAGTATATTGAATATCTTTGGGTTTTGGACTGTTGGTCGGACTAAACATTTGATTACATAACTTTGGGCAATAAACTGAAATAGGCATTTTTGTGTAGACCAAACAACAAATCGATTAACTGAGAAAATAATCAGCAGAGATAATGAAAATAATCGTTAGTTGCGGTCCTTATGTCATTGCTGTAATAAGGAAATTAGAAAAGTAAAAACACAAAAATTGAATTAATTGGCTGTTTAATAAGGTCCTTAAAGAGAGTGTTTTAACAAAGATGTTCTGAATTTAATATGTATTATATGACTTCTGAAGAATATTGCATTTACAGTTTCTGTCACCACAAATTGACTTTGGTTGATTTTGATTTGACACATTAATTAAAGTACTCATGTCTGCACTTGTGCCTCAGGTTTAAAATTGATACCAAACCATTGAGCGTTTGAGTTGATATCAAAGAGAGCCACTTAATACAGACAGCTCAGTGAATTTGCCACCGACTGACTTTTCTTTCATTAGATTTCAATAGATGGCTCAATTATGTGATCATATTTCAAGAATACCCTATAGCTGCAGGCCAAACTGACATGTTATTGTATCTTTTTTTATTCTTTTCATTTTATTGTCTACATAGGCCACTGGAAGCTTTCATGCCCAGGTGAGCTCTCAGAAAAGATGAATGAGACTCCTAAATGGCTTTTTATGAGCACATGAAAGGTCCACATCAATAGTTCTGTCTGCATACAGATTAGTGACACACGGTATGCTTTCCTTGTCTTGTGCTTTGGCAAATATCAAGTTAGTAAATGATGAAGCGGTAAAACGGACAGGTGTTTTTGAGTCTAAAGCCCTTCAACAATAGGGACTTGACTGGCGTAATGAAGAATCTGAACACAGCCATTAGTGTGTTTGTATTCAAGACAAACAAACTGCTTGCCGAAAACAATAGCGTTTGCTGAGGTTACGTTCATACATGTCCTGTACCAATACGATGCTACACACACGCAAAAGCACATACACGTATGCACACACACACACACACACACACAAATACACACAGAAACCCAAAGAGGAGAGTGCTGTAATTGTCTTCAAATGAATAATCAGACACAGGTCAAGCATTCAACATCAGAAGAGAGTTAGTTAAGTTTGTTTGTCACAAGATGGTTTTACAGCCCTTTGCAATTTAAACACCAAAAATACTGATGTTATGATCAACAGATTTAATTAACAAACAAAGCATGGTGTTGGTCACAGCACATCAAAACCCGATGAACCTTGAAGCTTCATATCTTGAACACTTATCAGTGATGTGACTTGATGGCATTATTTTCCTTTTGATTAAAAAAATGTGAAAACAATGAATTATAAACAGATGATATGGATACACTGAAACTTGGGGAGATCAAACTCTGCTTTATCCTGCAGCTACTGTATCAGAGAGTCATTTTGTTTGGGTGATATGTTCAGGTCACGAATACGACCACTGAGAGCAGTTCCAGTTGGATCAATACACTGAAAATGTGTCCCATATATCACCACCCATAATAACGCCCAAATGTTCTGTGATGCCAGCAATGGCAAGCAAAAAAAAAGGCAAAATGTTTATGGCACATATTTGATCTCTGCACGTGGCTAGTGGTGACAGTGAGAGGATACAGTGTGTATTGGGTGACGTCACTTACAATTAGCATGTTATCCATAGTTAAATCTGGCAAAGACTATCTACAGCATTTAGTTTAATGGAAATGCTGAGATTACAGATTCATAGAGGCACCCAAAACAAAATATCATGCAGAAAGGAGGCTTTTTGAGCATAGCCTATGTTGTGCATCCTAACAGACACTAGAGGGAAGACAAGCTAAGAATGCGTAAGTAAATTAATGCGTGCGTTTGCGTCGAAAGACATAATTTTGTCCTGGAGATGGAACACCAGTAAATCAAGTCCACACGATAGTAAGATTCAGAGGTTGGTATAATTTCAGCTGACAGCTCTAATTTACTTGTTGAATGTACTTTGTACCTTAATGGCGGTTTGGTGTACCTAGCAATCTGTCATCGTTTGATGCTGTCTGTTTGATGGGACATGCATTGTTCTCTTTATACATCCATGCTAAGAGGTATTCAGCTAGCTATTGCTCAACTGTTATATGTGTGCCATAAAGTCAAGAGAAAATGTCTGGAAATACCACAATTCCCTTCAGTTAAGGTTACAGTAAGCTTAACGTTACTCATAGCTTCGTGCTAACTTAGCTAACGATACCAAGACAAGGCTGTTAGTCATTATGTCACATGAATTAACCCTTTAACCCCTAGTCCTAATTTTTGTAAGTAGAAGACATTCACAGGAGGAATGTAAGAGGTTTTCTGTCTATGAGAGGATAGTAATGTACAAATAAGCAAGATATATGAACAATAAATCAAAAATGTGAAGTAATTGTGTCTCTTCTTATAGCCAAAGATGGTAAATTAGCCAACTAACTCCCTTGCTCATCTTGACTGTTCACCAAAACCGAAAGTGTTGTCAGCTAAATTTATGTATTTACATTATATTTTCATTGTTTCAAAATGTTGGTGTGAAACATTGATAATATAGTTGTACACTGTGAGCCAATGTTTTAGTAAACTGTTTTATGTGGAACAGATGCAATGTTTGTCATTCCAGCTGGATAAACCTCAAATGTCTTCAGAACACTGAAATGTTGTCAAAGGGTAAGTGGGGTATTTGAAATTTTGGCTTTTTCTTTTTGAAGAATATAATTGCTGACTCAAATGATATCACCAATGCAAAACTTTCAAATGGAAAACAGTGATAGAGGGCACAAGCTGTGGCTAACCATATGTTAGAATAAGCACTTTGTTTGTCTGAATAAAACATGAGATGCTTTAAGTGCACAGTTAGAAAATAATCTCTGAAAGTGCAATTTCTGCCATTATGTCTTGGAAATTTTTCCGAGTTACATCAGGAGGGCGCCAAACATGTAAATGTAATGTCTTGGGGTCAGGAACAGCATGACCATCTGTTGCTTGTCGCATCCTCACACTCCCTTGTCATCCTACTTTTCACTGAAATGTGAACTGACTTTTAAAGCTGAAATGTCATGAAAATAGTATTTCGAAGGACAATTCCAGAAATGCAATGGTCTTCTTAAAAACAAATTTCTGCCCTCTGACAGGTGGTTTAGTTTATATTTCTACAGTATCTAAGAAACAAGATTGTAATACTCAAGGCTGACATTTCTGTCTCCAACTCAATACAGTGGAAGTCAGGTGAAAGGAATTTAATTTGAGTAACAGCAGTGTATCTTTTTGACAACAATGTCCTGGTAGCTCTGATTAATCCGCAGACCTCACTGAACCGATTTATGTTGTAACTGCCAAAGAAATGCCCTGAAGACTTTTGACAGCATTGGATTTAGTGAGGATTTCAAGGATAGTACAAGTGGAGCACCAACCCTAAAGTTCAAGCTTACAAATTTTAGAATTTTACCCTTTTTCATACAGGTTAGACACCCACACACTCTGAGAGGACTGTTGCAAATGAAGACAGTGATGCAGAATACAGATTGTTGGAAAATATCTAATTCTCAAAAATGTAAGTCTGGTCAGGCCAACAATGAACTACAGTCAGGATTATAGTTGTTACCTGAATAACAACTAATTAACTCATTCAATAACTTGACAATGGAATATTTATTGGAAAAACAATCATTTTGAAATTGAAACTTATTCATTAACTTATTTTTTTGTGCTATGCGAGTGAATGATAGACAGGCATGGCTTAAGTTATATTGCATTCTAATTTAATTTCCCTTTATTGTATAAATTACTTTTTCCGAAGTGATGTTCCGTCTTGTGTGAATGCTCTCTCACAATATTTCTCAAACAACAATCATCTCCAGGGTGTTCCAGAGCCTCCTGGCAGCTCTGGGGACCTTGGAGTTTATAAGATGTCACTCCAGTAAGATGTGCTTTGAACATTTACCACGATGCAGCACTTGGTGGGCTGCATTTGTCACCTGTTTTGCGCCGACACTCACTTTTATCTTTTTAGTGACAGCAAAGGCACATAAGTTTAGGTGATGCATTGACCATGAAGTCAAGGCAGTAGATGATGCATTCCCCAAATACTGCACTATGTTTGCGACAGGAGAAAATGTTCTGTGTGGGTAGGCTATTAGTATCTTTAAAGTATATTACTTCTTTATAAATACATTTTAAAAAGCTATTGTTTGAATTGAGACGACAGGAATTTGTCTTATGGTTAAACACATTAAAAACAACGATCTTTAAAGTCCACGACTGATTTTAAGGGCACATTTGAAGTTGCTGTTGAATGGTACATGGTGCAGCCTGCTGAGCCATACCATTTTCATTATTTCACCATGTCCCTAATCCTCCCCTAGTCTTAAAGGGTCAGTTCACCACCAAATAACAAAACCCCACATATTGCTTGTGGGAGTGAGCCATTCAGTTTGTTTATGTTTTGTTTGCAAGGGTTTGGAGTTATTTACCGCTGAGACCCCTGCTGCCACCCCTATACAATAGAGGTGGAGAAAATTTAATTTCAAGGAAAACAGCGAAAATTTTTCTTTTCAGAGTTAACAATCCACCGACCTCACAGTGAACAGCTTTTCTTTCAGGTATTTGGTATTGAAGAAAAGTTCCACTGTTTTAAGTGTTGTCGATGCCATTTTGAAGAAAATCTGGAATTCCATCCCTAACTTAATGCATGTCAGGTTGAAGAAATGATTCAAGGTAAAATAATAATAATGGAGAGGGTGTCCTTGTTGAATGGAGAAACCGTCCCTCTAATTGCCCGTGCAGAACCTTGTTATCAATTCATAGTTAGTCGATCAATGCTCTAATGAACTGCGAGTGAAATGAGAGCCAACACTGAGGGCATGGATCTACCACACTGAACACTGGGGCTTTATTTCAGCTGAAAAGACGAATAATAATATTTGAATTGAAAGACTCCCACCACACCACCACTTCCATGCAAAGTATAAAAAGATAAAGATAGGTAAAGATAGGTAAAGATAGCTCTTTTCCTAATTTAACTGTGAGACAGACGGCAATTTATCTACCGCTAACAATTTAAGTAATTCAGTCCTCACTCGGAACAAAAACAGATAATTACTGAAAGACCAAAAATACATTCAATGCTTATGTTTGTTCACCAAAGAAACATAGCCATCTGCTTCACTGTAAGCGTCTGTAGCTCTTTAGACCATTTTATCTTTGTTTCTTTAGACACATGACTGAAAAGTCAGCCTGTGTGTGTGTCCCCATGTGGTGAAGGGGCTGGTGCACTGAAATCATCTGTCTAAACAGTGACGTGTGGGGAGCCTGAGCACCTGTTTCTGTGTCTTGAACTGTTGGTGTGCTCTTTCAACAAAAACATACCTGTGCTTTAACCTTCCTTTACTTTTAAAATCACAGTAATGCAATATGGGTGTGGCAAATATAGGCCTCGGTGGGTTGCTGCTGCCACATACTACGTTTATAAGTCTGTTAAAACTGTGAAAGTAGTGGATGTTGAAGTTGTTGCCTTCCACTATGAAGTATTGCGACATGGCATTCTGACTAAAATAGTATGTGTATGTTGCTGTAGCACTTTCTGCTGAGAGCTGTCTCTTTATTATATCGTATAATCCATTCTACTCTTTCGACATGTATCATTTGCTGTGTGTGTGTGTGTGTGTGTGTGTGTGTGTCTAGGTGTGTGTGTGTGTGTGTGTGTATCAACGTGTATCGAGATTATTTAGACTCTTTGTATTGTTCCGATATTTTCTTTTATTGGTTGACTTACTGCTAATAACACGCACGGAGTCACTTAAATGCCCAGCAAATCCACGTGAATTAGCCCTTCTATTTAGAAGATTTGATTAAAAAAAAAAAAGAAGAAAAGATAAAAACATCAAACGGTGTTTTAATTCCCGCACCTGGCTGAGTTAAACAATAGAGTTTGTTTGGATCCCCGCTGGGCATTTATGTCCCCTAATGTGAAAGCTTTCAGCGCGTGTTCCTCCTGTTTGCCGAAGTCTCTTGACAGTGCCTTTCAGTGATAATGACAGAGTGGGAGGGCCACTCGGTGTAACTAATAAGGACTGCGATCCAGCAGGCGATCCCACTGTGACTTTTATTTCCAAGTCCTGGAATCCGGAATCAGACTGATCGTAGTCACACATGGATTATACTCTTCTTTTCGCTGCTTTTTGTTTGTTTCTGCCTTAGAGGACAACTTTCTCACCAACTGTAAGTAAGCTACTTATAGACCAAAATTAATTTAACAGTAAATTAAAAAAAAACCCTGCTTGATAATATCGTGTTAACCTGTTGAAATCCCTTTATAACGGACTCCTTTTGCATCTTTTTGTCGCCCGGTATTAAGTCGTTTTATTTTCCCCCGCGTGGTTTGGTCGCTCTAACTTGTCTGTTGTCCGGGACACGGACAGGTTATTGTTGCTGATTTATGAACGCTCTGCAGCAGTGAGCGCGTGGACCGTACTGCATCACTTGTTAGAGGCAAAGTGCGAAATGTTCCGGAGACTGAAGGAACATCAACCGCTACATACTGCAATTATTAAAAAAATAAATAATACATCCAGCCAATCAGCGGTCGTGCAGAGAAAACACTCTTCTTTGAAAATTGCAGTGAAGTTATTGCGATTGACTGAAAAGTGGCTGATTGAATGATGGAGAGATGGGAGAGTAACTTGTCCAGAGTTTAGTGTTGTGTTGTTAGACGTGTCTGATGGACTAAAATAAAATGATCAATTGAGGATTAAAATCCTTGCAGAATATGCATCAGCGTTGCTGCACACTGAACTACATTTGGTAAAACAATGCCTGGTTTTAAAGCACCAATTAAACTCCCACATAATCTAAAAACCAGTCATGTATGTAGAGTAACTGTGCCTGCAGGCTTTAGAGATGCCCGCATTGCATGCATTTGCAGAAATGAGGGGAATAACATTACACCTTCACACAGACAAGGAACGTGATACCCCTGTAGTGCTGCTTGTCTACAGCCCATGGAGTTGGAGTTGTAAGTGGCATGGTCACTTCATCTCCTGGTGCCATGATACTGTCGGCCTGCATGCAAAACTTTATGATCCGGTGGGAGAACGCTCAAGTGCTTGCAGCATGAATGGGAATGAATCATTGGCAAGATTTGGATAAAGACAGTGGCAGTTAAGGAAGGAGAGTGTGTATCGTGAAAGATAATGTTGGTCACACTGTGCACATAAATTCACTTAATGTGTCAAAGCCGTATTCTGGTGTGCGGAGGTCAAGTTCAGTATCGGCTCTGTCTTCTGTCGTTTCCTTCCCCAGTGGGAATAGATAAACGTGCACCAGTAAAGAGGGATTATAGTCTTTGCAACGGGATTACAGCTAACTACATTCCAGGTACTGAAAAAAGCACGTTAGTCATTTTGAGTTAAGATTTGCCGCTTAATTTTCAGTAGGATTAACAAACAGATGTAACCGGTTCTGTTGTTTTTAGAGAATAAAAGACAATAGATTTTTACATGTATTTATTTGGTGTCACACATAGATAATGTGCAAATGTGGGCTTTCTTTTGAGTTTCGTCTTTCTTTTTCAAATCCTGGAAAGCGCCTGAAATCACTCATCACTATTCCAGCAGTGCACATGTATTTGCTGGCAAAGCAATCCAGAAGTTACTGAAAGTGTTTTGTTTGAGCTGGAGTAGTCTGCCAAAAATGGATTGACTTAACTTTGGAACACACTTTTACCATCCTGGTTTGGCAGCGCTTGTGGAATAGCTTGAGAGACCTCCAGTACTTGTAACTGGAGGTTTACAGGTTTGATCCCTACATGCGACGTCCTTGAACAAGACACTGCTGACAGTTTACAGACCAAAACACAACAGAGCGCTAATAGAAACAAAGATCAGAGCTTTGGCATTAAGACTAAAATCAGACAAAAGAATACATGAAGAGCAAACAATCGCATACTGAATTTATCACACAATGACTGTGACAGACGACATTTTAAATATTGATAAATTCAGAGAAAGTAAAATAAGGAAAAAAACTATTTAAACTTGCTATCTTGTATCTTTTTAACATGCACTATACTGCATCTAGATCAACGTCTGACATCGTAATATCTCCCCATTGTGTTGCCTTTATCTTGCTGTGGATTGTATTGTGAAGTCAAGCTTCGGCACAGTTCCACAGCTAAGCCGTGGTGATGACATACTGACCTAATGAAACACAAACTGTCAATGGAGAACAAGTGGCGGCTCGGCTCGCTAGTTAAGGAACCCAAACCTTAACAGAAACATTGCTCGGTGTATAATGATTTAGCAGAAGTATAGACATCTCCATTCATCACTGTGTGGCAGGTGTTCGTGAAGACTAATGAATGAAGGACTCGGAAGTGCATTCTCCAGATTGAGTGACTACATAAACAAACAAAGAGGCTTTAAGGACAAACACGTTGGCACGAGAGTCGGGTCTTAACAGAATCAAATAGGATTTACACTCAACATTTTATTTCACAATAATACAAATTGCATATAATCTCATTTGGTGGAAGGTTTAAAAAATGAAAAGCTCAGATTTGAAGTTAATTGATAGAACATTGTGAAATATGATTGCATCTAGAGAGTAGTGAAATCTGTTTTTGAGTTTTATCCATCTTAGTTTGCGTAGTGATCACCCCAGAGTCGATGTTTCTGTTGCACCCGGCAGAGTAGCACGTTTGTAATGGAAATCAGTAGAGCTTAATTGTTTGCTTCTGTCTGCTGTTATCTGTCTGTTAGCTCTGCCTTTGTTGTCACTTGCATTTGGAAAAAAATAAAATGTAATGGCACCCAATTTGACCAAGTATTCCGATTGAACTGCATTGTGAAATATAAAACTGTTCTGTCTGCATCCAGGTTTTCAAGTGGGGACTGCTTTCTAGTGACGGAGCCATGATTTGCCTGTTAAGATGGACTTCTTTCCTTTGGACTGTAAATTTCATTCCTTGCACTTTTGGAATGTCAGTGAGTGAACGAACAGGTATGTGTGCTTTTTGACCAGCCAACTTCTTGTCTTTCAACAGTGGAGTGCCATTTTGAAAAGTATCAGTTAAAGTTTTTCTCTCAAATGTCCTGGTATCAACATAGAGCAAGACACATGTTACTGTATCTATGAAACGAGTGATCCCTCATTAATATTGCAGATATATTGACGTTTAATTCTTTCATGGTTAAAAGGGTTTTGTATTGCCTTTATCATATATAACAATATGTATGGTTCTTAATTTGTTTAAATCGAAATCCACCCTTTGTGATGGCATTATTTGGGGAATCCACTTTATATGTTTGAAAAGACGAAGAGTGTGGCAGCTTGAACTAAAACTTTAGACTTGAATGTCATCAATCAGTATTCAAACTGTCAATCTCCAGTTCATTTTTGGTAAAGCAGATCTATGCTTGCCTCTGAATTACATCCCAGTCTTGTCTCGGTTCGTTATTGTACGAGTTTCGAACGTTTTTTAAGGTTAATGGGGAAAAAAAGTGAATTGATTTTCTGCTCTGATGTCGATTTCTGCTGTATAACTGGAAAGGAAATGCACTGTGGAAATGAATTCATGATTCAATTTATCCTCTCCTCTTCTGTAATACTCAAAACTGGTCCAAAATATAAATGAACACCTGTCCCCGGCACCACCGACTTCTTGGTGGCTTCTCTCCAGATGGCTCTTGTCCCCCTCTGAGTGTAGAGGATCACATGTTTTCTGATGTCTTAGATCGTCCCCTGGAAATCACAGGTATGTTCTGAGTGAACACAATTGCTTTGTAAGAATTAATCAACGGCGGCTTTGTTCAAATCTAGTGACGCGTTGTTCACCCGTTCACAGGATTTGACCTCACAGAAAAGTTTCTTCTCCGAAAGGGAACAATCACAGAGGACCTGCCGTCGTTTCGTTTAGGAGGCAGTCCACTCATCAAGCCAACAAAGTGAGTAGCATCCTTGTGTGTGCGTTAGCGTGCTAGTGTGTGTATGATCTGCATCATTTGGGTTCAGATGTTAACTCAGGATAACTCAGACAGACGGCCTTCATGTCAACCATGACCCAGTAAATAATCTCCCTCCAGTATATGCTGCTTCATTTCCACCACTGACATGCTCTTGCAATGGAACAGTAGCACGTTGCAAGCACGCTTTAGGATGCAGTCGCTCATCTGGATTAACACCTACAGGATATTACTGTTTTGCTCCCTCACGTACAGGTTCTGAATATGGATTTATTTCATACAAAACCACTTGATGCTGTGCAGAACATGAGGAGGGTTTAAGCTTGCTTTCCTTCAGATCCGGTGATATTGTAAGATATAAAACAGTGTAGCCATAACTGGTTTTCATCAAAGGGCTGGCTTGAGGCAACCCAGATATACCCTGCTCAGAGCAATAGTTCCATTTGCCTTGGCTAATAAGGGCAAGCTGTGAGGTGAGCTGTTAGACAGGGAATCATTTCAACAGAATTAATATATATCGCGTTTATTCTAGAAATCTCCTAAGGGCAAAAAGTGGGACTTAAAGGAATGGAAAAAAAAATGTTGGAGCACGTATTATAAGACAGGAATATTAAAATAACTTCATGAATTAAACACTGAGGTGCCATTTACTGAAGACCTTTATTCCCCTGGTCAACCGGTTCACCTTGATGCTAAAATGATGATTATATTAGGGATTCAAATTTGATATATTTTACACTTTTACATTCAGTACCATCAGTTGTATCAAGAAAGACCCGTGGTACATACAGTATGAACCTGTATGAGTTTCCAAACTTGGCTTTACAGTGAAGTTTAGGATGTTTTGTGATGTTCATTGTTTTGTGTCCTTAAGTTGTAGGCTAACAGTAAAAGACAACTCTGTGTCATTCTCCAGGGGGTGGGGAGGATATATTTAGCGTTTTTACATGACATGCGACTACAAACATTTACTGCCACTCTCTCCCTCTCTGGCTATAGGTGAAAGAATCATAGAGGTGATTTGTGATCTGCTTCCCTGTTCAGTCAGCCAGCCGAAAATACATTTACCTCAGTCCTTTGCCTCAGTCCGCGCCCATAGTGCAAGAAGATGCTGGCTCTCAATGACACTGCTGACAGTGTCATTGGTTATAGTGGCGAGACTGCGATCCCTCTCATATCCAATTATCTAAGTACTTTGACAGGTGATACTGCATGTCAGCTGAGGAAGGAAAGCGAGGGGCAATTGCACGGAGCAGGGAGGCCCCCTCTGCCCCCGCCGCAGCCACTAAAACATTGCTCTCTTTTACTCGCAAGATATGCAGCAATAGATGCTCGACTCTCTTGCTCATGTTCTGCCCACTCCTTTGGCACAGAACACATTATGGCGCATAGATCAGAGCTGACACACTCAAGTAACATTTGTGTGTTGGTGAGAAATTGCCCGTTTGCCAAAAATGCCACATGTATTCAAAAATTGCTCTCAAAGTATTAAAGCACAGTGCTGCAGTTGCTGTCTTGTCTGAGGAATACAGTGCTTTTCTTTCTCCTGCTGTTCGGCAAGAGAAGATCAATGGGCGATTTTTCTTTTTCTTTACTTTGTTATTTTCCAGTAAAGTAGCAAGCAACCTCATTACATTAAAGTTTTAGGACCGACATTGTAGTCTTTGTTTTGCAAAATAAAACAAACCCAAGTATAAAGGAAGAATGCACACTCGTCTTTACACACATTTGTGTACCTCGAAAGTTCTAAGGCCTGTTTGTTCTTGTCTAGTCTTAAAGATGATGACTAATCAAATTGTCAGTATGAAGCCCAGCACAGAACGACATAATTCTTTTTCCAAATAATTTGACCTAATAGCCATTGCTCATTTTGAAATAGGAATGAAACTACTAGCACTTCCTTTGAATGTGCCCACAATGTCTCATAATGTGATATATGGTACTGGAATGCTATTATTAAAAATACTAGTAACAAGTCAAATGTTGAATGGAATACAGTAAACCATTTTCTTATTATATGTGGAAGCTAAATATATCATGAATAGTAGCGTGAATTATAGATTCAAAGGAGCCGCTGAGGCTGATATATAGCGTATCAATCAATCACCAGGGTTTGTGTTTGTTTATCAACCTGTGGCTTCGGTGGTTTATGACTCTCTTGTCAGCTAATTAATCATATGGGTTTTCAGCAATCGATACTGTCAAGCTGATTCACTCTTTTTTTGATTCATAAGCATCTAGATTATTTCTGGAAAATACAGTGCTTGTCTGTACTTTTGATTTTCTGTCCACAAATATATTTTTTAACCATTTGCATTGACGTCAATGACCTTTTAGTGTACGGCCTCACACATCCTGGCAACTTGAAGTGCTTTAACTTGCCTATATTTACTGTCAGATCCACATGCAAGGACTGTAATTTGTGTCATAGTGTGTGTTCAAGGAAAATGACTCAAACGCACACAAGCAGACAGACAGGCAATTAACATTACAAAACAAAACAAATCACCTGATTTGGCTTCATCCAATTTATAGTTATTATTCTTTCAACCGTCAACAAAATATGCAGTATAAAAAGTTGGTCTGTGGTACAGATGTTCAGGTGATACTTCCAATAACAACAATAGCGGGAAATATCCGTTTCTAGAACTTTCTCCATTTCGTTTTTGATGTTTTTCCAAAATGTTTGTATTTCTTTGGCAGTCCCAAACTATATGATTATGGTCACCGACCACACCACAGTTTCTCCAGCATTGGTTGGTAGGATTGTTTTTACAGACACAGGCTGTCAGCACGGTCCTAAACAATCTAATTTTAACCTTCCAATCAAATTCTATCCATAGCTCCCAACAGCTACTGTAGAACATATGTTTTCCCAGTTGTCATCATCAACTATTGAATTTAGCTCCAGTTCCCATTGTCCGTTGAGAGTTATCTGATGTTTACAGCATTGGATTTTTGTAAATATGGAATATTTAGTTTTTTTGTTGATCCAGGGTGTTCAAACAGCAGGCTATACATGGGTTTCTATATTGGTTGGTTCTTTTCTTAATAGTTCAGTGATTTAAATGATAAAATGATAACACAAAAGGCTTACTGGCAAAGGCAGCAAATCCAAACAGAAGTAGCTGAGAATCCACAGGTTAACAAGAACGGTGCAGGTAAAAGGCACAGGTAAAGAGTCTGGTTCAGGTTGAGGAGGCTGGAAAGAAAAGGCATGAAGCAACATGGATGATCCGGCCAGGAGCAGGTGGAAATGGGCTGGTATACATGCTGTGGGGATGGGGGGGGGGTAGGAGTCAAATGACTGGGGACTCGTGGGAAAATCTGAGGGCATCTGATGGGTGGACGGAAAATGGCAGGTCTGGGAAGTGATGCTTGAGCCTGGGGGAAGTGAGAAACAACTAAGGCAGCCGCCGCGACAACTTGTTTCATAGTCATAGCAGCCGTTTTGTTATGTCATGTGATTTTCTACCAATGAACGATTGCACACATGATAAAACATTTCAATGTTGATTGGAGGCAGCAGATGACTCTGAATTCATTTTAGCTCACACATTTTTGAAAGTTTGTCACTGCTTAGCTTGCTGCTATCACAGTGTTATCTCTCCATTATGTATGTGTGTAGAGGAACACTTATTTACACTGGAATGACGATAACATAGCAGTCTCAAACTCCTCAGCGACACACATGCACACTCAATCGGTTGTATAACGTCTCTTCGCTTTATAAGATATCCTTCTTCCAGATCACAGGCGTGCTTTTAATTTGGCTCCATCACCGGCAGTCTATCATGCTGGCAAGCATAGCACTTCCACGGTTAAACAGAACAGGGGAGTCATGCTGAGAGGAAGTTATGGTCCTTGCTAGCAGGAAGGATGCATTTAGTGTATAAACTGACATGGTTGATCGTCCACTTTGATCTGTTGGAGGATTCAGTGGCAGTGATATGGATGTGAGCCAACTAGTCTAACATTTAGGGTTTGATTGTTTCAGCTACGGCAATCTGATTCCTCTGACTCATCTAAAAAATGTCTTACAAGCCAGGACACTAAAGCCGCTTCCGGCAGATTCTCTAGCAGACCGGTACTGTTGCTGTGACATTCTGTCAAACCATCGCCTTTGATTGTACAAGGAGTAGTGCCTGCCAAGCAATATGCATGGCCAAAGACCGTTTCCAAAGAGGGCTGATAGTTTCCAGAAAGCAACCTACAGCCATTTAGCCACAAATGGCAGTCAACACGAGGTCAAGAACTTTAACCCCGTGGGCCCCCAAAGATCAAGTGTGCCACACTGTAGACAGACTGTGTTATGAAATAAGATCAGACTCCATGGGGGGACTTCGTAGAGAAGGGAGTGAACTCCAACAGAAAACAGCCCAGCAGTGTATTTCGCAGAGTATCTCTGTTGTATTAAACCTGCTTAAATGTGTTATGTTATGCTATGTTCCATGAGTTGCAGTGTCGCGCAAAGGCTCTTGGAGTTTTCTTTTTACATTTTTCTTTTATGTTACTCCCTGCGTCTTATAATGACGTGTAACACATTTGCTACAAGTAGTTAAATGTACATGCAGCATGGAAATACTCTGTGTGGAATGTATTTTGTAAATCCTCATTTTTATAAATTACCCTGCCTCTTTTCATATTGATTTGCAGCTAAAATAGTCCTTTAGCCCTTGGGCAACAATTAACCTTCCCAGCCCTTGGCCTCTCAAAGAGGCATTTTTCGGGAGCTTTAACTTGGTGTATTTATCATTTTAGTCATGTACCGTTTACACCGGAATCTCAAAGAATTCAAGGGACACAATAGAAGAGGCTATGAGGCTTTGAGAGAATAGGAGATGATATATTGGAGTGAAAACTCATTTCCAACCTGTCTAAAGAAACTCTCTCTCTCTCCCTCCCTTAGGCTGTGCTCTGCCTTCTCAATGACCTTATCATTGCATTATTATTATTTTTGCTGATCTTGATTTATTATGTTTATGCTCTTCCACTTTTGACTGTTAATCTGAGTTCAGAGCTAGAGTTAGAGCATTTTGAAGGTTACAATGTTTGTTTATTTTATGCAATTTACAAAATTAGGGAGGGTGTGGGTTGAGAGATGAGTTACTGAATGCATTCATTTTAGAGTGGGTGTGTTTTTACTGTATATTCCCTATTTTCTCTGCATAGTTTGCTGCAGCTGGAACACATTTTCAGCTGTGAACACCGGATTGCTATTTGACTTTACAGAGCAGCTGAGGTCATACACATAAACTTATAACTGCATTGCACTAGGCAGCCATAACTGTAGCGCATAGTATCTCAGTGAGGTAAAAGATTGGCTTCTGAGAGTTTGGATCAATTTCTACATGTTTTCATTATCTGAAAGACAGGGACGCCAGTATTCAATTCATCAAGCTAAATCAAGTTTGTCAGGTTTATTTGTGTGCATGATTCTGCAGCAGGAGGATATTGCAATGTTTTATTGATCGTTGAAGTTGATTGGCTGGTTCATTGTTCAGCCACTGAAAGCTTTAAAAGAGTCAACATTCAATATTGAGAAATGAAACTTGACACTGTCATCTTTCATTTTTTTGTATTGTTTTAATGATGATTCATTATGTAAATCCTGGGAGAATCTGACTGTGTTATATGATGTTTTCTTTAGAGAAATATTTCCAAACGGACTTTCAAGTGAATACTCCCTTGTCACCATCTTCCGGGTAAGAAGAACGACAAAAAAAGACCGCTGGTATCTTTGGCAGATATTCGACCAGTCGGGAGGTAGTCAGGTGGGCCCCGCTGTACGTTTTTATGTCACATATCAGTTTCAATATCAACAAATAGAATAGAATATCATGAGATGGATGTTTGTTTCTCTGCTCCTCAGGTATCTGTTGTGGTTGATGGTGGCAAGAAGGTGTTGGAGTTTTCTTTCCAGTGCCAGCTAAAGAACGTTCTCCGCTACACATTTAAGAGCCGTGACCTACATGCCCTTTTTGATCGCCAGTGGCACAAGCTGAGCATTTCAGTACAGAGCAACATCGTCTCCATTTACATGGACTGCAAGCTAATAGAGAGGAGACTGACTGATGAGAAGGACAACATTGACTCCAGTGGGCGCACTCTCATCACCACACGGGTTGAGGATGGACGACCTGTAGATGTATGTCCCACGCAAACTTTGTGAAAAACATTTTGCTCTCTCTCTCTCTCCCTTACTGTCTTTTGCTAAATCTACACACTGTCATTTAAGGGTTTACCAGTTTTTTATGCTGTTATTTTGTAACGCAATCTCCATCAATACTGTACTGTCTTCACAGACATTTCTGAAATACACTAGTGCTTTAAAAATATATGTAAACATGCCCCAGGGGCTTGTTTTTTTAAATCTCTGTAAATCCTCTATTGTGTTGTATGTGTTAGTCATGCTCATGCCCCAAAGTGCTAAGAAAAACATTCGGTCAGCTTTGCGGTTTTGGTCACCTAATGCCTCAGAGCAGAACTTGGCTTAAAGTAGCATTAACAGCTGACTTTTTAGTCCATGTGATTAGTAAAACTGTAAGTCAGTACATCTGGAAAAAATGGTAGGGTTCAAGTTCTGCTCTGAAGCAGCTGCAATTCATGCAGAAGTTGAAGCCTTTTGATATATATATATATATATACATATATATATATATATATAAATGTTTTTGAAGTGTTTTGTTGGCAATGGACAATGTCAGGAAAACTAAAACAGCTGACAATTGAACAACTTGTACATTCTTAACCAGTGAAGAGCAGACCTTTGTCAGTGAAACAAGGAGCATTATGGGATGATGAAACTAACGTATGATGCTGTAATGGTCCCTAATGAGAGCTCTTTCCCACAGATTGAACTGAAACAAATACTGATCTACTGTGACCCTTATATGGCCGAAATGGAAAACTGCTGTGAGCTGCTGGGGCCAAAGGTAAAACGCTATGATTCTAAAGTAATGAGTATTTATAGTTTGAGACTAAATGTATCATATATATATATAATGCATTTCACAACTAGAGCATTAAATGAGAAGATGCAATATAAGTTTGCCTTCCATTTTGCCTTTGAGACAGAGAACCATACATCAGTAGGTCACCTCTTAAAGTAGATTCACCCGATGTCTTGGTGCTCTGTAGTAACAGACGGTACCAGCTTGTATTCTAACCTGTGCGGTGAGATCAGACAATGAAAGTGTAACAGGTTTTTAGTCTAGTCCATGAGGGCACACGTCCCCAGATAGAAACTCGATAACAGAGATCTTCCATCACCCTAGAATCAATTCCAGCTAATGTTACGGAGAGAGTCCAAATGGAGAGATGACCTTTGACCCCTTACCATTACATGTCTCCATAAGCATGCTGTCATGTCAGTGTAAAATTACCCTGAGGGAATTGTCACAACCTTGAGAGAGACTTATCACTGCTTGTCTGCTGAGTACTATCCAAGTTGTGCGTGACGTAAATATATTACAGCTCAAACCCAGGTTACCTCGGGTTAAGTGTGCCGCGTTACAGTGAATTCTGCAGTTTTTTTTGCCATGTTGCAAACATGACAAATGAAGATGGCTAAATGGTGAAATTTCTGTATTGATCCAGTGTGAAGCCAAGAAGACCTTTAATGGGACTTCACCTCCCCTGGTTACATCCCAGCTGCCCCAGATGCTGTCTCAGCCGGCCTCAAAGTCAATTGACAGATGTCACTGTCCAGCTGAAAAGGTACAATCAATTCCCCCCCAACAGGGGCCTCTAATTGAGTAAGTGTAATGTCTATTGTAACTGAACCAGCACTGATTTACTCATCCTGTATAGACACTAAACTGCCAGTTAAAGGACACTTATACCAAAAAAGGAGACAGTATATCCATGTTGTACAAGCAAACACTGGTATATTTCTCCCAAACTGTTCAGGGACGGTACATCGGCACACCGCTATGAATTTGTGAAAGTAGAAAAGGATTTTTTAAACTGCCAATATTAATGTTAGATTAAAATGCAAATTGAGACCTGAAAGCTTAAAGATAATGTTTAGTTCCACACACAGCCTTTCTTTTGTATATATATAATGATAACAAATATACATATATACTGTATCAATATACTGTGTGTGTGTGAGTGTGTATGTGTGTATAACTTTGTGCTTTATTGCAAAGGTTCAACGTGTGTATATGTATCCAACAACAATAGCCACATGTTCTCTTTGATTACAAGTCATCTTTTAACTACTAATGTATACTGTGTGCACAGGGAGATGCTGGTCTTCCAGGACTCCCAGGATTAAATGGAGAGAAAGGAGACAAGGTACAGACAACATTTTTATGATATTGATACATGCACTTATTTGTTCTCAGTATTTAATCAATAGGGAACATGCAGGGGTTCAGCAAATATTTTCACTCCAGTCTAGACTTAAGAAGGTGGGCAACATCACGTTCAACATCCCCGATTGACTGTTAGTCATACATCATTTAGAAACATTCAGTGAATCTTAGAGTGGTATCACTGGGTCACCATGCTTTGTCCCATGTTGTAAATATTACCATACTTTTGTTCTCAAATGATACTCTCAACTGTTCCTGTGGGTTTTCTCTGTGGCCAGTTCCATTAGTTTTCCAGGACATGTTGCAAGGTCTAAATGTGAAGAATGAGAGCACATCCCTGTAGGACGAATCTGTACTTTGTCAGAAATTAATTCTCTCTCTCTCTCTCTCTCTATCTCTCTCTCTCTCTCTCTCTCTCGTCTATGCTGTAGTGTCTGACATAGGGTCATGTTCAGCCATTAAGTTGTTTCAGAGAGCTACCTTACAATTACCTTCACAAGATGAATTTTCTCACAAATCTCCCAAGATGTGTGAATTAGGAAATCATACATTTGTCCAATCACTCGAGAAATACTATCATTTCTACATGACAGCTCAATAGACAGGTGGGAATGTAAACGGTAAATGCCCCTTCACTGAAAATTGTAGGTGTTGTGTTAGTTGGAGAGCAAGAAAAAACATAAGAAAAAACACCAAATACCCAGACAAATAATGGTATTTTTCCCCTGACAAATCACATCGTTTGGAGTAATACATCCCCCTTTTAGCTGTCTGTGCAAGGTTAAAAAAGAACCAAGGGAGAATGCATTCAGCTATGAATGGGATTCATAGGGATGAACAGGTGGTGGTACTGTATGCCTGATAAGACCAGATGGCTTCTGGGGTCAGTGTCATGATGTAGCTGTGGGATTAAGATATGCAGGATGACTTGTTTCTGGAAAACCGCTCATTCCTGGAAGGCACAAAATCAACATGTATTTATTAGTGTAAAATCACTGTACCTGTAGAGCTCAGCACGGACATTCGGAATCGGGGTATTTCCTTTGTGCTGTCTACTTAGTGAATCATTCTTACTGTTTAAGTGTCATTGTGTTTAACGCTGTTTAGCCTAGCAACCAGGTGCTGCTGTTCTGGAACATTTTAGGTCTCTGTTCTGTATAACATTGTGTAAAATGAATTGTCTTGATTATTAAGAAAGCAATTCATGTTTGACACATAGCTGCTATGTGTTCAGTCAATGTCAGTAACAAATTAGCATAATTGTGTTCAGAGAGATACATAGATATAGATGTTTTCAACACTTGTAGCTTTAAATCTTTATAATTGTTATTTCTAGTCAGTTAGTTTTTAAAAATGTTATATGGATTCAGGAGGTGACAACTCTTAAAAACAGTCATAGATCTTTGTATATTAAATGTACTTCATGCAAGCCCATTTTCTTCCATTTTCTTGTGAGGAATATAGAATTATATTACCCAAATTGTGTATATTGCAACAGATTGTACACATCAGATTCGTAAATGTGTTTTAATTGGCCTCTAATGACTCTTAATTGACCTCGCGAGGATCAGCACTCAAGCTGTAATGTGTGTGTATATGTGCACTTTGAGTATTGTATGCAGTCCTGGTAATTAATTTCTTGCTGCTAAGTAAAATCACTATAATCAGTGGGCAAGAATGTATCAGGCAATTATACATTTCACAAAAGGCAGCATGTATGGCAGGCACTGTGACATGCTCTTTGTCAAACACTGATATATATATACACTGAGTTAGTTTTGAGCCTATAAGAGCACACCCAGAGAGAGCCTTGGTGCACATGTCTTGTGTTACAGTGCTCAACAATGACTTTAACATGGTTTTCCGGAGGCCATTCCATGTCTTTCCTAGAGTCTTTCTGCTGGCCATGGCTTGTGCTATGAGTCAGGGGATACTGCTGTTAACACTTGAAATCTAATTTCAGGTCCTCAACAAATCAATACTTGGCACCAATTGTTTGCGTACTGAACAACAGAATTCTCAACAAATCCTATTACAGCCTTGAACACTAAATCAATGAAGTTAAGGAAAAACTTGATCAGGGACTAGACATTCAAGACTAACTGGCACAGTCAGTTTATAACACTCCATCATTGTTTTTACTCTTCCTATTTTTGTCATTTGTATGAATATATTGGATTAATAGTATGCTCAGGTGTATATGATTTGTTTGTCAAAAGCCTGGTAAATCTCGATGGTGAACTGAAACTTAACTGAACTTAAGTACAATGCCATGTTTAATTCTGACACAGGCTTATTATTTATTATATGGCTGGTACACAGACAATTTACACAGCTCTTTATTTTTAATTAGCTTCAGCTTGTATGTCTGTTAGCACCAATTTGACCACTACCACCGATCTAAACCTAGATGTCGTTGCTACGGGAAAGCATTGTATTTTATGGGACAGTGCAAACCACCAATAGTGATCACAGTTATAGTGATGTTGGGACAGAATCACTCCTATACAAATGCTGTTGAAATAATGTGCTCATAGTAATCGAGTAGTCCACTTACAGTGTTCATTTTGGGTCCTTTAAAACATGACATTAACTAGGAAACAAAGTAATTCTATTTTTTACTTTAATCCCATGATACTTTGCCTCACGGTCTGCTGGCTACCTGAGGCCGCAGCTGCCTGCATGTTAAAATGATGACCAGAAGAAGAGAGTAATGTGCTCTCAATGAAAAACGTTGTCTCCTCGAGGCTTATGACAAACTGACAAAAACAAGCCACCGAGGTGCAGCGGAAGAAGGTGTTCCTCGGGCTACATTGTGTCGTCTATAACAAGGAGAAACAGTCATAGCTGCTAGTGAAGGAGACAGGAAACGAATGTGTACGGCGAAAGCACCAGTGGTTGAAGCTATTAGAGCTCTCTTTACATTCATGTAATACATATTTAATAATATAAATGTCAATTAGATAGTTATCTGCATGAGAAATGTAGAAAAGGAAAAACAATTCGGTTATAATAATCAACCGCTTACAGTGATTCATTTGACTCAGGTTTATTGTTAAGGTATTTTTGTATTTAATGCTTTTGGCATGAACAAGTGACACAAACATACACTTACCTAATATGAGGTTAAAAGAGTAATTTGCTGAATCTGAATTTTTGGGGGTTTCTTGAATTGTGTCCATGAAATGTTGAAGTATAAATCAACAGTTATTTTTACACTCATTTTATTGTGAAGAAAAAGTGTGTATGGCATAAATATCTGACCTCCCCATAGCTTCCTCCCACCTCAGGTCTTCAGAGGTTCCTCCTTTTCTTAATTAATTTAAAACTCCTTTTTCTCCTAATCCCCTTGTTCATCTCCTTATACATATATAATGAATTGTTGTTGCAGGATGAGAGCTGAAATCAGTTTGGAAAGATACCATGTAATCTAAAGTTTAGTCTTGATTGAATAAATTCCAGGTGGGGAGACGTGTTTAAATGATGAGTAAAATCCATACATTTACAGGCACAGCAGCAGCAGCGCGCCACGCCGTCAATTACACTGACAGTGGTGCTTTGAGATAATTTACTTTACCTGATTTAGAGTTTGAATGAGTTCCCACAAACCACTGTTGCTGTTTAATAGACTGAGTGGCTTTAGCTTTGGTGACACACCTAGAAATCAGTCATCTTGGTTTGACATGGTACTTTAAGAGGTTGATATGTATATGATTTAATAATGCAGGCAGAGCTGCATATGATATGATGTCAAACCAGATGCAGTGTGCTGTTCACTAGCATTAGCTAAAAATGTTAGTGAAGTAAGCAACTGGAGCAGATACTTGAAGACAACAAAATGTCACTAATCATCCAGTGAAAATGTTTCTCATGTCTTGTGGGATTTGCAAATGCTCATGTGCCACTACCACTCAGAGAAAAACAGTCGAAAAGTAGTTCATTTTGAGCCATTAGTGCAGTATATCAGAAACGTCTTGCTTTGACACAATCACATGTAGTAATAGCTTTTCTCTTTTTGCCTCTGACCTTGTTGCACATTAATATGTCTGGTAAATGGTGGTAGCAGTGGACCTCTGTTTAAGCGTATTTCATTTATATTGATCCCTAAATTTCCAAGGGAGTTCCAGTGACTATGAAACGGTGCTGCACTATTTTAGATTTACATTCTAATACATTAAACAGGGGTAACAAAGTCGTAGCAAATACTCCTAATAAATTAAGCTCATGAGACTTTCAATTACCAACATGAGAATCTCACTCTGTATAAGATTAAAAAGTAGTCGGAGTGTACTTATTAGCAATTTATCCTTACTTGTAGGGATTAATCAAAGACATTTGGGAAATTTAGAGCATTTAAAACATCCATAATGAGAGGTGCAGGCCAATCATAGTGACCTTCACAGAGGTTTTCTTCTGAAAGTGTGCGGGGGTTTACTTTGGCTGTGTTACTCCAACAGAAAGTACTATCCTGCATTACAGTCAGGAGTTTGATGGAGGATTCTAATGCACTGCAAAGGGATTAAACTGCTATGATTAATCCAGAATCCCTCAGGAAATTAAACAGATAAGGATTGGGTCATAAGAATGCAGCTTACTTGAAAGGAAATCCATTTTCTATGGCCTTGCACATAAACCCTGGTATTACTAGCTTTACAGCTCCTGCATGTACATGCAAAAGAAAAAAAAACAACACAGGCATCGTGGTGAAATTAAAACTTCTTCCCCTTTTACAATGCCTTTAATTTGTTTTTGACCATTTACAACTCTCCTGCTCTTATGGCTTGTGTTTTCAATTAGTACTCTCTAATTCAATTTATACCCATTGTACCTCCAAAGTGAATAATTCGAGGAATTTTACTCAAGACACCTTATTATTTCGGTGACAGTGAATTTTGATTAGCTGTCTAAACCTTCCGTTTTCCCTATCATATTCATCAGTGTGAAAATGTTATTAGCTTTTCTAAAAAAAAGAGTTTTGTGTCGGGGATTTGAATAGAAAATTAAAATGAAAGAAGAATTGAGAGCACTGTGAAGCACATACATTCCCATATGCTTTTTCCTCGGACGCTTATCTGTTCTTAATGAATCAGCGTCAGCAGCTGTGAATTTCCTTTGTCTCATAAATGGAATAATCATCTAGTTGCTGAGTCCAGGGAAAGTATAACAGCCTGCCACGCGCTTAATGTCCAGTCAAAGAACAGTACTTTATCAGATCGTGCTCAGTATTTATAAAAGGCAGACTGAGTGTTTTCTAGAATAATGGGGTTCATAACCCATAGTGTAGAGATGGCATCTCAGTTATTAGGATTTGCCACATTTCCCTGTTCTTCCTAAACAAGCCTATCGAGTTTTAGTAATGAAGGTGTGACCGTGAACAGACGTCACATTTAATTAGATTCTTAGCTTGCAGCAAGTTCTGTGTGAGCTTAATTTGTTGAATAACTATCTACCTCCATCGTCTCTCTTAATAATACTGCGGTCAATCTCTTTCCTTTTCTCTCCCATTATGTCTTGTCCTACACCACCCCTGTATAACTGTCCTGTCCTCTTTTTTTTTTATTATTTTATTAGGATAGTAAAATGAACCCTAACAAGGTTCAGTTTTGTGCTTTCCAGTTGTTGGGAAATAGTATCCCGATCTGCAGCTGCTGAGTCACTATGTCAGCAGTAACGTGTGGAACAGCTGTAGGAGCAAGATCGCTGCTGAAATGACATGCCGTCATAAAGCTATTCACTAATGTGTGAACGAGGGACCTTTCACTTACTGTTCTGTGTGTTGTTTCCGTCACAGGGGGACACGGGGGAGGACGGGCCTTCAGGAAACCTAGGACATAAGGTAGGCTACTCACTGATGAAACAACTTCAAAACCGTACTATCAACATTCCCTGGTGTTGCTTTTCCCTTTAAAGCTGTGATTAAAGTTGTGATTGACATGAACTCAGTTGGAAGCTTCAGTTCTTTTAGGCTTTCTGCCTCCCTTTGCTTTCGTTTCAAATAGACTGCATGCTTTTACTGCATGTTTTTTTGTTCTTTTTGATGCGGTGAATAGCAGGTGGCACGTATTGTTTGGTGATTTATGGACTCTGTCACTGCCCGTCTCTGAGATGATTTTCTAACATCATTGGATTGAATCACTGGCTTGCCTTTGTGTTGACCCCCCGCCACAGCAACACAGAAAACAAAGCAATCTCAAAATGAAATTAAATCAGCAAGTGGGTGCTTGGTTGGCGCAGAGTGAATGGTGCTGCTACAAGAGACGCAACTTCCAACGTCCCAAGCAGCGCCAGCGTTCCTGGCTTGGCCAAGGGCCCCATTAGCCACAGTTGGCAGTAGTCCTGGGTGTGAAGCCCTTACTGGATTGTGTCCTTGTTGTTGTGGTAGGAGAGGGTCGGAGAGAGGGCTGGGATCTGTGGGTGAACATCAGTGTAGATCTTCACTGTGAAAAACAAATGGCTTGCTGTGGAGTCAGACATTTAAATTGGGAGAAAGAAAAGTGCATATTTGAATGGAAGCTTGAAGACTGGCTTAAGTGCTCTTTTTGTAATTGGATGTTGCTGTTACAATCCCAAAGAGCTGAGGAAATAGCCAGATTTCACATGCTCACTACGCATCACTATATTGTTGCTTGCCTTTTGCGTTCTAAGACACTGCCGTCAGTGAGATTATTGGCCATTAAATGCGGCGTCTCGGACGCCTGTGTTTATCTCTTTCAGTGAGGGGGGGGCAGGTCCAATCTCCAGGAAGTACAATTTTGTGTAATGCCAGTACATGGCTGTTGTTTCCATGTCTTAAAATAAGAATATCCTGTAGTAATTCAATGCATTGAAATGAGAGGGTATAAGATTGTGATTCTATTCTCAGAAAAAAAAAGAAAGAAATGCACAGCAAGAAAATATTCATATCTGCTAGATATTTCATTGTATTAACGTGATCGATTGTACTGCAGATGGTTGTGGTAGCAGGTTATGCATCGGCCGAAAATAAGATCATTCGTGGACGGGAAAGATGGCTTGATCCTGGACTTATATCTATAGAAGATGTTAAGCTCACCGTGGGGGACATTTGGAGATGAAGCTTGATACGTGTAATATGGAATAACACTTAGTGGCACAGCATCTCTCTCTCTCTTTCTGAGATGAGGTTTAGGAGCCAGCTAAAGCTGTTTCGCTACACAACAGTGCACAAGAAATGTCTACACTAAGGGCACCACCAGTAGTATCGATATTAATGCTAATGCGCAGTACCACGTTTCATAGAAATTTATACCTAAGCTCAACTCCTCATCAATTCATCTTTTTCTAGCATTTCCGTATCTCCCTCTTCGGTCTTAAATGGTGCTCTTGGACAAAATCACACACATTTTGGGACTCTTTTGTTAGCCACAATGTGAGAAAAACAATTTCATGCAGCTGTCGATATAAGAGTAATGATATGGTTGCCCTTGGACAATATAATATGGCGGTTTGCTTGAGCTTTTTACGGGCCAGCTGAGGTCATGAAACTGTATAGGTCACATTCTCACAACAGAGCCAACAAGTTCCAAGACATCTCACATATTACTGGCAGAGAGTGTGGAAAGCAGGGGCTGGGTAGCTTAAGGAGAATCAGTGATCAGAAAGATATTTGTGGAAATGAGCCTCTAAGATGTTTGTGGAAATAAGCCTCGACCAGCTTATTCCCAGACATCCAGTATAATATTACCTATGCTACAGACTTTGCTGGAGCTGAAATGATGCATTGATACAAACAATATTGCTGGGAATTTGGTATCTGGTTCCCAAAATGTGTGCGTTGTTCCCTGCTAAGCTCAGTTTAAAGGAGCAGCAAGTGAGTGTTAGAGCTTGGGATTTAGCTTCATTCCACCAATGAGGAGTGGAAATAAAGTTCTACTCTCACCCCTTTAGCACAGTTTTACTTTCATAAATAGATGCATTTAGGACGGATTTATTTTTCATGTCCTGCCACGTGGCACATGGCAGTGTATGGGGAACACAATGTCGCCCTGGCGACATGTAGGTATTTGTGTGTGACTGTAGACACGTTCTTGTAACCACAATAACTCAATAAAAATACATGATAGGAATAGCATACTTACACCAAACAGTCCATCTGTACAGTGCTGTGATTAGATTGTGGAGCCCCTTGGTGCTTACATTTACATGTTGATGTGGATATAGCGTTTCCTTGTAACTGCTAAAGCTCCTTTGTGCTTTAAGTGAGATTACAAGAGATATGCTCACATTTAGTAAAAAATAGTTCTTAATGAATGTATTCATTATCTAATGTTATATATCTGATCATCTATGAAACACTAAAGACCCTTTCAGTGTAAACTCATTCATAGGGCTCATTGGATCAATGCAAGAGTATCCGAAATTTACAAGGATCTGAACCCGAACTGTACAAGACATAACCTGCATCCTGCAAATCATGTACACATGTTTTGGTGACGCTCATCTCTTGCTGGTTTCTGGAATGACTATCTTTATGACAATCTCAAAAATATGCGGCACACAGATTGGACTAGAGCCTTTTAATGCATTATTTAGGTGTTTTTTCTCGTGCACATTACAACCGACCAAAACGAATAACAATGCAATCGCCTTTGTTACTTTGTTGTCGAGACAATTAATTTAGCTTTCGATGGAAAGCCTCTGCACCCCCCTCTCATGCTCTTTTGGATTAAAGCCGTTTTAAATTGCATGAGGTTGCAAAAAGTCAAACGCACACTTATTGGGTTTAAAAACTAATTCTGTGCAATGTGGTCCCCCTTCTTAAACATTTCCCTGCAGATCCAGAGTGATGTTAAGGATTGTACTGTCTGATCAAGTTGACCTGCAAACAGTTTTATGTAACCTTTTATATATATATATATATATATATATATATATATATATATATACACACATATGTGTGTGTGTGTGTGTGTGTGCACGTGTGTGTGCACTTTTCTGTTTCAACTTTTTTTCCCTCTGTGACTACCTGTCTTGTCGTAATATTGTTTATGATGTGTTGTTCTATTAACTTACAATTATTTTATAAATGTTGGTTACGTTGAAAATCCAATGAATAAAGTTAAAGAAAACAAAAACAAGCTTTTTGGAGTGACCGTGTCCCTCATTAATCTAGCTTGAGAGGTTTTGCAGAGGTTCTGGTTCATTCCAATAAGAAACGTGGTATTAAAGTGGTATTAACTGTACCAAATTATTAAGACCTTCTGGGTGGAAAAGTGGGGGGAAAAAAAGATTAAAGTATAAACTTTTCAAGGGTCCTTTCCTTGCCTTTTAACTTTCAATCTTGTCATTGCAGGGGGAACTTGGATCAGATGGGAAAAAGGGAATCGATGGGGAGAAGGTAAGTACTTCTATCTCCAGCAGACATATATTCCATACATAGCACATCAGCCAGATCTAGTTTCGTCAGGGAATCAATTCTTATAGGTTTTTCATTTTCTGTGCGATGCCCCCGGGGGTCGGAGTAAAGCGCAGCTTTCTGTGTGGCTGTTTTCAGGTGGCTGTCATATTTGAAGTGGATCTAAGTGTGTTCGAGCCTGCAGTGTCCTTCTGTAGTGAAATGAATTGATATGTATGCTACCATAGACTAATGGACTAAACTCATTTTTCAAATGACCATAGTCCCTTCTATGTCATTTCAGGTTAAACTGTATTGCTTGCTCCTAAATCTGGCTGCAGTGATGAAACTAATGTATGTACAGTAATGTGAACCACAACAAGAAGTGCTAGTAAATTATTACATTTCTTCTTCCACTTAATGCAAATGCACTAGAAGTGATTTACTATTCTTCTTCGGTCTTAGTGAAGTTCTTTTTTCGCCAACAGCAAATTAGTGCAGTCCTCCTAAAGTATTAGTTGAATCAAAGTATCTTTTATGTTGTACAGCATTTGTTTGCCCAACATGTCACACTCTCAGTAGATGGTAGCTGTGCAGATGGTCAGTTTAAAGTGGCTCAATAAAGAGACTTTCTTTTCATCACCATCACCCCCTTGAGTAGAATAACAGCTGCCCCAGAAATCAGCCTCCCTGCAGGCTGCGGATGTGCCCTAACAGTTACTCTGAGAGGGATAAACACAAGTATGTACAGCTGAAGGAGTATTGACCTACAGTGTACTAGAAGTAGAAGTACTTGGTATTCAAAACATATTTTGAATGAGTAGAAAGCCGTAAAAAAATGCACTAAAAGTAAATTTACAGGACTGCGTAGGTTCACAGAAGAATCAGTTAATATAGTTCCATAGTAAAATAGTACATGACCTGCTGCTGTACAGTGACTTATGAAATTCTCTATGTTGAATTTAGTAATAGATAAAACACATGAGCAGAATTAGACATACTGATTCTATACATGTTTGCATTTTGCAACAGAAACAATCGTTATGTTGTGTTAAAGGTTAAGCTGCTGCTGATGTGAAAGGAAAGGCAGCTTACCGTTACTGTGCTCCTCATTAAAGAGGATGCGGATGTTGGTCAACTTGTGGAAGGATCAGATCAGACAGGATAGATTATCTACTTCTTGCTTTCCACCAGTATATCCCTTAAGTGCAATCATTTAAGTAAAATTCAGATTAAAAGGAAAAAGAAGATAATCGATTATAAACTCAAGCATTAGCATGTCCTCCCACAGCTCTCTTTGTTCCAAGCTAAGTAGCAATTTGCTGCTTAAAGAGCCAGTTGAAGTCATGTGTGTATTTGCATATGAATGACACAATCAGGTTTATTTACATAGAAATTTGAAGTAGAGCAAGACCACCTACCTGGAAAGTTAACTCCATCTACATCAAAAACGGTTATAATATTAAATGGGAACTGTAACGTGAGTGCACATGATTCCTCTGGTGTTTACTTCATTGATTGCTACTGGTTCTACAGCAATCAAGAGGAAACAGTGACAGAGCAGCCTTTGTTTGTTCGCTCACTGATTCACCCTGGGCTTCAGTCGACTGGACAACAGCGGTACATAGATTGTAAAAACAGCTGGAAGCTTGTGCACTGTGAAGAGACTGTGTTGATGACCCTTGTCCAAGAAAAGCAGCTGCTCAAAACTTAGTCGAGGTGTCAACAGTTGATGTTATTTGCTAAATTGCACTTCAGTACATCGAGTGCATCGCTGTATGGCTGGACCAAGGGTGTGCTGACAGGCCGGTCTGCTCCCTTCTGCCCTCTTTGTGTGTGTGTGTGGGGGGGGGGGGGTGGGGGGCATCATCGTTAGTGGTGCTCAGTCGGAAACTTTGTCACCAGAAATGAGATTCTTGTTATTGTGTCCGTATTCAGTCAGTGATTAGAAATACAGAAAGGGACAGTTCCAGTTTTCAGCAGGAGAGGTGACTTATCTCTGTGCATCCCAAATGGGCGGTTAGGCTTTCTTTGGTCACGCTCACATGGCTCAACATGCATGTCCTATATGGATTTATTATACTGTGCCTCATCCTTGACCGATTTGAAACAAAGAAAAGTTATTTAAAAAATTTGGGACAACATTTTGGTAGCATTTCCTCCTGCAGGCTTGTTCAGCATTGAGTACCCATAATGGTTAATAATGGATAGCTCTGGGTATGGTTAGCCTAGCGCAAAGACAGCCAGTCTAGCTAAATCAAAAGTGCTTGAAAAAGGCTGTATCTTGTCAGATAGCAGGCCAGTTGCCAACACATTTAAGAGTCACTAGGGATTTGTCTTTGAGCTCAGTTAGGTTAAACATGGCTTGGACCTGCTTTTGTCTGGAAGCACAGAGATGACATCTCTCTTCTCATCTGATGCTGAGTAAGGTGGTTCTTTTAAAGGGATAGTTTGGCTGTTTTGAAGTGGGGTTGTATGAGGTAATCATCCACAGTCAGTGTATTACCTTCTGTAGATGGCCGGTTGGCACGCCACCAGTTAGGAGAAAAGTGCAGGAGCAAAGCAATATACTGCTGTGGACAGGGCCAGCGGCGAAACAAATTTTAGACACCTTTTTTGAAGGGGAACTGAACTGTAAGAAAAGCTTATCTATACTTTAAAGCCACAATACTTTGTTGACAAAAACAGTATAGATAAGTTTCACATTTCCATGTCAGAAAATATAAGTTTATATTTCCATCAACCTGCATTAACAGATTTGTTTTTGGACACTTGGTGGGAGCGGAAACAAGCTGTAAATACATCAAAAATAACATACAGCAGTATCGCTTTTTAAGTTTATATGCCAAACTTAATGGTAAACGGTTGCTTGCTTACACATACAGCAGTTACAGAGCATCAACCTCATGAATTCAAGTCCATTAGTCACTTTTCTTTTAGCTCTGCTTTTGGTCTCCACTAACTCATAACTTAACTATTTGGCTCTTAAATGTGCTTTGATATGTAGTTTGATATTCAGAGCATTGATATAGCAGCAAACACTATTTGCGTGCCTTAAAGGCTAGCTCACCGCAGCTCTGCACTACGCTCATAAGGCGGTTACAGCTGATAAGGCCGTCCCAACCAATTGGGGTCAATGCGGAAACGTAGCACCCTCCCTCTGGTTCCCCCTCAGTTAAACTGTTAGCCCTGCCAGCACTTTTGTCGATGTTGGCGCTGATAGCACCGTTAGCACCGTTATCTGCAAGTGGCTCAGCCGTTGCCATGTTGAGAGCCGTTGAGAGGCAATAGAAATGCTCTCAATCTCGTATGGGATGCAGTCAGGCGCTCCAAGTCGCTTACTTTGTCCGTCAGACATTTAGTGCAGCGCAGGTACAGAAGCATGCAGTAGGTATTTTAGTGCCTTTTTTTCTGAAAATGACGGATGCTAAGAACGGGGAGAGTGAACCAGAACAATAAAACCAACCAGAGCTAATAGACTCTAAAGTCCTCTGTAGAGCTGAGGGGAACTACAAAGTAGGCTAATATTCTCTGTTGGTTTGTCACCCAGAACAACTCCTTTCACATTCAATTAGTGGCTCCATTGTTAATATGGAAATATTGATTCTAGCCGCTTTCAAGTGAGGAGATTAACCAGAATTTGTAATTTCCACCCTTAGTGTTTTTTCTAAGCCAAAAAATCCCAGCATACATTTTTGCCATTTATCCCAATTGATACGTTTTTCTTGTTTTTCTTCAGTGGAAACCAAGAAAATCCACGATTTAACACAGTCTCCCCAACCATGAAATTGTAGCATTATTAGCAGTATTAGTCTTTTTCACAGCTGTTCTGTTTTTCTGTGATTTATTTGATTTTTTGACCTAACCCTTGTATTTGATTTAGATTAATTTGAAGGCAGGACACGTAATAAAAGATATGAGGTAAACTAGCCCAATGTTTTATCAGTGAGCATGGAGCAGTACAGGATTAATGGGTTAAAACCAGTACGCCCAGTGCCTCCGTAAGTGAGTGAATGAGGTTGAGCCTCAGCGACTAAAATAAGGCTGCCCCTTCTTAACCAGTTAATCACTTACAGTAATCAGTTCTCAGAGACTTGAGAAAGCCCAAAAGACATTATTTGCAAAATCTGCAGACGTTCCGGTCTGTAATGTAGATATCGAACAGAGCTATTGACTGTTGCTTGGTTCCTTTAGGCCTGTAAAACCGTGAGAGCCTTAATTTAATATTATAAAGGTGGATCAGGTGGTCATATATATATAATTAATATATGATCAAATGATACTGCTACATATAATTGTATCTGTCATCAAGTAGTGGTTGACTGATTTGATTTAGTTTCAGTTGCTTCAATATTGATAAAAAGCTCAGCCAGTGAATTGAATGCTGCTCTTGTGTCTTTTATTAATGCTCCCGTTGTAACATATAATTCAACTTTAACTTCAGTAAATAAAAAAAAAAATGGATGTTGCACAACTAAACTTTCTTGATGATTTCAGTTAACCTATTTACTGTGAGACTCTAATACCCTTTACTGCAATTTGCTCATATTCCATTTTTAAAGCTAGTATGTTATTTCAGGCGCGAGTAGACAGACACCTGAGAACCCAGAATTCTATGTATGAGCATGTGATCTAGTATCATTTTGCAGATGCACGTCCTGTGGGGGACAGAGGGAGTGCACACACCATGTTATCTTGTGGGTAACACAAGTTACATTTGTGGATACATGTTCGGTTGAAAAGTGAAGTGTTGCAGAAAAGTCAAACATTGCTGGTAGAACATAATATCTAGAGGATCTCTGACAGTGAACTCTGATATCCTCACACAAATGGCCCTTTTATTTAGGTTACCTTGGAAACTGTATACATTCATAGAGTGTAAAAAGACATGCTATTAAGCGACCTTTGTCACTACTCAATGAGATCAGTCTTATATGCATGGTGGTGTATCGCTGAGCAAATGGAAAGTCACAAAAGGCATTTCCTGCTGTAACCTCCCTGGCATTTGTAGGCCAGCACTCAAGATAATGTTACTTAGAGATCCTGTTCCAGCGAGCTTTAACGGCCTGTCATTCAGTATTACAACATTTCCCCACCAGAATGTTCTGAATACATACAGTAGTACATCTACAATTTTCTAATTTAGCCTCTCCCTAATAGGCCAAACCCAGGTTGTGATGATTAAATTGTGTACAGTAACTAAAACGTGCAATTATTCTACCTCTTGTCAGACGAGGGCAGTGACCTGCAGCTGCTCTGGCTGGTAAATGGTAGAAGTAAACATAATTAGACTGCATTTGTACATCCCTGCTTCTCTCTTGCTTTAGTGCTCCTGTGCTGGGGAGTTGCCAGATTGTCTTGTGGCCTCACCGCTACAGGAGTGACGAGACACAGTGGTGTGTGTAATTAGCAGGCAAGTGTACACAGCTCCCCACAGTGTTCTGACCTCGTGCTGCAGAACCAGACAACATGCACCGGCATATTCCCAGCACCTTCATCCCTCCTTCATCCTTCCCTGTAAATGATACAAAGCCAACAGCTTGCGAGAAAAGCCTAACAATATATCCTGGCCTTCTCGTTTACATCTCCCTCCATGTCGTTCTGCACGTAAATTGGGTTTACGACTGAGTCCAGATAAGACAGTGGGCCGCATTTTAACTGGGCTATGCTATAGAAGATAGCATAATAAAGAAAACAAAGTTTTCCCTTAATGGTTCATACTTCAGAGATGGGATGTTTCATACTTCAGAGATGGGATGTTTCATGCTTCAGAGATGGGACCTTCTGGACAATAATCAAAATACATCATAATTGAATGATTTAGTGTTGCTCAATTGAGACTATTCAAAACAGTGTAGTTTAGATTTACGTCTCAGTTATTGCTTTGCAAACAACCACATTCAGTCATTTAGATTTTAAAGAATCCTTTTTATACTTTAAGATGATCTCATCCCTTGGTAATATAGTAAGAAGTATTGCCTTGTTTTTAAAGATCCCATCAACATTTTACAAAACATAAATGGGTTCCTAGATATTTCTTGCCACAACTGTGTGTGTTGATACATGGATGTTGGATCTCAAATAGTCTCGTATAGGTGCTTTGTTTTCAATAGCAAATATTGTGATATATGACATAATTCAAATATAAGGTATATTTTCCCTATCTATCTCAATGAATTAGACATCTAGTTTTGCTATAATTTAACTGATACCAACATATATTTATTATTTCTAACACCTTATTTCACTTGAAGAACATAAGAACGAGTCTTTTGTAATTCTCTATATGTGGAGGCTTGGAGAAGGGAGAAAGCAAGGATAAGCAATTTAAAAAGAGTAGATTTTGGCCCAGGGGAAACCTTGTCATGTGTAAATTTGAATAAATAAATGTTTGTTTATAACGTTGAATTTCTGCTCTCCTGAAGTTGAACAAATTGAAACCTTCTGTAATTAGGTTCATTAACATATAGTCTATTTACATATATATTATTAAACAGCATTACATTCCCCACAGTGAATCATCACATAAAAGTGAAAAAATAACGGCTGTGGGAAAAGGAGACAATTAGAGCAAAAACTTGTGTGTGTGTTTATTTTGTGTGTCCCTGTAAGATTTAATGCTAAATTTGCAAGACTGCCAAAGAGCCTTCGTCAAAAAAAAGTGAGGGCTCACTTTTAATTGCGCTGGTTGTTATTATGGATATTACTACAGACAGGTCCAGATGCTGTGCAGTTCCACAGGTTCTGTCTCTGTCAATGACTTTGAATTATCTGAAGAATCACACAGTTGGGCCAAGTTTTTATCAAAAACACTAATTTGTCTAAGCCAAAGCGTCTTTTGTCGTAGTAAACTAACAACTGCAAAGCACACATGGGAATTTGAGCATCACTCAGCATAAGTTGTTAGCATTTTTGGCAAACTCAATAAATTCTGGAGCTTTTATGTCAAACTGCTTTGTTGACTCTTGTTATTAAAATATTTACCAGCAGGAAACTTTTTTTTTCTGGCACACATATTGGCCACAGCAGTTGCAAAGTTTAGCTAAATTGTCAAACACGGGGCGCGACTGTCATTCAATATGTGGTGAGAGAGGGACTTTTTTTTTTTGGACTGACCTGTATTTGGTTTCCGATAAGGACATGTGCCCTGGGAAACATAACTCACCACCTTGCATGAGTTCTTCCCAGTTGCATTAGTTTGAATCATGGTAGTTCCCTGTCAACTCTTCTGTAAACATGTTGTCTGTGGGGGAGGATGCTAAGGGAGGAGAAGGTCTTTTTTGTGACACAAAAGCATAACCTTAAATATTTATGATTTATAACAGAACCCAATAGTATTGTTAAACTGGATGTATAGTAGCTCCAGGGATTCATTTAAAGCAGGTGTGGCTTTTGATTTTTTTCCAGTGGTCAGCTTTTTGCAGGATACTTATGTTGAGGTCATGTGTATATACTGTATCGTAAAATAATAATTCCCTCTATCTCCGAACGGAGTTAAGCACCACTTCAGATGAATTGCAAGCATAATTCAATAGATGATGCCGAAGTATTTACGTCTACATTACTGTAGTGAATAATGTGTAGTAGTGTTGTTTTGCAAGTGTGTTTAAATGTGCTCGTCACAAACACAAAGCTTCGATTGGGAACAAACGTCAAAATAACAAGAGGAAACCACATAATGACTGTAAAGGATCACAGTAACAACAAAACATGTTTATTAGGACACTTTTCACCAACAACAACGAGACAAGCTCTCCTCATTACAAAAAATGGTGGCAAATTTCTTACAAGATTAATCAAAATCTCTTCTGTAATTGACAGAACCTGAAGTTGTTTATGAACTTGTTATCAGGTGAGCCTTGTAGTCTCCTTCGTTTCTGCCTCAGCTCTGGTAATAACTCGGAATTTGCTTCTGGATATCCTCGTGTCAGATTGCCCCAGTAAAGCGGTTAGGCTGTCGATTTGAATAAAGAATTGTGCTCTCGTGTACAGCTATGGGACAGCTGCCCTATTATTGACAGTGTGCGTGGGCAGAGGGTCCACACAAAGTCATAAAATCATGTCACAATCATGTCATCATAAGCCCAATTCATAGGCAAGCTGCATTATGTGTTGTTACCATCAGGGCAATTATTTTTACACCAGTATCACCACTGCTCCTGTTTTTCTGAATGGTAGTGTCTTAATATGAGGCTGGCAGGGAATAGGCAAAGAATGAGTCACGTCTCTAGTGGAGCCATCAGACTTAATGTGACAAAAGGCAGGTAATCATCTTCTGCAGATATATAATTCACTATTAATAGCCTTTGTAACTCTAAATTTAACCGTGACAAATTATTGTATTTTTGAATCATTTTTACAGACCGCTCACGCACCCCCCCCCCCCCCCCCCCCCCATCTTTCCTTACCCATTCCAAAGAGCCGCTGCTACTGGCCCAAATGTGTCACACCTAACAAGGCTCACTTGCAAATGTAGCCTGTCAATATGTGTCAAGCCTCATTCATCAGCTATCGCTCGTTATCTCAGCTGTCACTCCTCTTTCACATTTCACCACCGAGAGGCTTGACT